>CM049800.1:10919737-11519737 GCA_027422405.1 Ptychobarbus kaznakovi | reverse complement strand
CATCCCTCGCTTTATGGGGCTGATTTTGCTTTCTCTGACCCTGTTTTGTATCTTGCCACAGACTGCTAGAATTTGTTTCAAATAAATTTGTACTTTTTATGTATGGACCAAATCTGGAACTGCGCAATAACGACCTCTGCCCAACATACGGTACTGTTGGAGTTTTAACCCTTGCAAGAAACCCAGCTGAATGTCAGTAAGCTCTCAGGATATAACCCAAGGACTTTTCAAGAGAGTTAGCACTCAGGATTTAAACCAAGAACTTCTATCCAGGTCAGTTTTAATCAAGCATCAAAGATCACAGAGCTCATGTAAAGAACAAATCATGAGCTCTGACAGTTTCCAGTACCGTTCACTGTTCGAGTACAAGCAGGAGAGGGGTGATGATATCTCCCTGCAGCCTGGAGATCTCCTCACAGTCAGTAAGATGGCACTGCTGACATCCGATTACCAGGAGGGTGATGAGAAGTGCTCAAAAGGCTGGCTGCATGGCACCAATGAACGCACAAAGGAGAAGGGAAACTTCCCCGGCACCTTTGTGGAGTATGTTGGGGTCGTAAGGACGGGCCTTACTTCAGGCAAGCCCTGGTCGAGACCTGTACCACCAACACCTGTAGGGCCCCAGCCCCCAGGGGCCGCTGCTTCAGAGGGTGAGTGTTACCATTATGTTTATTTAACATGCTTTATGTAACAAAAATAAATATACAATTGATTAAAATTATAAATCGAAATTTATAAAACATATATATGTACTTTTATAATAGTAAATTGCATTTTTACAAATTATATATATATATTATATATGTGTGTGTGTATAATGTTTTATCATCATTATGTATATACTGTATCTATTATCATAGATTGAAAAATATTACCACATCTCTATGGCATCCATAATCTTTTATCTTCAATCTTCAGAGCAGGATGGCTAATTATCTTCTCCCCACATTTGGATTAGGCAGTACAACCCTGTAATAAAACGCTTCACTTGAAATTTGAGGATATTGTGTGCAAATCACAGACTTCAGCTCCCAGTAATAGGGATCCCAAAATAGGGATCTGTCAAGGATTTGTGAATGTCTTTGAGAAAGAGATAAGAAATAAGTACTTGCATAAATAGCAATTTTAAAGCTAAAATTATATTCAAAATGTTGTGTTAAGCTCTTTTATGGGGCCTACGTTGCCCCTGTGTTTCTGACTGTACAGTCAGAGCACTGCTTGTGGGGGTGATAATATGCTAACTAGGTCAGACAGCCAACTCCAAGAGTGATCTTCTCTCTTAATGTCTAGGGCGCATGTCTCTTTTATGGTGAAGGTTTAGGTTGTATTTATCCTATTTATGTGTTTTATACACTGTAGATCCTCTTTTAGTGGCTTACTGAGTTCTTTTGTTTCAGCCAAGGCGCAGAGATGGTGATAAACAGCATAGCAAAGTCATTCCTTAGTGTCAGGAGAGGCAAAAACATGCAGTTCTGTTGAATAATTGATCACTGGTGCATTGGATGGCTGACAGTCAGCCAATCATTAGACTCACCCTGTGCCAAGGGATCCTTGTGGAACACTGACGAAACACTTACGCTGATTATAGAGAGCTTTATGAGCCTAGCATATTGACAAGTTTACAGATTTTTTTTTAAATCAGGCATTACAGAATGGAAGCTTTTGGAACAGTGAACAGTCCAGAACTGTGCCAAAGACTTTGAACCTCTTATTTGTATATAAGACTCATTTTCATATCTTTAGAGTTTGGAAGTGTGGTTGACCTACTTACAGAGTAGTTGTACAAAATACAATTTTAAGCATGAAACATTATTTAGGACTCTGCAATGGATATGGGCAACTGGACCTCCCCATGGGCTCTGTTTTGAATATTAATATTAAATAATACTTAAATAGTGGATGTTATAAATGCATTTAACATTTACAATTATTTTGCATTTAAAAAAGACATAATCTAGCATGAATTTCAGTTCCCAACATTGCAATCCATTCTCTTTAGTTTTCAATTTAAATTTGTATTATTTTAATTGATGTGAAATTTCCAAAATGACAACATAATTTTAATTTTTTTTTTGCCAAGGGCTCAATCTGTTTAAAGTTTGTCATTTATTAATCAAACATCTTTTCACTATACAAATTTGCAGATTAGTGTTCACCCAGAAACCTTAGCATGAAGTGACATATACAAAGTCTATATATTAAATGTGTGTGTTAGGGCTGTCAAAAATAGGGCTGTCAGACATGTCTTAGACAAATGAGACCTTAAACTCAGCCAAGAAGACCCATGTAAGATTGCATTCTTCCTCTGTGAGTATGGGAGCAGCAATATCCCTGAGTTCAGGGCTAGATGATGCCAAAAAATCGGCATCATATATTGGCCAACGGCTGCCCTGATTTCTAAATATCGGCATTGGCCAGAGAAAAACCCATATCGGTAGACCTCTAGTCTTTAGTGCAATTTACTAGCTGTCACATCATCACTTAATGGCTTAAGCTGATTGGTCTCCCTTTCATTTTCAGCCAGTGAGCTTTCTTGCTTAACATTTAAATATTTTGATTCTGTGTTTGCTGTAATAAGGTCTTGCGAAACCCTCTGCCTCCCCCAGTTCCACCCATATAGTTCTGCTCTGGGTAATTTCATGTATGCTATTTGTGCAGTAACAGTACATGCTCACAGCAGCTTGTCTATGGATGCATTTGCTGTAGCAAGGCTCTTTAATGCTCTGTAAAGTCTCTGAATAAAAGTACTAATAAAAAAGGAAGATTTGACTTCAGACTACGAAGTATTCCTAAACATTATTTTTTATTTATTTATACATAACTGATTGGATTGTTGGCAAGAATTATTGTTCCTATCTGTCTCTAGGACTTTAAAGAGTAATTTTGATCCATTTAACCCTCAATGTAGTATGGTGTTGCTGCTTTTTCTGACCTGGAATTGTCTAGAGACATATTCCAGTTATCTGCTTCTTTTTTTAGGCTCTTCTCTCAATTATGCGTCTCTTTCAACCTCTGCAGAGGCATTATTATAATTTTATGTTCGAGTAAATTTAATCCAGTGTTGCAAAAAGTGGCCCATTTTACGACAATAACAGCTTTATGTCATGTCTCCTGGACATAAAATTGGCTATCAGATGTTAGGCAGGCAGATTTTCTGTGCCGAGATGATGCATTCCACAGCTGGTTTCTCTCTTTGTCTTTTTCCCACTATGAATATACTGACATGTTCCAAGGCAACAACGAGGCACAGATCTACTTGCCCACCAGCACTGTTAAAGTGTCAGTCAAAGCCTGTAGTCTTCACATTAACCATTATCCTTGTTATTGACTTAAGATCCATCTCCTTTAATCACTTATGCCTGATTACTTTGTCTATCATTTCTCTAAGGCCTTGTGCAGTTGTATGGTTGATGAGGAAAAGCCACTTTTGGTGTCACGCTCTGATCAAGCACACAGTGATGTGTTAATAGATGAGTCGGGGAGCTGCTTAGTGGGATGATGGTTTTCGAAAGGACTCAGGAAGAAGCATGAGCAACTCTTTCTGGGATCAATTTTCCAGACGTGCAGGTCTGGAATCATGGCTGTGTTTGCAGCCAGCCTTATATATGAGGAACTGAGCAATGCCAGAGAGTGTGGTCCTCCATTGAGTATACAGAGGAAAAAAAATCAATAAAATAAGAACCCTTCTTTCTAAATTTGAAATAACTCCAGCACTGCAATATACGAAAGGAATTATGGCTGTCACAATTATGCTTGGGTCAATCTAGTTTTTTTTCTCACATTCTAGTGCTTTTACAAAACAGGTGTTGTTTCTCATGATTTGAGAAGTGTAGTAGTAGCATTTTATTATGCATGCCATTAAAAAAATTATTGCCAACCCCATAAGCAACCTCATAAGCTTCATTGGACTAAAGTGCTCGATCTGATGTTGTTCCGTGGATTCTTACCTCTCTAACTAAACCGGGATTTACAGCAGTGGATGCGTTTGTGACTCAATATTACACGAAGCTGGTATGTACTGCTTTTTTATTATGGATGGTTTTGATGTGTACTGCTTACACAAATTTAGCAAATACATTCCTTATAAATTTCCATCGATAAACAGCAATCTATCGTCGATGCTTGAGGCTTAGACCTTCAGAATGATATACAGTTTGTCAAGATTAATTTTGTCCCGTTTAATTTAATCTATTTGTAAACAATGACATGTGCAAACAAAGCCAGCATCCTCGTGCATGTTAATGTGTGAATGGTTTTTTTTTTTTTAATGTGTGAAGAAGTCTCTTATGCTCAGGCAACAACAGAAACAACAATACTATTGATAACTGTTTTCTGTTTGAATATATATTAACATGTACTTTATTCCTGTGACTTTACAGCATCCATTACTCCAGTCTTGCATAATCTTTCAGAAAGCATTCTAAAATACTGATTTGGTGCTCAAGTAACAATTCTTTATCTTTTTAGTGTTGAAAACCGTGTTGCCTAACAATTCCTCAATGTATAGAAAGTTTAAAAGTACTGCTTTGTTTGTACCATTTATTGTTTTTATATTATATTTACTGCCACATTTAATGCATCCTTTCAGGTAATAAAATATTGATTTCTTTAAAAAAAATAAACACATACACTTGCAGTATTGACTTTAATCTAAAAGGGCAAATTACCAGAGAAACCCAACCGTTTTCTCTGTGTAAAAATAAACTGAATACATTAATTACAAAAATATATAAAACTGACTGAACTCAATTGGATAATAAACTCACAGCCCAAGGCCTTCATATATTAATTAAAATAATTGTATTTAATGATGGTTATTAGGTAAATAAACTTTCCACAAACCAATGCCTTTGAAAGCCGTAGTGAATGTTAATGAAGGCTTTCTAAGCCACAACACACTGTATTGTGTAATGTTTTTAACTGAATAGTCATGATAAACTAAAGGCTTTTTGATTCATATTTGACTCTAAGGGCCTTGGACTAAGTTTACTATTTGAACCGAGGGATCCTTTAATTTGACACCCAAGCGACACTCTTTGCATGCCTGTTTTGACAACAGTATAATTAATTGTCAGCCCTATTGTGTAATATATGAAACAGCCGTGCAGTTGTTGGGTATGCCATGGAAGATGGCTTGGTGAAATTGCTGGCACTGATTGTACTGCTAAAAAACCCTATGTTTAAGACACAATGTTTCAAGCCTCATTTATGGATTTTGGCTCCCGTAATTTGCTTGATTTGCCCTTGTGTAGTGCTTCATGCGTCCATGTGACAGGGAGGTTCAGGCTCGGCCAAGGCTTTGGCAGAACACTTGCTGGCTCCAATATTTATTTCCTCCGCTCAGTTCCACATTAGCTGCAAAGCAGTGGAGTGATTTCAAAAACGGAACCTCTATAAACTCCGATTAGGACTTTGTTGTATTATAGCATAATTTCTGAATCAATTGGCCCTGCACAACCTAGGTAAACTTAGCCAAAGCACATTAAAACTGAAAGTAAGTTTTGAAGAGCAGGATTTTTTTAATGCCCTGCAGATAATATCTTGTTTTGTGTTTGCGTGTGTTTTCTCACTGCAGAAGATTTTATATTCCTACATAGCGAAAAGTTGTTAACTCTAAAGCACTGACAGCAATGGTAGTGTTAGGAAATAGGATATTAACAAGGGTTTTATGCTTATTCCCCCATGTATAGTAGAATTTCATTGTCTTAGCCAGACTAGAGAAGCCAGTGTTTCGAATGTCATTTTCTAGAGATTAGATGAGCTGTTAATTGATGGCTTGTAGCCGTGAGGACAGCAGGTAATAAAAAGATTGCTATTCGTGAACAACGGTAGCCACTGAATGGACGATAATTTGTTGGGTGGCAAGGTATTTCAATTTCGACTGTTTTTGTCAGGTAATGTGGCAACATTTTTTAACTCGCAACATAATTATTATTAGGGTAAGAATGAAGGTGTGGTCACATTTACCTTTGTTTACAGTGAATCTTTGTGGTGAAATCAAGAGATTTCAAAAGCAATCCACGTGATATGGATTTTCATGTGGATATTTATTATATGTAAGTGTGAACTAGTGAAATGATGTTTTATTAACAAAGTTCGGGAGGAGCACGTTCAGATAATTAACCTAATTAACACAAGAGGAGCACAATCAGTAATCAACCCAGTTAACAAGATAAGAGGTGTGTATATATACACAGCAGACTTACCTCTGTTCCTTGACAGTTTTCCAGCATTCGTTTTTGCTCCTTTGCATGATGTCGCAAAACGAACTGTCTCCATCCAACGAGTCCGGATCATCCCCTGATCCTACGCCGCAACCTGCCGGCCCCAGTATCACCACTCCTCCGCCAAACGAAGCCGCCGAGCCCGAGGCTTCATCGCGCGGCCGCCGCTCTGCTCGGCTAGCTACACGCTCACCAAGACGCCGAGGCCAATCCTCGCCTCCACCAGCGAGACCTCCAAATGCTTCGCCAGCATCCTCCTATTGTTCAGCAGGGTCATCAATACCTCCTATTGAGAAGTGGACCGTATTAAGCTTGAGGCAAGCGCTGATCAATTCTGATTTACAGTTCTCGCGAAGGATGAACAAAGCAGAATTGTACAATCTCTACGTTACCTTACGATCAGCCAACCTCACGCCAAAATCCACTGCAGCCTCAAAAGGGACCAACAAAGCGAGCAAAGCTCGTAAGATCCCGGACTCGCCTCGCTCAACTCCTCCTTTATCCCGCTCAAGGTCCGGTCCTTCTCGAGCGCCAGCTCGCAGCGGCAGGCCTTCAGCGAGCCTGGGCCGCGCCCCAGAGCACACCACAGCAAGCCCTCGCTCATCTCCCGTTTCGGCTCAACCTTTCACCGCGGCTCTCCCTGCCGCTGCGTCGAATGCAGCTGGCCCTCCCTCAACTTCTCTATCTGCTTTTCAGTGGCTTCCAGCTCCAGTGACAAATGCTAGCGTGAGGCTGCCTCCGCTAGCGGCACAAGCTACACAGCAGGGTATCTCAAACCCCGCCCCCCTCCTATGGCCTACGGTAGCTGAAACAAGCGCGAGGCTGCCTCCGCTGGCTACGCAGGCTCACACATTTCATTCATTTTCTCATGCTACTAACAACCCTTTATCTTTCCAGTGGCCTCCAGCTCCCGTTGTAAACGCTAGCGTGAGGCTGCCTCCGCTAGCGGCGGAAGTTATTCAACCTCTTCAGGGTGTCTCAAACCACACCCCCTTCCCGTGGCCCGGAGTAGCAGAAACAAGCGCGAGGCTGCCTCAGCTTGCTACTCAGGCACACTCATCCCAGTCTTTTCCTCCTTCTTCCTATTACAACCTACCACCTCAAATTTCAGAGCCCGGTCCAAGCGTGAGGTTGCCTCCGCCGACAATCGCGGCTCCTCCTCCTCTCCCTCACTCCTCTTTACTGCACTCAAAATCACCATATTCTCTATTTACAGCAACACCTCTGCCTGTCCCAGCAAATGCTGTCGCATTGGAGCCGCCACCAGTGGCTCACAACATCCGGGCACAGATTCTAGCAGGTACGGACATAGACCTCTCAAGTCTTCTTTCCCTGATTCCTGCGCCTGAATCTAACCGCCAAATGGACTGCGGAGACTTTTCAGTAACTCTAAAAAATCAAAACCCACTATCATCACGCATACTGTCACTTTCTGAATTCACTATTGCATTCAGCCGCTACACTGAAATAATCTGCACAGCCTTCCCCCATAGGCGGCGCGAGCTGAATGATTATTTGGCGCTAATAGCTGAACTTGCGTTGTCCTACGGGGGAGGGCATTTCTACACCTACCACAAGCTCTTCTCGGCAAAATGTGCAGTACGGGTCTCACAGTGGAACCAATGTCCCTACTGGGGCGCAATCGACCCCGACCTTCACAGCAGAGTGTTTCTGGGCTGCAGAAACATCTCATGCGCGGTCTGCAGGTCAGTGGCCCATTCCACTATGCTATGCCCACAAATTAACCCCTCTATTCTCCCCTGCCCAGTCACATCCCCAGTTAAATCCACTAGCTACGTGCCAAGACCTGCAACTAAAATGAATCCGGATTTCAGAAGGAATGCTCCTTCTACCGATAGCAGGCAGCCCTGCCACCATTTCAACATCGGCAAATGCACCAGACAGCGTTGCCGGTATCTGCACATCTGCAGTTTTTGCGGCGGTGCTCATGCACG
This sequence comes from Ptychobarbus kaznakovi, assembly GCA_027422405.1. NCBI lineage: Eukaryota > Metazoa > Chordata > Actinopteri > Cypriniformes > Cyprinidae > Ptychobarbus > Ptychobarbus kaznakovi. The sequence continues at coordinate 11,511,558 of CM049800.1, read as the reverse complement.
TCATGTATGTCCTGTAAGGAAATCAGTTAATAAAAAATCAAAAAACTACTTATCGACTCCTGTGAATATCTCTCACCTATCTATCGAACTATGTAACCACCCAGACACCGAATTCACTAATTATCTGCTGTACGGCCTCAAACACGGTTTTAAACCCGGCGTAGAATGCCCAATTTCTGAAAGCATTACATGTAACAACCTCCAATCCGCTCTCGCAGAGCCTGACATTGTTGACAATTTGATTAAAAAAGAAGTAGATTCAGGCTTCATGATCGGCCCTTTCGATGCTCCCCCCTTTCCAGTTTTCCGAATCAGCCCCATTGGAGTAGCCACCAGAAAATTTTCAGGTAAGAAACGCCTTATAATCGACCTGTCAGCTCCTCATAATTCCCCGTTCCCAAGCATAAACAGCTTGATTCCTCTCGATGAATTTTCTCTCAAATACCATGATATTGATCACGCGATCGATATGTTAAAAATAGTAGGTCACGGCGCTTGGATGGCAAAAATCGACATCACCTCAGCATTTAAAGTGATGCCCATCCATCCGGATTCGTGGCACCTTTTTGGGGTGCGCTGGAACGGGAAATTCTATTTTTCGGTGCGTTTAACTTTCGGATGCAAAAGCAGCCCCAAGATATTTGACATGCTATCAGAGGCCGTTTGTTGGATTTTATCAAACAATTACGCAATCCCTCACCTCATTCATTTACTCGATGATTTTTTAATAATCTCGCCTCCCGATGCCATTCCAGCAGCGCACATCCTTTCAGTTCAAAAAGTTTTTTCCGAGCTCGGTATCCCCATTGCCCAGGAAAAAACTATGGGCCCTGCCACTTCCATCGAGTTCCTGGGGATCAATTTAGACTCAGTCAAATTCCAGGCATCCCTGCCCAAGGAAAAAATCGACAGAATAATTCTTGTAGCATCCACCCTCTCAGATAATTCAAACTGTTCAAAACGGGAACTCCTATCCTTGCTCGGCTACCTTAACTTCGCCATGCGTATCATACCTCAAGGCCGCCCTTTTATTTCGCATCTCCTCTCCCTCGCGTCCTCCGTTTACACGCTAGAGGATAGAATTTCTATAAATCAGGCATGTCACGATGAACTCTCATTATGGATAACATTCCTTAAACAGTGGAACGGCTTATCCTTCTTCTACAACAATCTCATATCTTCTCCCGTTGACATCCAACTGTTCACAGACGCAGCTCCCTCAGTCGGTTTTGGGGGCTTCTATCATGGGCGCTGGTTCGCAGCCCCATGGCCCCCCCAGCTCCAGGACACAACACAGTCCTCAGCGCTGTTTGAGCTTTACCCTGTCGTAGTAGCAGCCTTCCTGTGGGGGAAAGAATGGACTGCTAACAGTATTTTAGTACATTGTGACAATGAAGCAACAGTCCAGTGCATCAATAAAGGCCGTTCTCATTCACATGCCCTTATGCCTCTTTTAAGACGCCTCACCTGGATCTCAGCATGTGATCAATTTATCATAATTGCCAAACATGTTCCCGGTTCAAAAAATCAAATCGCTGACTCTCTTTCTCGTTTTCTGTTTCAGAAATTCAGGACGCTGGCTCCAGATGCGGACCAATTCCCAACTCCAGTGCCTCACTATTCAGAACTAATATTTCCATAGCCCACCCGTTAAAACCCCTTCTCGACGTATCGCTCGACACCATCCTCCAAGCAGTATCTCCCAGAACCCTCCAATCTTACGTGACAGCATGGAGGTGTTTTAAATCATTCCACCTTTCATACAACCTACCCTTTCCCGATTTTTCTCTTCTCTCAATTTGTCTCCTACCTTAACAGCATTAAGGGCCTCCTAGTTGGGTCCATCAAAGGGTACCTAAGTGGCCTCCAATTTTTTCACAAACTAATGTTCGGCACTCCCTCTCCCGAAATAAACAACTCCCAAATCTCCCTATTGATTAAAGGGATTCAACGATCTCAACCCACCCGCCCCGACTCCAGACAACCAATAACACTAGACATTCTCACAAAATGTATTTATACCCTCCGTTCAGGCTACTGGCCCATTAATACCGCCCGCACACTCGATGCTATGTTTATCTTGGCTTTTTTTGGTTTTCTCAGATGTTCAGAAATCGCTATCACTTCGAAATTCAATCCAAAAATCCACCCCACCATCTCAGACTTATCCGTCCTCGACAGTGAAACAATCTCCTTTCTGATTAAACAAAGCAAGACGGACCAAGCCAGGAAAGGCCATTTTATCTATATTTTCAACCTCCCGTCATCAATCCAACCATATCAAACTGTTCTCGCATACATCCAATCTAGAAACTCCCAAGCAAAGTCTCCTATCGAACCCCTATTTCTTGACGACTCCAACAAACCCGTAACTCGCTTTTGGTTCCAAAAACACCTCAAATCTGTTCTCCAACAATCAGGCATCCCAGCGGATAACTACTCCAGCCACTCTTTTCGCATCGGGGCAGCAACCTCCGCAGCTCAGAAAGGCCTCTCTAAGCATCAAATCCAAGCTCTCGGGCGATGGTCTTCAGACGCTTTCAAAAGCTACATCAGGACCAATCGATCTCACATTAAAAAAGCCCACCAAACCCTGATCGACTAAAAAAAAAAACCCGCACACCGGGGACACTTGCCCGTCTGACACAGCGAGTATCGCACTCCCGTCAGGCGCTGCAAGTGCCTCCCGGTCAGGAAAAACATGGGCTTTTCCGTCCGTCTACCAAACGAGGCTTACCCGTCTGACACAGTGGGTATTGAACTCCCGTCAGACGCTGCAAGTGCCTCCCGGTCAGGAAAACATTGGCTTTTCCGTCCGTCTACCAAACGAGGCTTACCCGTCTGACACAGTGGGTATTGAACTCCCGTCAGATGCTGCAAGTGCCTCCCGGTCAGGAAAACATTGGCTTTTCCGTCCGTCTACCAAACGAGGCTTACCCGTCTGACACAGTGGGTATTGAACTCCCGTCAGACGCTGCAAGTGCCTCCCGGTCAGGAAAACATTGTTTTTTCCATCCGTCTACCAAACGAGGCTTACCCGTCTGACACAGTGGGTATTGAACTCCCGTCAGACGCTGCAAGTGCCTCCCGGTCAGGAAAACATTGGCTTTTCCGTCCGTCTACCAAACGTGGCTTACCCGTCTGACACAGTGGGTATTGAACTCCCGTCAGACGCCGCAAGTGCCTCCCAGTCAGGAAAACATTGGCTTTTCCGTTCGTCTACTAACGAGGCATACCCAGCCGACACAGTGAGTACTGAACTCCCATTGGACGCCACCAAGGTTTTGCAGCCGGCATTCAAAAAATTAATTCAACGGTCCATCGGCCGGTAAGGTCCACCCATCTGACGCCGCGAGCTGCTCCCGTCAAAGCTACGTGGACCTTCCCGGTCAGTCAATTCAAGCCCGTCCACTATGCCATCGACCAGTAGGGCTCACCCATCCGACGCCGTGAGCTGCTCCCGTCAGAGAAGCGGTGTGAGCCTTCCCGATCGGGCTTCCCAAATCATGTTGCTCCTCGTCCATAGGCCGGTAGGGCCCGGCGCCGTGAGCTGCTCCCGTCGGAGTTCGTATGGGCCCTCCCGGTCAAGAGACTAAGTTTCTTCCTGAAACGCCAGCCCGCCAAATTTTCTGCGCTAATTTTGGGGGGTTATTCGTCGGGCGGCTGTCCTTTGCTATGTTGCTTTTGGGGGGTATTCAGGGTTCGGGCCAAAGTTCCGAGCTCGGAGCCCTCCCCTCGGACAGCACGCCAAATACGCATAAACTTTATTCTGTATTTTTATGATATAATACAAATATACTATCAAAAATAGTTTTTACTGACAGCTTCAGACTTTGACGCTCTGGGCCACGCCCGCGGGAGCTGACTGCTCGCACTATGAAAGCATCGAGTCTAGCGCCCCCAATCACCCTCTGACATGCCTTCTAGCCCCCCTGTTCAGTTCTGGGTGCGGACAGCAGAGTGTTTGTGCAAAATACTGTTGTGAACATTGGGTCCTTTCACATAGAGCCCACACAGCCAATTGCTGTTATAGCGAGAAAAATAAAACACAAACCTTCAAAAAGAGAGCACTTTTCCTCTTCCCCTTATCACGATCTCCAGGCCTCTGCTAGGCGGCCTGCCGCTCTAAACAATTCAACCCCTCGCCACACGGGGTGAGGCCTGGCAGGCCAGATGGATAATTGACACTATTAAGCTAGCATATTCTTCTTTGGGCCAACTATGCCCCATGGGAGTAAGAGTCCACTCGACTAGAGGCATCGCCTCGTCCTGGGCGTGGTCTAGCGGTTTGTCCATTGCAGAGATATGTGCGGCGGCCGGCTGGGCCTTGCCGTCTACATTTGCCAGGTTTTATAATCTGGAAGTCCCTGCCTTACAGGCACGGTCCTTTCTGCTTAACTGGCTCACTTTGTCACATGACAACCAGTATGGGTGTCTGCCTTCTTCTGTACGCTCTTGGCCCTCATTTGAGCTCCGAGGCTGTACGGACTTATTTGAGACGATTACTCAAGGCTGGGTCAACCTCGATAAGTTTGAACCTTTGACCTTCTGCAGGGCTGCCCTGTACAATACTTGGTCCCTCTGGGTCAGGGGTCGGCAACCTGCGGCTCGCGAGCCACATGCGGCTCTTTCATCCCTCTGCGGTGGCTCCCTGTAGTGTGGGTGTACAATACGCAGGGGAGGTGTCCCCCCGACTTTTAATACAACCTAAACTCTTACCCTGCTCTTTTTCTAGGTCAAGTGTGTTAAAGTAGAGGTTTTCAAGGGCCAATGTGAGTAAATCTAAATTTAAATTAAAAGAGAAAAAATAGTCACGTCGATTTGGATACATTTTATTCGTATCCAAAACGATGTGAACATTACAGAGCGTTAAACACTCTTACTCCGATATGAGGGCGCTCTTGCACAGAAAGTCCAAAACGGACTCATATGAGAAGTAATAGTAACGTTTGACAGGCATCCCGCTATCGCTGTACCTAAGCTGAATAACAAGCATAAAACTTAACTGATAAAACGTGAAGACGATATGGTTTGTGTTTTTCAAGTCTTCTCCAGGTAATAAATATGAATGATATATTCACAGTCACAGGATCCTTCATTCATTTGGTGCTTCAGAAACATTACTTATCAGTGTTGAAAACAGTTGCTAATTTTTTAATATTGGTAACCTTGATGTATATATTTTTTAGGACTCTCTGATGAATAGAATGTTCAATAGAACAGCGCTTATTTGAAATGGAAATTTTAGTAACAATGTGACATGATCTCAAAAAATTTGAATATCTTGAAAAAGTTTATTTTTTCTTGTAACTTATTTAAAAAAGTGAAACTTTCATATATTTTAGATTCATTACATGTAAAGTAAAACATTTCAAAAGGTTTTTTTTTTTTATTTTGATGATTAGAGCTTACAGCTAATGAAAGTCAAAAATCTAGTATCTCAAAATATTAGAATATTTACATTTGAGTTTCAATAAATGACCATCCCTATTGCTTAAATTCCGGGTATCTTTTGCTCTTTGAAACCACAATAATGGGGAAGACTGCTGACTTGGCAGTGGTCCAGAAGACAATCATTGACACCTTCCACATAGAAGGTAAACAGAGGGTCATTACTGAAAGGTGTGGCTCTTCACAGAGTGCTGTATCAAAGCATATTACATGCAAAGTTGAATGGAAGGAAGAAATTGGATAGGAAAATGTGCACAATCAACAGGGATGACCGCAAGCTTGAGAATACTGTCAAACTTGGGAGAGGTTCACAAGGAGTGGAATGAAGCTGGAGTGAGAGCATCAAGAGACAGCACACTCAGATGTCTTCAGGAAAAGGGCTACCAAGCCACTTCTGAAACAGAAACAACATCAGAAGCATCTTACCTGGGCTAAAGAGAAAAATAACTGGACTGTTGCTCAGTGGTCCAAAGTCCTCTTTTCAGATGAAAGTACATTTTGCATTTCATTTGGAAATCAAGGTCCCAGAGTCTGGAGGAAGACTGGAGAGGCACAGAATCCATGTTGTTTGAAGTCCAGTGTGAAGTTTCCACAGTCAGTGATGATTTGGGCTGCCATGTCTACTGTGTTTTCTGAAGTCCACAGTCAACACAGCCATCTACCAGGAAATTTTAGAGCACTTCATGCTTCCTTCTGCCGACAAGCTTTATGGAGATGCTGATTTCATTTTACAGCAGGACTTGGCACCTGCTCACACTGCCAAAGGTACCAAAAGCTGGTTCAATGACCATGGTGTTACTGTGCTCGATTGGCCAGCAAACTCGCCTGACCTGAACCCCATAGAGAATTTATGCGGTATTGTCAAGAGGAAGATGAGTCACCAGAACCAACAATGCAGATGACCGGAAGGCCGCTATCAAAGCAACCTGGGCTTCCATTACACCTGAGCAGTGCCACAGGCTGATTGCCTCCATGCCACGCCGCATTGATGCAGTAATTCATGCAAAAGGAGGCCCAACCAAGTATCGAGTGCATAGAAACATACTTTTCAGAAGCCTGATATTTGTGTTTAAAATATCCTTTTTTATTGATCTTATGTAATATTCTAATTTTTTGAGACACTGAATTTTGGGTTTTCATTATCTGTAAGCCATAATCATCAAAATTTCAGGCTTGAATATTTCACTCTGTGTAATGAATCTATATAATATACAGGTTTCACTTTCTGAAATGAGTGACAAAAAATATTGACCTTTTTCATGATATTCACATTTTTTGAGATGTACCTGTATTGCATCCTTGCTGAGTAAAAATAAAATTGTATGTACTTTAAACAGCAGTTGGAAAGTTTCTTGTCAATGGATAGAGCATGCATTGTGCAGACATTCTAATAGAATTTTCTCAATTCAATTAATTTCTCCCAGTATGAAATGGGTCATATGAAGATATCAAATGCAGTGAGAATGAGAATATGCAGGGGAAATATTAACCAGAACAGGACCAAGATAATACGGGGCAGAACGTATTCAATTGACTTGAATTCTTTTTCTTTGCAATTTATTTGTGCATTGTTTTGTGTTATATAGCCATAGAACCAATAGATCCATGTCGTACCTACCTCTGCCTTCTGTTGATTGATTGGTTAAATCATGTCATGCAAAATAGATGGATATACATTATCTTTTTGATTTTATTTTTTGGTTTGATGTAAACCATTTCTTTACTGACAGCAAGGAGCTGTCAGTCCTATTCCAGTTTTTTTTCTGAGAACTAAAGAACGTCAGAGGAATTGAGGGTAGCTTGGTAGCCTGTCCTTTGCAGACACATCAAAAGTACTTTAAACAAGCTCATAGTTTGCCAGGCTGCCCTCAAGTTAAATAGTTACACTCCATCCTTAACCTTCTGTCCTCTTTCATCTTCCCTGGAAATTTGCAGTGTCTCTGAAGGGAGAGCGCACTCCAAGGAAATGAATGATGCATCAGTAAATATGGCCCACAGAGCCATGTTGACACAGGTGGTGCTCTTTTACCTTGGCCCCATATTACATTTGCTCTTCTTTTACTAGTAGTAAGTTTGTTTAAAGTCTTACCATCTGTCCTGAGCTACACAACTTTCAAAATGTTTAGACTGGATCCCAGAAAAAAAGCCTGACTTATTTGAAGGCAAGAGCTTTCTTCTCCAACCTTACGAAAACATAGAAAGAATTTGATTTGCTCAAACAACACCCAGGCTAATTCAGGGCAACCCACATTAGTCTTACACAAAATTGTTTGCTAAAGCAGCTTAGGTTAAGCAAACCCCATTTCTCTGTGACAACAGAGAATTTAATAGCTGAATCATTCTCAGTTAGTGGTATCTTCTCAACGTCAAATACTGGAGAACACATCCCTGATCTCAGACTGACACTGTCATTGGAAGTTAGTTGGGGTCTGTGCTACAGCAATGATTGCCTGAAGGCAACCTAGTTCTTACTTGTCATGGTTGTCTCATATGCTCTGCAGATTAGATTGAGGAGCCAGAACCCTGTTTGATCTATTTTTAGACATATATATGCAGCCTTGCTTGAGAATCTACACATGCCAGAAGCTTTTTTCTTGAGAAAAATCCAAGAATCGTTACGATCACAAACTTCAATCAAATTTATACATGTCCCGTCATGGCAGAGGGGTGTTTAAAGGTCAGGTATTAGTTACGGTGCCCTCGGTCTTGCTTCACATGGCATACAAACTTGTCTATGGATGTTTATTTTCTTGTCTATACAATTCCTTGTCTATGGATGTTTATTTTCCTCCAGGCCAATTTGTTCTATTCTCAGGAGTATTGTCTTGTCAGGTGAATGTCAAAAACATTTTTGTGTGGGTTATTGTATTTAATGGATGTCAGCGGATGGACTGCACTTTGTCTGACGCAGTTAGCGATGTAAAAATTACACACTTCACCTTTCATGATAACGTGTCCGAGTGAATTGAATTGTTATTTTAATTGTATGACCTTTTATCTTGTTTCTTCTGTTCATTAATTGATGTGTTCGTTCTTCATCACTTTATGGCAGTAAGTTTGAGAACTTTATAAAAACCCTTATGCTTCTCAGTTCATGGTGCTAATTGCATTAGACTCATAGATATTCAAGATCTCGCTTTAGTGTTGGCCTTGTTGTTAACTATTCATCCTTGCATAGACAATACTGTTCAAAGAGTGTTTTTTTTGTAAGTTGTTTATTATTTTTAATATATTTGTGTATTTTATGTTATACTATGTTCTCATGGGTTTTTATCCAATCCCATGTCTGCAGTATGACTCTATTTTCCCCTCCCTGGAGCTTGAATGTTCCACTCCTCTACTAGTTCTCAGCTCTTTGAGAGAGTAAAATATGGATTTGATGACTGTATCATCTTTTTGTGGTCCTCATCCAAATTTAGCTGCTGACAGAGGGACAGTACTATTAAATCACCAATTTATTTGCTCACTGGAAACTACTAATAGTCCTCTGAAGTCTGCCCGCTGTTGCACTGCCAAGGCGACATTAGTCTGAGCTCAAATTTTCTCTCTGGACCCTGTAGGTCCATTTAAACCATCAAGCTCAGGAAGGAACAAAAGTTCACAGAAGTCATCTTCCTGATTATTGTTTCCTGTTAACAAGGACCAGGATTGAAAGACCTGTTATTTGCTCTTTTCTTTCTTAGCTTTATAACAAAAACATTTTCTGGGTGTCTTTGACCACAGTTGCCTTAGGTTTTTGGCCCAAGATAAAAGGATAAAAATCCAAAGTACAAAGTCAAATATTGATAGAAATAAAGATAGATAGAATTTATGATATATGTGAGTCATTCACATTTAGTGCCCATGCCCATTTATTCCCTCTAGTATCTGCCTCTATTAATACACTGTTTTTTTCAAAAGTTTGGTGTTGGTAAGATTTTGAGTTTTATGTTTTTAAAATAAGTCTTGGTAACACTTTAGTACAGGGACCAATTCTCACTATTAACTAGTTTCTCAGTAGCATGCTTATATTAATATATTGGTTGTTTATTTGTACTTATAAAGCAGATATTATGCATGACCATATTCTGCATCCTATTCCAATATGTAAACTTAACAGGTAACTATTAATAAGCAGCAAATTAGGAGTTTATTGTGGCAAAAGTCGTAGTTAATGGTTTGTTAATAGCGAGAATTGGACCTTAAAATAAAGTGTGACCAAAGTCTCAAATGTTCACCAAGGCTACGTTTATTTGATCAAAAAATGTTCCTACAATGGCAAAGCTGTATTTTCAGCATTTGGTTTAAAATAACTGTAAAGGTGACATATAATGAAAATCTGACTTTGTCCATGTTTAAGTGCTATAATGGGGACCCCACGGTGCACATACAAACCCAGAAAATGTTACAAATAACAACAAAGTAATTTATTTATGATAAGCCTTTCTCTGCAAGCTTGTGAAAAAAACGAGCCACTCAGATTCCGCACCCCCTACGATTGTAGAAAGGTTACTTAATCTGCAAGTTTTCACCTACGGCACCACCATTTGTGTTTTTGCAAGCGACAACCATGTACCAGTTCTAACGCATGGCGAAAGTTGGAGCAAAGCAAGAAAACAAGAGAGCAGTGGATTTATTGATTTATTTGCTGTATTTTACACTGCTGTCATACAGATCTAATATAAACATGTGATTCCTTTCCCAGCTGTGTACCTTCACAGACATAACCGACTGTTTTTGTAACATAACGTGTGTTTGTAACATAAATGTATGTGTATTTGACAGTTTAAGTGCAATAAGACATGAAAGAGAACTTTGTTTAGTACTCGCATGCACACAGCCGCTTTCTGCATGTGCTTTGGATGCGTGTCCTCAGAAAACCATATATCAGAATTTTAAACTAATATGCCTTTAAAACGCATGATTTCAGTGCAATAGATACATTATTTCTGCTTCCACTCAAAATAGGCACTTTCAAAATGATATAATAAATTATCTGTGGCATTTTGAGCTGAAACATCCCAGACACATTCTGGGACACCTGAGACTTATATTACAAATTGTAAAAAAAGGGGCATAATCGGTCTCCTTTAAAGAGTAAGTCTTTACTGTCACTTTTGATCAATGTAATGCATCCTTAAACCAAAGCAAACTATGGACTGACAATGAGACTAAAAAGGGGATTAATATTGGCTACACCAAGATGAGACGCATAGACTTTCCCTGCTCATAGTGTTTTGTGCTGATGGTTGTTGATGATTGTAAATGGTGGCTGCCATGGTAATGCAGGAATGTTCTCAGTGCTCTGAGACACACTTGCGGCTTGTGTGAATGGACAGTTTGGGCCAGTATGGACCACATCATTGTGGGTTATACAGAGTTCTGGCCCCACCTTGGCCTTCCTTTTGGCCTCTTATTGGCCTGTAAGGGAACCCGGCATCGGTCATACCCTCGTTGAAGGGGAAACTCCCTGCTCAAAACAGCGTGACCTTCGCAAGACACGCCAACCCGAAGCATGGCCTGGCAAACTGGCTTGTGTGGATCAAACAATACTTGCTGTTGCCATAGATTTTCAAGGACTGCATTTATTTGGACATCAAGCTGCAACAATGTGCAATTGGATATTGAGATATGCTGCAGAAGTACCAAGGATTGTCTAAAAAGGAGAATTGAATAGAAATAATATTTCTTGCTTCTCCATTAGTGCATGTTGGGTAGACTAGTCTTTATGTTTGTTTCTTATTGTGATTTATAGATGGGGGTATATAGGCCCACAACCACTATTTATCTTTATTTTCCCATCCCCGTCTGGGAGGACATACTGATCTATCTCTAAGCATGCCATAAAAGAGAAGGACTGCAGTAGCAAAAATGGAGCCACATGGGAGCGACTGCATACTCTCTTTTTGTTTTACCTGCTATCTACTTTTCAAGCAGAGCTCTTGGATCAGGAGCCGCTGATTACCGTCACAACACATTACCCTACCCATGTGTCTCCTTCCACAGGCCCCTTTTTATTTCTCTCTCCCCTTCACTTTCTCTTTGATTTAACGGCCTTGGGACATTTTCCTCCTGCAATAATTTATTGTTTCTGCTCTTCTTTTTACCACAGTGACCATTTCACTTTTGCTTTCAATTTTTGATGCTCCATAGTATGATCATTAATGCTTTTAAGGCTAGGTTAATTTCGTTTCCTTGTCGATTTGATGTAGACATTGAGGTATTTTTATTTGAAGGCTTGTCGAGAACACATTTTCCGTAAAGAGCCTTTATGGCATTGACAGAATGCCGCTTTTGCTTTTTTCAAATTGGAAACCGTGCTCTTTCTCAATAATTTTGTCTGTCTCTAAATCCCTAAACACACTGAACGTTTTTCGGCTGTCCCAGATGAAAGACTGGCATCGTGAAACAATCGTGGCGAATCAGAAATCGTCGTCATTGTTTCACGATGCCAGTCTTTCGTCTGGGGCAGCCGAAAGTCACACAGCAGTGTGTCTCGGGATTAAGACGTGTTTCACAGCACACATGCAAGCAGTGCTTTTAATAAGTGCCTTTCATAATTTTCAAATAAATGTATAATATGTTTATTGGGAGGTGGCCTTTAAAAATTATAAACTTGATTGTTGTGTAAAAGGAAATTTGCCTAAGGAAGGACCACATTTCCATTCAGATGGTAAATAATTTTCATATAACGGAAGCCAAACCTCGAACTGTATAAACTGCTTAAATTGTGTGCTTTCAGTCAGAATTTATGAATTAAATGTACTGTTTTAGTGCCTGTTACTGCTGACAGACATCAACCAAGGCGTGAGTAATTTGGTCCATAATGTCAGGGGTTTTCAAACTGGGTATCGTGGAAAATTTAAGAGAAAAAATGAGTGCTGTCAATGTTAATGTGTGAATTAATGAAATATTCAATTCAAGATTATTTGTATCGCGCTTTTCACGAAACAATCGTTGCAAAGCAGCTTTACAGGAAATTAAGTTTCTACAATAGATTTATATATTGCAGAAACTTAATATATTTAACTTATGGCAAAATTTGGTTAATTCTGTATATTCTCTGAGGGGTTGGCATCATCTCTTCTCAGATGTTTGGTCATCTCGGATCATTTAAGGATTGGATCCAGACTGAAGCTTGTGTAATTCCTGTGGCAGAAACAGAGAAACAAATAGAGACATAATTAGCGTAGCTGTTGTTCCATCCAAGCGAAAATTATTTGTTCAACCCAAGCTAAAGCATAATAATGTGCATTTGATCAGATATAACTGCAGTACAAGATTGTGAGATGCATTATATGAATGCTTGGCTAAAGAGATGTGTCTTTAATCTAGATTTAAATAGAGAGAGTGTGTCTGAACCCCGAACGTTATCAGGAAGGCTATTCCAGAGTTTGGGAGCCAAATATGAAAAAGTTCTACCTCCTTTAGTGGACTTTGCTATCCTAGGTACTACCAAAGGTACTAGGTACTACCAAATATGTTTAGCATAATGATTTTTTTTTACATTCACTGAATTTGATATTTATTTCGCATTCTGCTTTCTATTTAAATGTATTGCAATGTTTTTTTCTACACTGATAACAGTATTAGTCTAATTTACAACAATGTTTGCAAATCATATTATTTTGTTGTTTGAAAACCCCTGCATTGTTATGTTGCTTCATTAAAACTGATGTTGCAAAAGATTGGTAGATAATTATAGTGTGAAAAGAAGTGTGAATTTAGCACATATTCGGCGGAACAAATCTCCGTACTAAACTCACAGCTACACAGTACCTTACTGCTTACACAAGCAGTGTGAATGTTATATCCATGCTGAAATAAAGACACTGTTTTTTGTGTGCAGTGTTGAAAGACCATAATTCAGCGTTCATATTGTGACAGTGTGTTTTTTAAGCAGTGGGCTTTTTTGGGGCAAATTACTTTTACTGGACAGGCACCTTCAGGTATAAACAATATGAAGTGCTTTGTTTCTTTGAGGTTTGTACTTTCTTCATATTTACCCTCTTTCCCCACTCATTTCTCTCTTCTATCTTTGCTGAAGCCTTTGAAGTGCAAGAAATCATCACTTTAGCTTAGGAACATCCCAAAATAGATCTGCAGCAGCACGGATAAAGATCAAATGGCATGCAGTACCAGAGCCTTTCCTCGTTCCTCTGTGGGATGGTGTGAAGGTCTCTCTTTCTTTCTCTCTTTGGTAGAAATGGGGCATGGTGAGGCGGGGTTAAATGGTAGAGATGTGGGATGGGGGAAGTGTGGGAGAGACAGCATGTTAAGCCGCTGGCATGGTTTTAGTTAAAATTGGAAGACAGCAGACTCACATGAGGGATGGTTTTCTCCTTTATTATTAAAATAGAAGATTTTGCTGTCGTATGTAAAAAAATGTATAATAAAGCGTAGCTATATCTAAATTTAAGCTTAATTAAAGTGTACACTGTACTCACATCAAACACTCATAGCCACAGATAAATGCTACAAAGAAGGAAGATTTTCAGAGTTTTACGAAGACACCTAAATTCTAAAACTGAAAAGAGAGATTTGGGGGGGGGGGAATATTTAGTTATTTACAACATCACAAATTCTCAGAATTATCTTATTCTACTATTAGATTAAATTTGTTTTGAACAGAAATAGTCTGTTCGAGTTTCCAAATAGTATCTGGTTAGAATTAAATAAAAGATTGAGTAATAATTGTATTATTATTATTATTTTCTTCCATGTAATGAAAGTCACTGGTGTTGTGTATATAATATCTGAAAATATGGTTAATTAATCAGGTGATTTTTAAAATCAATTATGAACAAAAAGTCTACTTAATTAGAGCTGAACTGGATAATAAATAATGCCATAATAATATTTAGAAATGATAAAATTCATATATACAGGTGCATCTCAATAAATTAGAATGTCATGGAAAATTTCATTTATTTCAGTAATTCAACTCAAATTGTGAAACTCGTGTATTAAATAAATTCAATGCACACAGACTGAAGTAGTTTAAGTCTCTGGTTCTTTTAATTGTGATGATTTACGCTCAAATTTAACAAAACCCACCAATTCCCACCCACAAATGTTTTTTTTATTGGTCTTATGAAGAATTTGTTGAGATTTGTTGGGTTTTTGTTAAATGTGAGCCAAAATGATCACAAATAAAAGAACCAAATACTTAAACTACTTCAGTCTGTGTGCATTGAATTTATTTAATACACGAGTTTCACAATTTGAGTTGAATTACTGAAATAAATGAACTTTTCTACGACATTCTAATTTATTGAGATGCACCTGTACCTGCCATAAGTGAGTCGTTCCTTAGGTAGTTTCTACTTATTTGAGTGAGCCCATTTTCACAGCAAGACTCGGTTTGTTATTTTAATTGGCAATTATAGTCTCCTGTTGAAGAAAAGAACAGTGATAAAGAAACTCTGTATCATTCCCTCATTGTCTGGTGGTTACCCTCTTTTTCACCCCCACATTCCCAGCCCTCCCAACGCTCTTCAGAGGAAAGAATCCAACACTTAACTAAACTGAAAGTCATCTATTCATCCAATCCAACGAAAAAAAAAAACTTAACTAAACTGTTATATTGAAGGCAAGCATCCTGTGACTGTCATCCTATGCTTTTGCTCTCTTTTGCTTTCATCCATCTGTACTTGCTCTGAATGAGGACTGTGTGCCATGGTTCACACATACAAACCATTTCCAAAAAAAGAAGTTAATAAAAAAGGCAATAATTTACAAATTCTCTTATATTTTATTCACAATAGAATATAGATCTTCATAGATGACAGGTGATTGTTGTTCTCAAAGTGCCTGGAAACTCGCCTATTAAATGAAGGCAAGCATCGGGCCTGTTAGGTAAGTTTTCTGCAGAATACATTACGTTCCTGTCATGCTTTTGCTCTCTTTCGCTTCCATCACACTCCCAGCAGGATGTCATGCCTTTTTGTGCTTTGAAGCTCCCGGATCTTCCAAGATGTCTACTCGATTTTGTCATTGTTAACTGATAGAAAAGAGTTCAATTAATGGAAATAAAGAAACCTGGTTTCTGCATGTGGAACAGGTTGGATTATTTTGAAGATACCGAGATGGAACTGTTGCATATTAGTTGGCAGTGTTCTCTTTAAATCTGATCAAATTTATCGATTTTTATTTCCTTTCATGAAGTTTTGAATGTGTATATCTTGAATTCAGCCATACATTTGCCACAGATTTACTTTCAAATGAAGCTCTTCCCTGTGGCTTACACCTCACCTTCTGAAGTTGCACACACGTGTATCACGCAAGCAATACACTCAATATACCTTGGCAAGCACGCTTCATAATCTCAACCTTCATTTAATCTCACAGGGCTATTCAATCAACCCTCTTATTTCTGCAAACATTATTGATACTCCTCTTTCACCTTTCTGGATTCAGTGTAACGTTCATATTCATATAATATCACGTCCAAGGACACTATTGATTACAAGCACAATTCATTTAATTGTATTACAAGAACAGCTGTTCTCTTAGTACGGTGATTAAACGACATCTGTCTACCGTCTTTAGTTGCATGGAATATGTGCCCTTGGAATTCTGAAGAAATCTCTGTGGATTCTGAATGTCCATCATTCATTGCTATTTGTCTTGGAGCAAACAGAATTCTCAGACTTCTGAATTATATATTGTATTATGTTAGATTACATTAATTTATGATTACAAATATGTATTCAAATCAAAATGTTCCTCATTTGGGTTATTGAGCAGTATTTTTTTATATCTGTCTCTGACATTCTTTTTCAGATTGGATCTGGTTAGAATGAAATTATTGATTGATAAGGTTAGACTTTCTTGAATGAGAGTAGCCTACATAGACTTGACCATTGTACACGTTTAAAAGTTTTTTTTTTTATTATTGTAAGGATGCATTAAACTGATCACATGTGGCAATAAAGAAATGTTGCAAACGATTTATAATCCAAAGCTTTCTAAAAAACATTAAAAAAAATAAAATTAATCACAGTTTCCACAATATTATTAAGCAGAACAACTTTTTCAGCATACTCGCAAAAATAAAGGTGCTTTATAATGTCATAAAATAACCTTTTTTTGTAAATGGTTCCATAAAGAACCTTTAACATCTGAAGAACCTTTCTGTTTCACAAAAGGTTCTTTGTGGCGAAAGAAGGTTCTTCAGATTATAAGGTAAAAGGTAAGAAAGAGATGGTTCTTTAAAGAACCTTTGACTAATTAGTTATTTTTGGAACCAAAAATGGTTCTTCTATGGCATTTGTCACAAAACAGGCCAGAAACCACAGGTAAGTGCAAAACTGGATGCTGAGGGATGGGAAAGGAGAAGCAGAGGCAGGTGAGGATGAGCACAATGATGGTTAGAATGTTTCTTAGCTGAGTACTGAGAACCTCTATTGCAGGTTCGTTAGAGATCGCAGATATGGAGTAGCTGGAGAATCAATGGCAGAACTATACAGGTAAGTATAGTGTAGGGAGTCAGGAACCGTTCAATGGAGTGAACGGTAGACCGGACGGTGAGTATCTGAGAGGTGCGTGTTCTTATAGTGAGACTTGATAGTGACAGCAGGTGCGGGTGCTCAGAACTCAGGAGACTGTGATCTGGTGATTGTCCTGACTGAGGTGACTGTGATGAATCCCTGACATTATTGCTGTGAAGAACCTTTTAAGCATCTTTATTTTTAAGAGTGTAGATTATATTAATAATGCCGAATATTTATTGAGTACTCAATCAGCATATTAGAATGATTTCTGAAAGATCACGTGCCATTGAAAAAGTAATGGCTGCTAAAAAATGACGTTTTACCATCACAGAAATAAAATACATTTTAAAATATATTAAAGTTATTTTAAATTGTAAGACTAATTTACAATTTTCCTTTTTGTCATGAATAAATTCAGTCTTAAGATTTCTTACTGACCACAAATATTTTTGAATAGAAGTGTATTTTGACAGTTTCTGATAATAGTTTATAATTAAACATAGCCTTTTAATAAAAGCTATGTATTTTCAACTCCTTTTAATAACATTTTTTGGACTAAGTCCTAAGCCTCTGTTGAAATGGGTGCTTATGTCATCTTAAGACATGAGACAGTACAAGAAGGCGTTTTATTGATGTGTTGGTAAGTCTTAAGAGGCTGTATACTCACGGCCCACCAACAGAGCTGCAAGTCACGTTTCTGCTGACATCAGTGCTTAGATGTGTAGCGTGAGCCCTTTAAAACCTCTCTGTGTTGCTCACCTGCCACACATCTCTCCATCCTCACTCCTTGTCTCATCTGGCCTCAAACAACCTCCTCATCCCTCCACCCTTTTCTTCCATGCTTTGATAAGCTCCACGGTTCAACAGCCTAGAGCTTGCCCCCAGCTAACTCTACCACATGCATACATTAGTGAATGCATGGGGGGTCTCTATTAACCTTTACAAACATCTGGACTGTGCCATAAACTGGCAGTGGCCTATCAACACGAAACGTCCTGTCAGATTTAATATGTCCAGTTCATTTTATTTCCGTGTGGTCTCCATTGCATTAAAGTAAAACCATGGCATTTGTGAGGCTCAGTTATGTTGTTTTTGCTCGTTAATACCTTAAACACCAGCCAATCAGAAATAGGGGTTAAGAGATTTGCAGATGTGCGTTTGCATATATTGTTTTCCTCTTACTTGTCTTTCAAAGCTCTCAAAAACACTTCCCATTCAGGCCCAATATTAATCAAGCTTTATCTCTTTAGTGATATTCATCTCATTAGTGGTAATCCTCTTAAATACATCCAAACTGCTCCTCAACCCATTTGACGCTCCCTCCCTCCAGACAAGCACGAGGAGGTGGTGATGTCCATCTTCCTGCACAGGCCATTAATTATTTAAGCTGAACTGAACGTAAGACAATGGAAGTTATTACAGCCTCTGACTTGCGCTGTCTCGTGGGATGCCTGTAGCAGAGCTGAATGGCTCTCAGACATTGAGGACAACATTACTTACAGTATACAGAGAATAGAGTAGAACAATGGGCTGGTTCAATTGTGATATCCAGTCATAAATTCAGTTGATAAGCTGTCCGCATCAGGTTTTAAAAAAGCCACTTTTTATTTAATAGTACAGAAGACCGAATAGGAAAGTGTTTGATGTATATTAAACACATTTACTCTAGAAATGTATGTTATCGGTTGAGCTGTAGTGCTGCCATTGTTTGTTTTGTTGGTAGGAAGAGAGGCATATGTAGAATTGACTGAGCCGAATGTCAATTCAATCAGTTTGTATTACTGTACTCTCACAGGACACGGTGTTGCATGGATATTTACTTTGTGTCACTGAATTCTGCCCGTCATAGTAATTGGATCAATTATTAGCATTGATCGCTCCAGAAGACCGTGCACATCAATATATTTCATTAAGAGGGATTTTTGAATATTGCTGATTCTGCCTGCTCTCAATCAAACACACAACTTACCCACGGAGACATGACAAGTGTATTTGCAAGGTAGTTCAACTAACTTACTGATATCAGACAATTAGTTATAACGAATCTGAACTTCAACAAAGTTTTCTCAAGGCATCCAGTATCCCAGTGCCTGAATCTTAAACGTTCAACTTGGGATTGGATTGTAAAAAGAGGTGAAAGTCACATAAAAATAGCAAAACGTGTTAATACGCGTTGGGGTACGAAAGGAAAATCTTGGATTCAAAGTCAACTATTAACATTAGTTTTGGCATTCTGATTTGATATTGGATATGTAAGGTTTTGTATATTATATGACCCTATATTGGACAACAGTCTTTATATCTGTTACTGTAATTTATGATTGATCATTGTAACGCAGTTCGTAGATCGGGAAGAAGGAGGCGGGAACCGGCGAACATTCAAACGCTTTAATAATAAAATAAACAAACACAAAAGAAAAGCGGCAGCCCCTCACGGACGACTGCCGCACACAAACTAAAATCCAGGCCTGGTCCTCTCTAGTCTTTCACTGTCGTCACTCCTCCTTTTATCCTTCCGAAGCTCCTCCGTGGGACTCGAGACCGGTGAGTGGCGCAGGTGTCGTTCATTATCATTTACTCCACCGGCCTCGCTCCGTTCCCATGGCTCTCGGCCCCGCCCCACTCGTCACAATCATCATATCTTAAAGCATGTCTCTTTGATTTGTTGAATTGTTTATCAGTTATTATATAACTGTATCTTTCCGGTCATTGATTGTGATTGGTTGAGCCCTGTTCGAAACCGTGTACTGCGACACTTATTTATGTATTGTATAGTTTATGTATAGTACGACACTATATGTATAGTCTATATGTATTGTGTTTGTTTTTATACAAGTAAACAGAAAAATCTATAATAATACAAGAATATTTTTCTAAAGCTTCATAATTGCACACTATATTTTAAAGTTTTGTATGAGTATGTAATCAGTGAATCCTTCAGCTGGCCTCATTTAAATTCAAAAGATGTGCAATTTGGTATGTATTATTAAGATTTATACTTTGATTTGAATGTCATCTTGATGGTTAAAAAAAAAATCCCTCACAATAGACCCAAATGCTCTTACTTTATAATAGTAAGGGTCAAAAATACTGTCAGCAGACTGCATGATATTATATTGAGAGATGTGGAGTGGAAAATCGCTTTTCTGGCTGCCCATTTGTCCTGTGCAGAGTGATGAAGGTTCTGATGCCATTTCTGAATTAGTTATGCATCATTTACGGAGCAGCATGATTAAGTAGTGTAACCGATCAGGACCCTTTTACAGTGTGTTTAGCTTAAATGCCGCTCTGCTGGAGAAGTGCAGCTTGCTTTGTTTCAGACCACTGTAGTGTACATGTCTCTTTGGATCTGCCGCCTTATTTTAATTTTTTTTTTTAAGCATACAAGCTTTCCTGTCTTTTGTGTCTTTGTGGTGACAACTAGAGTAGGCCGGTGAAGACATAAACACATTTGTGGGCTATATTATGCAGTTTGCTGTTCTCTAATCACTGAAGTAGCAGTGTCATCAGCTCTAAGCAGGCAGGCTATTAGTGGACTGGCTTTAAATTATTTTGCACGCTCATAGCGTGAGAGCGGGAGCTTATCTGCCTCTTTGTCATGAGATGATAAGTTTCTCAGCCATTAACCCAATCTGTGCCCCAGGTGTATTCTCTGTTGCTTTAGGCATTAGGCTCTTTTAAAGATGAAAAAGCCCCCTGGCTGGGATGTGTGGAAATCCACCATTACTAAAAATTATAATATAATACAATTCTGTAAAATGATAGCTTGCATAATTCTGTTCTTGCTAAGCAATAGTTCATAACTTTTAAAAGTGTATTTTACCCAAAATTGGAAAATCCTTTGTCAGTCATTCTTTTGGTTAGTTCTGTCTGTCATTCTATAAATTGTCTGTTCTATTGGTTGTTTGTTTGTTTTGGTCATTCTATCGATTGTTCGTTCTAACTGTTGCTCTATCGATTGATCATTCACTTGTTTGTTCTGTCGATTGTTCTATTGTTTGTTAATTTTGTCTAACTGACAGTCATTTTAAATCTATCGTACGATCGTTCATTCTGTTTACCGCTCTTTCTGTCAGTCATTCGTATGAACTTTAATTCTGTTGATCGTAACTCATTCTATCTGTGTTTTGTTTTATTTTTCCTTCTTTCGATAATTTGTTCTGACTGTCTTATTGATCATTAATTTTCTCTTTCAGTCATTAATTCTGTCGTTCTATCCATATTTTTATCTTTCTGTCTTCATGTCCTTTAGTCTGATTGTTCTATATGTCATTCCTTGTAACGTTTCTCTATATGTCTTTCTATCTATCAGTAGACTTGGTAGACAACACAAAAAATTGGTCCATATATAATATAATGTAATGCAGTAAAATTACAATTAAAATGCTATTTTAGTTCATGTTATTCCATCTGTTTTTCTGTCGCTTTATCTATCGTTCATTTGTTCGTTCGATTGTTCTATCTGTCGTTCCACCTCACAATCATTCTGTCTATTTGTCATGTCTGCTTTCCCTGCTTCCTGAATGAAGCCCATTATTTTTACAGTTCCATTTGAAAGAAAACGGCAGCGTTAATGTTGTGTTTTAATGGCTTTGGTTGATTTTAGTTGGATTGCGTTGTAAAGGTCACTGGTCCTTTGTGCTATCAGTTCCGATCTGTTATCGCATAATGCGAGTATGTTTGTGCTCGTGTTTGGCTCTGTGCTCTAAATGAGATTCTGGGATGTGCACAAACAGTGCTGATTGTATCCACACATGTAGTTGAGCTTGTGATTTCTGAGCCAAATGCCCCTTAAATCGCCCTTGAAGCTGCAGGGAGATAAAACATGCTCTCACACAAACCCAATTAAGAGGAAGGTGAAGATAAATGAGTCAAATGACAGATGGAGCAGAGAGTTGAAGAAATTAAGAGAGTGATGAGGAAAAGAGAAAGAGGGGGTTGTGAAGAAAAAATGAGGCATTCTGGGACAGTTGTTTAATTGCTGCTATCCAGTATTCAGGGACTGTTTTAATTGGCTTGTATTTCTTCTTCCAGAAGAGGCCGGAGGTATAATGTAAAGCTATAGTCTGAAGCTCAAAAGGAACTTTGTCTCTGCATTTTTTTTATTAGCATTTTAAGATACTCATTAAGGTGTAGCATTAGCCATTTGCTGATTTAATTAGCATGTTTTGTGTCTCTAATGCAGCTTTGATGAGGTTATACATTAATGCATGTTGCTTGCAAATGCATTTCTGCTTTCTTTGTTCTAGACTTGGTAGTATGTGTGTTTTTCCTACAGAAGATGTGAATAGGGTATCCGTCATCTACTTTTGAGAGAGCCAACTGTTTGACTGCATAGCCTATTGTAAATACAGTTTAATGAAATTCTCATATAAATTCAAAGTGACAGAAGAATAGAAACATTCTAATTGTCCTTACATTCTGTCTGAGCACGTGTATAAGTGTAGATATTCTTGTGAGGATTTTGACATCACTAAGCACTTGTCTAGCAGTGCCTCTGATAAATTATGAGCTCTGAGCCCGGAGTGTTTTATTGACAGCTATGCTGTGGTGGGCAAGCAGAGGGCAAGCCTCGCCACTCTATAACTCTCACATTCCCACCCCCCACACCCACAAGAGCAGAAATCACATTATATTGTAGTCTGACCTTCTGGGAATAAAGCTGTGCTGTGTTCACTGAAGTGTCCTGAACTAGAAGACTAAAGTTTTGGAAGTACCTCGCATCCTCTGGAGAGGGAGTGCATTGTTCTAGAAGCAGATATATGGATGGATGGATAGATAGCAATATTTCAATACTTCAGTACTGAATGTTTTATAATTTCTCTCACAGAGTGTGTCACGGCAGATGCCCAAATCCACTATAATTGAACAAATTATGCTGTTTTATGTCACGGAATGTAGTTTTAAGAGTTTTTTAGGCAAGAATGTAGTTGTTTAGACTTCAAATATGCGGTTTGTTTATAAAGATAATGATATTTGAAAATTTGCTTCTACATTTTTGGAGATGTGAGCTCCGATGCATCCAGGCCCCCGGCGCCAGGGTGGGCAAAAGGGGCATTGTCCCCTCAGAAATAATTTGTGCCCACTCAGTTTTCTTAACTTATTTATTTAAACCGTTTATGGATAATTAATTGGAGGAGCATGTGCGCACCATCTGCAGAGCGCATAAAGTTGTGTTCGATTTGAGCAGATCAATCAGCGTCTGACTTGAAGCATTGTAGCTAGCCTATCAAAGTAGGCTACCGCAAGAGCAATTGCAAGCAGATGCGGGTTCGTGGACCGTGACCCCAGCTAACCTGGCGGTGACCCTGGGTGTGTCATGAAAGGATAGTATGACAAAGATATCACTTTCTTCCGTGGACATTCAATCTAATGTTTTATTGTGAATATGAGATTGAGCTGAAGAATGAATGCTGTTTCAGATGCAGGTAATCACACTCATAATACTTTTCATTATACAGTGAACTTTTAATCCAGTAATACAATAAGCTTTTAATGAAGCAACTCAATGTTCCTTCATTGCTACTTCTGAAGTGATGTTTTCAAATTAGTAACGGAGGCTTGGGCTCAGTTGTTAAACTGAGATTTGAATCTGTGGCGGAAGGAAGTACTACTGCACAAAAGAGGGTTTTTAAAGTCACTCCGTTGTTGTTTCTTGTGTATTTACACAAACTCTGCCTACAGCCGAATCACAGCCGTGCTGATGTACCGCCATATCTCACGTCTCCTTGCGTGATATTGCTCGTATATATATTAAGTTATTACATTAAATAATAATAAAAAAATGATAGTTACCTTTTTTGGATTAAAATTGATGTATGGATTATTATTCAGACACTGAATTTGAAGAACAGCTGTGTAAATAGTTACTAGTTAGGCTATGTTAATGGCATATTTCAGAGTATTTCTGTGCTGCCTGTGTGTTAATTTAATTTAAATCGTTAATTTATGATTCTCAGAAACTAAATAAGGTTTGGGCGCTTTTTTTGAAGGGAAAATAGTCGCTAAAGGGGTCTGCAATGTTGCTAAGTTGGCAACACTGTGCATCTCCATTTCTCCAACTACCGGTTGGGCCACGGGTCAGACAGAAAATACGCGCTGTGTTAATCGCGCTTTAATAAAATTAGTGCCATTAAAATGAATTTGCGTTAACGTGTTCACGTTGACAGCACTACTTTATTTATATTCAAGTTTGCACAATTTCCAATCTCCAACATTTTTTTGTTGACAGCATTTCACCAATATCCCTGCAAAGTAAAAACTAGAGTATTTGACATGTTAAAGCTTGAGGGTTTAAAGTGAAGTGAAAGTGTCATGATTCAAATCTGAAAAAGAAGTGAAAGTGACCTGTTTTAAGTTTGAATGTGACGAATTTAAGACACAAATATTTTTGTAACTTGTAGTGTTAGTTGTTTTTTGTTAAGAGTGAACATGAACACACTTAAGCGTTACTATTTCCATTACCAGTAGATTCTTTGTTCCTTGTGTCTGGATGACTCCGCAGTAGCATATGAGACATTGTCATTATAAAGTGAAGTGTCATTTTGCAGTTCAGATCACAATCTGACTGTGACTGCCCACCCTATATTTATAACACACAATCAAAATAAAACACTTATTAATAAAATATTAGATATTTTATCTGTTTACTTGCACGTGAAATGTACATTAACCAACATCGGAGAACTGCAAACATTCGAATGTGTCTATATTATGTTAAACTGAGTATACGAAGGTCTATGCTTAACATTATTCAAATATCCATCAACTTTGCTATTACTGGGTATGTTTTGGCGAATGGTTTTGCTTGGCCTAGTGTTAGTAGGGGATTCTATAGAATCATTAAATAAGGTTTTGTCAGATTTGCCACACTAGGTACAAATAGACAGACACTTGCGTTTTTTTTTTATTGAAAACATAGGGCATGAAATGCAGTATTACTACTAGATTTGCATAGGTTACCGATGCCCGCAAGTTAATGTCGTTAAAATAGGCAAGCTGACCCGAGACAGATGTCTAGTCCTGTTAAATGCACGTCTGAAAGTGCAATGTATGCAAACCTAGTACTGTGTATATATACGTATTTAATATGTATGTAAATAAGACGCTCCCTCGACTGCCGACGCGCATATTATCCATCAGGGCGTTGGCACCGTTAGAGACGATTTCCCCTCAGGCATTTGATAATGTGAAATGTTGCATGTGTATATGTTGTTTGCATGTGTGACTAGTTTCTGCATCACATTTTCATATAAAACAGGTCATTTTTTTTGTGAGGCAGCATGTAGAATGAATTTACCTGTTAGCGTTTGCCTTACATACAAGCTTATTTATTTTATATTTCACTGCTATATTCACCGAAACGTATTTCCTAGGGTAATTGGACACGCTTAGATTATTCCACGTTTCTGCATGTATAAATCCCTCTCATTCTGTTGCCAATGGTCAGAGACTTTCTTTCAGCTTTTGTCAGTTTTCATTTTTGTGACTGATACTGGAACTCAAGCTTGGACTCAATTTAGACACTAAACAGAGACTCACACTCATCTTTAGGTCAAAAGCCCTCAGCTCACACTTATCATGACTTCATAGATTTATCCAATCATATGTTCAATCATTCATTTATTTTTTATAATAAAACACATTTTTACATTTAGAAACCTGCATGCACATTTTAAACATTTGGTTGTGTGTGAATTGAAAAGAGTTTGTCTCGGGTACAAATGTGTGCGAGTTGTTAGTCAAGGCCAAAAGGAGTTGAATGAGTGTCAAGTGATGAGAGGTATTTGTTTAAGGAAAGAGAGTAAAGCACACTGGGAAATAATCCAGGCAAGACCTTCAATAAGCCAAAGAGCACAGTTTTCCATTACCTTGTCAGCAGCCGTGGGTTCCTAATACACTGGAGGAACTTCAAGATGGCACGCAGATAATCACGCACGGACACGCGGTCTAATGAAATGGCATTAACAAACATGATTGCAAACAAACAGATGATCACATGCAAAATATTCACATAGACAGATGTTCCCATGGGAAGAGGTTGTGGCCTCCATTTCAAACCAATTTGTGGGGTGCACTTTGCATAACATTCACATATACCGTAGGGCTGCTTGTGAAGATATAACTGTAATAAATAAGTAAATACTGAAATGGTTTATGTCACTCTTTGGTTAGATTATCATATTTCTAGCTATCTATTATTGTTATTTTTTACTGAATTAAGATTAAGAAGGTTTCATTTATTTTCTGTGGAACACAAAATAAGTTATTTGAAGAGCTAAACAACATTCAAGCATAACATATGGTCATTTCTCAAAAATCTTCAATGTTCCATAAGAGAAAGTCAGTCATACAGTTTTGGAGCAGCGTGAGGGTGAGTAAATGATGATTACATTCCTTTTCAGTGTTAAGTATTTAAATTGAAGAAACACCCATACATGTATCTGAACTCCAATACACTTCTCTACTATGCCATTCATGCTGAACTTTCGGGTAGCATTGTAGAACAATGCTGGGGATCCTTTATCCTTATGTGCTGCACAGCGCTGATAAGGTTAATTACGTTCACAAACACAGTCGCCCTGCACCTCTGCCCTGACTTTGGGAGGGAGGGACGGGGGAAGAGGGATTAGAGGTCTATAGGAGCAAAGCATGATCCACGAGTGTGCGTTCGAGATCAGTGGAAAGGAGAAAAGGACAAAGAAAGGGAAGTTTATCCTTGTCCCAAAGTATAAAGAGAGAGATTCTTCTGCGACTGCTTCGTGGTATCTCTGTTATCTGTTTGTTTTAGTGTCCTACTACCTTGCTTTGTTGTCTCTGGGTCTCTCTCAATATTCCCTGTTGGTCATGGCTCACTGGGGCAGTATGTTGTGTTTTTGGTGTGTGCCAGTGATACATGGGACCGTGCACCTGTTCAGCTCTCCTCTTAAAATGCCCTCACAGTGGGGTGCGTGATTATACCCTCAGGCAAGGACACCTGCACTCTCTGATCTTCAGCTGCCCTGCTCTTCCTCAAACCTTGAGTTATTTGCTTATAGTCTTGAATTGTTTGCTCCTTCTCCGTGCACATTTACACTTTCTTTACCTAGTTTCACAGAAGTCTCAAAGGTTGTTTTTGTAATTCTATTTTTTTGCACTGGTCTTTCAAGGTGTGTGGTTAGCATCTGTTGCTTTCATTCTCTCTGCTTTGAATTTTACCTTTCAACGTGTTCATAGCAGGAGGCTTCCAATGCTTTTAACTATTAAAGCCTTCTCTTTCCACTGTTTCTGCAAAAGTTCCTGTTAAAGGGATGCTGTAGTTCAAGCAAAAATAAAAATTCTGTTATCATATCCTCACCCTCATGTCCTTCTAAATCCAGGGGCTGTCAGGCTTCAAAATGCAGTACATGTATACTATAGCTGCATTGAATAAATGTAAAAGGGGGGCAAATGCAAAGGTTTAGGAATCAGACACTGAAAAAAAAGTCAATTGAACACTATTCTCTTGAAAACCTCCGTTTGTTTAAATTTGAGGCCTTTGAGGACATGATTTCCAGCAAATGAAATTTAACATTTTGGTTAGTTTTGTACATAAAAATATAACACTTGTATTATAATGAGCTTTTGAACTTTTTCTTGTTTTCCCCTGGAGTTTTCATGGAGTTATTACATATTTTAAATGATGAGGGCAATGATTTTTCATCACTTTCTCCTGGCACATACCGTAATTCTTGTTCTCTACACATCAAATAATCCTGAAAATATAAGCTGCACAGCTCTTATCAACAATGATAACAAGTTACTTGATGTTTTTAATTCAGCACCAAATCAGCATATTAGAAAGATTTCTGAAGTAACGTGAATAATGACTACTGAAAATTCAGCTGTCATAACAGGAATACATTTTAAAATATATTAAAAAATATTTTATGAAATAATATATAGTAAAATAGAGGACAGTTATTTTACTGTAATGTGTAATAATAGTTCACTACTGTATTTTTGTTTAAAATAAATGCTGCCTTGGTTAGCATAAAATACTTTTTTCAAAAACATTGAAAAATCGTATCAACTTTTGTACGGTATAGTGTACTGTATTATAAGCTCTGGACTATTAAAGGCAGAGGAAATTCCAGTGAGAGAGAGAGAGCTCCTCTTTTTTCACTTCAGCTTCCCAGTTCTTGTTGATCCTGATTGGCTGAGGACAAGAAGAACTGGTCTAGTCACTATTTTTTTATATATTCATTCCTCTTTCTCTTTTCCTGCACGTTCCTCCTGTGCTATTTCTCTCACCTCTCTTGAACTTTTTGTTTTGCTCTCCTTCCCTTCCCATTTCTCTCTCTCTATTTCCCTCCCACACTCTTTCCCTCATTCATTTCTCACTCTGGCTAAAAACTAATCCCCTCTGTCTTTCCTCTGCCTCTTCTCTTCCTTCAATTCTTCTATTCGATGTGAGATAAAAGTAAAATATATATTCAGAGAAGTTTTATGATATCTGATAAACTGATGTTCCTCCCTATTTATTTCTCCCTGCCTTAAGTGTTTTATGTAAGCAGTGATGCAGTGGCCTGTAAGTCTGACAGCCAGCGTCTCCCTCCAGGCCTGAATCATAACCCCAGTTGAGTGGAACTGACACACACACACACACACACACACACACATTCAGGCTTACATAAACAGTCTGTCCCCCTCACATAGCCAACAACCTGTATTCTCGCTCTTTCTCTCTCTCTCTGTTTTTGCCACAGATGATCACTTAGTCACACAGTCTTTCTTTCTCTATCTTTTGGAATGTCAGATAGACACTGCACTGAAAGGATAAACATTGTACTCTCAATCTTTACAGATTGGGCCTGGTAGAAAATGTCAAAAACATCTGCCATGCAAACGTCTTGTTTGGCATTTTGAGGGTCTTTAAAGAATATATGATTTATAACACTCAGGCTTCAGACTGACTAAAATGGTTACAAAGGAAAAAATTTAAGTTTTTTCCATTTGTGGTTTCATAAGATATCACCATCCAAGTTTCTTGCAAGATAGAGCCATGATGTCCAGTTTGCGAACAAATTACTTTTATGAACCAATCTTTTTTTTAATGAGCCAGTTGAAAAGATTCAGAAAATCCTTCAGAACAATTCACAAATGACTCCTTCAGTGAACCAAGTCATTTTTTGGTTGTATTTTATTCCAAATAAATCATGAACTGCAACGGTCTGTACTGTAGCTTTTAACACCAAGCAGTCAGGAAATAATAGATTACTGTAAAGCTGTCAATGCCCTTTATTATCAAGTGATTTTGTAACTACAGTAATTTGGCTCTTAAATGTTTCATTTTGGCTCCCCGGTCTTTTTTTAGACTAGAACCATGACACCAAGTCCCAGTGTATTATAATATTCAGGTCCTATGATGCATGATTTTCTCTACAGACAATTATTGTTTTCATCAAAGTCCTGCTTTGTGATCTTTGATTTATCATTAAAACATAATGGAATATTAATTAGTATCATGGGACACCTGTATCTTAGCTTGGACTACTTAGTTTGGTCTCGTTTGAAGGTGTTGTTTGTTTGTGTTTTTCACCCTGAGACTCAGACAGTCCAATCTGGTACAAGAGTTAGTTATTCTCGCCACACTGTTTTGCACTTTGTCATCTCACTCACTTTTGAATCTTTTCATCTGTTTGTTCTATCCCATCTTTTTATCTCCCACTCATTATTTCTTGCTAAATCAAAGCAAGTTGACGCTTCTACTCAAGCGGAGAGATCTCCCAGGGGCCATTGCAGTATCCACCTGCTGAGGCTGGAGTTTAAGTCTGCCTCTTCTGCACAACCCGTAGTTTGCGTACAGATCCCACCATACCTCTCATATCAAACCCCATCTGCTGTGATGTGAGAACATCAGGTCCAGCTGTGTTGTATGTACAGGCCTAAACCCCCAACGCAACGCTACCACCTCAGAGCGCTCTTATCTCAGACTGAAAAAGCATGCAGCCTCCCCCACGCCACTTTAGTTTTTCATGGGCTGAATTCTTAATGACGACTCAACTTCTGTCTTCAGAGTGAGGAAGAACCAACTGAATAGTAGATGAAGACCTACCTAAAATGGTTTCTTCTGCTATGACTGGGTCTTAAATGAGAAGCACTCTTGTTTTATAGATAACTTCAGTCTCAAGTAGACTAACTTTGAAAAGTTTAGTGTGTGTGTGTGTGTGTGTGTGTGTGTGTGTGTGTGTGTGTGTGTGTGTGTGTGTGTGTGTGTGTGTGTGTGTGTGTGTGTGTGTGTGTGTGTGTGTGTGTGTGTGTGTGTGTGTGTGTGTGTGTGTGTGTGTGTGTGTGTGTGTGTGTGTGTGTGTGGTGTGTGTGTGTGTGTGTGTGTGTGTGTGTGTGTGTGTGTGTGTGTGTGTGTGTGTGTGTGTGTGTGTAAGAAAAAAGTCTTTAATTCTCACCATGACTGCATTTATTTGATACAAAATAATAAATGTATATTTTATTATTTAAAAAATTGTATAATTATTTTTAAATATATATTTTAACCTGTAGTCAATTCATGTGATGTCAAAGTTGTTTGGTGGTCAATAAATGTATTATCATTAGTGCGAAAAACAGTTGTGCTGCTCAGTATTTTTGTGGCGATTGTGTTTTTTCATGATACTTTGATGGTCAATGGAACAGTATTTATTTGAAAAATAAATCTTTTGTAACATTCTTTATCACTTTTGATCAATTTTGTGCATCCTTGCTGAATAAAAGCATTCATTTGTTTCAAAAATCGTACTAACCCCGAACTTGTAAACGGTAGTGTATCTGTTTTTGCTTTTGCAAACTACATACTTTCAAAATAAAATTACATTGTTTTGTAGCTTTTTATGCTGTCTACATAAATGTATACATTTATTAAATAAATGAATCAAGTTTTAGTGGAAATACACATTTTAAAATGTAGTCTTTCTCTTCTTGGTCAATGGACCAGAAGTATACCTAAAATGTGCAATGATGCAATCTTCTTCATTCAAAATGTAACAAATTGCAATGATCTATTTATAATATGTACATAATGAATTGTGATTGGTCTTTATTGGTTACATCTATTTGCGTACTGGTTCATGATCTGATTGTGCACATCTAGTTATTTTTTTCATTCCATTTGGAGCTGCTAGTGATCAGGTAGCTTTACACTACAGTGTTTGAGAGCTGAAAACTATCTTTGTCTCTCTATAGGTGGGCTCACTGTTCTTCTTTGTTAGAGAGTTCTGACCTAGTGAAAGCACACGGAAAGCTAGAGTGGACACAGTGTGTGTGAGAGTGAGTGTCAGCAGCTGGAAGTGACCCCTGTAATGCAGGTTATGTCTTCCATCAGCAGCGGGGGGCATGAGGCCAGAGGTTAATGGATAGTGCAGTCCTTTCCATGACAGCCTAGTTATAACTGCCCTTTGAGAGGCATAGAAAGAGCGAAAGGCAGAAACTATGCCACAGTATGCTCATGCACACACAAGAACAGAGAAGAGCTGTGAATCCTATGTCTGTTTTACATTTTTAAAACACTCTGGGCTACAATGATCATCCATCCTCTCTGTCAAAGCATCAAAGCGTGTCCAGATGTCAAGCACTGTGCGGATGTAATGAGTTCTGCAGTGGATGCTGTAAATTGTTGTGGTGATCAACCAATAGTCTACCAGCACTAATAACTGTTTAATGGATGGATGAAAGGGATACCCCCTACATATCATGAACATGCACAAGTGTTTGTTTTGTTTTTCTGTATTTGATCATTGATTCTAACTGATGATGTGGTCTCACCATCTTTATTTTTTCTTCTTTTTTCCCTTACTGGGTCAGCACAAATTGTGTCATAAGGAAAACGACATTAGTAATGATGAATGTGTTTTATGTTCCATTAATCACTTGGTTGAAAGGAGTGTGGAGAGAGAGAGAGAGATAGCCCTCTTTGTTTGCTGTCCAACCAATGATTTATGTCCCTGAGTGGTAAACGCTACCTGAAAAAAGAAGGGCTCCAATCAAAGTGACAAAATGAAATGCATAACAATATTTGAGTTTGAGAATGGAGGGTTGGGGGTCGATTTTTAATGTAGGTTTACTCTGAGAAACTGTCATTAATTATATAGTCTTTACTGTTCAACCACACAACTGTGACCAATTAGTAATCCTTCTGTCTTTTAAAGTGACAGAATGCGTTGTGGTATGATTAAGATAGCTTGATTTAATTAACTAATTTATGCTCAAAATACAGGTCTGTTGTTGACTGCATTAACCAAATAGAATCTAGGCCTATGAAGAAAAATGTTAGGAACATTTCCTACTCCCAAATTCCCAGAGATAAGCATATCTCCCAGTGTTCATCCTTTAGCTGCTGGAATGGAGTGAATCCTAGAGTTAAAAAAAGGATTAGCTTGCCTTTATCAAGCCGTAAAATGTTATCCGCCCCATCTTCCACATATTTCACCATTATTTGTCTGCGTTCAGAAGCAGCCGCCTATCTGACCGTCCAAACGGTGAACTTTCTAAATCCATTTCCAGACTCATATGTTTGGTTTTTACATCATTGTTGTGATAAGATGTTTATTTTGACTTCACTTTCGCACGTTTCTGAGCTAGAAATGGGATTTCTTTGTTTCCACTTCAGCGGTGGAAGTCCTTGTCGCTGCGTTGTGGTGGGAAGAAGGTAACAATAGAGAGATGCTTTGATGGTTCAGAGATGGAAAACAAGTGCTGCAAACCATTCTGTCATTTTAAATGCGGATGTTAGTAAAAGCATTATGGCTATTTCTCTGGAGGAGGATTCCTTTGAATTCATTTTGGTTTTATTATCAGCTCATCAAATGGAGTTGCTTCAGAGAAAGAGGGGGAGAACATGTAATAAAATGAGGCTGTTAATTGAACTGGCTGCAATTCATAGGCATGACATATTCATTTCTGTCATGTACATCATTCTAATATGGTATTTTAGTCAGAGGAAGTGAAAGCAATCACGGATGAATTGAATGTTTATTGCTTTGCCAATATTTGAAACTATTGCCCATCAGAAGCATCATGCCAAGTGGATTTTATATGAAACCTCCGAACAAACAACGAAAAAGTATATTTGATATTTAAGTTGCGTCTTAAAAAAACATTTATTTGAAGGGTCAATGTCATGACACTCTTTTTATTTATTTTAAACGCATTCAAATGCAATTCATACATACAAGACACAAGTAAAAAAAAAAGAAGCTATAAATTAAATATTACTGGAGTACATTTGACAAAAAAATACTCTTTCAGTATCTCCTACTTCAAAGTGTCATGTTTAATTCAAGGTTACTTTCTATTTACTTTTAAATTATATTGTGAAATTCTCCAGCAGTTTCTGAATGAAAAATTCTACACCTCTTCTGTTTTAAAAGCTGAATTCAAATTATTTTAACGGCACAACTATTTTTAGCATTGATAATAATTAGAAATGTTTCTTGAGCACCAAATTAGCATATAATAATCATTTCTAATGAATCATGTGACACTTAAAACTGAATGGTTGCTGAAAAATCTGCTTTGCCATCAAATTAATAATGTTTTGAAATATATTAAAATGGAACACAGTTTTTTTTAAATTGTAACGATATTCATAATATTTAGTGTGTGTGTGTGTGTGTGTGTGTGTGTGAGAGAGAGAGAGAGAGAGAGGGTTATGTCTCAGCACATTTTGTGTGTGTGAGAGGGAGAGAGACGGGGTCACATCACAGCAGAGTGTACAGCCCGTCAGAAATCATCTTAATTGCGGCTTTGTGTGCAAATACTTACGAGCATCCACTTTGTAGAAAACGAAGCGTTTTAGAGAGGCGGGGCATAGAGGACCTACAATAATGTACAGTATTTGAAAAATTATGTATTTTTTAACATTAAAGCATGTCAACATATTCTGGTACACCAAATACCCTTTAAAAATTCTATCATCTTGTCATCTCATGTTGTTTGAAACGGGTGCCACTGGTGCCTCTCAAAAGAGTAATCATATGACACCCCTGTAACCCATCACAAATTATATGAAGCAATCTGATGAAAGGGTGTGTTAATGTGTGTGAGAGATGACAAGGGAGAGACAAAGAGAAACAAGGCACCCGTAGGAGAGAGCGAAATGAATAGCATGGATCACAACATTCGTTGGATCTTATCTTAATTATAAGGAAGATGATCTGCGCCGTTAAGAGTGAATACTGAAGTCAGTACTAATAAACTGAGGTGGCATTTCTCTAATCGGTCTCCTCTCCCCGGGGAAAACAAGCGTCCCAGGGAAGAAGGATTGAGCGAGTGGGCTGTCTGATGTGAAACAGGTGGGGCCGTGGAGGAGTTTTCTTTTTAATTGCTTTTCGCTCATGCCTCGTTTCTCTGTTGCTCTCCAGATGAATCTGTCTTTGCGCTCTAAGGGAGTTCTTCTTTCTATGTGTGGCCACATGTCTTTGTGTGTGTGCTGTATGTGCACCTGCACGCGTCTCTGTATGGATGGAAATGCCAGTGTATTGTTATAGTATGTACATCTCGGTGTGTGTTCAGTTTACACAAGAGACATTTTATGCACTGCTTGCAAACCCACTGTGTTTCTACACAGGATTGCTGGTGTCCGTGTACACTATCTCTCTCTACTTGTTGCTTTATACCTCCTTCATCCCTTGTTCTGTGGCTGTCCTCTGTATTAATCAAAGTAATGAGAGGGACAGTGTGTAACAAAGCAATCTCCACTCTGCCAATCATGTCCTCATTCATCAGACTTCAAAAGAGAGCAGAAAGAACACACACACACACACACACACACACACACAGAATAGAGCATTTTGACATTTTTGGAAGTGGCTAAATTACCACCCCACATTCCAGTTCCAAATTTTTAGGGGGCTAGGAATTGTAGAAAATAAATAATTATTTTAGCATTGTATTTACTGTATACAGTGTAAAGCATAAAATAATATGCATGTGTGTGTTATGTGTGTGTGTGTATATTAGTATAATAATAATAATAATTGTAATATATTTTTGAAAGTTTTGTTATATTCACTACCATTCAAAAGGCTGGGGTCTGTAAGTGTTTTTTACTTTTTGAGAAAAGGCTAATCAGGGTTGCATTTATTTTATCAAAAATATTGTTGTGAAATAATATTATCTATTAAAATAACGGATTTCTATTTTAATATATTTTTAAATGTAATGTATTCCTGTGATGGCGAAGCTGTTTTTTTTTAGCATTACTCCAGTCTAATATGTTGATTTGGTGTTTAAGATACCTTTATTATTTTGATCAATATTGGATTTTTTTTCCAGGATTCCTTGATGAATATAAAGTAAATATATTATTTTATTTATTTATTTGAAAGAACATTTTTGTGACTATGTAAAAGTCTTATTTTTGCAATTTTTTTGTCAATTTAATATGTCCTTGCTAGATACGTTTCTTGACCTAAACATTTTGAAAAGTAATGTTTAAAAAATGTAGGAATCATTTCTATCTCTCAGAACGTCCCTTAAGGGATATTTTGTTACACTTGGATTACATCTGGAGCCAACACACACACAAATACACACTTAAACACATATTCGCACACATTTTCTCCTTCACTCAAACCCAAATGATTTCGACGCCCTTAAAATGTGTACTTTCTGTAATCAATTTTAAATGACATCATCATCCATGCTTAACACCCCCTCACCCCACCCCCAGTGATATTAAGTAGAGAATAAAAGGCTTAGAATCATGTATGATTCAGTGGAGGTTGGCGCTAATCTGGTGGAAGTGTCCTTCAGAGATGTGATTAGAAAGGGAAGTGAGAAGAAAGAGGTGCAGCGGCTCACTTGGTGACAAAGGAAGCAGAACGGCAGAGAGTGAGCTGAGACAGTAGAGCAGGAAAACAAGTGAAAGTTAAGCATTGCAGAGAGACATGTGGAGCAGGATTGTAATCCATATCCCTCACAGAAAACATGTTAATATACAAATGCACACACACACACCTGCAGCATACATTGACTTCTCCAGTGTCTGTATACGATCTGAGCTCCAGAACAAAGGTGGCTGTAAATGGCACCTGCCCCACAGAGATTCAATCTCAGCGCACACAGAAACTCTCAAAAGTGATGTCTAATTAAACACAATTTTCTGGTCCATTTCCAGGCTTCTTAAACTGATTAATCCTTCTCTTACTGGTGGAAAGTACGATTCGCACCATGGATTCTTACTGATAACTGCAATTACTCTATAACTGTTTTATTCTCCTGTATCTTATTCTGAGCATTCTATAGATAGGATGTCTGAAATATTTTACTGTGTTATTACAATTTTAAATAATTGCTTTGTGTTTTAATATGTTAAAACAGGTAATATAGAATGATTTCTGAAAACTCAGCTTTGTCATCACAGGAATAAATTTACATTTTAAAATAAGAATTATTTCAAATCGTAATAATATTTTCAAAATATTACTATTTGTACTGTATGTTTGACTCATCATAGGAGACTTCTTCTTCGTAATTATTTCAAACGTTTGACCATTAGTATGAGGTTAATTTACACATTAATTTACATAATGTGTCGTTCAATTATATCAGGACCTCATTTAGTTAAGCCTTCATACTGTAGATAGAGCTTATTAAGTTGCCTCTCTCAAGCTGACACCATATTTAACAGTGTGGACATGTTTTAATTGCAACAGCACAACATAATGCAGAGTGCTTTCTGTAGTCTGTGTCACTGGTTAAGATCCTATCCATCAATTATTTACATTTCATCAGCAAAGATATGTTTTATTTTCACTTGTTTAGCATCTTTCCCTAACCCCAAGAGAATGCTAAGCCTTCAATGGAATAATATTTAGCGCCTACAGGTATTGCTAGTTATCGCAATGTGATGCAAGATGCGGGGGGAGGGGGGAAACTGAAGAGAAAAAAATGCTAAAGTACAGTAAACATAATTAAATGCACCAGCTTTATTTTCATGTGATGTTATTTTTAGTGTATGTACATTTGCAATACATTGCTAACATGGTCCTTGCTTGATGTTAGAATAACATTGTGCAGATATATCTGTGACTTTTAAGATTTAAAATGTCTGAAAATATATTATTTTAAGATGTTTATCTTGTGTTGGGAAGAAAAAAAAAGACATTTGACCTTCAAAATATTTAAATGTCGCAGATTAACCTCTAGATTCAAACAGACTTCCAAGCTGCATGGTTTGCAGTGTTGCAGAATAACAGTATATTTTAACATAATATATCCTAAACAGCACATTTGCTTATACAGTAACCCTATATTGTGACATAATATCCCTTTTCCGGTATATGATGTGGTGTCTGAAGTAATTTTGCATGCACAATGCCCATTTTCATGTTTAGATGAACGATTTCTTTATCAACCCTTAACGGACAATAACTATCTTGAAACTATACCATCTCATCAGTTGTGCACACATACACACAACAGAAAGAAAAACATGTGTCTCATTTGTCTAGTGTGGCTTGGACATAGAAAAATGCCTGCTGTGCCCTTTAAGTATGATCAATTACAACATTCTGTGTATGTATGGCACTGCGGGGAGGCCAAGGTCCTGCTTTAACCCTGTTTCAAAGAACTGCTATGTTGACCTATTTATTTAATTCAAATTGATTTTCAGTTTTAGCCAAACTGTTTACTTTTTTGTTGTTGCTATTATTTTCCCCAGTTTCTATTACAGCTTGTGCTGCACCCTTAAGGCTGTGGCTTAGAAACAGTTGCATTGCAGTAGAAAACAGCTGTGATGATGATGATGATGATGATGTGGCTTTTTCCTTGCGTGGTTAGTTTATACATCTTTTATACCAAATAGAAAAAAAGAAAAAAAACGGGACTCATCAGACACAGTTTTCTGGGAAATTTAGCAAAATAGATTGAATGGACAGTTCATTTTGGTGTTATTCCTGTATATGTATACTGTATGTATTTGTTGAATGCTGCTACTGTTTATAAACGTTTAAAACTTTATTTTTATTGTGATTTGAATTAACTTTATTTACACTAGGGTCCAAATGTGACCACATCTTGGATTCAGCATCTAATTTAAACCTGGTAAAACAGAAAGTTTGAGGATTTTGACAAATGTAACACATAAAGAAACATTTTGACATATACAGTAAATGAATAAGAAATATTTAAGATTCTTCATTATTTTGGTCACAAATAAAATATTTATACAGTTGAGGTAAAAGCTTTACACCCCCCTTTCAGAATCTGCAAAATGTTAATTATTTTACCAAAATTAATTAAATAAATTAGGGGTTATACAAAATGCATGTTATTTGTTTATTTAGTTCTGACCTGTTTACAAAATATGTTTACATATAGTGCACAAGATAAAATACCATAAAAATGACCCCATTCAAAAGTTTACATCCCCTTGATTTTTAAAACTGTGTTGTTACCAGAATGATCCACAGCTGTTTTTTTTTGTTTGTTTAGTGATAGTTGTTCATGAGTCCCTTGTTTGTCCTGAACAGTTAAACTGTCTGCTGTTCTTCAGAAAAACCCTTCAGGTCCCACAAAATCTTTGGTTTTCCAGCATTTTTGTGTATTTGAACCCTTTCCAACAATGGCTGTATGATTTTGAGATCCGTCTTTTCACACTGAGGACAACTAAGGGACTCATATGCAACTATTACAGAAGGTTCAAACTGTATTTTATCATTATAGCGTGTATAATATATCATATTCATTTGTTATTTATTACAGAGGCTATTGTAAAAATAAATTGTTACAGGGATTTCCGGAGTTTCCACTACAATAGCTGGCATTGATGTTGATTCGAATAGACTCTGGGAGATGGGTTGTTGAGGTTAAAGAGGCCACAGTGTATTAGCCACAACTGTTAGCATAATTATTTCTCTATGGAGAGAGAGAGATGTACTGGAATATAATGACAGGCTTGCTGGGACCTTTTTTCTCAGCTTGCTTTGTGCTCCCTACTATTGCGCATCTGCTGTGCACTAATCAGGACAAACGCACACGCACTGCTTTCCCAGCGGACCTTGGCCTCTGAAGTGTCATCCGCACACATGGACTTGAACTGCACATCTGCACCAGTTCCAGTTGCCCCATCCCTTGCTCTTTTCTCATTCATTTCGCTTCTCTCTCAATTATTCTAATGCACAGGCCTTCTCATCACGACCAGCTGTGCCGTGTTATCCATTTGGTTTGTTGGCCAACGCAGGGATAGACAAAGCATCTACACAAAAGATAGGGCACAACTAATGGGTTACCTAGCGCAGGTGTGTATGATAAGGAACGGTAAATCATGTGGGAAGTCACTGTTCTGAGCGTGTGCAGAAAATCCCCTAAGCAGATGCAATCTGTGATGTACAGCTGGAGATGAGGTAGGGGGTCAAGAAAAGACACTCAGACATGCTAGATCTCCCCTCCCCATATCCAATCTTCCTCTCGCGCTCTCGTTTTCTTTCTCTGCTCAGAGTGATTGGGTCAGTAGCTTGTGATGGAGGTCACCAGTGATCTGTCTCTGTCTGTAGCTTTCACAGAGAGAGGCAGAGACTCTAACAGAGATCTACATAACCACACACACATTTATTCTTTGCTCTATAATTGAGGAAATACCATGCTTTCTATTGTCTTGGCTGTCAGTCGATTGAAACTTTGAATCCATTTAGTTACAATAATTATGATGCATATTTATTAATAAATATATAATGAATCACATATATCAATGTTTGTTGAGAAAAGTCCCAAATGAATAATAATTCAAGGATATTACGTTATTTTGGCAAAAAATAGTTTTAGGAGTCAATATATTATTTGTTTAATTTCGATATCATGTTGGCCTAAATTATTTCTAAATATGTTTTATATACATTTCAAAGATGTGTTAAATGCATAGCATTTTTTTTTTTTTATTTTTTTTTTTGGGGGGGGGGGGTATGAAGTCTCTTTTGGATAAATTTACCTCAAACTGAGCAGATATAAGCACACATTTGTTTTTGTATTGAATTTTGATTGACTTTAATGCAGGTTATTAAACCAAAGTGATACACTAACCTGCATTTTTTGTAAACATTTGAATTAAGACATTATTGCAACATAGGCTCACTGGAAAATTGTGCCTCTACCTACATTTTTGCTAAATTGCACAATGCATTGCACAATGCTATGTTATGACATTAAAACACAAAATACGAGTTTTGCCTTTGTTTGCCTTTGTTTTTCCCATGTTTGCCTTTGTTAACACTGTTGGTTAGATTTAGGGTATGGTTAATATAGCTTGTATATATTTTTTCATTAACATTTTAGCACCACTCACTAGACAATTCATTTCAGAAATAGCATGTTTAATAACGAACATAATAAAACATTGCTAGATACACGTTCGTATGTTTTGAATAAAACTGAACACACTTTTAGCACCATTCACTGGACATTTCACTTTGAAATTGTCATTGTCAAATTAGTTTTTCATGTTTTTACAGGCATGTTTTTTTCAATGTGCCTGGGTTGCAGCATTCATTGTTACCTACAGTAAGGTATTGTTTTATTTTTCTGTTCTCCAGTGTAGGTGATGTGTGTTATAAACTTGTGTTATATAAATTAAACATACATGCACGTCGCACACACACACCATCTTTCCTGTCTCTCTGAGCTCTTTGTGGAGCACTGTAACTCAAGAGTTTGATTTGCAATGGACA
The DNA here is from genome assembly GCA_027422405.1 of Ptychobarbus kaznakovi. Lineage (NCBI taxonomy): Eukaryota > Metazoa > Chordata > Actinopteri > Cypriniformes > Cyprinidae > Ptychobarbus > Ptychobarbus kaznakovi. Next base: position 11,470,958 of record CM049800.1, on the reverse strand, counting down.
TATCCTGTCAATCACGTCACTTTAATTCATTTATAACAGCAATGATGTTTAAAGTGACCGATCTGTTGAGAATTACACACTAATGTCCGATATTTTCCCTGCAAAACCTCTTTCTAAGCTGTATCCTTTTGGTCGGTTTTCCCTAATGGTGCTTTTTGAAGTTTGAAGGTTTCTTGTTCTAGGAAAAATTGTTAATTCTCTTGTGAATGAGATCATAAAATATGTTCAGTCATCTGATATTCCTTCTGAACAGTAAAGATTAGCATGAGTCTTCACTATTGATTTTAACTAATTGAATAATTAATCGATTTTTTTGAAATGGTAAAGACTTCCTTGAGTATATAGTCAGGCATAAAGGAAGAAGATTGAATGCCACAAACGGATAAAACCACATTGGAAGCACATGAGGAAACTAGGAAAGGATCCATTATTGCTCGACCACAAAGCCACAACTTTTTCAAACAGCGAGATTGGTAAAGAAATTAAATAAAGAAATAATGAAAGGGGAAGAATTAAGTTAATTTTAATATCCCCTCAGTCAGCTCTTTTTTTTCTTCTTTGAGTAAAGAGAGAGATTTGAAAGCGCACATGAAATGCCCCTCAAGGTTGCCTTTGTGTGTTCTCATTTCATTTGCATTCAGTTGGATAAAAGCTCTTCGTCTTTCGATCTGTTGAATTATGTGACATGTGTAGATTGGGGACAGTATGTTATGCATTAGATTTGGTCATTGCATAGCTGATCGCCCATGGGAAGAAGCTGATGAGTTTAGTCTCCCTCTGGTCACGTGCAGACACACACATATCATATTTCTAATTTCTTCTCATTTTCAATCTTTCAGTTACATATCCACTCATTTTAAAATACATCCCTTGACTCTCTCAAACGCAGTCTAGAGCAGTATTTGTCTGCATTTCATGTGCAATATGAAGCTGCAGGGTTTGGATGTGTAGTATGTGATGCATATTTAGTGGCCAGCAGGAAAATGTTGGCCTACATTTGCCGTCTATTTGTCCTGTCTTACTTTAGAATGGCAATAACTTCGAGGAATGCTACTGACTTATCTCCTGCACTCACATAAACACACATGCACAGATAGACACAGGCTCAGGAGGCATACACAGATGGGCAACACACACATTTACATCCAGAAGAAAAAAATCACTTCAGTCTGCTTTTATCTCCCTTTTCTTATTAATTATGCATGCCTCAGTAGGCCACGGCCAGACGCTCTTGAATGAATACATTTGCAGCGCACAGATTTTAGTTTCTCTCACGGTAGTGAAGAGGTCTTTAATAGCTCATTAAGGAGCCTGCGGTAAGTGAGCGTTAATGTTCTCTTTGCAAAGGATGGATGACCACCACATTGTGGACACTGATTCAGACACCCCCATTCAAAGAATAGATCTAGTTACCCGACACAACAGATATTTTTGAAAAGTGAATTGAAAACAGATGAACCCTATTGAATGTTATTGAATGGACAAAATGTATGGACTGCTGGGTCATGGATCAAATGATAGGTCAGTCAGATTTTTAATATCTGTTATTTCTTCTAAACAATTTACTGAACTCATGGTATGGTATTGTCAATGTATCACCCATCCCTAGTTGAAATATGTAAATAACATATATATTACAGCCTCAAGTGAAAAAAGGAAAAAAAATAAATCATGAAGTGTATTAATATTACTAAATTAAATAATTCTTCTGCCAAGTAATATAGTTTATTAGATTATAGCTGCAGGTTGTTTGCATGCCAAGCCACATGCCACGTTTAATACTGTATACAAACTGTGACTTCAGGTGTGTATCTACCGGTTCTCATCAAATTTAAACGTTTTAGATTTTTTTTATAAGGCTCTGCTATTTTTTGTCCTTTTTCAACTTTTTTTTTTTACGTAAGAAGCAGTTCTTTATTCCCAGCACAACGTACACTGTAACCATTGAAGCTGTAATACCATTTACTGCACACTTCTTTTTATTACATGTTAACCTCAGTCATATAAACTCACAGCCCCCGCCTGGCTCTTCCAGTTTTTTTCCCCCCGTTTCTGTTTTCTCCCTTTTCATCAACTCTTTTCTTATACCGCTCGTCTGACAACACACAAATCTTTCCTTAGCTACTACGATCCCTCTCCCTCTCATTCTCCTCCCTCATGGAGTGCTCTAATTGAAGAGGCATGTGCTCTACACCCCTCTTGTGGGACTCTGTCATTGGCTGCAGGCAAAACATCCGAGGCCAGGCCCCTGCCAGGTGGCATGTTTTTGGGAAGACCACACTGCGACTTACCCCTCTTTTTTGCCTGGATCCATCACCTGCTTTACTCCTTCGCTGTTTACATTCCTCTTTCCTCCTTCCTGCCCTCTCTTCAATCTTTTTTCTCCTAACTGGGAGATATACACTTTTTTATTTATGTTTTTCTCTTTGAAGAAACTGCTTAGATTTCAACTCTTTTTGTTTGTTTTTTTTTTTACCCAGGCTCACTTAAGAAAAAATGCTTGTAGCGACATTTCTGCCAAATTATCTTACAAAGCTTCTTGCACGTTTTGAGCCAATTTCAAAGTTAAATGTTGAGTGAGCAGCACTAAAAGAGCATTCAGTTCGATCTGAAGCTAATGAATGTAAAGCTGACAATATTGTTGTACATATCACAGCACTAAGGAAATTAAATGTATGGTGAGTGGCACTGAAAGGATAATGCTCTATCACGTTTTAAACTAACAAACCACCTATACTAAATGATAGTGTTGACAAAAGCAAACGTGGAATATAAAGGCATTTGCTAAAGCAACCATGCCATTTTAGCTTGCTTATTAAAATCTTTGAGTTTTTTTTATCATGAGTCATGACGCATCTACATTGTATGTGCATTGTGCTACCAGATGAGCAACAGAGCAAGTTTGCTATGCCAGGAAAACCATACACATGTGACGCATACAAACATCAAAATGTATTCGTTTACAAATCATGCACTTTGGCAAACATACTTTTGTGGAAGGAAACATGAAAAGAAGTCTTTATTGATCAATAAATTGTCTCGTCATGATTTATATAAAAAAATATAAAATACTTTTTTTTTGACTGCCTCTGGTGTTCATTTCAGCGGGAAACTGCAGTGATGTGCACGTATAGGTATGTTTTTGATGTAGAGTAAAGGTGTAGGTAGAGGCACGTTTTCCCATTGAGGATAAGTTCATTGATAAAATACAGACGTCAGTCAAGATAAGCGCTATCACACATTCAGTATGAGAATCTAACCCTTTTATCCCAGAGGGCTCTTCATGGTGTTTAAATTTACTGAAATGGTTCAAAATTTGGTAGATTGACAGTCTCCCTCTTGGCATCACTTTCCCTCACTTCATAATCATTTTAATCTCGTCCTGTGTGAACCTGATAAAATTTGTGCAAGCTATTGATTTGTGTAATGTATTTTCTTATCCCTTCAGGAATAGACAATGAGCACATAATCAATATCAAGTGAAGAGCTGGGCGGTTCTATCCATCTGGACAACTGGTTTGGATAGTGCATCTAAATTCAATTATTTTCACTGACATATTTTCACCATTATCTTAAAAAATTATTCCAAATGCATTGTGGCCAGTGTGTGTGTGAGTAAGATGCTATTTTGCGAGGCAGTTGGTAATCTTTCCTGTGTTGAAGGGGGTGGCGCCCGCTATCACATGTGATTGATAAGGATGTGGATTGCAGGAATTAAAAAGGTGTGTGTGTGTGCGTGTGCGGGTCTGTGTCTGGGTCTGTGTGTGTGGGTCTGTGTCACGATTCTACTGCATTTGAATCATAGTTCATACTTGTTCACAGGGTTATTTGTGAGTGTATACCTTAGTGTGTGAGCCACTTCTTTCATCACTCTAGCCTGTGGCAGGGTCAAAGGCTAAACATCCCTTATTGACACAGTGGAGCAGAGCAGGTAAAGAAACAGGGGAGAGTTTCAATTTCACACTGTAATGGCGGAAATGGCTATAGCTGTGTGTGAGAGAGCGAGAGAGAGAGGGGAAGAAAAGAGAAAGGAGGAAAAATCCTTCAAAAACATTCTAAAGATTTACAGGAAGAAGCTGATCCCTTATCACTTTGGCAGGACCGTTGTAGCTGCAAGCCTTCATCTGTCTGACCGCTGCTCCTCCTCCTCATACTCCAATTCCATTCGAGAGAGCCATCGGATCTCTTTGTCTGAATCTTGTGTATTGTGTTTTATGTACAAAGCTTGATTTACTATGTGACATCACTTTAAAAGAGATGAAGGGTGTATTATGTAGAGCGGGAGCTTTATTTTCACGTTGCGTTATGGATTGTGTTGTGTGGATTGTGCACACAAATCCCATTTGATTTTGAAATTCAATCTGGCTGTCTGCTGTCATTCTGCAAGTGATGTAATCTCATCCGTGTGTTCAGACAATGTTGTCAATATCCGTTGCATCCGCAGTGGATGCTATAGTTATGAATTCAGCATAGTGACTGATAAAAAAGGAAAAAAAGACATTTAAAAATTAGTATATTCAGGCATAGACCAGGTGTCTTCACACTGGAGCCTTGTGACCGCCAGGGGGCCGCAGGAAACTTACGAGTAGGAAACTGTATTTTATTTCTGTATTTTCATATTTAACTGTAAAATTGTTCTGGAACAATATTAACTTTGAAAAACTGCAATTTATTTATGCATCTAACAGTTTTTTTTATAGTGAGTGGAAAACACAAAGTCACTGTTTTCCAGATAATATTTAAATAAATTGCTTTGCCTTCAACACAACAACACAGAAGCCAGTTTATTTAATTTAGCGCATGTATTCAATTGAGCTAGTTTATTTAATTTAGTATTGTTTATATGCCATTAAATGTATTTTGAATATTAGTTTAATATTTGGAATTGAATAAAGTTCAAAATATTAATGCATTTCATTTATTTATATTTAGGAAAAATTTCAGTTTTTATTTAAATGTAGTGTTGGACATTTGTCTTTTTGTCTATATAGTCTAATATTTAGCGTTCATTTATATTTTATGTTTAAGTTAATTTTTTTATTTTTTTACTTAAGCTTATTATAGTTAGTTCCCAGGGTGACATTTTCAAATTTTTTAAGTGTATTTTATTTCATTTTTCCAATTTGTGCACTTGGCATGACATACATCTAATGTTCAGATTGAGCAATTTTTCAGTTTGTGTATATATTTCACATTTTATATATTCCCAGAATCTTATGTAAGATCCCACTAGTGGCTCTCACATTCCTTTGTCCCTTCTGCAGCACACAAAGGCTCATATATCTGCATCACTGAGACACTGTGACTAGTGTGGCACCCCCTAGTGCTCACTGCGATATATTGCTCTGTGTAAGGTGGACTCAAGATAATGAAAGAGCAGGTCAATGTATCGCACCCTCAAAGGGAATGAGCCAATAAAAGACAATTATTGTAATAGTGAATGTGTGCAGAAAATTAGTAAATAGTGCTGACAAATGTCCTGAATATGCTTGGGCAAGTCAGAAAATTAAAAGGAAGATTCGTTTTAATTTATGGGAAACCAGGCGTAAGAGAGTATGTTTGTTCATAAGGACTTGTATGTTGTGTTTCCCACATTTTCAGCTGGCTGACCCCCGACTTTGGACACTTAATGGCTTTGTGCAGAAGTGCTGATCCATTCAGTAATTCCTTGTCATTGTGACCAGAGCTCGTTAAAACACACACACAGGGCAATGAAAACCCTAGAAATTGCTTTCTGTCCTCTTAATAGAAAACGGATAAGATCTGATAGGCTCGTGTGTTCTCACAGAGTGGCTAGGACTGGCACACACAAGCTTTGTATGGTGACAGTGACACCCCACAGTTTAACATAGTCTCGTGCTTTACACTCATAAATGCCACTAATGGGATCAACAATATATATTAAGTGGAGATGTATTTCCCCTAGAAGTCCTTTACCAATAGTGCCATGTTTTGTTTGCTTTGTCCTTCCTTTTTTGCAGATCTTTTGATTGTCTTAAGTTACCTGCAAGCTAATTAGCATGTGTTTGAACAGCATAACATGTGGAGAAATGCTTGCAAACATGTAACAGTGGGTGCGATGTGACAAGCCTCCAGTCCAGCGACGAGCAGTTCATTTATTTGCTCTGAATGTGAATCTGCTGCATGACATGACACAAACACAGCCAATCAGAAGGTGACTAATGTTTAATTTACTGTGTGTATATTGGTCCATCCATGTCTGATAATTATTATCTGATAATTATTATTAATTACAGTAATATGATAATTATTTTCACATAATGGCCAATAACTGACAAATAGAAATTATTGAAATTCTATAAAAAGTCTAAATAATTTAAAAAATAAATAAATTTTGTGAATAAGTTATTTTTTTAATGTTTTATAAATACGTCCCTTATGCTCACTTAGGCTGCATTTATTTGATCAAAATTACAGTGAAAACAGTAATATTGTGGAATAATATTACAATTGTAATTATTATTTGGATATATTTATGATGTAATTCATTTCTGTGATGGCAAAGCTGAATTTTCACCAGCCATTACTCCAGTCTTCAATGTCACATGATTCTTCAGAAATCATTCTAATATGCTGATTTGGTGCTCGCGAAAAATATTAATTATTATCAATAATCAATTAGCTTTCCTCGTGCTTTTGACACATTGAATGTTTCCTTGATAAATAAAAGTATTAATTTCTTTCAACCCCAAACTTTTAAACTAGTGTAATTAAAAAAAAAAGTGTTGCTAAATTTGCTAAATAATACTTAGTTTTTATTTTATCAATGATGACGATTAATTTATAAATCTCAGACAGTGGCCAGAAAAAAAGTTATATTGTGCATTCTATATGTGAGCCAATGAGATTTCACAGTAGGAGGGGCTACTGAGCATGACTCTGAAGAAATGTAGCAGTACTTGGATCATAAATACAGAATAACAATTTCGAAAGTAGCATGTAAATTGAAACAACAGAATGGTTGTATTAGTTGTCGTGGTGTTGTTCTCAGTATTGCTTTTCTCACGCTCTGTCCTTTCCCTCTCGTTCCTCTGTTCTTTGCTGTCCCTCACCCATCAGCTTGTGCCTCACGTTTTGAGAAATTGCCTCAGTGATGTTTTCTGACATTGACGTTAATTGAAGCACCAAACGCATAGTAGCACTCCAATTGAAAGGAAATTTGCCCACTGCCTTGTACACAAAGCCAAACAACCTGTGGCCACTTTTACACACACATAAACGGTGAAGTCCTTGCACACATGTGTGGTGCCAGAAATGTAAACACAAGTTCACGCTGGTTCAAATCGAAGGGCAGAGTTTTGACATTTGAAACGCATGAAATATTTTTTGGGGAAAACACCAAGTCAGATGTCTGAAAAGATTTCCCGATGCCTCATGCATTTGTTTTCCAGTGTTTTTGAGTGTGTTGTAGCAATAGTTTATATAATACAGTGACAGGAAAAAGATGGATTTAGCACACACTTCTGCATGAATTGGTCACAAAATTTGATCTCGCTTACATCAGTAGACAAACATAATCTGCTTAAACAAATCACATTTATTCACATGCTTTTTCCACCCTCCAATGTTGTGTTCAATTAAGACCAGATCAAATTGTATGGCTAATTTCCATAGAAATCCATTATAAAGGGTTCACATACTTCCTGCAACTATAATTCATCAACTAACCATCTAAGTTAAAATATTACTCCTACATCTTTAGTTTCTCTATAATGAAATATATATTTTGCACATAGCTCCACATTAATCTCCTGTCTTATAAATCTTGGCTGGCCAACACTTAAGGAATGTGAGGATTCCAAAACAAAAGGAACAAGGGAGAGAAAGATACAGTGTGTGTGTGTGAGAGAGAGAGAGAGAGAGAGAGAGAATTATGATTCCTCCCATCGTGCTCTGACCTGTTTGCTCATTCATAAGGTGTCACTTGTCGAGGTCCATAGAGAAACCAGCAGGATGTGGAGCAATTAAATGCACCGCATGTAGTTGGAATACCAATGCGCTCCGCCGTTAACGTGTGTAATCTCAAACCGCCACCGTCTTTGTGCCACCTGCATCAAAGCCTCAGAGGAACTTTTCATTAATCTTTCTGTTTTTTTTTATTTTTAATCACTGTCATCTTCCCCTTTCCTGTTCATGTAGCTTCATCTATTACTTCTAAAGGATCACAGCAACTTATACATTTGCATATGATAAGTCAAAGCGATGGACCTAATCAGTTCCTTTATTGAAGATGCTGATATTTCTGGTTAGATTTAACCTGTCGGATCTAAATGACTCTTCAGCTAAACCTTTATCGTGGTGCTTTGACAAACAACACCTACAGTCCAGAAAATATTGCCACCTCGTAGCATGATTCTCCCGTACGAAAATTACAGCAGGGTGCAACAAGGGCCACTGCTGTGCAGATTAGCACACCAATTACACCCATGCATGCGAACGTAAACTTTTCCTGCCATCAAAAGATGCTTGTGCGTGTGAGACTCTGTTAAATAAACAGCCATTTCCTAATTACAGAGAGAAAAAAACGAGAGATAGTATTGATATCTGTGTAGACAGCGGGTGGTGCACATCAGTGCTAATTAGTGTTGTCACTGAAGATAACTCACAAGAGCCTGTAAACAACACTACAAGAGTACTACAGTTTCATGGACTTCATGCTTCACATAATGGTGTAGAAAATCTGAATTTATCGCTATAACGCAAATTTGATGTAAATGGAAACACATACTGATATAAACGAGTTTAACAATGTTTATAAATGTGAGTTAAGTTTCCTGTTCAGATAGAAAAGAAAATCCCGCTCTGAGTTTGCTATGTAGTAACTTAAATTAAAAGTTATTTTAATGTTGGTTTATTTTTTTGTTAGTAATATTAATATCTGGGTACAAGATGAAATCATGTTTATTCCATGTAGTTATGAGGGTGATGCATTACTGTGATATGACATTTTTAGACTTTATTAGCATGTGTGAAAGGAACACTTCATCATGTTTTCTCAGTTACCAATTTATTCGTCACCCTCACCTTAAACTTTTTTTAAGGTTAGGCTTTGAGGTTCAGTTACAACATTAATTCTGCATATACTAACACAATTTTAATATTATAAGTAATATAAATTAATACTAATGTATTATAAACAAACATGAGCAACCATGAACAACAGTATATTTATGAATAAACTTTAACCTAGATTAATAAATGCTTTCATGCTTAGTTCATGATACCTAATGCATGTACAGTTGTACCTTATTGTAAAGTGAAACCTTTAAATATAATTTTTTCAATAATATTTAGCAAATTCCATATTTCTTTTGTTCTAAGGGCTAATAGTTTTTAATGCACAGTCTGCTGTTTCCACTCTTCACCATGCTCTCTGGTCATGTGTGACATGCTCAGTGTCGCAGGACAACATAGACAGGGTGTCATGTGAAGGATGCTGCTGTGTTTCTCTCTTTCACACATATGGGCAGTGTGTCATTGACATTACTACATGTGAATACTAAAAATCAGACCCCCTCAAGGATTTTATCCATGGTGGTCGGAGCGCATATAAGTGCCCATATAGAGATACATGGGCACACTCCCAGCTGGAACCTCAGCAGAAGGTGGAAGGACAGTGGAGATGGGTAGAGACAATAATGCTTATGAAACATTATGCACTGCATTTCGTTCTGCTGGAGGACATATCATATACTGAATTTTCAAAACCCATTTGGAGGAAATTTGAGGCATTAAAGAAATAGTCCACCCAAAAATGAAAATTCTGTCATAATTTACTTATGTAATTCCAAACCTGTATGACTTTCTTTCTCCTGTGGGACACAAAGAGGATATTTTGAAGAATGCTGGTAACTAAATGGTTTAGATTCCAATTGACTTCTATTGTATGGACAAAAAATACAATGGCAGTCAGTGGGTGGGAATCTAAACTTTTTGGTTACCAACATTCTTCAAAATATCTTCTTTGCATCCCACAGAAGAAAGAAAGTCATTTTTGAGTCAATTTTTGACTGGATTATCCCTTTTAATGTTCATTTTTAAATATATTACTGGTCATTTTTAGTTTACATTAGCTCACAATGCAATAACTAATGTTGTACTAAATGCATGTTTAATTTCAGCTTTAAATGGCAAAATGTGTTAGTATTTATAACTAGATTAATTCTGGCTTTTAGAGGTTATGTGAACTATTGAGTTAACCTAAATGTGTGTGAGGTTGAGACTTGAATATTATGTTGCATATCTACCATGCTTGTGTGAATATGACAAACTGACTGTTCCCTATGGAGAGATGAGATGTGGGTTTACAGGCAGCCACCTAATCAGGGAATTTGGTCTCACCAGTGGGATTCCTCATCATCATCTCTCTCTCCCTCCTCCTCTGACAGGTCCCTGTGGAAAGGGAGATGTTGTGGAGCAGTGCGCTCTGGCTGACCAGACCCCAGCCGTGGTGCTCAGGCTGACGGAGGCTCTAGAGAGACTGGGTGAGTTTGCTCCTCAGCCTCACCAATCTAATTTAACTATTCAGAGAGAGTCAGACACCAGTCTAGCATTTGCATTGGTGACCCATTATGTTATTGACAAATTCTAGTAATTGTATATTTAGTGCGCTATTGTATATTTCCTTCATCATAAATTAAATATATATTTTTTTGCAAGTAGAAAGAACTAATCTCTAGAATCAGCTAATTACATATGAAAGGTTCTTGTAGCATGGTAATAATGATAACGATAATGCAATTAAAAAGTTTGGGTTTGGTCTCACCAAGGCTGCATTTTTTGATCAAAAATAACATTATAACAATTTAAAATAACAATTTTCTATTTGTAGATATTTTAAAATGCAGTTTATGCATCTAATGATAAAGCTGAATTGAACTGAGCTCAAACTTTTGGAAGGTAGTTATATACTGTATCAAAATGCAATGTTTGTGCCGACTAATACCATTACTTTACCATTTTGCCACCACAGTAATTTTTGTAAGGGGTTTAAATGTACCTTATTTCTTCAACAGTTCAATTTACTAAACAGTTCAGATTATAAACCTGACCTTTGACCTCTGTCTTGTACTCAAGACTGGGAGAATGAGCCACTGTACCGGTCTAGCCAGACCTCCACTGGATCCCCAGAATTATTGCAGGCTTTGGAAACAGGTAAGTTCATAACATGTTTTTCATAAGTTGTTTATTTTGTACATTCTAATTTCATAATATGCATTAAATAGCATATTCAGCCCCATGTGACATAATAGGCATCTAGTTATTAAACAATCATTAAGTTTCTGTTTACCTGAGTTGATTGTATGGGACTCTTGAGAGACTTAATTAAATGGTAAAAGTATAAAGTAATCATGAATGAGATATAATTTATTCAGACAAATATGAGATCAAATTGTTGCTGTATGTGGTTCAGAAGAAAAAAATAAGAATGACAGTCCTTATTGTAAAATATGTAAAAACATGAAAAGATAAAGAGGAAAAAATATAAATTAAACATTTTTGAGCAGTTCAGTAACTTCCAGTGTTCCGCAGTGTAAATCCAGGCCACTTCTGTTTAAAAAGTTTGCAAAGTTTAGCTGAAGTTCTTATTCAGTACCACAAGGGAGTGCTCTGGCTCTGTACTTTTTTTTTTGTTTGTTTTTTAGGGGAGATGCTGTTTCTAAAAAAACTCACACCCCTCATCCTCTTCCTCTCTACTAAAATGATTCGGTAGAGCATGGATTTCCCATAGGAGAAAACTCCTTTTATCATTGTAGTTCACATACAATTGTTATTTCAGACTGAAACTTTTATTATATTTAAAGAAGGGACTGTGTTAGAGATTGTAATCTGTTATGCCACTGAAGTGCAGATATGCATAGTCCAGCAAAACCCTTGACATCTTGACACTGTGTATGGCACACATGTGCACAGGTAAAGCCTTAGTTGTCACAACTATTTAAATAAATCTACAGGTTGACAATGTCACATGTGCACTAACATGACTTAGGCATGTTCATGTCACTTTCTTTAGAGTACATGTTTACACTTATGCTCATATGCACAAATCCATAAAAGGGCAAAGGGTCTTTCACGAGTTGCTGCACAGATTCTGAAATATGTCTTCTGACACATAAGCACTCTTATGAACTGAGGAACTATGCATAGGGTAGATGTTGTGACTGGTTGACATGAATGTGCTCTGACAATGTGGTAAGGCCAGTTTACAGTGATGTAGGAAAGGTTAGCTTTTCAATGAGTTTTTGCCTTTTAAAAGACTCCTTCAGTGTGTTTGAGAATGTTCAGTCCAGTAGATTATCATGCCATACAGGTTTAAATTACAGTTCCATTCACTTCTAACCATAAGTCTAACCTTTGAGTGGTATGAATGCCATTAAGTCAACCGTGAAACGTTGCAAAGTGTATCCAGCACCCATTTCCTGTAGTTATATAACAGGTTAGTTACTCAGTGTGGAAATACTCACACCATTGCATTCACTCTCATAAGTGTTTTGGCAGACACGCACCATGGTTGCCATTTAAAAGCCCAGCCAAAAAGTGGTGAAGTCCAGTGGCCACAGAAGACCAGAGACAACATTCCGTCACCCAGCTAGAGCTTGTGCCAACCAAGCAGCGATTTGTGAATCAACAGTGGGTTGTCATGGAGATGGCAAGCCGTTTTAGCCACGGGGTTACATATTTTAGTAAAACGAGAAAGAACGAAAGGTTTCATGTAGGAGGTAGAGAGGAGCAGAGAGAGGAATGACTCACGATCAGGTGTATCGAAGATCGAAAATTGCACACGCAGTAAATTCAAACTAATGGTCAAAGAGGATTGACAAACATTTGCATGTGTGCATGAATATGCATTCGGTGTACAGTAAAAGCACACAAGCTTGAACTCACACACACATACGCGGTTGACAAGAAAAGGAAAGCGATTCCAGCTCCGTCTCCCTGGATACAGTGACAGGCGCACGGAGAGTGTGGCTGACCCATGCCCACTCGACACCTGCCAGCAAGCACCTCTTCCCTTCCGTTTATTAATTCCGACATTCATCATTCACGCATTTCTCTTCTTTTTCTTGCATGAGAGAAGCTGAGCTCAGCAAAACACAAATTAAAAACACTCTTCTCATCTTCCGCACTTCCTGCTCTCCCATTGGCTGCCAGTGATGTCATCCTGTCTCATATGCAATAGTCAATAACCTATTAGAGTCCAGCGTTTTACAGTCAGCTCGGGCAGAAGGGGCTTCTGCCGCTTGAGTTCTTCTACGCCCTTTGTTTTATTGGAGTCTTTTAGCGATCGTCTTGATTAACAAGCCCTAAAGTCCTAAAGATTTCTGAGGGGAGACGGTTCAGTGCCCCTGGGGAACACTTTGTTCTGCGGGTGGTGTTATAATTGTTTTTCATTGCAAATTATGCTGTTTTTTCCTGTCTGTAAATGCGGGCCATTTAAAGACTGCAGAGATGCAATCATTTGTGCATATTAATTTTATGTGGTATGTTTGGTATATATAATGCATCACGTGCACATTCATCTTTAGCGTAACCATAACCGTTCACTCTTGAAGACTTGAGCTGTATCAGGCATTATTTTTGGTCATTTCAGTCTCTATCGAAATTTCCTCACCTTTTTGCAAGACGGCCTCTCTAGTTTTGTTTACGCTCACTCTACCTGCATAATCCATCCACGTCATCTGTTCTGTCCAGCTTTTTCTCCTCTCTTCTGCAGTATGCCTTGGAAGTGATCATTAACAATGATGTCATCCACACACACACACACACACACACACACACACACACACACTTACTTGTGGCCAGACTCCTCCCTTGTTCAGCCTTTTTGGCTTTTACATTTTCCTGACAGAGATGTTTTGATCGATTCCTCCGCTGAGTTAGGGTCGTTTATACATTCTTGCATCCATCTGCACTGTTTTTAAATAGTTTTTTATATTTATAAACATGCGCTATGTGTTTTTTTTGACCGTTGTGATGCATTTCATAGCCTAAGTATCTCCTCCTGCACGAGTGCGTGTGAAGATAAAGAGGTTCAGTTTTTTTAAAACAGTCTATCAGGACACATGCATTCTGTTCCATTGAAATGTATATAGAAATCCTGTTTGCATAGATACTATAAATAGACAGACATATACACTCTAGGCCAGACCTGGGCATTGTACGGCCTCCGGGCCACATCCGGCCCTCTGGCTATCCTTGAGGTAATTCATTAATTAAAAGTCAATCACAAATAGGTGTAATTAGGTTTACGCTAGGAATTCTGATTTTTTAAAGTCGACTTTTATGTGATGAAAGTCAAGTTGAAGTTGACTAGTCGCTGATGACGTCATTAATGAACAAATAAGTCTGGAGCTGTGACAAACACCTTGTGCACAGCTATGAAATATGACACAGCGCTGCCCACGTGACTATTGCACCTATAACAGCTTATTTTTATCAGTTCTTTAGTCTTTGGGTCGTTATATTTCTCACAGATTCCTGCTCGTTCTAAATCAGATACAGATAAGTAGTACAGTAAAGATTACATTCATATGAATGCATGCATTAGTGAGAGCGGTTGCGTGTGTGAATTAATTCTACCTGGCAGCGTCTCTCTACTAGTAGTGAAGCTGTGGGATTTAGTTATTAAGAAATATATGCTTGAACTTTTCAGTTATTATTAAGCTATTTTACAGGGAAATCACAGAACAGTGTTGACAAACATTTTCGCGCTGAATGATTCTGTGCGCGCGATCTGCGCGTGATGTATTGTACGCGCTACTGTCTGTAGCCTATGTGTGTGCGTTACAGTGCAGCAGCGCATTAGATTAGAACGTGATTAACTTACCTGTACAATAAGCTGTTTAAAACCTGCATTCTGCCATTCAATTTCCAGCATCCAGTAATATAATCACACATGTCTTGTGGAGCGCATTCAGCGTATGAATTAGTTTGTAATTTTAACTGTTTGGAAACGGAGCGTAAATGTGGATTTATTATCCTATTGCGCCCCCTCTATAGGACCAGCGACTAGTCAACTTTCAAGCTTAAAGCGTCATGGCAGAGCACTGAAGTCGACTAGTTGATTAGACTGTGCAACTCCTTGTGTACGCAATACAACCGCACTGCTTTTATTTTTAAGGCAACAGCTTTGTTTCCTGATAATGAAACCACTTAAATTCAGTTCGAAACTGATTTTATTTCTGTAAATTTTGTAAAATCAACTAAACTTAGCTTTTGTAAAATAATGAAAGCAGGACGCGCTTTCTGTCATCTCTGAAGCTGGAGCGCATCAGAAAAAAGAACCGAAAGTCTGTGTACGGCTGCCTCACATGTGAAATAGGCTATATTTTTTAGAAAGTTTAAAATGTCGTGCGTGCGTGCGTGCGTGCGTGCGTGCGTGCGTGTGTGTGTGCCTGCCTGCCTGCCTGCCTGCCTGTTCGGGATGTTGTAGTGACAGAAACTGTTCACTGGTAGAAATAGGAGGAGAAGACTTAGTTGGTGCTTTGGCAAAAAAAAAAAATCTATTCATGTAAATTGAGAAAACTTACACTTCAAAAAGCTATGGTTTAATTGATCAAATATGAGCGCTGCAAGTTTTAAAGTCAGGTGCTGCGCTGCTTTCCGTTTACTGCGGTTACCAGGGAAACGGCTATATTCCTGGCAAAAAAAGACTCCGCCCTCTGCCCCATAGACACGCCCCACGGCCCTCTGCAACCGCCCAAGTTTCTCATGTGACCCCTTGGTAAAATTAATTGCCCACCCCTACTCTAGACGGACGATAGATATCTAGATGGATGGATGGATGGATAGATAGATAGGCATGGATTGAAAGATATAGACATATGGAATGATCCATATTATGCCCTATTGTAAGCCTAATATCCTCAAACGCAAGCATGTTATATAACTGGCGAAGCTCTCTTCCTCTGCAGTGTATGCAACAGTTGTATCATCTATGTTTTTCCACTCTCTCTTATGTCTCCCTATTTTGAACAACTTCTTTTCATTCGTCAAAACACATTTTCTCATCAGCAGCACAGGAAGAGTAATTTTATATAATTAAGATTGATTCTTTTGCAAAGTTGCCATCTTTTCACTTTATTAGATTAGAGTTGTTTAATGACCTGCCGCTTTAATCAGTGGGAAGTTTAGTCTGTTGGGTTTATAATGAGGCCTACTGTATTTGGTGTTGTAATTCTGTAGGTCTGTGTCTGTTGACTGTTTTGAGTCTCTGCATATCCCTCTTCTCTGTGTGCTGGCTCTTCTTGTCCTTGCTTTCATCGCCCTAAGATGTTTACATGACAATCTCCCCCGCATTTTTTACTCTCATCGCCTTCTCTCTACTATCGCACATGCGTTCTCGCACGTACACAAATGCACGCTCACCACGCTCCTGTCCCATCCCAGAGGGTAAACAGTGGCGTGCCACAGGCATCATGAACTGTACTGTTGCACAATGCTGGTATCAGCGTTTGTGAGCGTATATGTATATATTGACAAAATGGGCAAGACTGTTATTGTGGTGTCTAAATGTCTTTTTTGGTCTACAGAAAAACTTTGCGGCACAGAGCTGAATGAAAGACGGTGCAGTTTAGTTATAGAAACAGTAGACCCAAAAATGAAAAGTCTGTTAGTATATACTCAGCATCATGGATTTCGAAAATCTGTATGATATTCTATCGTGGGACACTAAAGTGTTTATTAAGGAGATTTTTCACCCAAAAATGAAAATGGTGTTTTCTGTATTTTATTTACCCTCACGTAATTCCGAAACTATGGGACTTTCTATACTGTGGAACATAAAATCATATAGTTTGAGAAATTAATGATTTTTTTTGTTGTTGTCCGAAACATATTGGTTATAAATATTCTTCTAAATATAATCTTTGGTCCCACTTTATATTAGGTGGCCTTAACTACTATGTACTTACATAAAAAAATGTGTAATGTACTTATTGTGCTCATATTGTATTGCTAATCAATTTTGCTGCTGTTGAGGTGGGTTACGGGTAAGGTTTTGGACAGGTTTGGTGGTATGGGTAGGTTTAAGGGTGGCTTAAGGTAAAGGATGGGTCCACAGTGTTATTATAAATGTAGATTGAAGAATGCTCAAGTTGCACTTTTGCATACAATGTAAATGTACTGTAAATTGCTGTTAAACAACATTTTAAACACTATATTTTAAATGGATAACTTAATTTTAGTCAATTTTTTTGCTGAAAGCTATCATATGGCTTCAGAATATGGAGAATTTATCACTTTTTTGATACTTTGTCTTTTTTTGTAGCTTGAAAGCCCTCTTTTGTTGTATTGAACAGAGCAGCTCGGACATTCCGCTAAATATCTCCTTTTGTGTTCCAGGGAAGAAAAAGTACATTCATAAGGTCTTTGTCATCATGAAACAAATATCCTTCATCTTGACTGTAGATGTCACTATCTGTTGACAGGATCTACAGTGCTGCCAGATGTTTACATTTATGGGCATCATTCCGTATTTCATGGCATTTTTACCCCCATGACTTGACAGCTAGATGTTTTGGTGTCTGTGAGTCAGGTCACAGAACAATGAAGGAGGTGATTGAGTTCAGTTTTAGGAGGAACATGGCCCCACTGGCCGGGTCCACAGCGGGTCTTGCGGTCACACAGGAATGAGGGCTGTCATCTCTGAAGCTATTTTCCCCTCCCTGTTCCTAAAGGTTGTGCCTTACTGGAACAGCCCTCTTCATCACTCCAGCATAACGACGAACACACGGCATGAAAGCTTACGATAACATCCAACACACATCTCCCAGAGGCACACAAAAGCACATGTAGCCTCTCACAGAACACTGAAATTACAGATTTCTGTCAAAAGAGATCAACAGAGAAGGCACTTGTAACTAGCATTGTAAAGAAGAATCGTCCCACTTTATAGTAAGTGGCCTCAACTAATGTGTACTTGCATCTAAAAATGAGTACAGTGTACTTATTGTGTTCATATTGTATTGCAAAACACTTTTGCTGTTATTGAGGTGGGATACGGGTAAGGTTAGGGACAGGTTTGGTGCATTGGGTAGGTTTAAGTGTGGGTTAAAGTGTAGGGGATGGGTGAACAGTGTTATAATACATTTAATTACAGAAACTAATTACAGATGTAATTATATGCAGGTATTTTTTAAAGTACAATGTAAAAACATGTATGTACACAATAAGCGCATTGTATTACATGATTAATTTGCATGTAAGTACATAGTAGTTAAGGCCACTTAATATAAAGTGGGAGCAGAATTTCAAAAAGCTGGCCTTGTATTAAATGTATGAGAGGTTCTTAATACAATTTTCACTGTGCATTGTAAAAAGTGCTATTGAAATTCACTTTAATTTAATTGATTAATAAACTGAATTCAAAAACTGATTAAGTTAACATTTATGAACATTTATTTGCCATAAAGTAGTAGCAGTCTAGGTCATTTATGAACATAGCAGTCTGGTTCATTTCAGTGAAATAAGAATAAAACAACGATCTGTTTTATTCTATTTATTCAATCTTCTTTTATTTTATTCTATTCTTTTTTTCGATCTTATTTCGATCTTCTTTTATTCGATTCTATTCAAATAATGGATTAGTAAAAGTGTTACAGTGTAGGGTTAAAATGTATGGAATTTTTTTTATCCTTTGTAGTGTTTGCATCCTTGCGTCCTTAGGTGGTTTAAGTGACTTTTATTGTTTTAATAACCATTCCTGTAGCCAAACAGTAGATCATGGTGCTAGCTCCACCAAGGTCATGAGTTCATTTCCCAAATGCATGCACTGATGAAATGTATTCTCTCAGTGTAATGTAAGACACTTTGCATAAAAACATCTGCCAAATGCTAAACTAAATATATATTTTTAAAAAGCTGGTCCACCACCTGAAATAAACTGTGAGACTAACTGACCCTTTTGGGGTTTGAGTATTCTCCATTCACAAGGGCCTTAAATGCCCCATGCATGTCCTCTGCGAGCCCGATGTCTGAATGCCTTTCTCTGTTTGCACCCGTAAATATCGTAAACAAAAGCCTCTGGGACTCTTGTGTTGCTTCAGAGGGTGGCTGGTGACAGGAAGATAGAGGAGGTGACAGAGAAATTGAAGCGAGGGATCAAGGGTAGTGCTGGGTAAACACAGAACATGGACCAAAGAGCAACACTAAGGGTTAAAGTAGGCTTAGTAGAGCATGAATTTGTGGACTGACCCACAGAATGCTTTTACAGGGTGTGAGTGTGTTTGCGTGGCTTTATGTGCACATGCGAAGCCAGAAACTGTCTTGGACAGGGTCAGGCATGCTGTTCCATACTTTTCCACTCCGGACTGGCACCAAGCGTGTGTAAGTCTGGAAAAGTGTCATGAATATCATGAGGGAATAGTAGTTATCACTTCTGAGAGTGTATTATTAGTAGTCCCATCAGTGGACTATTTTTGTATTTTGTGCATTGATTTTGGGGGGTAAATCTGTGGAATGGAATTTGAATGTGTTAAAAAGTGTTGAAGGAGCTCCTAAGAATCCTGAAGAATGCTGGGGTCCAAACAACACTGGACCCCATTGGTATTCATAGTATGAACATATGAACAAAAAATATTTTGTGTTCCACAGAATGCATTTTAGAACTAGATCCTGTCTGGATCACTAAAATGGAATTGGATAGTATAGCAGAGTGAACTGCCTTTTGTTATTCATGATCACAGTTTTAAAAATGTTGGTTCATATGAGGAGATCACAGTATGAAGTCTAAGTCATGCAGGAAACACTTTGATGTGTGGGTGAAAATTCAAGTGAGTCAAGTGGGGAGAAAAAGAATAAGGGAAAAATCCAAGATCCATTTCGGTCACGGTGTGGGAGCATCAAACATAAATTCACAATACGGCGCTGAGTCAAACATTCTGCATGCATACACACCCCGACCATGATTCCCACTGTGAGAAATCTGATTACTTTCTTTGAATACCTGCTTTCTCTCAGATGTAAGGCAGTGAAGCCACACATTCAGTGTTATTAAGAAAAAAAGTAGTTTTATTTTTGTTCCTTTTCCAAGCTCAAGGTATCATTATAGAAGTCATTGAGATATTAGAAAAAATATTACTGGGTAAGCCAATGAGCAGCCATTACAGTAAGTTAAGGTTGTTATAAAATAACTCGCATTTTTGATTTCATGTTTCAATTTTTCATTGTTTAATTTTTCACCCTGCAAACCCAAGCAAATCTTACCAACTTAAAACTTACTTGAGTTAAAGCTTACTTAGTGAGTTTTTTGTTATCTAACTATAGCTTTGAAATAAAACTGCCAATGCCTGAGGTATATTTAGAGACATGAGTTATATTTTTTAAATATGATATTGTTAGTAGTTTCAGAACCTTGAGCTAGTTCTGTGTCCTTGTAAAACTCAATCATATTTGCAAACTGCAGTCCAGCTTGCAGTTCTATGTGACTCTCTCAAATTAATGTCAGCAGACATCTCAGTGTTATTTAGAACAGGCCAAACAACTGGCTAATATAAAGCAAGAAAAAATATATATATTCCTTCCCCTGACAAGAAGGAATTGTTAAGATCTACAGAGCAAACACAAACTAATTCCATCTCTATTCTCCATGGAGTTAATGTACTTAGGGGTGCTTTTTGATTTAGAGGCCCATGACTTTTTGACAACTGTTCCTTTTTTATGCAACACAGTCACAGCTTTTACCATTGTGATCGAGCTGGGTTGCCTGCATGGCGCAGTTGAGTGAATGATGACATAATGTGGCAAATGGAATTATGGTGAATCTAATTCCCTTCAGGCAGAAAAGGCACCACTGTCTCACCTATCCACGCTTTTCGGAACATTTTATCAGTACCATTCCATTAGCTTTAATCTTCATTATTAGATTTGATGTGAAAACTTCAGTGAAAATAATTACATAATTTGACCCCCTCCCATTTTTTCCCTTCAATAGACCAGCTTGAATGGACTTCAAATGACCCAAGTGGCAATTTCTGGTTGCTGAATGCAATATCTGTTAAGTGATCAACATGTGATGTCATTTTTGTTAACAATTTTTATTTATAATAATTTATATAATTAATAATAATACTTTTTTAAGCTCAGATGAGCTTTATTTGTCACATACACAATTATACAGAGTATAACCAGCATTGAAATGTGTTCTCTGCATTTAACCCATCCAAGTGCACACACACCTGGAGCAGTGAAGGATGCTATATAAAGATGCAGTGAAAGACAAATATATACATATTTGTATATGTATTTATTTATTATAAGTTTTTGAGGCTTCTCAAATATTTATTACTTTTATTGTGTATAAAATATATCAAAAACTCCTTTAGTAATGTATCCACAAATAACTGTTTAAAAAAAAAACAGTTGTGATTTTATGTCCATCTCTCCATTTCTCTTCCTTTCACTGTTTTTTGCACAAAATATTTTTTATAACTAGTCTTGCTCCCAGCAAGGCCAGAAGGTTACATTTCCAACACAATTTAATACAAACGTATGACGTCGAATTCCTGCTTTTGAACCATAATTTACACCTTTATTTTCCTCAACAGCCTTATGCGTGATTTTGTAGGTCAGCGCTTCCACAGGGACTAAGCCATCTGTAAAATTTTAACAGCAGATAATGACCAGCTGAGGCAGCTTTATCCAGAGCCAGTGGTGACCTTTACCCAAAGGATC
The DNA here is from genome assembly GCA_027422405.1 of Ptychobarbus kaznakovi. NCBI lineage: Eukaryota > Metazoa > Chordata > Actinopteri > Cypriniformes > Cyprinidae > Ptychobarbus > Ptychobarbus kaznakovi. The sequence goes on along the minus strand of CM049800.1, from coordinate 11,449,265 downwards.
ATGGTGATGACTCGTTTCAATGCTTTTAACTTGCAGCACTAACCTCTAAAGCCAGTCTGAAAATGTTCAGGCTATTATCACAACCTTTTGGTCCTTCTCCATGTGATGTCTCTTCACACATCTTAAGCAGGTACTATAGGGTCACTGTGGAGTGTGGGGTAAAGCCCCAAATGATCATAGCTGATTATGTGTCCTAGTGGCCAACAGAAGGTGCCAGGCACAATAAACAAAGGCCTGGTGGATCAATAGTTTTAGGCTAGACAGATCGGAGGGCTGAATTTGACAATGAGTTTAATTGATAGTCATGTGAATGGATGAACGTTAGGGTTGGTGGAGAGATAGGGATGGGGAAAAAGCTTCTTGATGACCTAAACAAATCTGTATTTAGTGGATTAGATACTTTACAAGCTGGGCATTTAGAAGCACACTTCAGCAGGGGGAAACCATTGATTTGGGCCACTGGCAGGCAAGAAATTAAAGATCCGCAGATAGGCATCCACTGGGAGGGTGATTAGAAAAATAAGAAATACACATGGAAGCTTGAGATGGACATCACGTCCAGTAAATTGGATTCATTGAGAAACTGTGATCAATAGGTGGTAGTTTCGCGCATGACTGTTCCTGTGTGATAGAGAGGGGCTTGGGTTATGGAAAATCCCTGCACTAATCTAGCCTGATATTAGCTCAGCGTATTTTGTTAGCCACGTGAGTTTGATGTGGAAGAACACTACATCTGTGGAGGCTTAATAAATTGCACATTTTCAGAAGTGCAATCAACATGATGGCGAGACAATTAGTTCAGCCAGTCTTTTGAAAATTCGAAGAAAAATTTGAGGTTTTGCCTATTAGAGTTTCAAAGCTCTTAGAGGTTGTTCAGAAAGAACATGTTTTGCTTTCCACTGCATTGACTTTCCATTGTTTTTCAGTGTAAACATGCCATAGACGGACCATTGTGCTTGGGCCTTTGGTTTTGTGCAGTGTCATATTCATGAATTTTATACATTTTAAAAGTTAAACATAAAAAATACCATATTGTTCTATAGAGATCACACAAGACAACTTGCATTTTTCCAGATTGCACAGCATTTTATTAGCGACCTATAAATTGTTAAAAATCCTTTGTTTTTGTCCCAAGTTTTATTTCCTCTTAATTATTCAACATTTTAAATTCACTATCCTCTCTCCTTACTACACCAAAGTATGTTAATGAAAAAAAGACTCTAATATATATTTTTTGTTTTATTTTTTAACATTAGGTTTTTTTTCTGTTACTCTTACATGGGCTTGATGGGTAATTTAGGGTCTATTAATGTTTTCACCTGGTGCCATTGTAAGTCCCTCCCAAGTAGTTTGTATTACTTATCTGGTTCATCTGGAATACCTAGAATATCCTGATGATTTTTATTGGATCCAGGTAAAACGGCAAGTCAACAAACGAATCACCTTTTGAGAGAGAGAAGATCATTAGCAAAGCTTAATAGGTTTTTGATTTCACTAGAACCTGATCACAGGGGAACTTTATTTTACAATTAGTCAGAGGGATGATCAATACAATTACAATTTAGCCGTGGGGGTCGGTCACTTTTCACTTTTCTACTAAAATGGCACAGGATGTTGGAGAGCAGTGAAGAATTAAAGAGGTGAGGAGAGGTGAATGGCTTCAAGCATCTCCTCAGGTTTCCAAATGACACTTGGCCTCTTTCTGTTTCAGAGCTTTCCTTTTGGTGTACAACTGGCCAACTCCAGTGTTAATCTCATTTAGTGTGGCCATATGTACCATTTATACGGGACACGTCTTGGCCTGGATTTTATATGGCCTAAAACATCCAAAGTAGTTTGACCAATAACATGCAGGTATTGTACATAATCGACCAATTGTGGTGTGTCGCGCGTGAGAAGGTGAGAACGATCAAAGCGATGCAAATATGCGCAGTCTGTTCTGCTCTCTATAACTCTTGTGATATAATATCATACAATGATCGATCTGCACAGTGCAAACAGCCAAAACCTTGATCATTTAGGCAATATAGAATTCCTGGCAAGGGTGCGTCCCGTAAAAATGGCCTGTATATTCACCCTAATCTCATTATGGAAAATGTTTATTTATTTTTTTATTTAAATTATTAAAATAATCCAGTGCTGAACACCATTGAACTAAATTATATATGAATATAAGAACTTAAATTTGCAGGTAGACTTGAACTTGCTCATCAAATGTGAAACTAATGTGAATACCATTACAAAAACACAACAATATCCTAAACTCTCCTAATAATAATAAACTTATATTATATATAATATATATTTTAAAAAAATATATCCCAAGCAAACTTTGAATACAACCATTAATTAAAACGGTAAATAAATAAATAAAAAAATAAATAACATGAATGAAACTAAATCTGTGTAAGATTAAACCCAATCTGGCTATATTTTATTTTCAACAGATCTTGTAAAAAATTACTTCCTTTAAGTACAGAAAGGAGAGAGATGAATCATGAATGAGTTTTTTAAGCTAAAGTCTCAGCAACTAGAGACATCTAGTTCCTATCCTAATATCCAACATGTGCAAAGAATGTGTCAAAATTACTCACACGCTTCTGATCGTCTACATTTTTCCTACAATATTCACCTCTTAAAAACTTGTTTTCACTGTCCAATATTCTTGTGGATTGTACAGTACAAAGTATTTATAAACCTGCAATTATACTTAAACCATAAATGAAAAAGCTCTAATCTGAAATATGTGAGAGATCTGTCAGCTCCTTTTACACCTTTCAATACATCAATATGCCATTATAATTTTAGCACAATGAAGGGCCTTTTAAAATTACTACTGTATAATTGCCGTCTACCAAGCTGCCATTATCCGAGGCTTTGAGTTATTGACCGGGAGACTTCCACTCAAATTTACTCTCTTTGTTAAGCTTGTGACTGGATCATTGTCCCCAGAGGGGGCAGAAATGGTCAGGGGATCTGACCACCACTGTAAGTGAATCGTTATAGGGTTTTGCCAAGGGCACATGGTTTGGAAGGGTAAATAATGGAGAAAGCACTCTGTGTGTCTATAATTAACCATTCTCTCTATTTCTCTTTCACTCTCTCTCCCTCAGACCCAGCAGCGGTGGACTTTGAGCAATATGAATCGTCTACATTGGCCGATACACTTAAGAGTTACATTCAGGACTTGCCCTGCCTGCTCATCCCAGCTGTAGTGTACAGTGAGCTGGTCTACACTGCTCAGGGTAAGCTGTCCTCTGGAGCTCAGCACAAAACATTTAAACACCACCTTTTTTATGTGTCTAAAATCATCCAGTTGCTTTCAAGTGAGGAATTTGAGATTCGCTGGTAATCTCAGTGAGTCAATGAACTGAAATTGGAGTGATAATGGATCAGTGTTCAGTGGATTTGTTTCTAAATTAGTCAACACTGATCTCTCATGAACTAACTTTACAAACGTCTATGTAAATGTACAGTAAATGTATGATGGAAGTACATTTTGCAGTGAATAATATAATATATTACTTGTATGATACCTTTTAAAGCTTATTAATAATTTTTGAAGCTTGAAAGCCTCAGTCTCCATTGTTTATAATTTCCATCTAGTACAATTCTTCAAACAAGTCATAAATGCTTGAAACTACATATGAGTGAGTAAATGATGTCATAATTTAAAGGTTTAAATTCTCCTTGGTTAAAATGCACAACTAAAATAGGTGGGTGTGCTTGTCCTTTTCAACATATAAATGCTCCAAATGTTCAGTGGGCAGAAAGAGGCTTGAGAGAGGCCGAGAACAGAAGTGGGGGCGCTACAATGCCGGAGGGTTGGTTCACACACCATCTCTCTCTGACCTCGCTCTGCATTACACCCACTGAAAATGAAACAAGCTTACACATAGTCTGCCCCATCTTTTAGACATGCCTGGTTGCTCAAGTGTTGCCTGTAAGGACAAACAAAATTATGTAAGGACCCTCGCTGAGTATTGCTGCATCATGTTTCTGATGCCTGAAAATTCTTGCGGTCTTAAAGGTGGGGTAAGTGATTTCTGGTAGCCAATGTTGACATTTGAAATCACCAAATCCAACACGCCCCTACCCCAAAAGGGTCTCGCCCCTATTTTGATAGCTCCGCCCCACACATTCGTACAGCAACAATTCGTTCTGTGAAACAAATAAAAGCAAAACCAATGTTACTTACCTATCGAGAAGAAACAAAGCAATCTCAGCGCCCGATCACTGGCCTTCCCGCTCCTTGAGTTCTCTCTAGTACTGGAAAGCTGATACGATATTTACATGGGTCCTTCTTCTTGCCTTATTGTAATACCGTGTCTACACCAGACGCGACACGACAAATCCCCGACAGTAAATTGCTGCTGCGTTCTATTTATGACACTGCCTCTGATGTGATGATATCCAATTAGAGCGACCACTAACATGCCACAAAAGCAGAGTAATGAGAAAGAACATCACCCATATTCTTTTCTATACTTAGTTTTTCACCGTGAAACAGTACGCATGCCAGGAGAGCTAGCTGAAAATGTCTCCATTTGTTTTTCTTCTCTATTCACGTTTGATCTCATTATTCTCCGTGAGATCTCGTGTCACTGTGAAATCGTTCCAACTGTCAACAATTGTGTGGCCTCGCGGTCTGGTCAAAACTTGTGTAAGGCTAAAAATTGGTTGAAACTGTCTGTGGTCTCCCATAGTTATGGATTTGAAAATTGTATAGTGTGTGGTCAGCCTAAAATCAATTTTGGCCGTTTTATGATTTATTTATTTACTTGCGTTCAATTTTAGGATTTCAAGGCATGATCTTTTTAACTAAACATAATGTCTATTGTTCATACCTTCAATCTGCAATCTACTCATTCATTGTTTTGAGTGATTTGCATGATTGGTCTCATAGAGTGGCAAGTCTAATTGCAGTTTAATTAGTTTCATTTAGATCATACAATAGGAACTTACTTGAGATTGCAGGAAATATTACTTTCTATCTTCACATAAACTAATTGCAGGAACAAAAACAATGAAATCATGTTAGTTGTGTATTGCAGTGTGTTGTGTACTTGGGGTGTCAGCATATTGTCTTCAAATGTCACTGCATTAGGATTTGTGCATATTGCAAAGCATTTGTAGGCATTGTTCTTAAAGAATCAATGGGCATTTAGCAAGTGCTTTCCTGTGTCATGGTGCCAATGCATGCTTTTGTGAAATGCATGCTTTTGCATGATATGAAATGCATGCATGTTGCTTGCATGCATCAAGTTTGTGTTTTGTTTTGCTTTGTAGAAAATTGCAAAAAGTCATTATCCTGGTAGAAGTTTTGATTCCCATTGAGTGTCTATGTCTCATTTTAAGAGTATCAGTGGAATGCCTTTGTCTGCTGTTGCCTTGTGATTGCTGAGTCCAGATGGACTGTTGGCCGTGCCTGCAGTGCTGGTTGGTGTCAGTCCAGTGACTGGTGGTGCTGTGGCCTGGGTGTGGTGGTGTCTGTCCAGGCATGGTTGGGTGTGTGTGTCTGTGTGTGTCTAGTGTCTAGAACTTATAGATAGAAACCCTCGTGTATCAATGGTCAGCAAGTCTCAGGCCAAGGTCAAAGTAGTGACCCGTTTTCTGATCGGCAGATTGTCAGACATTCATCATTCGACCCCCTGCCACATGCGCTCATAACCTTTGACCTCTTAGCACTTATCTTCTATAAGCACTATGGGTGAAGCGCCTTAACCAGCCAACACCTTAATGGCCTTGTTCATGCTCATAATTCATGCAGGAAGTGCGGTTGGCAGGGGATTGAGTCTGTGTGTTTGTTGTTGGGGGGGGGGGGGCAGCTTTTAGGCAGTAATCTTTATTTACATTGAAAGTGTTGTGATAGGTAAGATTTACTGAGTGTATTGCAGGACTGGCCTATTTGCAAGCTGACACCATTGACTCTGAATTATGACTTAGAAACATTCAAATGAACAAAAATGAAAGGGAAATGAGAAAATAATGTGTACATGTTAAACATTTTATCAAATGATGAAGAAAGTTTACTATACAAGCAGTTAATTTTAATATATTTTTTTGCTAGCTGTGATTTGTTGCATGACACTTTTTTTATTTTCAGCAACCAACACAAAAACAAAAAGATGAATAAATTAAATTTTTATATATAATATAATAATGTATACATTTGGCTTACATATAAGGTCTCATAAATATATTTTTTTAATGTATTTATAAGACCTTAATTTGTGTTATGTATCTATTTATTTATTTAAACATATACTGTATTATTTATATATTATATTATACATTTATTATAGATATTTAATATGAATAATCCATACTTTTTGCATAGAATAATTGCCGACATTGCATGTATCATCTCTCAATTAATTAATTCATTTGTTTTTTATTTATTTAAACATATATTCTAATATATTTATTATATTTAATATAAATAATACATGTTTTTTTGGTGTACAGTCATAATTTTTGACATGTATGTATTATGTCTGTATGAATTAAATTTCTTCATTTTTGAAGTCCTAGAACATTGCATGTGGAAAAGCATGTAGAACTTTGTTTAAAAGGTGTTTGTGTGCTTTTTTATCAATTATGGTGACCGTTAATTCCTCAAATGATGGTGACAAGAGTTATAACTAGGCATACGTAGTGAATAAACAGCAGTATCAGCAGTTTATGCTTCGTGAATTCCTCCTCGTTCTGTACTTTCCAGACTGGATGATGTCCAGCATTGATATCCAGACTGTATCCGTGTTCCTTTGGCTGATGAAGACTAATATTAATTGTGTGGAAGGGACTTGTGGATGAAATGCTCATATCTTAGCTGTGCCACCAGGGTACACTTTAGCTCAAATAAGCCTGAATCACAGATGCTGGCCTTTTTGCTGTGGGAAACCCCATCTCAAAGGAGCTCATCAATATGTTGGAAGCTGTCGCAATAACTGTTGTACTTCTGGGTGCTCATAGACAATGGACTCTAGGGCAATTTTAGGCTAGCACTTTAACTCCTGCTGAGCTGACTTTCCAGTCCCAGGTCATAGGTTTTGTAATGTGCCCCAATGTTCAATGCTGCTGTCTGAGTTCAGATGAGTTACATCTATATTATTAGAACCACAGGGTGGATGTTTCGCTGTTAGTCCCTGCTGGTATATGCTACTGCATCATCCGGCTGCTAAATGCATCTTATCCACTGACAGCCTTTCAATAGTATAAGTGTATTCTATTTAGATTAACTGTTTAACATTAAAATCACATATATTTTCATATATCATAATATATTAATTCCATTGTCCAATTTATTTTTGTATATATATTATTATCTGTCTGCTCCCATTTCCCTTCATAGATCAGGATTGTCAATAAGGGCTTGAAGCTGTTTTTGTTTTTGTGTTGCCATCAGTCTCACTCTGTCTCTTTTAGAAACCCAAGGCATGGAGGAGTGTGGACAGCAGCTGAAAAGAATCCTTGACTCTCCCAGTGTCCCTCAGGCTAACCACCAGCTCCTGGTTCATCTGACCCGACACCTAAGTAAGGTGGCCCAAAATGGGGGAGCAGCTCAGGCAAGCCCCAGGCTTCTGGCTGTGGCCTACAGCGAGGCCATCTTCAAAAACAATCAGTTCAGGTACTGTAAATAACTTGTTGTCAACTGAAATCTACAGTCTTCAAGCTACATTACCATTCAAAAGTTTTGTGGCCAGAAATATTTTTAATGTTTTTGAAGTCTTTTATACTTACCAAGCCTGCATTTATTTGATAAAAAAATGCAGTAAAACAGTAATATTCTGAAATAGTACTACAAATTAAAGGACTTTTTTCTATTTTAATATATTTTTTTATCTAATTTATTCCTGTGATGTCAAAACTGAATTTTCAGCAGCCATAAATCCAGTCTTTGGTGTTACATGACATATTATAATCAATGATAAAGATCAATTATCTTTTTTTGTATGGAAACAGTGAAACATTTTTTAAGGATTTGATGATGAAAAGAATGCCCAAAAGAACAGCATTTATATGAAATATAAATCTTTTGTAACAGTATGCCTTTTGTCAGTTTTTTTATAAATTGAATGTATCCTTGCTGAAAAAAAACAAATGGTAGTGTAGACAATAAAACCATTCCTTAAGTACTTTTTACAACACAATTCTATATCAGACTTTACTTAAAAATGTAATCTTTCATTCAATGTGTTACTTGACATTTCTTTTGTAATTATTTGTGAGTGAAAACTGTTTCATATAAATATATATTTATAGTGTATGTGCAGAATAAGAGGCTAAGATAACTTAATCATGGCAAATTATGTAACAAAACAAACAACTATAATTTGGGCTTGAGTTAAAAGTCATTACCTTTCTAGACTGGCTGCATCACAATGGAAATATGTTTGAGACTGGAAAAAATAGATACATGTATTATCATGTTCAATCTTGTGGTTGCTCTTGCGGGAAAAAAAACAGTTCAATACAAAGGACTGATGGAATACACATGCTCACATTCTTACTTGTAAGTGCATGCATGTTCTTTGTTTCAGCAGAAAACTCAGACGAACATATGTCGAAGCCTATCTGTATTCCCCTAGTTTAATTAAAGTGGATCAGAAAGAGATAAGGGAGCTGTTATTCCTGATCTGTCCCTCAGCCCACTGTAATACAGCCCTTTAATGGCTGCAGCTCCAGTACAATCTCCTGAGAAGAACAGCACATAACATACAACAGATGGGAATGCTTATTAAAATGTTACAATCCCTTGTACTTGCCATTTGAAGAGTACCAGGAGTGAATGTTGATAACTCACTATGTATGTAACCTGACTGCTATTATATACCAGACCTCGGTATCAGACTATAGTACATGATCATATTATTGTTGCACCTTTATTAATTATGGAAAACTATAAAAACTATAATTTTCTTTTTAATTTTTATTTATTTATCTTATGCCACAGGTTAAATGAATCATTAATGTGATCCCTGTGGTTCTTGGTGGTGGAAAAGTTGTAGAGGCACCTAATAGTTACTCACAAATGAATAATAATCTGAAATATTTATTGAGCTTGAAATCAGCGTTTGGCATTTTTTAGATTTATATCTCATAACAGTTAAATAGATGGTGACATCACACCTTCTATAAAGCGCCCTCCTGAATGAAGGATTTTAGTGCACATAATAAAGAGTAGTGTGCAAGTGAGTCTCTACTAAATCAGTCAGCACATTGTAGTCCATTAAGTCGCCTCGCTCTTTTTCGATTGTGAGCTGCTTTTTCTGTCCCTCTGCCAAGAGTCTCTAGTGGGACTTTTCCTGCTCTTAGCGGCCTGTCAATTGTCTTATGGCTCTGGGGAAGTTCAGGCAGAGAAAAGAGAAAGAGAGGGAGAGAGAGCGCATTATGCCAGAAGCAGTCATTTCTGGTTAGTCATCAGCTTCACAAACTACCTGAGGTCATTGAGGCATCACAGGACCTGAATTACAGCTGAATACATAAGCAAATGAACATTCGTCTCTAAAAATCCAATCGAGTTTAGACTGTAAACAAGCAGACAACAGTTCACCAAGTACATCAGCCACTGCAACTCATGGCATGACCTTTGTGTGTATTATGACCGACTTGATTCTTGGTGTGTGTGTGTGTGTGTGTGTGTGTGTGTGTGTGTGTGTGTGTGTGTGTGTGTGTGTGTGTGTGTGTGTGTGTGTGTGTGTGTGTGTGTGTGTGTGTGTGTGTGTGTGTGTGTGTGTGTGTGTGTGTGTGTGTGTGTGTGTGTGTGTGTGTGTGTGTGTGTGTGTGTGTGTGTGTGTGTGTGTGTGTGTGTGTGTGTGTGACCTTATTTTGTCTGAACTTTCCATGTTTCATGAGTAACAGTTATTAGAGCATTTATTTAGGTCCAGCTTCACTTTTAACCATGGCAGGACTATATATACTCACTCTTAAAATGTCTTTCTCTTTCTCCAGTGCGAATGTAGACCCAGAACATCATGTGAAGATTCTTGAGGCACTTATCATGGTTGGAGGCCTAGTGGAGATACAAGCAGCTCCAGGTAGGACAACAGAGATTTTAATCATTTTCTCTATCTTCTATGCGTTTATCTTCTTGGATGATTTGATTTGTGTACTATTGTATTTTTATATTCCATTCGTCTTTTCTTTCATTGGCGCTGATAGCTAACTTGTTAGCTTGGGTGGTTAATTATTAAGAATTATCATAATTATCTATAGATTATTGATTTTGTCCAAACATTGTATGCTATATTGTCTTTGAAGATGGACATTTCTGGAAGTAGATGTGAAAGTAGTGTCTTCTGTGGGTGTAGGCCTAAATGTTTGTGTGTAAGGAAGAGAGGTTGATAAAAGTGATTGGTTGATGAGGACTTAATACATTTTCATTGTAAGCTTGTGAGGGATAAAATAATGAGTAATAGTTCACAATACTTGCATCTATAGGTACTATCATTGATGCAGCTTTTTCCAGGCCTGATGAAACTTGGTTGTTATGGATCTTCTGGCTCGACACTCTCTTTACTTTCATTATTTAGAATCCAAACATTGAGTTTCAGTCAATGAACTTCTGCAATATAATATGAATACAGGTCTATTAGATGTCTGGAGTGCCAGGCAGTCCTAAGAGGTTAACATTAGCCTCAGCTTTTTATAATAAAGCAGTGCATTAAATGTGAATTATATCAGTTCAGCATAAGAAAATTCAGTGGAGAATTTATGGTTTCCATTTTGATGCACTTAAGCAACTCAATTTGGGCAAACTTGAGCAATTATTAATGATGTAAATACATTTCTGAATTTGCTGTACAGCATTTTTGGGTTTGTAAATCAGCAAGCATGGATAAACATATGGGTTCACAACAAAGCTGACAAATACTTTGATTCACAGTGTAACATACATTTGTTTGTACCAAATTTATCTCTCTCAGAGACAGAACTCAGAATTTATGTTGGTCAAAATTCATTTTAAAAGGTAACTGGAAACTTTGGTGAACACAGTCTCTGACACAGAGGCTCAGTTTTGGGTGAAGTAAAAGACTAGAACTTAGAGCTAATAAATGCACCACCCATGGACACAGACATAGATTTATGGGGTCTGGTGTGACCTTCTCTCGCTGCTGTGGGGTCATAACCTTAGCCCCAAAGCAAGACTAGGAACAATGATATCAGTGGCAAGCTTGAGCCTTACTTAGAACTAACAGTCATGGTCAGAAACATTGACCCCTAAACTATATTCAGTGATTTAATTCGATTGGCTGTCATATACACTTTTTGAAAGAAATGTCTTATGATCACCAAGACTGCATTTATTAACATAATTGTTTATTTAGAATATAAAAATAAAACAAGTAATACTGTAAAATATTACAATTGAATTAACTTTTTATTTTATTATATTTAAAATGTAATTCATTCATGTGATTGCATATCTGAATTTTGAGCAGCCATTATTCCATTCTAATATATGATAATTTCGTGCCTAAATACTTTCTATATTATTTATCATTGTTGATAACACTTTTGCTGCTTAGTATTTTGTGGAAACGGTGATATATATTTTTTCAGGGTTCTCTGATGAATAGAGAGTTCAAAGGAAAATATAATAATTTTTATTAAATTATAATTTCATTTTGAACAATAGAAATGTTTTTATGTTTTTATTCCACTTGCATATTTTACATGCATAGTACTACTAGCCCTCGAGCATCCTCGTGAATTTGTGTGGATAAATTAACTCAGAATCTTCGGAGACTGTGAGCACAGGCTCTCCTTTCTATTGGTTTCATCATCTCTTTTACTAAAGGCTACATTAACTGGGGTCAGAGGGCAAAGGAGCCTGGGTGGGTGGCCTACGAGCAGAGTGAACCTCTTCACAGCCCAAAATGTGATTTATACAAAACACAAAAGAACAACTAGAGCAAAAAAATAGGTTAGAATGCATCCATTCGCACGATAACCCATCAGCTTATGTATGACTTCCTTTTTGGAGGCAGCTAGTAATGTACCTAGAGTGCTTTAGCAAACAACTGACCCCTCTTGTGCCTCCAGCTCTCTGGTTTGGCCCTAATATGTTCCAGCTTGGTAAAGTTTGTTGGCAAAACATTGCGTTTAAAGAGCAATCTTTTGGGGGCCACATCGGGCTCACTCTCTCTTGGATGACTGCACTTGTCAAATGCTGATGGATTCACTGTGGCTGTTAGCATGGGCTCTAGAGAGAAAGTGAGAGAGGAAACAAAAAGGAAAGTGGGCAAATACAAGTAAGCAAGGAGAAGGGTATGACGAATACAGTTTAGGAAAGGTCACAGCTACTCTTATGGTATTTCTGTCACTGTCAGGGACTTCTGTTCTTATACTTTATGGAGAAACAACAGAAAAAGTGCAACTTTTAGAGCAGTTTTGAACATGTGTATGAGTCATATTTGCTCTTTCCCCGAAACCTGGTGAGCATTTGAAGGCGTCATGTACACTACTGTCCATGCTTACTAAAGCTGCATTTAATCAAAAATACAGTAAATACAGTAATATTGTGAAATATTATTGAAACTTAAAATAACTGTTTCATTCTATGCTGATTTGTTAATAGAAATTTCAAATGAGCAGCATTTTTTTTTATCTAAATTGTTTTAATCTAAAATATTATTATTTTAATCCATCCTTGCTGAAAAAAAGTTAAATTTTCTCATGGTACTGTCGTGAATGTGCATCGAATTCTGACACTGAAGAGAAGAAATCGTTGAATAAAGTCATTATTTTTGTTTTCTTTGCTCACAAAAAGTATTCTCATAGCTTTATAAAATTAAAGTTGAACCACTGAAGTCACATGAACTACTTTAATGGTGTCCTTACTACCTTTCTGGGCATTGAACGTGTCAGTTGTTTTGCTGTCTATGCAGGGTCAGAAAGCTCTCGGATTTCATCAAAATATCTTAATTTGTGTTCCAAAGATGAACAAAGGTCTTAGGGGTTTGGAACAACATGAGGGTGAGTACTCATGTAGTTAATGACAGAATTGTACTTTTTGGGTGCACTATCCCTTCAAATTTAAAGCATTAGTATGTTGTGAAGTTGCTTTAAAAAACAGATGCCTGTGTAGGCAGTTGGGAGTGAGGCAGCTTACTAGGTTTTGGAAACAGAGTGACCAAGCTGTCCATTATCTCTAGATTATCTCAAGGCCACGGCATGCTTTTTTACTCAACTATTCTCATTCCAGTTCTTCTTTCTCTTTTAGCAGTGTGCTGAGCTGTCACATTTAAAAAAAATTTGCTCTGACTGAAAGAGTACTTATTTTTGTTGTGTTGAAAAGTCAACTCTTTCTTTCTCTCTCTGTATATTTCTCTGTCCCTTCTAGCCTTTGTTTCCCATCACACACAGCGGTTCTCAGTCATGCCCTCAAGCACTGACTTTAACCTCCGTATATACACAAGCACACATGCACACGTTCTCTCCTGAGGTCATGTTGCAGCCTCATGGAATTCCCCACTGGCTGACCTGGTGTCCCAGATTACCCGGTGAAAATGACCAGTGCTTTCTTCCGCAGCCTCTCAGCTGCACACAATCACATGCTTCAATGTACCATGTAATAATCTTTGAGCTGCTCACTCTATGGTCTTTGTTCCACAGCCCTATCTTCATCCATCTAAGGTAATTTGCAAGCACAAGCTCAAATGTGGCATTCTGCTTGGTCATACAGGCCTCAAGCCTGGTCATTATGGTTAGCTGTAGCGCTGAAGTCTTGAGAGTGGGGAGTTAAAATGAGAGTAGATGAGGTCAGGCATAATGAATGGCGGAACTATTCATCATATTCTATACTTAGGATTACTTTTTGACTGTATATTTTACGTGATATTATCGCCAAGCTGTCCTCACGCGCCTAATTCATCTGAGCTTTAATGCCTAAGAAGAGCAGATGCTCTCTCTTTTCCCCTTTCTCTCTCTAGTTCTCTGGCTTTCTCCCTCTGATTACACTATTTATTCATTAAAGAGATAGCAATCTCATTAAGGTTGCCTCAGTTGCACTCTAAAACACATTAATCTTCCTTAAAGGATCCCCTGCCTTCTCTTAGCCCAGGGCAAATCAAGCTCTGATTAATATGACGTGGACGATCTTAAGCTGTTTAGCTAGTTTTACCGTTGTTGATAAGGTGATCCGGAGTAGAATTAGCCACAGCTGATAAATTGACGTTGTTCTAGATTGCGTGTATGTTTGCATTGTAAAACAGGGAGGGTTAATATAAATTGTTAACATGGACCATATTCGCCTTTTAATCGTTCTTTTTATAGAAAGGATCTCTCTGAACTTGAACTGGATAAAAAATATTATGGTCAGATATTTCAGAACACTTTAAGTTTTTCTTATTGGCCTTTTTAATATAAAAACCTTTTGTTAGATATGTATTACTGCACTCGGTTGTTTTTATATAACTAATCCTAACTACTATAAACTAACCAACATATACACTTCGGATTTTTAGCATTAAAAAAAACTTGCTTTATTAATTGTTTTTCCCAAATGAGCATGTCACTGAATAGCGGTTGTGTCAGATTTAGCTAATTTCTTGGGACAAATTGGTCCTTAAAATTTAGCAAAATAACCCCCCACAGACACACACATTGTGAATGATTTCCTCTGGCTAATTGCCACCTAATCTTACTCAAATATGTGATATGAAATGGCCAGTGTGGAAAGTACAGGCATGAAGCAAGACACTGTAAGTACTGTATGGCCAGTATTTTTTACACACATTAAAAATGATGGAACAACTGCTACACATGTACTAGCTAACTATCCAGCACAGACAAGAAAGACTCTGATTTGTGGATATTTTATGTGATATACTGTAAAAAAGAGGAATTAGTATCTAGTATGTCTGCATGTTGACTATAAAGTGATGAGCTGTTATTTGTACTGAGCATTCAATGCTTCATTTACAACGGCATAATAATGCAAGTTCAAAATAGCCAAAATTTTCATTTCACAATACTTATTTCAATGAGAATGCTTTTGACTGGAGTTATTCGCCATCACTTTATGAGAAACCTTAAACACACTTCCTGATAGACAGCACTGCCAAGGGCACAGCTACGTTACTGTTTATGTTTGTCTTGTTATCGGTAGCTGTGCATTAGCGGTCCTTTGGTTTCCCTCAAGGTCTGTTTCATATGTGTTTCTCTACCACTAGACTGTTTTGTTTTTTATCAAAATGAGCAGATGATTTTAATACCAATAACTTTGCCTGACAGTCCTTCTGCTGAGGCAGTAATTCTATTTTATATGTATCTGGCATTAACACACATTAACTTTTTTTCTGCCAGCTTAGCTGCTCACATATGATATGTGAGAGATTGCCATTAAAAAGTGACCTAAAAAAACATTAATACATTACGCGTGTCAGGTATATACATTGTTAGGGATGAATATGACCAGCAAATCCGTTGTGTCAGGCTTAGCTAAGATGTGTCTGTTTCTAAAAGCTTCAGTCTGATTGTGTACATGGTGGTTGACCCCAGGGTCAGTTTATGAGTTGGAAAAGCTTAGGGCCTGTGCTTCTTAGACATGCAAAGCTGATTATCATGGAGACTAGTTCGCATTTACGTACTTCATTTGTGTATGTTTACGCAGAAATTATGTGTACGCACTTAATGAACTAAGAATTTGCATTGCTTCTGCTGCTCTCAGCTTACTGCTCACTTAATTGCCTCTCATCCAATTATGTGTTTGCTCAGCCATGACATCATATGCCATACGCATGAGGATTTATTTGGTCAGATTTACATATAGACAAAAGAACGGATTTCCTCACATTCTGATTGCGAACAAACCACACATACAGACTCCGAAAAGGTCCAGTGGACAGTAGTGCATGAGAAGAGTAAGCGTGTGTTTGTGAATGCGAGTAAGTGTGTGTCACAAAAGAATTTATACCACCATAAAAAGCAAATAAATCCTAACACACAGCTATTCGACCTTGACTCTTTCCCTCTCTTTCCCCCTCCTCTTTTTTATTTTCTCTGTGTCTTGCTCTGTCTCTTCAGGGGCAGAGTTGGTGAGACAATCCGGACCAATTAATATAACAAATTACTCGCTCGCACGCATGCAGAAATGTCATATGCAGATACGCTGGCACTTTGCCAACAAAGGAAATTGGCTGAAAAAAAGGAAAACAGCCGTGTTTCAACTTGGCTAAGAGAAATCCCTGTGGCTGAGGAAATAGTTTTATGTGCCAGGAAAGAACCGAGTTTCAATGAATGTGATCTTGGGACGCAAAGGACTAAAAGATTGCTTTCCTCAATTATCGGATGTCTTTTATGTTGAGATTTCTGATATTTTTATGCATACATGCCAGTATTATGGACCTACAAAGCAGTCTTAATGTAGTCTGAGAGAGTCATTATATCTGATAATGCGTTATCATAAATTCTTTAATAATTTGCATTTATTTTCATGCCTTACAAATGCAAGCACTTAATATCATGTGACATTTTGTTGTGAAATTACTTTTGGTAACTTGTCAGCTGGGTAAATTGATATAACTGGCTAAAATACATGAGGTTTTGTCAAAAGGTCCTGGTGGCATCAGTAAGAATGGGTTGATAATTATAAACCAGTCAGTAATGTTTTGCCATTATATGCCATCATTTTCCATTATTACACCTTTCTCTGAGTCTTCTGTATAATTCTTTTAAACATGTATCATTTCCAGATATTATAGCCAATTTTCTTTTCTGAAAAAAAAGAAAATATATAACATTTAATGAAAAGAATACATCCTGTTTGAAAAGGTGCCTACTGCCTAAATGTACAGAATGCAATGTAATACCATGGTACTTTATTGTAAGTGTGTCCACACTTGCTTATTAGATGCATAAAACAAGTCTCAGCTTTTCGGTCAGTCATGAATGAGGGCGTGTGCTCCGAACCATCTGCGGCTTTGAAAGTGTTTCCAGTCAGTTTCATCAGCATGTGTCAACTCTAATGCATATATTTGTTGCATTTGTTTGTTTTGCCTCGCTTCCAGTTTTAGCGCTGCCTTTTGAAGTGCAAGGCCTCGTATAACTCTTTTCCACTGGGAACGTGTGGATGATCGAGCTAATGGGAGAAAGAGAGAGGGAGGGAGAAAGAGAGAGACTAAGGGTGTCAAAATCAATTTAAGTACAGCTTGAGTTTCCCGTACTCAATGGAGAAGAACGTAAAATCTTTTTAACATATATATTTCATCATGTTAACTTCATATTACGTTATGTTTTAATAACGCTAGGGTAAAGTGGGCATTGCTTTAAAAACAAATCATTTAGAATGTAGCATTTGTAATAAAGTTTATTCAAAATATTCAGAAGCCGTTCAAATAAACAACAGGTTAGGTAGCCTATTGTTATTTTACTGTCATTGATTATACTAGTATATTTTTTGTTAATATTTTTAATTAGATTTAATTTGAATGTTTTAGTTTGCTTTAGTTTTGTTACATGTTTTGTCACTTTTAGTATTTTTTTAAACGTCTTTGTTTGAAACCTGTTAACCTGCACGAGGACGATGGCACTCTGAATGCTCTTTGTTTGCACGTGTCATTGTTTACAAATAGATTAAATGAGACGGGACAAAATTAATCTTGACAAACTATATATCATTCTGAAGGTCTAAGCCTCAAGCATCGACGATAGATTGCTGTTTTTCGATGGAAAGCTTATAAGGAATGTATTTGCTTAATTTGTGTAAGCGGTACACAACCATCCATAATTAAAAAGCAGTACATACCAGCTTTGTGTAATATTGAGTCACAAACGCATCCACTGCTGTAAATCCCGGTTTAGTTAGAGAGGTAAGAGTCCATTGAACAACATCAGATCGAGCACTTTAGTCCAATGAAGCAATAACGTTGTTATATGGACGGATATTCCTTTGTTTACGTCTCCTTTCTTCAGGGATAGTTATTGTTTGTATCCGTTTTGGAATAGCTCACGCTCAAAAAACTGCGTCTTGGTTGTAAAAAACCACATGGTTTTGTAGTATACAGTTTTACACACAGAATGAGACAATCCCCCCCCCCCCAAAAAAAAAGAAAATTGTTTATTTGAATCCTCGTGCTCTCTCCCGAGGGCTGTGACGCACGCTGTGACACACCTGTCTTTTTATGGGGCGGAACTTAGCGATCGGCTTTTTGGACAAAATAAACCGTTTTTTTTCCCCAACATTTTTAATATATGTGTATGTGTGTTTTGTGGGTAATGTTGCAGTATCTGTATGACTAGCATCTGTGTGGCTGATATCAGCCGTGATTACTCTGACTGAATAGGGCTATCACTATGAATGCCGATCGGCCGTTATGGACTATATGGCCCATATCTGTATGATTATCATCTGAATTACCCTGTGCACATCAGTGTGTGATTACTGACTAACAGCAATCAGTGTGAATGTTTGGCCATATCAGTGTATGTCTGGCAATCAGAGTATGTACGCGAGTATGTACTAGCCTACACACAAAGCTATTTTTTCTTTATTTCTTTTATTACTCAAATTATTCGTATTGTATTTTTTGTGGTCAAATAAATAACTTATATTATGTCTAAGATTCTGTCTATAATAATTGTATAATTGAAAAACATACAGTGGTATGTATAATGACTGAAATAGTTTAATAGTTTTTAGAACTCTTCAATATATTTGGTAAATAAATATTTTTCCTCAAACGTGTGTGTGTGGCGGGGGCTATATATAGTCTCAGGAAAAATTTTCAAGGCACTCAGGCTCTATAATTTTTTTATCTTTTTGAGCATTATCAATTCTGGATGATGGATAGTAAGGCCCAAAGTGTCTTCTTTAAAAAGACACCACAATTGTGTGTGTAGCAAACTGAAGTCAGGAAATATTATAATTTAAAGTTAGAGTGGTCTTTTTCAACTGTGAGTCCTAAAATCCCAAAATGAGGAGTGCTGGCTAACAGGTTAAAATGTTATGTATATGTAGTTTTTAAGTTTTAGCCTAGTTTTCAGTTTTAGTAAATTTGGTACTTAAATATAAGATATGTTAAAAAAATATATATATATTTCTGTTTTTTTTTTTTTACTTTATTTTTAGTTATTGAAAATAACCCTGGCCGTACGTAGTATAACACTAAAGCCTGAAATATTAATAACAGGAATTTGCCTTTAGACCCATGAGCTTCAGGTTTGACATCATCACGTTAGCGTGTCAGAAACTGGCATGTGAAGAGATGAAGGGTGAGACAGGGACTAGCTGTCAAAAGATGTTTGCCGTGACATTCGTGTGTTACCTGAGAGGCAGAGGGGCAATAGAGAGAAGGGATGAAAGTCAAACTAGCAGTAACACTGAAAACTTCAGCTAAATGTTGCATAAATGAGCAGCGATGGCTTTGTCCGCTGCAACTGAGGCCCTAATGCGGTGTGATTTATGAGGCTCCGCCCCGGGCTGGGGTTTTACGGCTTTTATGTGGCCAAGCAATGTGTGGAGTGCAGTTTATCAGGTCATCTGCACTGTCGCCGATACCATCTCATTCTAGCCCGCAGAGAATAATGGTGTGACATTATGGGCCTTTAGCAAGCCCTTAGAGCAAGGGGTCAAGGTTAGCCTGTATGAAGATGTGAAATGGGCCCTGATATTGTCCTGAGCTGAGATGTGTAGAAACAGCTCTAATTTCTGTTCACATTTCAATAAAACAACTGCCTCACCTTTCATCTCATGGGCGGAAAGGTTTATAGGCAGCCGGGGGACCGTAATGTTCAGGGTGGCAAGATGGAAGCAGGCACATCTCAGCCTCACACACACATGCACAAACAGAGCCCCTGAGACCTCACACACACAGCCTTAATACAACCCTGCTCTCACACTCACATTCACACTGTTTGCCCCTGTCAACATGCATTTGTTCATAAACACTCATACACACAGACACACATGCACACACCCACAAGTGTGGTCTGTGTATATTGCCCTGTCCCCTAGTGAAGAAGCATGGATAATGCAATTTGCTCTCAAAGGAGTAGTAATACTGGTTATATGCTTTTGTGTATTTGATATTTCTTTTTAAAATTGTTGAAATCATGTTTTAGTTTTACCTCAGGGCAATAAGTTGTTGTAAGCCTGGAATATTACATGTTGACCATTCAGTTTTTTGGTGCAAACAACCACAAAAAAAGAATAATTTCTTCCATAGGTTTAAGGACATAATGCCATGCTACTTCAGTGGTTTTTATTTTGTTTTGTTTTAATAGGAACCATGATTTAAAAAATATTTTGTGGATATATACAATGTGAGGCAACTTGGGAGTATGTAGTCAAAGTATCATTGTTGTCATGGTACACTCTATATCAAAATACCCTTTTTCTATTTGATGTAAATTATGTTATGTAACGGTCCATATGCCCAAATGTTAATCATAATCAATCATACACATTTATTTAATTTTTCATACAATTTAAATATTTTTATTTAAAAAAAAAAATTATATAACATATTTATTTTTATATGTACAAATATTTAAAATTACTATTTTACTTGAGATAAATCTTGGTTTTGTTTTGTCTATGAATTATGTAAGATAAGTTGAAAAAAAGAAAGAAAACAAAGTGCATATTGGCAGATCATAAATCAAACCTGTTAAATAGTACAACTAGTATATATTCATGGAAATTTGTAATGCATATTTTATCCGAGGTACTGAGCGAGGCCATGAGGTCATATCTGGCAGCCTGGTATATAGCCTTTAGCTTAGACCAGCTGTCCCGATCATCCCTGCTGTCCTCACACACACACACACACACACACACACACACACACACACACACACACACACACACACACACACACACCATAACATGGCCATATGACCATGGCTCTTCTGAAGGGTTTTCACCTCAGTGCCAAAGGTCAAGAAGATTTGACCCACGAGTTTCATGCACAACCACTCGGTATCTACTTCTGATCCCCTATTTTTTCTTCCTCCAGGGTTTTGTCTCTTTTTCTTTCTAGTGCTTACCCACTCTTTTTCTCCTACTCACGATGACAACTGTGCTGGGTTGAAATCACACTTAAAATTCCTGAGTATGATTGCTTTAGATGCCAATTTTGTTTTCAATACGAGCAGTATATCTATTTAATAATTTTAAACAAACAACTTTTTATGAAACACTTTGCTAAAATGTTTGAGCTGTATTTCTTTAATATAACAGCACCTTTTATTTTTTATATAATGCAAAGACATGCATTATCTACACTTAATGTTCAGCAAAGCAGTGTTTTTATATTCAAACATATTTCACACAGTAGTTGTTTCCCAGCTGCCTCACCTATGAAGTATTGCAAGTAAGGCATCTGTTCTGCGATGTGATTATGTAAGCACTGTAAGATAACTCTTGACAGAGCCTCTTCTCATCTGATGTGGGCTGTGCACAATGGCCTGGGAGGCAGTGTGCCGATTTAGCATCACAGAAGCGCTTGAGCTCACAATAAAAACCTCTCCCTGTGGGGTCTGACATCTCCAACAGCTCCTGCCATGAGTGTGCAACATGATACTCTTTATTGAATGGCTTATTGCTGATGGAACAGAGTCACTTTATCCCCAGCGAGCTTCACTTCATGAGGAGCCTAGAAAAATCCATTATAAACAGTCCATTATTCTGTTTTACAGTACGTAGCACATCCTGCCATGTATCAATTAGTCCTGGAGTTCAGAATGTCCTGCTCTGTTTATTGTGTAAGCCTGTTGAGGACATAGTGGATTTTGGCCAGTACATAATTTTTCTTCTTACTCAAACATAGTGGCATTGTCCTCTGAACCTAATAACTTGACTGCATGCTTTAGGGTAAATGTGTGGTAGACACTGCCTTAGTCCAAAAAGCTGATCAAAACATCAGAATAATTCCACAAGCAATCCACATGATTACAGTCCATAAGTTAACATCTTGTGAAATTTGTGAAATATTATTTATTTTATTTTTTTATTATTAAAAGAAAAAGATTAATCTCCATTCATCTGAGCGGGAACAAAAAATTTTTTTTAAATTATTATTCACATTAAATTAGTTTTTTAGGCAAATTATCCCTTAATGTAGAGGTATCACAATATCAAACTTTCATTAGCAGCGAAATTGCACACTTTTCATCACCGATTAATTTTTCAACAGCAATAACTAATGTGCCACTGAAAACATTTCTCTATTTAAAAGTAAACAGAAAGTAATACAAAGTTAAATCTTAATATGAATAAAATGTACATTTAAATAAATGATATTTAAACAATAGGATACATCCTTTCAATTCATATTTTAAAATCCAAATAATTACTCAAATAAACCGTAACAAAGAACAAAGAAATAAGTAATAGTTTATCTTGTTTCTGTTCAATATTTGTGTTTAATTAATATTAACAACATAATAGACAGGAGCAGGTCTATTAGGCTGAATTTGCACTGCACGGCTTAATGCACAGATCCAATGATTTGGCACATCTGGCTTTTTTTTAACATGTATACAATCACTGAAGGCAAAACGGACTGTGTTTACATTAATACCACACAAAGATAGGCATTTTGACCAATTAGTGCATTTTATTTTGCAGGCGTGCAGCCTGAAGAGGCTGGGTTCCTGTATGTATATATGTGACCCTCTCGGTGAAAACCCAGCTAAAGTCATTTTTTTTGTGATTTTATGTTTTCTACAAAAACACATCCTTCATATGGTAAAGAACATTCTGTGAAAAATTAACCTTTATATCTTTAATATTGACTGAGTAAGGTCATGAAATGAAGGTTGAAATTAAAGTGAAATTAATGGTAGAAATCAAACTTTGATGCTTGTTATCTCATAATTAGATTTTGAGACTTTAGCCTGGATTTTACAGAGAGGGTCATATATATATATATATATATATATATATATATATATTTGAATCTTTGTATGACATACAGCTGATTCTAACAATTAAAAGTAACTTGCTTCTATCATCAGCAGTATCTCAACATCCACTATGATGCACAGTCCCTACATGTACTGGTGCAACATATCTCATCAAAATGCTCATGAATTTTCCATACACAGATACCATTTGGATTTGGAGGTTGCATGAAGTGGGTAGTTCTTTGGTTACAACATTGTACAACCCGAATTCTGGAAATGTTGGGACATTATTTAAATTTGAATAAAATGAAAACTAAAAGAATTTCAAATAACATGAGCCAATATTTATTCACAATAGAACATAATAACATAATAATTTTTTTAACTGATATATTTTACAAATGTATTCACAAAATGAGATAATTTCAAATTTGATGCCTGCTACAGGTCTCAAAATGATTTTACCATGTAATGTAGCATCTCCTCTTCTTTTCAAAACAGTTTGAAGATGTCTGGGCATCGAGGTTGGGACGGGGGCATGAGTTTATAAAAAAGTTTGAATTGGAATTTGGTCCCATTCTTGCCTGATATAGGTTTCCAGCTGCTGAAGAGTTTGTGGTCGTATTTTTCATTTAATGATGCGCCAAATGTTCTCTAGGTGAAAGATCTGGACTGCAGGCAGGCCAATTCAGCACCTGGACTCTTCTACTACGAAGCCATGCTGTTGTAATAGCTGCAGAATGTGGTTTTGCATTGTCCTGCTGAAATACACAAGTCCTTTCCTGAAATAGACGTTGTATAGGGGAGCATATGTTGCTCTAAAACCTTTATATACCTTTCAACATTCATAGTGCCTTCGAATATCTAGCGGCCCATTTTATGCACTTATACCATCAGAGATCGCTGGCTTTTGAATTGAATGCTGATAAGCCCTGGTAGGTCTGTGAAACCGGGCGTCCGTGATTTCCAACAAGAATGTCAAATTTGGACTCGTCTGACCATAGAACACTTTTCCAATATTTAAATGAGCTTTGGGACATGATGGCGCTTCTGGACCATGTTCACATATAGCTTCCTTTTTGCATGATAGAGCTTTAGTTGGCATCTGCAGATGGCATGGCGGATTGTGTTTACCAACAGTGGTTTCTGGAAGTATTCATGTGCCCATATAGCAATGTCAATGACAGAATTATGCCAATGAGTGATGCAGTATCGTCTGAGGGCTCAAAGACAACAACGGTCTTCAGTCTTGTCCCTTACGCACAGAGATTTCTCCAGTTTCTCTGAATATTTTGATGATGTTATGCACTGTAGAAGATGATATTTGCAAAGCCTTTGCAATATGACGTTGAACGAAATGCATTTCACTTAAATAATTAACATATTAAATTTTTTTTTATAAAAAAAAGACTTCGGACATGTCTACACTGTTTTCATTTTATTTTTGGGACAGCGCAAGTTCAAGGAAACCGAGAGGACTGAAAGTTCACCTTATTTGTTTTATTTCTACAAAAGCACAATGTTTTGTTTTTATTGTGAGTATAGGCCAAGCTGAATCTTTTCAAAATGTCTTGCTTTTTCAGCCCTTTGTTGCCCCCGTGCCAAATTTTTTGAGACCTTTAGCAGGCATCAAATTTGAAATTAGCTCATTTAGTGGATAAAAGCGTTTAAACGTGTTATGTTCTCTGTGTTCTATTGTGAATCAAATATTGGCTCATGTGATTTGAAAGTATTTTAGTTTTCATTTTATTCAAATTTAAAAAACATCCCAACATTTCCGGAATTCGGTTTGTAATCCAAATCCAAATGCAGTTAGTGTTGGAAATGGCCAACTCTGCTACAGAGCCAGGAGCTCAAGGCTCTCTTATTGAATTAGCTAGGCAGCACTGGAGCTCCATGGTGCATGGTCTTAGGCCTGCTCTAGGGTCTTAATCTGACTGGCTGTTATAGGGGCATTCTGCATGGTTGGGTAAAGGGATTCTCCTTGTGCTAATGAGTTTGGATTTCATTACTTAGAAATTGAAAGAGGCTCCCTCTGAATCCAATCAGGGCTGCCGTCTGGCTTTCAGAGCAGTTGGTTTGTTCTGGGCATGGGGTTGAATCAGGTTTCTGAAGGTGAGTGACGTTTTGAAATGGTGTTTACTTCTTTGAATGGCAGTTTTGGTCTTGTAGGCCAGTCTGCAAGTTTTCTGTAAATTTCATGAATCTTTTGAGTTGGAGACATGTTGATTGATGATAATAGTGAATTGAAGAGGCTCCAGGAACTCATGTCATGATGAATTATGGGATCATAATTAGAATGCCGGGACATAGTCTAATGATTAGTATGTATTTAGGCAGGGCTCCAGACTAATATA
This sequence comes from Ptychobarbus kaznakovi, assembly GCA_027422405.1. NCBI lineage: Eukaryota > Metazoa > Chordata > Actinopteri > Cypriniformes > Cyprinidae > Ptychobarbus > Ptychobarbus kaznakovi. Next base: position 11,424,054 of record CM049800.1, on the reverse strand, counting down.
TGAGATATGTGGCTGTACTGTTGCCACCAAGTTGTTCAGATGGTGGCAACAGCACCTGATAGGTACATTAGCACTGGTATATACAGTATGTGTGTGTTGGGGGGGGAGGGGGTGCTTTTAAAATGACAAATTAGGACAGTACCCAATAATAATAATTATATTAGTGTTGTACTGCACAAATATTGTATGTGACAATTACCAATAATGTAACATATTTTGTACCATATAAAAGCACATTTTGCAATAAAATGAATGTTGCATATTTGTCAGTCATGCATAAATTATTAGCTTTCTAAAATTGTGGCGTGGATTACTAACTATTTGCATCAACTTGATTTTTTTTAAATAATCATATTTCAAATATTTCCCAATTAATCATATTTAAATTACCGTATATCTATCAAAATGTATTAAAACTGCTTAGAATGTGAAAACAATTAAATTGATTTAGTTAAAAAGTATGAACTTAGTTAAAATATGACTAGCTAAGGAACAAATAATATTCACTTAATGTTAATGTGTATGATTTGAAAACAAATGTCTTGATGATAAATATATGCACCTGGTAATTTAGTATGTAAAACAGATTCAGTTAAGTAGTTCTATTACAGAAATCTTACTGTACATGTTTCTTACCTGATTCATTATGTACGGGTATTACTTTGTTATGCCTACGTAATCCAAATGGATGGAAATGATATGTGCAAATACATAAATCTTAGGCCAAAATATTTTTTTATGCATTGCATTGTAATACTCAGTATGTCAGAAAACAGCTGCTTAAGTCATTGAGTGACTCTGGCGTAACTTGACGTGATAGCATAAACTGCTTTGCTTCAGAGCCCTGCTGGCTGAAGACAGTTTCTCAGTACAATTAAAGATGCCCGTGTCTTTAGCCTCTGACCCAAGGCTGACAGACCAAGAGCAGATGTCATGCTGAGATGGCAGGACAACCTTGAATGTCCCGAGATCTATGGAATATGAAACATAATCATTTTGATTGAAGGCATTTAGGTGAGCAAAGGACTTTGTTGCTGCAAAAGGTACCAGTTGCATTTAGTCGACTACAGATACTTAATGGATTAAACGTGACCTTGTGTCACATTTGCACTGATGCTGGCTTCTAAGATCTGACAGTAAATAATGTGAATCTTTTTTACTGTCCGTTTCTTTTCTACATTTTTGAAAATAAGATTTTATAAGCTCATTTCACATTTCAACACAAAACACAAATAAAAGAATGCAGTAAAGGAATATTTGGAGCTGCTTTGCACGGGTGATTGCAGTTTTGTTAACATTTTATTACGCTGATTTTTTTCTTTGTCCCCACCCAAAAACCTATAAAAGTAATGGATAAAGAGTAAAACACAATCTGACTCCTGTTGCTATCAAGGCTAATTTAAGCCACTTGGTGATCAAACATCAATAAAAAATTGTCAATATTTTCCGCTGGTCAAATTTACAAGCTTGGACTTTTATAACTTGTGCTGTTGTGCAAAATTATCTGAAGTATACACAAAGATCATGTGAGTGTCACGCAGAGAGAACTCCGATAAGACACCACACAGCAGACTGTCTCTTTTTCTCCCCCCATTTTCCTTTTTTAATTAATCTCCATACTTGTTTCCATCTTCATCTTTTTAAATCATCCACGTAAAAGGTTTACAGTAGTTCACATGAAAATGAAAATGAAAAGAAAATAGGTATTGTAAAAGTAGTCTAAACATCTCTTGTACTGTATTCAAAGTCTTATGAAGCTGTATGACAGCTTTGTGTGAGAAACATATTAAAATGAAATCTAGAACGCATTTCAATAATCTTTTAATATCAGCACACAAGCTGAATAAAACCATAAATTACATTTAATGCAGCACTACACCCATTTTTAGTCTAAACTGAAATAAAATGTACTTCATGAGTTATGGGTTTGGCTAACCAATTATTAGCTTTTGAGAACTCATAAAATAATCCAGTCTTTTGCTATGTCTATAGGGTTACATACCCTTAGGCCTCCTCACTAACCCCTAACACCAGAAAAAAGATTAGAAAGCAGCAGATGAAACTGGGCTCTCATCACACGGCTGCTTATTTACATTAATTGATGGAGAGACGCGTGTTGATATGTGATTAATTACTATAAATCCAGATTAGCACCCGAATAATTACTGAGACGATAACATGGCGAAGGAGAAACTGATTGCGGTGGTAATTATGATAACCCCCCTCACCGCAAAGGTCCCAGTCCTCCCAGCCACAAATGTATAAATGTGTGTGTTATTAAAATGAAAGTTCAGAAGGGCTGAGAGTTAAAGAGTTACTGTACTCTAATGAGTGCCAATTACATCAATGACATTACCTGATAATTATCAAATGAAGAACCCCAGGGCCCGATTTGCAGAGTGTTATCAAAGATGTGCCCTTTTAGAAACCCACAGGAGTCAAGACAGCGACAAAGATCGTGTCTTCTCTGGGAAAGCAGATATAATTTATTTGCTAGCTTTGGGACTTAGCTTTCTATGGTGGCAATTGATATTTGAGTGTTGGCATTTTGGGAGCATTTGCAGTCAAGTTTCTTTGCCAGAATGTTTTATTGAATTTTGTTGCATATTTAAATCATGATAATCCCAAAGAGGATCTTTGCCATACGTGCATTTGCCATACACTGGTAACAACTAGGGCATTTGTAACTAAGAGTGATGATTTTATTACATTTCTAATGAAACTGCATTATATACTAATTCATTATGCTATATACACTATTGTTCAAAGGTTTGGGATTGGTAAGTTTTTTTTGTATGTTTGAAAGAAGTCTTTTATTCTCAAGGCTGCATTTATTTGATCTAAAGTGCAATAAAACAGTAATAATGTGAATTTATTACTTTTTTAATGTAATTTATTAATGCGATAAATGTTTAGCATCCATGCTGATTTAGTGCTCGAGAAACATTTCATATTATTGTACATTTTTAAAGTAGTTGTGCTGCTTAATAATTTTGTTGATTGTGTGATTTTGTGGATTCTCTGATGAATATGAAGTTAAAAAGAAGTGGTGTGTGTGTGTGTGTGTGTGTGTGTGTGTGTGTGTGTGTGTGTGTGTGTGTGTGTGTGTGTGTGTGTGTGTGTGTGTGTGTGTGTGTGTGTGTGTGTGTGTGTGTGTGTGTGTGTGTGTGTGTGTGTGTGTGTGTGTGTGTGTGTGTGTGTGTGTGTGTGTGTGTGTGTGTGTGTGTGTGTGTGTGTGTGTGTGTGTGTGTGTGTGTGTGTGTGTGTGTGTGTGTGTGTGTGTGTGTGTGTGTGTGTGTGTGTGTGTGTGTGTGTGTGTGTGTGTGTGTGTGTGTGTGTGTGTGTGTGTGTGGTCAGAAAAATCTATGCTGATGGTGGAGTTTCAAGAAGGTTCTTCAAGCCTGCGTATCTCCAATTCCTTTTTCACTGTATCTACATACATGTATGTGTCAGATGGCATTCTGGCATTGTTAAATGTTTTATTGTATTGTTTAATTGAACCAAACGAATGTGTCAAATTGATAGCCCTAGTAACATTCAAATTTGTCACAGATGCAAGGCTGCTATAGCAACATCACCAACATAACATTTCAATGGCTTCTTCATTAACAGCTACTGTAGTAGATGATTTGAAGTAATTGCCTGTTCTGAAAGCTGAAGCCCTTGAGCTGAAGGACTCTAATGCAGTTAAAGTGAACGAAAAGGCAAGCACTATGCTTAGGGCTTTGTTAGTGTGGTAAAAAACACATGAAAAAAGACAGTCCCAGACTTTATAATGAGAGTAGTGCCTCTTCCGTGAAACAGTCAAGGGGATTGTGATGGTCCTGACCCTCAGGAGCAGACGAGAATGGTAGAAGGATAGAGGAAGAGAAGAGGGAAAGACCGCATGAGATGGCCCCCAGGCAGATCTCAGACTGAGGCTGCCTTCCTCAGCAGATTCTCACGCCATCTCTTTGCTCCACTTTTTCTCCGTTTCAGAGTCGGAGCTAACTTTCAGCAAAGTCTCATTTACCTCCCCCTCCTCTTCCATTCTCCAGCTGAGTTATATAAGCATGGAAAAATATGATCTCTCTTCTCCTTCTACTGTGCTGCCAAGTAGCTGTATATAACTGATTATAAACTTTGTTCTTGTAGTTCTGTGCACAGTTTTCAGACTAGAGTGTGTAATGTCTGGCTATGTGTCGAAATGTCTGCCTTAAGGCAAGAGTATTTGTGTGTGTGTGTTTATTTGCTGAATAGAGATGAGTTCAACAAACAGTGACAATCAATAGAAAAGTGCTTAGGATAGGTTTTTTTTCTTTTAAAAGGTCTCCTTTGAACATTTTTATAAAGAATAGTGCACTGAAATGCAACATTTCAGACAAAACAACAGAAATATTGATGAGAACTATGAAGGAAGCCTTCACTCTTAAAAATAAAGGTGCTTCATGATGCCATAGAAGAACCTTTTTGTCTAAATGGTTCCACAAAGAGCCTTTAACATCTGAAGAACCTTTCTGTTTGGTTCTTTGCGGCGAAAAAAGGTTCTTCAGATTATAAAAAGGTAAGAAAGAGATGGTTCTTTAAAGAACCTTTGACTGAATGTTTCTTTGTGGAACCAAAAATGGTTCTTCTATGGCATCGCTGTGAAGAACCGTTTGAAGCACCTTTATTTTTTAAGAGTGTTGATGTATTTTTCAGCCTTATGTTGTTCTACTTTCTATCTTCTTTGGAACACAAAATAACATATTTTGAAATTGTCAATGTTGTATTGGAACCCGTCGACTTTAATTGAATGAAAAAAAACCCTGTTCTTTCATGGTGTCTCACAGAAGAAGGAAAGTCATACAAGTTTGAAACAACATGAACGGTGAGTAAATAATGGCAGAATTTTCTTAGTTGATTGAAATATCCATATGCACATTTGGCCAGTATGTGTATTTTCTGTGAATTGAACCCATGACTTTGAATAGTCAGTTGAATATAATCTATAAGAACATCAGCCAATTGCTTCAGAGATGTTGGCTTCTCACTCTTTTCTCCAAAACTGCGCTCAGTGGATTGATAATATTCAAGTCAGATTATCTGTGTGCCCAGGGCAGATTTTGACGTTTATCTTGGTGCTCTAACTGTCCAGGCTTTATGACCATGACCTCGCCTTTTTTGCATTTTTACATTGGTATTTGTGATTAAAGTTTAAGCAATTGCGGCTGTTTCATGGATGGTGGCTTTATGAAGTTCTCTCTGGTCAGTTTTTTGTGGAAACTGTGTATTCAGGGTGAATACTAAGGGTTTGCTGTGATAGTTCTGCGTTATTTGGACACCATCCTTAGTGATTGATTGGTCCGTCATTCACTTTAATATTTCGCCCACTATTGTTTTTTGCTGATGATGTTGTGCTATGCTTTGTTTATGCAGTCATAATCACGAAGACTGCTGTTCTTAAAAAAAAATCAGACTGTTAATTTTAAACAGGTTTCTTTGATTTGCCCTTTTGGGAAGTCAGCAATCCAATTTCATCCATGGCTTATATTAAACACAACTGAATACAACATATAATACACTGATAAACAGTCTAGAGAATATAGACAATGAAGAAAAGATAATCACAACTCTTTTTTTTCAGCTCTAGCATGCACAAATTATATGAACCTCTATTAAAATGGGAGTTTGCGTTAATTTGTCTAACCACTCTGTGTGCCAATAAAAGGGACACGTGGTGATTGTTTGTGCCTGTAGCAAATTACAGTGCAATGATTTGTATCTTTCCCCTTTTCAGTTAAATTTTGTGGGGGGGGGGGGTCAACTACAGCTGTATCATTTTAGCATGAACCATCTGCGCTTTGATTTTTTAGACACTTTTTGGAACTTTGAGGGACTTCTGTGGTTGGCTTTGCAGTGGCTGTAGCTGAGTTTGCTTTTAGATTAATGGAAATTTACTCTGTGGTCTGTCATCAAAGCTGCTCTCTCACGCTGCTTGAACAGCAATGAGCAGGCTGCCAGCAGCTTCTCAAAGGAGAACATCTTTCACGAAGGCCTCATCAGACCTTCACTCTGCCCTACTTGCTGTTATGGCTATGTTGTTTTGTTGTCATGCTATCCACTCACTATGCTGTTTTATGTGTTTTTTCAGCACATGTACAGTGGTAAAACCAAACTGTGGTTTGCAGAGGGGTTGTATAAACATAGATCTTGGAGGATTCTGCTCGTACATCGACAGTTTGAGTCATAAAGAGAGGAAGGAGCAAGGAAATATGAGGCAGCAAGAGCCGGGTGTGTTTCCAAGCAAACCCCCCAGGAACACAGCTCTCGGCCAGCCTCCAGCCACTGCTTGCACCCACAGCTCAGCCACTCTCTTTGGGCAAGCTTTGGCAGTCTGCCTCTAGTCTCTGGTACTTTATTGATAGAACGCGTCTCCCAGGCCACACTCGTTTGGCCTAATGATGCTGTCAGAGAAGAATGCACTCCCAAGAAGCCACCAGTTCTCGACATTGCACGCAACCTAACCAAACACTTTTTCATGCTCCTCTTTATTTACTCGCTCGCTTTATCAAACTTTTTAGCATATGTACTTGGGAACATTAACCAAAGTTGATTAATTCAGTTCTTAATTAAACATTTTTGAAAGAAATAGCTAAACTAAAATTAAGGCTATTTATTGGAGATTAATAGCTAGATATGCTACAGGCTATGGAGATAGTAGTTTGCTATATTTAGGTTACTTCAAATTTTTTATAAATCTTATGTGTTAAAAATGCCATTCAGAATAAACTCATTAGTGTATGCAGCCGCTGAGATAAAAAACGATTCAGACTGAATTGTGAGACTGAACCGTTTCAGAACATTTTCTCATTATTTATTAACGAACTGGATGTCGGTAGTTCTGACAGCCAACAGAAAATATGGTACATGGCTTCAGTGTATTGTGTATTATATCATTTTTAAATATTTTTCAAGTTAAATGTTAGTGGCAGTGCTAACTCACTTAAACTTTAGCTTTGCTATTCAAAAGCTATGTATTACTGATGCACTGCAAAAAAAAAAAAATATAATAATAAATCAATAAAAAATCTTGCTCAGCATTGTCTTGAATTCAAGTACGAATATATTAACATTGTTAAATCAAGATACATACTTGAAAAGCAAAATGACATAAGAAAAAACTTTTACTTTTAAAAAGCAAAATTGTCTTGTACTTTTTATTCTTGTTAAAAAAATGTAACGCTGGGTTATTGCAAAAATATTTTTCTACCAATGGGTTAAAAATTTAACTAACAGCTGGTTAAATAATGGGTTGTGCTTGTCTCCGGTGTCTCCGCGCGTTCCCCGCAAACAGCAGCGGCTCAGATTTTGGTGACACACCGGCACGAGAATTAGCACTATTTTGGTAAAAAGTGATTACAAGAGAGTTGAATAAACTTAACTTAAATTGCTACTTCTATATGCATTTTATATTTCTAAAATTCTTGTTAAACGAATGCATGTAAAAATGTTAACTGTGCTGTATTCACCCAAAACAATCAATTTGTCTTGTATTTTGTCCATGGGTATTATTCTTGCTTAATAATAAATGTTCATCTTTTGATTATTGCTGTTGCCTATAGTAATTCTGTGTGTGATTTTTAATTTTAAGCCAGCAATATAATAATTTTTAAACAATAAATTAAACAACCCAGCATGTTTGGTAAAAACATTTAACTCAACCAGCTGAGTCTAAATAACCCAGCATGTGTTCTGTCCAATATTTACCCATGCGCTGGGTTGCCAAATAATCCAAGTTGGGTTGTTTTTAACCTCGCATTTTTTAAAGTGTATGAAAATGTAGTGACTTTACACTTAAAAAAAGAAAAAAATCTGCCAGTTAAAAAAAAAAACCTTGTTTTCATTTTAAATTAAGTTTATTTTGTCTTATCCCATTGGCATTTACTATTTTCATCATTAAGTCACTTAATTTTCATAAATTTTTTCAGAAAACAAGTACTACTAACATTGCTTTTTATAGTGGTTCTACTCTAAAAATAAATGATAAAAATTGTTTAGTTTTAAACAAGCCAATTATAGTTTAGTAAAGCAAAACTGAAGCTACAGCATATATGCGAATAACTGGAAACAATAAATCCAATACTTTTGCTCCCCACCCCAAAATGTCCTATAACAAGTTTTAGCCATCCTTTCAGCACACTGTTAGTATTTGAGATGTCTCGTCAGGGTGAGGCCTGGTTGGGAGTTAGACATTTCAAAAAAATCCCCTCAACCTCAGACTGTTCAGTCCTGGGGCCACTGTTCCACCAGCTCTTTCCCAGGCTGCACCCTCAATGACGTATTGCAGCATTCACAGCAAGTGCTACAGAAATAGAATGTGGTGCTGCTTGTACTGTATACTTACAGAAACATGCAGCTCCGGTGCGTGGCCAGTGCGTGCTTCTGTATCTCTCCCAATCTGCTTTGTTTGTTTACTTCAGGATTTCAGGTCATGTATCATTGGTGTAATCGAGAAATATCCACATGAAAAACCTTATCTGCTTCCCCTGTTGGGAAAATTTTATTGTTTCTATCTAAGCAGGAAAAACGAGGTTCACCATGTCTAAAATGCTGGACATTTTAAGGTCACCTGCTGATTGCTGGTTTGTTGCAGATCCAAGTTGGTCCACCTTCTTTAGCTATTGTATCCTCCTTCAGGAGGGCATCCTGCAGAGTTTAATAATACAACTTGTCTGGAAGTTTCTAAGTCTGAAACATTTCTGGTGTGTTTAACATTGGCTAAACTCTTGGTCACTGACCCCTGAAAAATCCAAATATATTTTTGTCTTAGACCCTCTCTGTCTAAAGTTTCAAAATTTTAATAACAAGCATCAAAGGACTTCAACCACTAATTTCACTATAATTTTTTTAATGCCTTACTCCATCAATATTAAAGTGTTACAATTTTCAAAAAAAAATTATATTACCTATAATGATGATTTTATGTAGAAAACAGTCAATCACAAAAAAATGACTTAGGGTTTAATAGCTGGGTTTTCACAGAGAGGGTCACTTATTGTTTTCTTTCCCAGTAGACTCTTGTATATTGTTTTTTCAGTTTTCACCTTGAGTTCTAACTTAAAATGTAGCTCTCAGCTACCTTTCCAGGGAATTGCAATCTGATATCTGCATTTTATTTTAAAGGGGTCATATGATGCGATTTCAAGTTTTCCTTTCTCTTTGGAGTGTTACAAGCTGTTCATGCATAGATAAGATCCCTAAAGTTGCAAAGACTAAAGTCTCAAACCCAAAGAGATATTCTTTATAAAAGTTAAGACTTGTCCATGCCCTCCTAAAACGGCTAATTTAAACACGCCCCCACATATCTACGTCACTGTGTGGAAAGATTTGCATAACACCGCCTAAATGTATAAGCAAAGAAAGAGGGCGTGATTTTTTTTATTCTCACTGTAGTATTGTAGCCATGTCCTGGAGACACAGTGTTTCGTTGTGAAAGCGAAAGTACTTTGTTTGGGCTTTCCAAAAGAGGAAACAACTAGAAATTAGTGGTTAAGTTTGATTTAGAACACTGTTCCAGAACAGTTCATCCCAAATATTAGAGTGTGTGCAGAGCATTTTACGGAGGACTGTTTCCTGAACCTGGGAGAGTAACGTTAGCCTACAATGCCAGCTGTGTTCAAAGACTGTTTCTATAAAGTGGGGCAATTCCAACTTTGCAAGGACAGTCTGGCGCTTCTGACTCACAGCCTGTAAGTATGTTTTCATATTTAAAGAATTTGCCACTGACTATTCAAACGTAGCGCTTGTTTTTGTCGTTTCTCCGATCACATATGCAGTAGGGGTGGCACGGTACACAGATGTCACGGTTCGGTACGTACCTCGGTTCGGGGGTCACGGTTCGATACGATTTCGGTACAACAGAAAAAAAAAATCTACTATACTAATTATTAATACTAATACTATTATTACATATTTCATAACATATCTGTTTTGTTTTCATTGTGTGTACACAAATAAAAGCAGACATGTATTCCAGTGATTATTATTAGACAATAAGTGTTAAAGTTGAGTTGTTTTCTGCTGGTATAAGGAAACAGTTAATCGTGCGCTGGAGCATGAGCACACACACCACTTTTTTTTATGAATTGTATATATTGAACATTTAACATTTCAAAATCATTACAAAATGTTACAAACATGATCACATTTCCTAACACACACAAAACACATCAGTTCCATTATTGCTAAAGTTGGTAGGCTCCTTTATCAAAATAAAATACAAACATCTGCACACCCGCCTCTGTGTCACCGTTGGAACGCGACTGATTCAACGTAACTTACAAAGCCTATAATTTACATAATAAATAATAGTTTAGCATTAAGATAAGTTACATCTCAAGCATGGAAATATTATGGAATATTTGGATTTGTGCCGAATGAGAGAGGTAGGATACACGAGCACAAAGTCAGTCGAGAAGCTTTTTCAGTCCATGTGAGAGACGCGTTCAGAATCAGCACATGGTCACTGTCTCAAGCGCGCAACTCACGGCATTCGCTATTCTTCTGCTGGCACTGGCGGTTATCAAACAGCGTTGCATTACTGCGGGCGCCCCTTCTGGATTGGGGGTGAATTGCCTGTATTCGTCGTAAGGCCTCATGCACTGAACCGAGAGGTCCGTACCATGACGGTTTGGTATGAATACATGTACCGTGCCACCCCGAATATGCAGACATGGTAATCTTTAAAAAGACATAAGCCATTATAATCAGTAACCATGCCCCCACTGGATGCAACAAATGCCTCGTTTATAATGTGTTGTATTGTTTTTGTGTCATCGTGCCGGGACACGGCATCACAATACGGTGAGGGGCGTAACATTTCCGTCACATGCTTGAGGTATTTGGCCAATCCCAATGCACTGGATAGCTGGCCAATCAGAGCAGACCTGGCTTCTCAGGACAATAAGCTTTGTTAAAACCGATGCGTTTCAGAAAGGCGGAGCATAGAGGAGCAACAATAATGTAAATTATATGGAAATTAATGTGTTTTTTTATACCTTAAGCCATATAAACACATTGCATTACACCAAATACACAAAATTATGTTATTTTTAGCAACGTCGTATGACCCCTTAAATTCAACTCTAGAAAGCAGTGTTGAGGATCATTATTTGATTTTCTTCTTAGCAATAAAGGGGATGAAGACGGCCTCCTTATACAATTAACAATGTCCCTTCTTAATACCCAGTCCAAAGACAACCTTAAGTCAAATGGGCTTACCATACCAAAGCCAGCTGACAGGTTCTATTACAGAAGATTGCTAAGATTGCAAAATACTTAATTCCATTCAATCACAATGAATGATAATGTTAATCCATCAAGATCCAACTGTTAATGGTGGAAGCCAACTTAACTACTCTAATGATCTTTACTTCTACCTCTGTCTTCTTGGTGCGACTATGGAAAGACAATAAGAGGCTCAGTTTGAGACCTCTTCAATACCTTACCTTTAATACCTTGAGAGTATTAGTAGGGTCAAGCACTGGTCAATTAAATGATTGGTTTGGACTTGGAGATTGGTGGGTAAATGGTTCGTGAAGAGAGGTGATGAGGATTGAGAGTGAGCTAGAGAAAGGGAGTGAGAGAGCACACTTGCCACGCATGCAGAAACACGCGCACACCTTTGCGCTTCCAATTCTGAAACACCCTCACAAGATTCCTCTCAATTTAACCTACCTCGATGCATGGATTATGAAGACACAAAAGCCAGAATCCCACAGGTACCACCAGAATGAGCTTGGTCTTGAAATCAATCTGATTATCCTCAAATGACCTGGCTTACTGATTCATGTTTAATGTTCCTTGAAGTGTCTGGGACAACAGGCACAAAAAAATACTGCCTACTGATGTTAACTATGGCACTCAAAGCGAAATCTAGCCAATACTGACGTGACTATGCCACACCACAAATTCTTTAACCAAGTCAGATCAAGAGCCTTTAGATCTGTGAGACTTTTAAGGCTTCTGGATTTCTGTAGGTTCTGAAGTGCTTACTCTTTTTATCTTTTTTATGGGCTTTGGATTACCCAGGGGTTTTATTGTTAAGATGTGTTTACACAAGAGGGGAGCTGATATGCTTTATGGTCCTGATAAAGGTTTATGACTAAAAAGCAAGGATAGTTGCTGGCAAAATGCCTTACCTTTGCAGGGTGCAAATAAAGTGGACGGCGTACAATACTGACTTTGTCACTGAAAAGATTGGAACTTTTAAAGATAATATTCCTAAAACAAACAAACTACATATTTTATTTGATTTACAAAATAAAATATTTGTAAAATTATTTAATTGTCTGTGTGTTTAGTTTTATATAATGTAAAAAAAAAGTTTTTTTCGAATTAAGAGTGTGTTTTATAAGAAAATATAATTTCAGTCTTTCTACTTAAAAATTTCACATTTAATTCAATGTGTTTTTTAATTCTACACTTGTGCTATTGTAAAATCTTATGTTTGGCCACTGAAAGTAAAAAAATGAACATGATGCAAAGTGAGTTTAATGTAATTTATGCAAATAAACTCAATAGATACTGTCTCTGGACATTTTCTGACACCATCCTCACTGTAGAGAAAACATATGCATTTCCTGCTTCACTGGAGCGTCTGTCTTTTACCACAGCTTGCGTGCATGTTGAACACCCCTCTACAGCAGGGTTGGGAGGGGTTCAGGGCCATAAGGATTCATTGGACAGGAGGTCCCAGAACGGCAGCCATCATGCCTAAGTGACAAGCTAAGCCACTGCTTCTGACAGGCTTCACTGTAAACCAGCGCAAAGTGTCCTTGCTGTGCAGTGTGTAAAAATGTGTTCACATGTGTATGTGTGAGAGAAAAAGAGAGGTCGCAGTGGTTGCACTTCAGGCAAGGGATTCCATCGCGTGCTTTCTCTCCTAACATCTCACGCGAGCGCAGACCTCTGGCTGAGAGCTGTGGCTCCCCTCCTCCCTCTTTCCATTCATCTGACCTCCGGTACTCTCTCCAGAGAGTTTGAGCAGATACTGACAGGACTCTTCATTTGATAGAAGGCTTGTATTGATCTATTCACCTGATGGCACATGAATACCAAACACAGCAGATGCAACAAAAACAAATGTCTGTATCTGTTTTTGCAGAGTTGTGTCTTGCATAAATCACATCTTCTTTAAAATCTTTGTTATAATAAAGGTGCTTGTTAATCATGTTGTTTGTATGTAAACATTGTCGATTACACTTATGCTTACACAAATACCTGCATCCAATCTGGGGATAAAGAATAAATATGCCCACAAGAGATGTCCGCAAGATAACTGAGATGCTTGGAATTTACAGAATCTGTCCAGAGGTCAGGGTTTTATTGGTATTTTAATACATTTATTTTTATCTTTAATCCTAATTTATTTATTTAACTTAATTTCATCATTTTTATTTTCTTTTTATTCTGCAAATTAAACCATAAATAAATAATTTTTTTATATTCCTATAATTCTATTTATATCTTTTTAATAGTTTTAATTTGAATCGCACACACACATATGCATCATCTCACAATGTTGTGGAGTACCGCACTACCGACCATGTCTCAGACTCTAAAGCATTTAATGAATAAAACATTGCACAGTACTTGAAAAGTACCTTTTTAATATAAAATGCCATTTTTCATGGATTTTTTTATTTTATGAAAGAGCAAGTTATTTTATTTTTTTTAGAAAAGTCTTATCCTTTTTTTAAACACTGATTCACATTATATTATGAAGACAGACCAGTTAGGTGCATCATTGTGCTGTCTAAGAGTCTTTGGATTATATATTTTTTTATGCACTAAAATATTTTTGGACTACAATTCTGTATGTTTAGAATTAAAGCAAGATGATCAGGTGACATTACCCTGCTAAGGTTCATGGTCAGTACAGTATCTGTTCACTGTGCTAATGTGGTGGATGTCTCAGTCACTTTCCTGGATAAAGTACTCCCATGCATGGATTTACATTGCAAAATTATACCCAGGGAGCTTTGTGGGAAATCCAAGCCTCGCTAAAAGATGATGTCCTCCCTCTGAACCAGGCACAGAGGAAAACTCTGTCTTTTGGACTTAATTCCTGCGTCCTTGGTGGAGACTTTGGTTTGTGTGGGAAACAAAAGCGACCTACCATGTTAACATTCTTTTGAAATGCACAGAGAGCTTTCTGAGGTATAGACAAACAAGAATCTGAAGCCTTGTTTCGTAATAGCGCATCTGAATTTTGAGGCACTTGAGATGCTTCCGTTTGTTTGGAGACGAAAAGATTTTCTGAAGAAAAATAAAACTTGTTTCTGAGGCATCTCTATTATCTGAAGCCTTGTTTCGTAAATCAAATTAACGATTGATCGGCCGATTTTTGGCATTTTTTTATTAATCGGCATCTGCAAAATTAAATTTTTATAATTTAAAGATAAATTAAATTTATGTTTTATGCCTTTGTTTGATAACCAGATACACAACACAGATTTTCTGAGGAAAAATAAAACATTTTATGAGGCTATTTTAAAAATCAAATAACAATAAAACATTAGGTGAGAGAAAATAAAACATCACTTTATAATTGTCATTTTCTTCAATCATATAATTATTATAACACCTGAAATACATTGCGTGTAAAACGTGTTTGTTTCAGGCAGTTGAAGGGTACATTGTGTGCACATGATCAGGATGGTACCACCTCCACCTCAGAGAAAGGAAAAACCCTGTTTGCAGGACTATACATTATTTGGATAATTAGTCAAAAACGACAACAACAACAACAACAGTTATGTCTGATTCTGTTGCATAGAACTGAATAAAAATAATACATTGATATTAATAAATTTTCTTTCAAAAAAAGTGTGGTTATTTTATTGGCTTGTGTTTTTTTGCTGGGTGCTACTGTGTAACACTACTCGTCTATTTTATTTATTATATTATTTATTTTATGTAAGTTTTTGTGCACAAAAAAAAAAATTTCCTAGATTTTTGATTACCTGTTGTGTATTTATACAAGTGCACTGATTGGAGAGGCTTGTTTTGTTTAATAAATGTTTAATTTAAGCAATTTTATGTATCACTTAACTTAGATTTTATGAGATGGAAAAAAGAAAAAAAAAAAAATCGGCCAAAAAATATCGTCTGGCCATCGGCTGCCCTGATTTTAAATATCGGCATCGGCCAGAGAAAAACCCATATCGGTCGACCTCTAATCTGAATTTCCACTTCTCTCCTTGATCCCTGAGTGAGCCCTGTATAATGCGCCTTTACTACTTTACAAGGCATATCATGTTGTCGACTACTTTGAATGTGTGTGAAATGCATTGCCCTTTTCACTGAACGTCAGTAAAGCTGACTATGACATACAGATGTGTAGCATGCTCTTTCATCAGTCCACTTTGTGTAATCTTTTGAAACCAGTGTAATCTCTTCATACTGGTGCAATCTAATCTCTGTGACACCCTATTTGTGTAAAGTATAAGCAGTTAATATGCATCCTCGTTATTTTTGAGGTGTATATTCTATAGCCTCATTCTGATGTTTTCACGTCACACACGTTAGTGTTATCGGTCCTCATCTCCTTTCCTTTTATTTTATAAATAATATTTCTCACAATGATTCCAGTTCATGAAGATCATGTGTATGGAAGCCCGTTTCTGCCACTGAATACAAAAAAAAAAAAAGATTATTGTGACTTTTTATCTCACAATTCTGACTTTTTTTCACAGATTGCGAGTTATAAAGTCAGAATTGAGTAATTTATAATTGTGAGTTAAAGTCCACTGATTAAAGACTGATATGTTCTCAGAATTTTTAACTTGCGAGTTTATATCTCACAACTATGACTTTTTAACTCGCATTTGCGAGTTTATATCTCGCAGTTCTTACTTTATTTCTCAGAATTGTGTGATATAAACTTGCAATTGCGAGACAGTCACAATTCTGAGAAATAAAGTCAGAATTGCAAGTTTATATCTCACAATTATAACTTTTAACTCGCAATTGCGAGTTTATATCACGCAATTCTGAAAAAAAGTCAAAATTGCGAGTTTGTATCACGCAATTATGAGAAAAAAAGTCAGAATTGTGAGATAAAATGTCGCAATAACCTTTTACATTTTTTATTTGGTGGCGGAAACGGGCTTCCATGCATGTGTGATTTTTTTTTTCATGTTAAATTTAAATTTTAACTTTAAATTTTAACTGATAAACTTAATATGACCATTTTAAGAAGTCATTTTCGTTTAAATGTTGTTTTATTTTATTTAGTTTAATTTTATTTTATTTTTGCAAAAAAAAAAATCCAAATGGTATGTTCATTATTGTCCCTGTGTTTAGTTAAATATACTTGTGCTATTATAAAGTGTTGTTTTACCTCTGAAAGGGAGTATTTAATTTAGCTGTTACAATTCAACATTAGGTCAGCCAGTAGAATGGTTTTAGGGTGGTGCTATCTGTTTGTCAAACAATGACAAGAAAATGTATTTTAAAATAATTATTTGCAGTTCCACTCTGTGATGTTAATTGTGCTAAAATTAGACTTTAGCTTTATTAATGAAACATGACTGACTAGATGTATTTTGCAAACAATGTCATTTCCTCCATGACTTTATTTTGAAGTTTTGCCAACATTAACTGACTCTTGTGTGATATTCAGCTTGTTTTTTTTTTGTGGAAAATTGCCTTGGTTAATGCTGTGTATAATGTGGCTTCACAGAACAGAAACAGTCTGTTTCATTCAATCATGTTAATTTGACCATATTTACTCCTTTGTGTTTTACATTTTCTAGTTCTATAGCTATTTGAGATTCCCTCTGCATGTATATACTGAATCTATACCCCTCCTTAATATGCTACAGTGGTCAATTCATTACCAAAAGGCACAGACTTGGTATGACACTTCATTAAGGCCAATGAAAATATCCCATTGCCTATTAAATGTTTAAGTAAGTTCATCTAAACATGATCTCTCCTAGTGTGTTTCTTTGAACACTACTTATGGATTTTGGACCAAACTTCAAAAGCCTCAAATTCTCTCGCTGTTATTCCCACCACTACTCTTTTAAAATCAGAAATCAATTTCATCACCAAAGTTCTTAATGGGGTGTTCAATCCTGCACAACCCTGAAAGCTTCAGCAAAAAAGGCCCAGCGAAGTCTTACCACTACACCCTAACCAGCAGCCAGCCCCTCTTTCTTTGCCCCTCTCATTTAGAGCTGGAAGCAAGCAGAGAGTCCGATTAAGTCGATATAGCCTTGATGTTTCGGTTCCAGACGTCTGGCTTGCTCTCTTTGCTGTCTGCCTCCTACATGCTGTGGTATTATGGTGTGTGGAGTGGACTCCCTATAGTCCCTCATCCTAATTCATCACTGCTTATATCTACTAAATGAAAACTGCCATCATTTACTCACCCACATATCATTCCAAACTAGTATCTAGGAGATATTTTGAAGATTTTTTTTTTTACAACTCTGGACTCCATTGACTTTCATTGTATTGGCAAAAAAACACACTTAGACATTTTTACAAAATATCTTCTTTTGTTTTTCCACAGAAGAAAGGTTTGGAACGTCATGGGAGTGAGTAAATGAAGACAACGTGTTCATTTGTGGGTGAACTATCCCTCTAAGGAAGATCATTTTGGCACTATTGTGTGTTTAAAAACAGTCATTTGTCAAAGCTGTGGCACGGTGGGTTTTGCACAGGGCTCAAAATGAACTTTTTGCCACAATGCTCACTCGTGCTCAATGGTGGGTGAATTGGGAAATTTTACCAGCCCAAAATATTTCTTGCCTTTCATTTTTCCAGTTTTACTTAAAATTTGAACACTGTACGTATGTTTGTGTATATTATGTATTTATTTATAACAGTTAAAAACAGTTATATTTAATTGTAATAGTAATACCATTGTATAATAATTTTACTGTATTTTTGATTAAATAAATGCAGTCTTGGGCTGGTTGAGCATAAGGGACTTCTTTCAAAAACACTGAAAAAAACTCAGACTTTGCATTACCATTCAAATATTTGAGGATTTTATGCTAATAAATGTTTATATTTAAAAATAATAATTGTCCTAAGAAAGTTACAAACCAAATTTTGGACCCATATTTTTGGTATTGCACATGATCCTCACAGATGTTTGAGACTAAATCATGTACTGATCCCATCTTGTATCATTCCCCTACTGTCTCTCCCACTCCACTTTCTGGTAAAATTAAAGGCACAAAGAAAAAAAAATATTTTGCCAAATTACATCTCTTTGAACAGAGGATACAGCAGGTCTTTCATTGCTCTCACCAAAGGCTTTTAATGCATTCCAGGGGTCTAATTCCTCAGTTTGAGGGGGCTTTGGGGAAGAATTGCCATGTCATGTAAGACTTAGGCTTGTGCTCAGAGAGGGGAAGAAAGGGGGCATGAGATTGAGGTCTGCGCTGGCTGTGAGCTTTACATTGGGTGAGTGGTAAAGTAAGACTGACGCACTTTAAGCTGATTAAGGGTTAGTTGGGTCAGTGTCCCGGTTTGAACCAGAGACTGTGGGGGGGAGGGGTTGACATCAGCTGTTCCCCCAGGCGGTAAATGAGCACAACCTCGTCCAACCAGTCCACAAGTCTCTTGGGTTAAAGGGATGTGACCCACATGGAGTACTGACGCCAAAGACATAATGAGCTTGGAAGGTTTGTGTATGAGAAAGAAAGTGAATTATGGTTTGTGCGTATGTATGTAAGCTTTTAATATGAAGTCAATGTACGTCAAGACCCCGTAGAGTAGCAAGGAGTGCGTATGTGAAGGAGCAGAAATGTCCATTTGTTATAGTCTCTGTTGCACTACAACCCATGCTATTACCCTGTGTGTCTGCCTGTCTGTCTGTGTGTGTGAGAGAGAGAGAGAGAGAGAGAGATAGCATCCGTAGCTGCTCTCCCTCATTTCCCCTGGGTGCTGGACAAACACTCAATAGGTATAAGCCTGCTCGCTCTATATAAACCTCTTACTGTAAATGCTGTAATACACTTAAACCAGACATGGGTTCTAATCCCTTGGGTTATAACCATCAGGTATATGTTTAATCTCTGAGATGAGTGATTCAGCAAACAATGAATGAATATAGCCAGCTTTTGGTACCATGTGTCCAAGTGTACCTAACACACTATTCACATACCTGAAAAAAATCTAACTAAATTGTGTAACCAGTCTACTTAAATACTGTTAAATTGGAAATTATAATGCAAAACTGTTTCTCAAATTATTTTATTTTATTTTAAATAGTTTTTATTTTACATTTTAAAATTTTTGTATTTTATTTTATTTTATTTTATTTTTTTATTTGTTTTTAAGATTTGGAATTCCAAATTTGTTTTTATTTATTATTATGATTATTATTATTATTGTTGTTATTCAGTTATATTATATTCTCTTTTGTGTTATTTTAGTTTAGTTTAGTTTAGTTTACATCATAACCAGCCATTACACTTCTGAATTAGTTCAGCCAATAGAATGGTTTTAGAGACCCCAGTTTATTCGATCTAATGTCTTGTTCCATGTATAGTGTCATAGTTATTGCGGAGTACTCGGTTTCTTAGCTGTCATTAACAAATATTATCATCTGGTTGCAGGACAATCTGAGATGATTGGTGAGTCCACTCTGGGGTCTCTCAAGTCAGTCTTTATAGCCTATATTGAGGAGGTTATTTCCCATTTTGTATGCCTGCGGTCCACCTGATAGCATATCAGGTGCCACTATATACACTAAAACCAGTCTGTATAGAATATCTTGTGTTTCACGACATCAATAAACAGCATCCTGACATACATGTCATAATTCACAAGTTGTTCATGAGAGAAAAAATGTCTTGGAATTATACTTGAAACCAAAGCATCAGGCCTTACGACCAAAGACCACCCACAGCGTGTTCAATGGCAATCTGATGAATATTGAATGCAAATGGCAATTTCCGATGTGATGCTTGTTTTGTAGCAGACATGAACCACAAAACAGACACTGAGAGGTTTAAAAAGTGTATGAAAGCAGGCGTCAGCTGCCCTGCACATGTCTGCGGAGCATGTGATGATACATCATCAGGGCCAGCTGCCTCACACCTTACAGAACTGGAGCACCAATTACCCTCATGGAACCTGGATGGCAGGATGAGTGTTTTCATCCTCAGAACAGCTTGAGGTCATTTATCTGATCTGATAGCAAAATGTCAGTGATGGCTGGTGTATTTTTATTCTGTGTTCTGCAGCTCGTGATAACCCTTAGCTCTTGTCACATGGATTGTATACATGGCATTTTGGTGAAGGGAAACTCCATCAACACAATGCTCAATGTATGTGATGGTCCATTTATCTAGAACCATTGAGAGTCATTTATTCTGGTGAACTGATAGCAAAAGTGTTCACTGCAGCTGCTGTGGTTTGAAACAGCTAGTTATAATGCCATAGGAGCTCATGTTCACATGGTATACATGGCATTTTGGTGAAGGGAAACTCCATCAACACAATGCTCAATGTATGATGAGCATTGAGCATATAAGATAAATCTTAAAAAAATATATATATCTTTTATATATTTATTGTGTGGCTTGCTGTGATGTGGATTTCCCTTTGGGATTAAAAAAGTAAATCAATCAATCTGATGCTTGTTTTCTAGATGTAGCAAAACCAAAAGGTATTAGAGAATACCTTTTAGAGTCCCAAAGACACTCATACTTGTTGCAGACATATACAGACACACAGTGTCTCCTGGAAGGCACATCACATCATCAAATAAACCGTCAAACGATGTTGTTCATGTGTGCCCTAGGTTTACTTCTTTCAACTTGCTTTTCTCTCTGTTTGAATCTCAGCCCTCATTCAAGCTTTCATTCTCTGGATCCCTGGATCGAATAGTATAAAATGTCAGCCCAGCTGTGATGTCTCTGTGTGTGTGTGTGTGTGTGCTCTTTATAAGGGCCATAGTTGAGTCTCAAAAATCAATGCAGTATTTACATTCTGATGTCAGTCACTTTGTCCTCCAGGCTCAAATGTTACAATTCTTATTGGAGAATGTAATTTGAAATGGGTCCCCAAAGTAATATATCATTGAATTGGCCTGCCATGTGTGAAACTGTTGTAAATGAATGTCAAAGAGAAACAATGAAGTAGGCTCACATGATGCACAATATATTTTCCAGTCCAGTCTGCTTTTCTAGGTATCTTGGGACTTTAGGCGAGACAAGAAATCCTAATTAACTCTATTAGGTATGAAGAATATACACCTAAGTTTGGTTACTCCTAATTTGTGCAAAGGAGGAAGGTTTAAATTAGGTCAGAAAGAGACACGAGGCACTTTCCACCCGCATATACCCAGCAGTGTTGTTTTGTGCGTGAGACTGTGTGGGAGACAATGAAGACTGAGTTGAGTTTGATATGTAAAACATAAATTAGAGAAAAGTGAGTTTTGTTAGAGAAATTCTCACTGATGGAAGGGTTTCTATGAAAGATTCCCAACTTCCTAAGTTACATTGTGTTTCAAATATCTATCCATTTTCTATTGGTACTCTGTGTTGGACTTTGTTGCAGAAACTGCTTGTGTTTTGACTGCTTTGTGCGTAGAGCTTAACTTGAACTGTGAACTGAAACTCAAATCAGTTTGCCTCAGAGCATAACAACCAAAATATAGGTCAGACTGACATATTTTCTCTTTGTAAGGAAAAAAAAAGCTTTCTCTTGCTTTTCCAAGCTGTGATGTTGGACAAGGTTAAATTTCAGATTTAAAACAGAGCTGAAAACACCATCAATCAAATATATCAATCAAACATACATTTTAACTAGAGTTTGTCCAGGGGTTGACGGAGCCTGAAATAAATATTTTTTATTAAACGCAATATCTTAAGCGGCACGATAATTTTTTGCCTAGGCCTTCACAAGCACTTACTAAGATCAATAGCTATGCTTCCAAAATTCCAACTAAAGATTTAAATTAAAGTGTGCGCAAAACTGGAATATCACGTAAAACATTTGCGAATAAAGCACCGTTTCCATCTAACAAGTCAAAGTTAACAAAATCATAATTTCCTGATAAACTGGCACTAAATATCACTAAGAAAACTAGGAGAAGCCACTGAATGTAATAATTTTCATATAGGCCTATGATAAAATACTTGTGCCTCAGAGCGAGCAGACGTAACAAAATTAGGGCTGCAGCTAACGATTATTTTTATTGTCGACTAATCTATCGATTATTTTTCGATTAATCGACTAATCTATCGATTATTTTCAGTTAATCTATTTATTATTTTCTCATCAGTTGATGAATTCTTTAGTTAAACTATCAATAAATAATAACAGTAAATTCTGATATTAATTTATTTTATTCAAACCTTTTCTCATAATTAATACTTTACAAAAAAATAAATAATAAATAAATAATAAAAAATGAAATAAATAAAATAACAATTAATAAAAAATAAGAAAAGAGAGAAAAATAATAACAATAAATAAAAATAACTCAAAATTAAGAAAAGAGAGAAAAAGAATAACAATAAATAATTGAAAGAAAGAAAGAAAGAGAGAGAGAGAATGAGAAAGAATGAATGAATTACAGGGCTGTGATACAATCAATAGAAATGATGGTGCACTCACAGTTACTGTTTGGGACTGACAGCAGTTGCTTACAGGTGAGAGACTTGAAAGGTTTTATTTATTCAGCAGATTAAAACATCTGCTTGAATACATATCTGTATATGAATGAACAGCTGAAGTCACAACCGCATTCAGGACACTAGAGCGACAGAATAAAAAATGGCGTCATAACACCGGGAAGTTTTATAACAGCTGACAGTCTGTTTTTAAATAAATGAGCCCAGTCGAGGCTTTTCCTATCCATCACGCAGTTAAACAACTAACAATGACTTTAAATGCTTTGTTGGCGAGTGCAGAGTGCGCGTTTGGTGCGAGTGTCTGATAGCTTGCGCGATCACGCCCACGTGACGGCACTGACGGCAGCTCCAGTGGATCTTAAGATGAACTCGAATCATTTCTCCTTCTCCATCTCTGTGAGTGCATTAACCCGTCATGATTATATAGGCAATTCGATGTCCCGTGCTTTTCTGTACATTCAGCGCAGCTTTACATGCAGTTGTGAATCCTGACAATGTAAAGGCGACAGTGCGGCTATATATATGCGGTTCTGACGGTCGTATAATAATAGAATGCTCTATGAAGTGATGATGCCATACTAGCCTTTACCTTCTGCTCTAGAGTCTTGTTTGTGTTAAACATGGCAGAAAAACAGTCTTAAGAGGGATAACTGCAGGCTTGCGCAATAGGCGTGGCTAAAGGTGCGACACATCGATGCTAATCAACGTATTTTTATAATCAACGTAATCGATGACGTCGACGAATCGCTGCAGCCCTAAACACAATAAATGCCGTCATTGCTTTCGGAGGTGGATGCCAGCTGCTTGGGAAGGCAGTCGTGTAAGACAATTACACAGAAATACTTTGACGACAGACCATAACAACATATAGATGCTGTGAATGAGATCGATCTGCTGGTTAGTCAAGTTATCCCGTCTTATAGCGCAAAGTCACATGACTTTTTCGATGTGCACGGAGGAATTTATTCTGTAAAATGTATTCATCGTAGATTATGCGCATGTTTTCTTATCGGATAAAAAGTGTATCCTACTCAAATGTGCGCATACTGTTTTTTTAAGGCACATTTTTTAGAATTTATGCGCATCTTGGCGTTTCCATCCAGCATTTTTTTATGTGATATTCCAAAATGCGCATAAAAATAGGTGGATGGAAACATAGCTAATGTGTACTACTCATTATACTCTCGCATGTACATATTGTAAATTCATTTTTAGGGAGTATGAAAAGATAAAGATAATGCATGATATAAAATATCTTTAGAAAAACATGGAATGAGTACTATATTAATATACTTTCGTACTTATTTTGATGATATCCCAAAACAGGGTAAATGTAAAAAAAAAAAAAAATATTTAAATGGGGGAATGAATTATTTAATTATTTTGAATTGATATTAGTACTTTACAGATAATATTTTAATTATTTATTTAGCTTTGGGAAACTGCCATATATATATATATATATATATATACATCATACATATATATATATATGTACATATACACTTTATAATAACAAACTTATCAAACTGAGTCTTAAACTGTAGCTGCCATTATATATTTTTTTATTAAAGAGGATGCAAATTAAGACATTTGAAATCCCCTCTAGATAACTGTGGGGTGTGGGAAATATCCATGTACCTTGAGAAGCCAGCTTTGTCTCGGTTTTCTGGAACAGATGGCTGAAATGCAAAGAAATAGATTTCTTTTTGCAGTATTGCAAAGAAAATTATGGCAGTGATGACGAGGCATAATTGGTTTCTCCCACACTGCCAAATCTGCTGCTCTAGCATTTGGTTTTAGTCTGCACCAAAGTTTCCAAGGCAACAATAATCTATTCATGGAAGTGTCACTGTCACAATACACCAAAGCAGATGTAATAATCGGTTCATGTGAATCTAAAAAATATGCAATGCCTTGAGAAATAAAAAATAATAATTACCTTTGCCCAGTATGTCTTGCTCTCCTACACTTGAATAATTTATCTCCTTAATCCAAATTGCCATTCACTATTCAAAATGCCTGTTTTCCTTTCAGAAGAACTCCTGCCACAGTCACCCCAGTTATCAGCAGGCTTTCAGTGTTTGAGTTTAATCAAATATAGCTACAATCTGAATGTTTTCCGTGTTTGGTTGGTGCAAGCACTGTCGGATTTGCATTATTGACCCTATGCCTCCATTGTATGCGTTTGATTGGGTGGATTACTATGGCTGTTACAGAGAAAGATGGGATGTCCATCAAGAGAGCCGAGTGGGCATATCAGCAGCTCCAGTGACCCAGGAGATTTACCAGGTTCAGTCAAAACGGAGACGTCTAGATCTTGAAGTATCCCGTATTTCTTATCCAGGAATGGAATTATCAAGGGGGTTCCTTCAATTTAGTGTCCCACGGATGATCTTGTCGGGAAGCAGTGGAATATGGGTGGATGAGCGGATGAGAATGGATATATAGTCACTGGGGTGAGGCCAGCGGAATGGCTTGAGATGTCAGGCAAAGTGGCGAGAGAGGGATGATGGGGATTCTTCATCAAAAGCCATTTATCTTTCATGGACTGTGGGTTTTATTGTAGCAGTTGCGTGTTGGATGAGTTGAGGAAAGTGAGTAGATCCATTTCAGGCCACAAGAGGTTATTTTCTGTCAGTTAGACAACCAGTGACTGACAGCATCATCTAATGGTCTGATCCATAGGGCTTGTTTCTCCGCTACTTCTTTTGAGCCTGGAGACCCAGTACACAAACACTTTCCAAACCAATCACTGTTTGTTAAAGGTATGCGTCACCCAAAATTTGTATAAATGTCTGTGGTTTTTGTACGTTCAATAAAAGTCAATATTTTGGACCCCATTGGCATTCATTGTATGGACAAAAACAGTTGAAATCATAATTTTCATTTTGGAACCTTTAATTAAGATGATGTCCTGGTAAAAAGTTATTGATGCTTCATCCTAAAGAATTCAAAACCTTTTGCTGATATAGTACTCTTTGCTGGTTATAATAGCCCATGATGGATGATCTGAAATAATACAAAGACATCACCACACTAAGGCGTAAGTAATTTCCTTCTCAGCCATCACTGATGAACCTCATTCTCCTTTCATCCTCCCCCAGAGGCTCTCTTCCTGTGTCTAGGTCTGCCATTGTTGGCCTAGTGCATCCAGACATCAATTGCCCTCTCAGGGACAGATGAGAGAAGGTCAGGGGTGTAGGTCAACCCTCCTCACGCTCACAGCATAAATCCACCTCCGCCTATCAATTGGTCTCTCCATCTGGGTTTAAATAATGATGCTATTGTTGGACCAAATCGTGTCCTGTGTCCGAGTGATAAGCCAAATATAGTTCTTACGGCTTCCCAATGCAGAGTGTTACTTCCACTGACCTCAGAATTTAACATAAATTGATCAATCACCATGTACATAGTAAGTGTCCTATTTCAAAATTCCTTCTATGTGCTTCTGGCTCTGTGATACAAAGTTGCGCCTCATAAAATATTGTTTGGCTGAGAATGAATGCTACGTGCCATTCTGAATATTGGCAAACTTGAAGATCTGCTGACGTAATGTGTGAAACCATGTATGTGATCCTCATAATTTCCATTGAAAGGGATGTTTGACCTTTCCTTTGATGCGCAGATGTCTTGATGTGTGCATGACTGCTTGAGTGTATTACTGTAATGAGATGTATCACAGGCTTCAGTCACAGACTTTGATCTTTGTGAATGTGTCTAATATTGAATGTAAAATTTTCGAATACATGTCTACAAAAATACTATTTTTTTACATTAATAATATTATGCTCAGATAAAAAAAAAAAAAAACTTTTTTTTTTTTTTAAAAACTGATTTTGTTTGGTCAACCCGCTCTGCCACATATTTCACTTATCTTCCTTTAATGTCTCTCTTTTAGCCTTTTTCCCCCTCTCATCCCCCAAACTATCTTCCCACTGATGTCCAGCACTCACTCTTGAGATTCCCTACATTTTAGAAACTGGTACATCTGGCTAATGTCACAGTGAGAGATGTCACTTCTGCATAATTGTCATGTGTGACAGCTGATTTGGACCCTCTGAGCGCACAAGCTCTTTTGATGGGGTGACAATAGGGGGAATGGGTTAAAGAGTGGGTCATGGAGAAGGGGGGTTATTGGGACAGAGACACAGACAGATGAGGTGGAGACCCTGCTGGCTCATCTTTCTGATGGATGCCCTGAATAAATAGGAGTTGGCCTAAGTAATGTTCCATCTCGTTTATTTCAGCATTGCTCAAATTAAAATCTCTCTGAGTGCAAATTCAAGAACTGTGAGTGTCATCAGGATCAACATGCTGTTAAAAAATGCAATTAGGTTAGCCATGAACTACTCTGGTTAAAATATAAATGTCCAATATTTTGAACCAGCCACCTTTTAATCAGTGGTGTATTGTAACAAAGTAATAATACTTTGTTACAGTACTTAAGTATTTTTTGGGAGTATCTGAACTTAACTTAATTTAACTTAATTTTTTTAATTTCAGCCAACTTTTTTTTTACTCTGCTACATTTCCTAATTAAAATGTATACTTTTACTCCGATACATTTCCCCGAAGCATATTCGTTACTTACTACAAAATAGTCAGAAGTTAGAAGAGCACGGACTGCGGGAAAGCAGGTTTGACGAATCAGTAGTCTGGCGCTTGAAAGTTAGATGCCTAAAAACACCTTTTCATATAATATCATATAATATAAACATTTAACTCTAATTTAAGTAGCCAGATTAAACATCTTTCTTTGTCCTGTTTCCAGTGATTATACACCTCTTTTTGTGTTGACTATATTGCAATAATTTAGTTCAAGTATGTTCTGTAATTTTGTCTTTTTACACAGTGCACTTAGGATGTATCACTCATATCAGTTACTTTGGTGAGCTGGTCCTTGTTTAGCTTTCAGTTCAGCATCTCTCCAGATGTCTGTCACTCCTATTTTTCAGTAATCTTCAATTCCTTGTTCTCCTGGCAGATATGTTGTATGGCAGCCTTATTCGCTTGCTTTGTAAGCACTTGGAATCCTCTGTGTCTCTCTTGTTCCAAGATATGTACCATAATCTAGATCTGGTGTTGAATGGTGTTTCTAAGTTAAAAGTAGATCATTCTTTGAAATGTCCTTCAGGAGATCAGATATTTTTTTTTCTTGGGTGTTGTAAACAACTTTTTGACAATATTTTGCAACTAGGCCATTGATGTCAGTATCAGTTGTCTGTTAATATATAGTATTTTTGATAAAAACACTCATCGGGGTGCTCAAGTGGCCCAGCCAGTAAAATATAATAATATAAAAAAATCAATAAATGCTATATAGAAAAATATATTGAGGCTTATATATTAATTTTGAAAAGATTCTACAAATATCTTACCCTTTTGCTTTATGCAGTGACAGTTACAGGAGAAAAAATTGCATGAAAGTTATTGTTTATTTCAACAATTAAATCAAGTGGATTTGTTTGTTCACAGTGTAATCTGCAACATTTATCAAGACTTTTGTATACAATTACCTATGCTATGTTTTTCTTTAACAATACATAACAAAATCAATGTTATTTATTTAAACATTTATGCATATCACTTCAGTCACAGTTAATTATTCATATCATCAGTCATGTGTAGCTATATTAACACAATGTCAGTCTATTGGCTGTTTAAATGCAGTCGATGGATACAAAAGGCAAAGAGAACATGATATAAAGAATATGTATTGTGTATAATTAGATTTTACATCTCACACATGCAACACATGGACAACATGGCTCCGCTTTTGTGTTAAAGGGGTCATATAATGCCATTTTCCACAAGTTGATATTATTCTTTAGGGTCTTAATGAAAAGTCTGTAACATCGTTTGGTTAAAATTATTCATTGGTAATGTAAAAAAAATAAAAATTTAGCCTGTCAACAGCTCTTTTTCAGAACAAGCCATATTGTGTCATTTTCCTTTATATGAGAAAGAGCTCTGCTGACCCCACCCCTCTCTTCCAAGTCATTCTCTGAGGGACTGTTTACTTTAGCTGCATTCATTGTGAAACTTGCTAATTAGCACATTATTAGGAAAGGCGATTTGCAAAGATTCATTTAAAAACCTTGTACTCACTACTTCTGTAGATGAAGCTGGATCACGAATGATTCGCGCGAACATAGATGCATTTAGGTAGATCGAGTGCGCTTTCCCTTCAAAACCAAATAAAGCCTTAAATAAAGCTATGTTTAAAATATTAGATTTAATAGACTGTAAGTTAAATTAGTAAGTTATATTAATCAACTAAATATATTTTACAACATTTATTAGGAATTGCATGCCAGAATGTGCTCCTTTTGAATATGGTTCCACTTGATGCGATTAGGAAACTGTTAAGAGAATGGATTGGAACTAAACATTGGGATTTGAGCAGAAAGTTGTTTTCTCAGCAGTTTAGCAGTGTGTTTGTGTGTGCGTGCTTATGTGCATGAGTGTGCATGTGAATGTTTAACATGCAGCAGATGCTGGTTGTTCATACCCACTGGGCAGAGAGCAGATGACACTGTAGGCCATCTCACCAGACGAGAGCTCCCAAGGTAAGGTGTGGTATTTTTGGGTCTATCCATACATGCATAAGCATATGTACAGTACG
The DNA here is from genome assembly GCA_027422405.1 of Ptychobarbus kaznakovi. NCBI lineage: Eukaryota > Metazoa > Chordata > Actinopteri > Cypriniformes > Cyprinidae > Ptychobarbus > Ptychobarbus kaznakovi. The sequence continues at coordinate 11,394,795 of CM049800.1, read as the reverse complement.
TGGTCAAAGGAAGAGCCTTGACCCAGATCATTTTCAGTGTTAAAGCAAAATTATAAAATTGGGGGGGGGGGTATAAATTAGTTCAGTTAATGCCACAGCAACTGTAGTATCAGTTCATTTGACCAAACTGTGTTGTTATTTTAAACTTTTTTGTGAAACATTCATGTTTTTTATTTATTTATTCTGATTTAATTCAAGTCTACAGTTACATAACTGTGATAATTTAAAGTCATTTGAGTCATTGCCACTCAGTTCCTGACTCTCTAGTCATTCTCACCCACTAGAAGAGGATTCAGGGGATGAAGTGCTCGAGTCAGACAGCTGAGGAGCACAGTGCATCTTTCAGCTTCCTTCTCCGTTAGGCCAGATTAATTCACACAGATTTTCCTCCATTAATCCCATTATGGCTAACCACATCTCTAAACTCTCAAGCTTACACAGACAAACCCTCTCAGTAGTTCTTAAAGTCCTTCTGTCTGACTTCACACATTTTTTTTCCAAACATTTCCTGATTATTTATCTGAATATGTATGCTGCTCAGAGCTTGCAGAATCACTAGCCTTACGTCCCGGGGCTATTGTGTTTCCCAGTCGGGCTACTAAAATGTATCACCGCCCTGCCCGACAGGCAGTGTTGCCAGATAGGATGGACGATTTCCAGCCCAAAAGCTCACAAAAACCGCCCAAAATTTGAACTGTCAAAATAATGTGATAGAATGTAAATCGTAGTTGATAAGAGACATTTTTTAACTCATTAAAACAAAATAATATAAATATAATGCTATATACATTTCCCACGAATCAAATCGGGGCCAATACATTAGATGTTACCAAATATGATTAAAATATGCAAGCAGACTGTCAAAACGGAATGATTTCTGAAGGATCATGTGACACTGAAGACTGAAATAATGATGCTGAAAATTCAACTTTTCCATCACAGGAATAAATTATATTTTAAAGTATATTAAAATAGAAAACATTTATTTTAAATTGCAATAATATTTCACAATATATTTATAGGCTACAGCCTTGATGAGCATAAGAAGAGCATAAGACACTTCTTTAAAAACTTGACTGATCCCAAACTTTTGAACTGCAGTGCATTATACTGTAACAAAATGTTTTCTTGGGTAGCCTAAAATGTACATAATTTCGTTACATCAAGGGTCAAATCAAATATAAACAGCACATTAAAGTTAAAAGTTACACACTTTTTGTGTGCGTGCGCTGTACAGGTCTGGTATAAAGAATGTTCTTGCTCAGGTGCCCGAAATGTCCACCCAATAGAGAAAAGTTTTGCTCAGCAAGAAAAAAGATTAGAGGGAACATTGCTTTTTTTAAGGCCTTAAAACGTTTTAAATACGTTAAATGGCAGTAGAAAATTTTTCAAATGACCTTAAATAGATTTTTTATTTTTTTGCAGATACCCTGTAAATAGTAAAATAAAACAATGTCCTTGATATTCATTGATATTTGTGTATTTCAATTTTTTTTTTAATTACATTTATGGTCTTTATTTTATTTATGCTAGTTAAATACATTTCCGGGCTACCAAAATCTGAAGAGTCGGGCTCCAAAATCTGACCAGGGAGTACCTGAAATTCCAGGGCTACCAGGCTGCTGCTTTGCAAGCCCTGCTGCTGCTGACAGCTGAAGCACAAGAGAGACGTTGGGTGGAACGCTTTTAAGTGTCCTGAACCAGCCCACCAGTGTCAAGTTGTACCTCTTCTTGAGCACGGAGACTAAAGTGGCAGATAGTAGTATAGTATAGTGTGTGTATATATATCCGGGTAGTCCTGTGTATATGATCCGGGTAGTCCTGACTCTCCAGGAACATTGGTACTTCTCCCCAGTAAGCAGGGCTGGCAAATCCTCTGGACCCCTCACATCCAGCACACTCCCTCTTTGAACTGTTACCGTCTGGTCAACGCTACAGAGCTCTGAGCACCAGAACAGCTAGACACAAGAACAGTTTCATCCCTCAAGCAATCCATCTCATGAACACTTGACAATAATTATGGTACACACACTATTTATACACTTATACACTTATTTATCTAACACACATACTTAGTCTACACTTCAATTGCACATAATATACCTGTACATACAAAACTGTCCATTGTTATATACCTGTACATACAATTGTCAATTTGTATATTGTTATTCCTTATTTACTTGTTCTTTTTATTCTTATTTTTATTATTTGAGTTTTTTGTTCTGTCACAGTCATTCTGTTGCACTGCGGTAGTTTCTGTCACGAAAAACAAATTCCTTGTATGTGTAAACATACCTGGCAATAGAGCTCATTCTGATTCTGAGATATGAGAGGGTGTGCACAAGGCATTGACGAGATATTGGTGGAAATGCTCAAGTACAGTGGTCCAGCCCTAATCGACAAGATGACCACCTTGATAAACCAATGTTAGAATAATTGTCAGTCTCCGTAGTTTGGAGACGAGGCATTTTTGGTAAAATTCCGAAGAAGGTAAATCTTGCCGATTGCAACAACTGGGGAGGTATCAGGCTACTCTCCGTCCCCAGCAAGAGTTTGTGCTCGGTTTTCCTTCGACACCTCCACTGAGCGACTCATGCACAATTGACCTATCGGTAAGCCCCGCCCTCCTTAGTTACTGTTGCTCCCTTGGACAAACAAACGTAGTTGCTCACTGTCTTACAATGACGGCTGCAGTGTGAAAATCTTGTCCCACGATGTTTTTGCACAATTTTGGACACAGAAGGCCACCAAATGGGAATTAAATATTCCATGGAGGGATTTGTAAAATATGTAATAATAAATACGGTGGGTAACTCGAAACGAGGGTTTACAGATCACAGTGCAAATGGGAGAAGTCTCATATTACGGTCGGTCATCACGATTGCGGATGACAACATGCTGCAGGATCAACACTGTCTATGAATCACAGGGTAAGATTAAATTAATGTACATTTAACCAGTTTAATATGGACAGGCACTGAAATGTAGACCTTCGTTATGTGTTTTTGACCTACACTGTACAAGACGCGATCAATCCGTTATTTAGGTTTGTACATTAGCATGGACTCACTAACTTTAACATTAGCTAGTTTTAGCTAGAGATACCTTGCTATAGCACAAGATAACATTAACGTTCTGCTTGAGCAGATGAAAATTGTAGCTTCATGAGTGTATGACTACGAGAAAATTTACGTTTTTGTCTTCATTTGTATTAGGGTTGAATACTTAGGGACATTTTGCTCTGTTTTGTTTGGATTCGGGAAATGTAATGCCCATCCTCTCAGGATACCTGGAAACAGTGTTACAAGTACCCCAGGCACATCGTTGTTCCATTTTTGAAGCATAAACCCCATAAAACCGATGCAAGCTTCGGATCCTCCAATGTTTCTCTATGGCGCTGAAACCTAAAGATGTCTGAGTTCCGCTCCCCGTGCAACCGATACTCGATTGCCATTGGCTAGTCTGCATTCGAGGGGAGGGGCTTACCGATAGGTCAATTGTGGAAGGAGCAGTCCAGTTTTCGAAGTGGGAACTTGTGTATCGATCAAATGTTTGTCCTGAGGAATTTTATGGAGCAAAGCACCTACTGTAATTCCAACAGAATCTATCGATCAACTTCATTGATTTTTACAAAGGCTTTCGATAGCGTTCATCAAGAAACACTGTCGAAAATAGTGAGAAGGTATAGCATCTTCTGTGAAACCAGCTGCTGCGTTCAAATGTACTGAGGCAATTCTGACTACTTCCAAATTAATACTGGAGTCTGCCGGGGATTCATGATCTTGCTATTCCTCTTCATCCTCAGTAGACGGATAGGGGGTCTGGTGTTCGATGATGATATCGCCCTCCTTGCAGCTACCAAGCGATCGCTCAACAAGTTTAGCTACGCATTGGAGTGCAAGGCGGTAAAGATCAGACTCCAGATCAGTGCCGCCAAGAATAAAATCCTTTGTGTCGGCTACGCCTGTGACCATACCCCTATCCTTGTGGGTCAGCAACCGCTTGAAGTCAATTACTTTACGTACATTGGCAGCATCATAAACCCAGACAGCAGCTCAGACAAGGACATATCATGTCGGATTGGAAAAGCATCTGCAACAATGCCATGGTCATTGCCCATCTAGAGGTCAGTGACTATCGCTTTGCAAACAAAGATTCGTTTCGTAAGGTCGATTGTCATCCCGACGGCCACCTACGCTAGTGAAATGTGGAATTAATCTGCAGTGATCACTACATGGCTGAATGTTTTCCAACAAAGATGCTTACGTCGGATCTTAAAAATTTACTATCATGACCGAATCTCCAAATAAGAAGTTCACCACCATGTGGCTTTTGGCCAACATCATCATCGAATTCTTCCGGTTCACAGGTCACATTCTATGCCAACCATTGGACCACTTACCTAAGGCCATCATACTTTGGACACCTGTCCAGGGGAAATGGAAGCAAGGCTGGCTGAGGAAAACCTGGCACCACTCATTCATTGATGTACGTGCTGTTGGCCTATCATGGGATGAAGCAGAAGCTGCCACTGCCAATTAAGCTCGTTGGATATATTTTGGTGCCCAATGCACCAGCTGGCATAGGAGTGCTAAGTATAATATTACTTTACTTTTTTTTTTTTTTTTTTTGTGTTTCCATCTTTAATTTAAAGTGTGTGGTTTATTACATTTTGTGTCTTCAAATGTTCAAATAAACACCTAATGCTCATTCCACTCCCAAGTTCACTATGTAGTACGTTTTTGAAAAACATCTTGTTCTTGGGCTTGTGGGAATCCCACAGTGGCAGACAAATTGGAAGCAAACTGGAACAAAACATTTTCACTGGGTCTGAACCCTCAATTTTAGAACACTTTTAACCACAGATAACCTTTTAAACCCTTGGAATGGGTCTTGCCAAAGTTGTGTTGGTGTCTGGTTTGCCATTATGAGATGTCATTCTGATAGCCTCATCTGTTCCTTAAGCTTCTGAATATCATAAACCACATTTAAGAGGTGAGATCTAGCAGATATTTATGCAGATTTCACTGTATATTCTCATATTGCATCATGCTTGTTTTTGTTTTTGTTTGGGATTTCTGCATCATGCTTGGGATTTCTTTATTGTCAAATTCTCAGAGGACACTTAAAAATGCTCAGTACATGAATAAGTCTCTTTAGCAGTTGATGTCAGGCCTCAGCAGACCCAAGTGTCATCTCGTACCATAGACACATCCTCATTCGTCTTCATCAGGGAGTATAAGTGACATGGCAGTACCTTGAATAATTGACGATGTGCTCTAATGATTGGCTGCTCAGTCAACAAAGCCGAGAGTGCACTGGGTCAATGAGAGCTGCGGTGTCAGTTGTCATGCTCTAAGGTGATGTCATTGCACCAATCCCCCATAACTCTCGAAAGAGAAAAAGACTGAGGGGTCAAACCAAATGAACTAGAACTTACTAGTTCTGTATTTCACAGTCAAATCAAAACAACACATTGACATGCAGCTTAGTACTGGAGGCATGTCTTGACCTACTGCTTTTGTTAAAAACAACTGCAAATGATAATGCACTTTTTTTGGTCTCAGGAGGGTCTTTTTTCTGTTTTGTCCAAAGACAGACATTATCGATAGTTACACATAACATTACCCATCTCATAAAGAACATCAGAATTTGATTAAATGCAGCCGTTAATCGAATATGATGTACTTCTGCTCTTTATCTACTAATTAATGTGAGGTAGACTTCAAGAATTCCCACAGCTGGTTTGGGAACATTCAACAAAACGTATGTCTCACAGCCACTCTGTGTTTGTAATTAATGCTGCAAAGCATATTGGCATGCTTTTCTCAATTTTAGACACATAATGTAATTTGTTCTCAGTTGTGGACTGCTTGTCTTTTGACCACAATAACTGTGTCCATGCACATAAGCGAACCTTTCATTCTGTAATTTGTCTTCCTCAGTTCCCCTTTTTCATTCTGGATTATTCAATCTAGTGATCACAAGTAAATCACTCTGCTTTCCTGCGCCTAGAGAACAAATAGATCTCATCAGAGGAGAGAGTTGTGTCCTATGATTGCATACGCATGGTCAGGTAGTTGCATACGGTCAAACTGACCTGGCACAGTGAATACAATAATTGTACATGCCTGGGGAAAAAAATCACCAAAACATTGCCATTTATAATAGGGTTCATTGTCGTTCAAAAGTTTGGGATCGGTAAGATTTTTTTCAGGTTTTCATCCGCACAAATGATTTATTTGATCAAAACTAATGAATATTGTAAAATATCATTACACTTTCAAATAACTTTTCAATAGACGTTAAACTGCAATGACACAGCTGATTTTTCAGCAGCTATTACTCCAATGTTAAGTGTTACATGATCTTTCAGATATCACTCTATATGCTGATTTGGTGCTTAATGTTGAAAACAGTTCTGCTTATATATATGTTGAAACTTTTTCAGAATTTGTAGATGAATAGGAAGTTCAAAATGAAAACATAAAACAGAAATCTTTTGTTGCATTATAAATGTCTTCGCTGCCACATTAGATCAATTTAATGCATCCTATTTGAACAGAGAAAGCACAGCGGATTTTGAATATGGAGTTAGTAGTTGTTTCCTTCTGCTTGTCAGAAAGAGTTTCAAATGCACAATTAGTCACTTGCTTCATCCTCTGTTTAAAATGACTGCAGTCATATACTCTTTGCTTTCTCCTTTTGGACATTTGAGTTGCATTGAAATGATCACGTTGAAAAAACAATGGAAGTTTCTTTTTTACCCAGGCTGCCACTTCAGACTCTTTACTTAACTTCACATATATCACATATCTCCACTTGTCACCAATTATGTTCTCCTCGTGTTTCTTCTTTACCTCTTCTTACCTCTTGTGCTGTTAAGTGGTAAAAACCTACTTCTTAAAAATATATTTAATGCAACATGTATTGTATTTTTCATAAACAAATAAAACCTTGCCATGCTTTAGCACTTTAGAAACATACTTTAACAAACTCATACTGCGCCTGTTCATGAATAGTCCCCTATAAGGTAAAGAAATCAGATTTGTAAATCTGTATTTTGCTGAGCCAGCAGCACCATGCTTTGCTTTTGCCCTACATCATTCTTTCTTGCTTGTTATTTATTGTATCAACTCATAAACTATTTCACTGTGGGTCATTTTAATAACATTATACATTTACCCGAAGTGCTTCATTTTCTGCAGTATGTGGTGTTGAAGTCAGGATTTGCATACTGTGCAAAAAAATAAATAAAATATCTGATCTTGTTTGTGTACTACAGTAGAGAAACAAACATGAGTGTGTTTTATGAATTTAATGGAATCCTTGTGTTTCCACCTGGTTCAAATTCCCTTGAACAATCACACACTCCCATCTCCAAACCTGCCAATGGCACAACTGTTACGTACAGGCTGTTTGGTCTCTCAGTGATAGTGTGTTTTGCTTGTACAGAAACAGATCCCCTCTGCAGGCTAGGATGGGGTCAGCTGCTGTTCTGTCAAAGGCTACTGACCCTAATGAGGTGTATACACTGAAGGGAGTTGCTTATTAAAATATAGGTGCACTTATCAACTGTTTGTATCATGTTAGTTCATGAGTTATACCAAATTACTAAAGGTGTTCAGTCCACACTGTCACCTCTCTCTCTCTCTCTCTCTCTCTCTTCTCTCTCTCTCTCTCTCTCTCTCTCTCTCTCTATGAGAATATATATAGTGCATTAATGGATGCATTAACTAATGGTAACTTTAAAGTGTTACCTAAACTGTTTTCATTTTGGTGTTAAACATTACGTATGCAAGTTATAATGCATCTTTCTGTGGTTTCAAACAAGGATGGGAGTCTCATTTGCATCTTTCCATTCTTTGTTTGGATGCAATTCAAATGCCTAGCAACCACAACCGTGGGAGTTGAAGGCAATCAGCAGTTGATACAATGACATGCGTGTGTCACTGAGTTCAGTCTTCTATCAAGGGATGAAACAGGCATCAGGTGTTGGTTATAATTGTGGAGGATACGAGCTGGGAGGAGAGTGGGGGAGTTATTGGATAGTTTGTTCACTTCAGCATGAAATCTCATCGGAACTCACACGGTTATCAGACTAAATTAATTATGCACACAACTCTGAGGTACTTGTAACAATCAAGGGATGGGATAAATCCTTGAAACACTTACACTGAAGGGTCTTGACGTTATGTTATCCCATGGGATTTACATTTAATAGAATAAAACATCACGTGCAAGTGATAACATTTATAAACTAAAGTTTAAGCGATCAAAGTTTAACTATTATCATAATAGGTTTCATCCCACTCAATGCTCTAGTATTAAAATATAGAGAATGGATGTAAAGTTGTTGTCATGGTTTACATTACCAATGGTTACATTTGATGCATATAAAAAAGAAACATTCACAAAGCATGAAAAAGGAGAGATGATAAATAACACGGATACAAAAATATGAATGCAGATAAAACAGATCTCTCGTACTGTAACCAGGAGTCACAAATCCTGTTTAGTTGCTCTAGCTTTAAAACCACATTATGCCACATTGAATATTTATTCATGGAAATAGGATAGAAAAACAGAAACAAATGTGTATGCCCAAGTATAAATATTAAAATGCGTATATTTTAATGATCAAAACCTCATGCTAAGACCCAGAAGTGTAGGAACATCTACTGTATGTATATGGGGGATTGGGTATACAATTATAAAAGTTCAACTTTGCTCATGAATATTAATTATTTAACATTAAATTTGCCCAGTAGCTCTATGTGATTGGTGGAAATCCAGGCACTGGCTAATATAATCGGTGCTATGCATAATAGGATTGATGCTTACAACATGTGCATTTCGTTTACTAATGCAGTTGTCTGGCAGAGGCATCTGCTTTGTCTTAAAGTTGACGTTTTATGAGGCCAGCTGCAGTTACTTATTTACTTTGCATTGTGGCCAAGCAAAATAAAACCCTTAAAATATAATCAATGTTTCACAAACGTGGGTGGGGGATGCAATCAGAGCATGCATATGAATTCATCTTTATTAACATTAGTTTATTGTTAGTTCACTTTAGCTAAGGTCCATTATTTAAAATATTAAGAGAGACCACTTTTGATTTGAAGAAATGTTAGTTCCTTTTAACTTATGCTAACTAATGTTTACAAATGGAACGTAATTGTAAAGTGTTACCAAAATCTAAATTTAACAACAGATTTTTGAATGTAGTGAATGGACTCATTGAAGAATTCTTTCTGCTCCATTAATTTATTTTCAAAATCACTAAAAGACTTTTAGGGATTGAATCGAATCAAATTGAAATGAAGTAATACAAATCAGAACCAGAATCATTGATATTTAGGATTAATCCCAGCTGTCATGATATTCTACACTTTTGACAATCACTGACAACATATTGAAGTATACTTATAAATGTATTACATTATATGTTACATATATGTGTCCACACAGTTAATTATTTTCTCAAAGGGCTCTTTTGCGATGAGTACTATTTAGATGTCCGTTTCAGAATAACACAGATAAGCACACATACTGTAATTCTTGCTATGTAATCATTGACTTTTTTTTCATTCAGAAGACACTTTTATCCAAAGCAGCTAATGGAAATACATCCTTAGGGGGTCCTTACAAGTGCTGCAATACAAAGTCCCAGAACTGTTTGGAAAATAACAAAAGTATGAGCTAGTAAAGTGATGTAGGTGAGACACTATGAGACCTCAGCCCTGCCTAAAGAGGCACACCCAGGTTCAGTCTCTAATCTTTTGATAGAGTCTATTCATAGTTGGCTTCTATAAGTGCAGCCTTGCCATTATGTCAAAGGGTTAATCTGTTACTATTTGCTTCTCAAGTTGACACACTCTCATAGTTGCAGACCTTGTTTATCCACTTTAGTCTCGTGATAGAATGCAAAGATATGCGGTGAACCTAGCAGGTTTCCTGGTGTTGTACTAGAAGACAATGGGCTTGTTTTATTGTGACAGTTCTAGACGCTGCGGCTGGGCTAATTGCAACTTCAAACCACAGATCAAGCCTCTAATGTTCTGTTTGCTGGGTGTTTCATCTTATCATCCCTGATATTTAGTTTTAGGACTGTTTAATCATCATTGTAAGCTGTTAATTAGTCTAGGATATGTGGATTATGCCTGCTGATATACTATCTTTGTGTCTCGCAGACCGATCTGGCTCAGGCAGGCAAGAGTTAAACAGCAGAATGCTGAGCAATGGTGCCTGATGCCATGACAACCAGAGGGCCGTTCAGAGAGAAGGGTGGCTGAGGAGTAGGCGTGTGGAAAGAAAAGGATGACAAGAAAAGTAGACACAGGAGAAAAGAGAGAGAGAGAAAGGTAGAGAGGTGAAAGAGAGGCTGATTAAAACTTGAGAACGCTGTAAGAAAAGTGGCTAAGAGGTGGAGAATGATAGAGAAAGACAATGAGACAGAGGAAGGGGGCATGGGGGCGGGGATTGGCAGACGCTGACTGCTTGTTACCGAGTGTCACCGGAGTATTGCATCAGTCCAAGTGGGATGCTCACATTGCAGGATGACATCACATGAGTGCAGACTGCCTGCCACCCAGAAATGGAGACGTAGGGAGGCTGCCTCTGCCTTTGCTAGCTAATAAGCCAGTGTGCTTCTACAGTGTGCTGCTCTTTTTTTGCTGAGTCATTAACACATCATTGTCATTTTTGGCGCTAGCATGGCAATACTGGTGATTTATGCTTTTTCGCACCCCTGAAAATCCTGCCAATTCAGGATGAGAAGTGAAGAACAAATACCAGACAGTATGCCTAATCGTTTAACTCGAATCAGAGCGTACATTATCCAAGACACATGACTCCTTCTGCCAAGTGTGCCCATTAGTGCAGCCTTGTGGATAAAAGAGACTGATATCTAGTCATGCTTGAAGGTGTATCCGATAATAAAGAACTACTGTTTCTATGTGTGTCCGGTCCGTAATGAGCTTTGTGCGTTAGTCATATGTGGTCTATATTTATCATGGAGATTACAGCAATAAAGGGGTAGTTCACCAAATGGAATTTTGTAATTCAGTCACCTTCATGTTTTTCCAAACCTGTATGATTTTTTTCTTCTGTGGAACACAAAATCGGAATTTATGAAGAAATCCTGGTCACTCCTTTCAGCATAACAACAAGGATTTAAATTTAGACCTGTTCCTCATGTAATGTATGCGTATGACTTCAGAAGACTTTTAATATAGCTCACAGGCCATATGGACCACTTTTATGATTATTTTATGGTACTTTTTCATTATTTTTGAAAGCTTCAGTTCTACTGGGGACTAACTGGATGGGAAAGTTTAACCAGTATAATTCTCCCTTTGTGTTCAATGGAAGTAAAGTCATTTTGGTTTAGAATGACAGTAAATGATGAAGGAATTTTCATTTACAGGTGCACTATTCCTTTAAAGAAACATCTCTAGTTGTTCTGTTTTTTTTCTTTTCTCTCAGTTGGCTTTGAGAGAAACAGCTTATGGCTTATTCCAGGCAGCGAGACGGTGACAGAGAGAACAGCCTGATTCTTATGAGCTCAGCAGAAAAACAGAAAAGGTGATAATTTTCACTGTGTAATTTACAGTGGATTGAAATTAATTTCCCCCTCCATGATATCAGCTGGGGAACAATGATATTGCTTCTTTCAGCTTTCATCTCCTTTATGAATTATGTATAATGCACACCAGTGGTCACACAACAGCTCTGGGTTTTGTGTGCCTCTTCAGTGCCGCCCTTCTGTCTGTGTTAAATATGGAACAATGAAGCCGCCTATTTGCATCTGAACTGAAATTGTATTTTCCACTCTAGTTGTTACAGTCACAGATAAAATATGAGATGCTCACAGCTACATTCAGTCAATACAGAAACAGCACAGTCAGGCTATTGTCACCCAGCAAGCAGGAGACTTTTATATTAGCATGTCGTCAAAATGTCCTTCCATATTCACCATCCTCAAATCTACATGGCATTAATGTACCTTTTCACCACTCCCTAACCCATTGCTTCATATTTTCCCCTATTTGGCCCTTTTTAGCTGCTTCATATTAGTACAGCATTTTAGCATCGTCTTAGCTGGGCTGTCATGTCAGGCTTTTGATTAGAATCTTAAATTTGCTACATTTATGTCTGCTTTTCGGCTAAGTACTTAAAAAGAGTGTGTAAGAGAGTGTATAGTGTGAAACATCAGCTAGCAAACATTACAAAAGCTAAAGACAAAACCCAAAAAAAAGTATGTACCTGATAAAGTATATATATAAATATATATATATATATATATATGCAAATATATTTTTTATATTTCAAAGTTTTGTGGCTTTTATTTCCATGTGTGTTAGCCTTAAGACTAACTATATGCTAGTTTACTCCTAAACAGTGACAAAATAAACTTGTAGCACATATGTGCTTTTAAATTTTACATGGAGAAATATTGATGACTTATCCTGCACTACACAGATATTTGTTCAATCATATGCTCTTGAGAACTGGCGTGTCCTGGTCGGCCTAACTTTATTATTTAAACCACAGAGATGACAGGGTTTTTTACATTTCTCTGTAATAAAATGAATAATTTGGGACCAAACATTTTATTTTAATGTTGGTATTCATCATGTCTTAGTTCATAGATACTGACTTTGGTAATTAATTAAAGTTTGCAGTGCATATAGTTGGCCAGATCTTTTCCTTTGTAATGTGCACATCTTGGATCAGCCAAATCCGAATACCTTGCAGACACAGCATAGAAACACTGTTAGCATTTAGCTCACTGTCCAATAAGAGGACAGGCATGGACCAATAACAAGCCGCAGTTGGTTGTGCATTAAGGTTTCTAAGGCACACACACTTTTCTGACGCTCAAATCCCATAGTCACGTGTGTCTTTCTCCGGTGTTGCAGAGGCGGCTAGCAATACACTTTAGTCCAAACCAGACATTCTCAGTCTCAAAAACAGAGTGACCTCAGATAAATGCATCAGTCTTTAATTTACAGCTCGTATGGACGTAATTTACATGGTCCCGTGGCATTTATTACTTGTTCATTATGCATTGGGTGTAAGTGATTAATATTTTCCCACAGCTTTTTATGGATTACTGTGACTGTTCGGTTGCTTGTCATTGTTTTGGATCCATCTGCTCATGCTGAACTGAAGCATGGACAGTGACAATTAAGCAAGTTTGACAGTTGACAAGGACAGCCTTTGTCAGGCACGAGCCATCTGGAGGTTCCTCCCTGTCCTGCATTAAAGAGATGTAAACATTGTGATCCTATTTTTTGCTCTAGAGGGACATTCTCCCTCTTGATGGATAGATCACACGTATTGGAACAGAGGGGACTGAAAGAGGCGTACAGGAAGACAGATTGCCATCCCCAATATAATTGTTCCTAAAGCAGACCACCAACTTGCATTACTAATATGTGCATACAGAAGAAAACCTGAAGCACAGGCAACAGTTAGCAAAAACTACATTTTTGCAAAATGCCTGGAAGTTCAGTATTTTTATTTTTGAAACTTATAAGAAACACTGACAGACTCAACACATACTTAACTTTTTTATTTGTTAATGTTAAGGCCAATTCACACCGCACAGACAAACGCCAACTTGTCTGTTGGAGTTTGTTAGATCAGTGTGTTACCCCGTTGGCGTTGGTTGGAGTTTGTTTTCACCCAACTGAACATGCTTATAGATATAGGATCATGCATTTTCTCCCCAGTCAGTGAGAGTTGGTCGGTGTCTGTTGGTGCAGTGTGAACATGACAGTTATTTTTCATAAGATTCTAAATCCAACGACCAACTTGCTTGTTGGCGTTTATCTGTGCGGTGTGAATTGGCCTTTAGGCTACTTCTTTTATTTAATTATTAGCATGCGTGTTCTTTATTTCATTAGCACAAATGAGATTGTCCAGGATTAATTCCAGTTTGTTTTTCCACAGATGCCCATAATAGACTTTTATGAGCAGCTGTTTTTCTCATTATGATGATTGCAATATATTTACTGATACGCACTGTCAATATCTCTAATCAACGTGCTATCTTTTAGTATCAAAATCATTACTTCCTTCAAACCGAACTCTGTTCTCTCCATCAGTTTTGTGTGAGTGTACCTCATAGTAACGGTTCGACCAATAGAATGTCGACTTCCGCTCTTCGAGCAAGTCCATTGGATCATGAGAAACACGCGGCTGCAAATAATGTACAAACTCTGACTTTGGCAACTAGTTGGGAGAGCCGCGCATTCTGATTGGCTCTAAATCTGGAGTGTGCGTGCTCCACAGCACCTACAGTGCCAGTGATCCGTTTTAAGACGAGTCCATTGCGTGCCGGCGAAGGGGTGCAGAAAAATGATGTCACTTCTGAATGAAACGACGCCGTAACACACGGCGAAACGACAATACATAACTACAAACTCAGTTTCCTTTTCCCGTTTTTAATTATTTATCATATGTATTAGCCGCTGAAACGCAAGCAGGAGTAGAGTAATTTGCTCCACGCGTGTCGGTTAGAACAGGTCCCCCCCATGCTGTGCGCACTGAATGGACTCCTCCTCATGAAGTGAAAGGCCGGTAGACCTGGGGAGCTGATTGAAAAGAAGACTACTGTTTCGTTATGGTAGGACGGAGTGGATTGTAGAGCTGGTATCTACTTTCTATTCTGTCGGACTGTTATGCGTTTTTTTGTTTTCTTTTTTTATATAAAAAATGCTCTATCAAGTGAAATCGGATGAGTGAAGCCTGGTGCTTTGACAGCTTTCACGACACGCAGTACTCTGAAGCAGGCATTCAGACTGTTAAAGTTGAGCTCTCCGTTCAGTCAGACGAGTTTTTATGTTTCTTTAACTCGTCTGTGTTGAAAATTAGATTTTACTCAGTCCGGTGAGAGCCTAGTCGATCACCAGAGGACTCAGACCATGTACAATACAGTGTGGAATACGGAGAAAGAAGATGACGACTGGACAGACGTGATGGTGCCCTATTCCACTGAATTAATATTTTACATTGAGGTGGACCAGCCGCCAGGTAACGTTACAGATAAAACAATTAATATAACGCTTAGTTCACCCCGATAATGTATATTTAGTCATTTCCTCACTCTAACATTGATACAAAGCTATATGACTTTTTTCTCCTCCACGAAGCACAAAAGGTTAGAGACTGGCAGCCCCAGTCACCTTTTACTTTAATTGTATCATTTTTCATACAGTGAAAATGAATGGTGACTCGGGTGTCATTCTGCAGATCTCCTTTTGTTTTATGAATGACGTTTAGCGTATTTAACATTTACACCGTCACATTTTCTGACATTGCAGTCATACGTCTGCTTAAACAACTGGAGCTTGTCCCTCTTTTTTAATGCATTTTGTTTTAATGTTACGTACAGCGAGCCATGTATGACTGGCATTTAAAAATCCATTTCGCCATCTTAAAATAGTTCATTTGCTGTCAGATTGTCAGTAAAATGTGTCTTAAACGTGCACTGTCTGCATTAACATTATCGTTTACATTTTAAATGCATCACAACCGACTTCTCACTCAGATATGGGGGCCATGTTAAAGCCTCTTTCTCCCTGAAGAGAGTGCAACAGTCTACATCCCTCTGTAGTTTTTATTTTAAAGTAATAGTTAATCTGAATACGAAAATCCTGTCATTTACCTACCCTCTTATTATATCAAATCTGTATGACTTTTTTTCTTCAGTAGACCACAAAATGAGATGTTAGTGTGTCCGTCTCCATTCACTTTTTGCATCTTTTTTTATACAATGAAAGTTAATGGTGAATGAGATTTTGCATATTTCCTTTTAGGTGAACTATCTCTTAAGGACCAGAGTAAACCTCTGTATATATTTAGTAATATTATAGTTTTGCATGTAATTTGGGCCTGTAAATGGTTAAATGAAAATCTTTATATAGAGATTGTGTTACAGGTCCTGCTATAGTCTTGTCAGTTTTTCCTCAGGAGATTTCGACGTTTTGCATGGCTCACCACAAATGGTATTGATATGCAAAATGTGGAGAGATCGAAATGCACTCTATGAATTGGTTTGACACCTTAAGTGGTGTTACGCAGGATCCGGTCCTGCGCCGTTTTTGCAAATAGGGACTATATAGCTTGTATACCAGTGAAGTCACAGAATTATATATTGTGAAAGCTCTTCAGGGGTCTTCTGGTGTAAGTTTCTCAGCTTTCTGAATCTTAGTTTTGGTGTTCTGCGCTCCTTATTCAAATTCAGTGCCATCCATGTGTCATTTATTAAGCGCTGACACCATTTTATTGCCATTAACAATGATGTCATAGACTGGAAACTGGATGCCATTCAGAAGTCACAGGCATAGTTGACAATGGGTCGTTAATTCATGTCGTTAATTCCTGCAATAAAGAGACGGATGACACTTTTGGAAGCGTGAAATGTGAATGGAATGAGAAAAGAGACTGTTTGACAGTTTTGCATGAGGCTGTTACTTTCGAGCGACCATTGTGAGGGGTTTTAAGACAAACTGTGTTTAATGCAAAAGCACAAAACACATTTTGTGCATCATTTCTTGACAGCGCATCTGTAAGATTTTATGGAGGTTGCTAGGTTGTGAGGATGGTGCTGTCTTTATGCCTAATGCTCAGTTCTAACCTCCGCGTTTCCTAGAAAATGAGCTGTGGTGGACTGAACGGATCTGGCAAGCAGGATTCTGGCTTGAATAGCCCTTCGATTGCTCTGCCACGGGGATGAATGAGCACAGCACCGTGTGATCAGCCCACACATTAATCTTATCTTGCATTCTGTGCCACTGCACACAGGTTTATCAGATCTCTCTTTTTTCTATCTGTACGTTTGTCCCCATGTACTGTCAATAGTCACACATTGACTTATCATCTGCTTCTTCCTCAACTCACGGCACTTCATCTCCGAGACTCTTTTAGAGAGGCACTGCGGGACAGTGAAATCCTTTCTGGCCCGAGAGAAGATGGGTTGATTAGAAAGAGTGACTCGGAAAGGAAAGAATCAGGATGAGGTTCCCGTGCAGATGTTCATTAGAATATTTATTACAGCTGATTTTTAGATGTGAAAGGCTCCGAGGTACGGTCCTGTATGTGCATGCGTCTGCAAACAAGCAAGCGACTGCTTTGTTCCATTGCAGTGTCCAATGAGCACAGGTGCCACGCCGCCCCCAGGGGAAAGTTGGCCCCTGTCTCTTAGGGCCAGTGATGTGTGAGTGTAATAAAGGCTGCCGGAGCAGTGTGCTCTAGCTGGACAACAAAAGTGCAGCGACACCAAAGGGAAAGCCAGCTTCTAACATCCCTCAATGGGCATTCGTATGACATAATGAGGGATGGAAATGTCACCATCTCTCTTGATACATGGTTATTTCTTTGTTCTGTGCCTTTTCAGCTTGTTCTGTCTTGAATGTATTTGAGCTTGTTCATTCATAAATGTCCACAGAAAATTGGTATTATGTTGAGGAAGCAGGGTTTTCTTTAAGAGAATTTAAAAACAGCATTTTTCTTTCTCTATACCAATAGGCATGTGTGCAAATAACAATACAATAAGTGTTTGTGTGTATGTATATATATTGTATATATTATGTATATATTTAAGTGTGTTTAGTCAATCAGCACACTTTTAGCATCTGGCAATCTTACGTTTCCAGCAATGTGGCTGTAAAGCGGTTCGATGCATGTGTCCCGGTTTGTGTTCGCCTCAGCGTGTGTTAGCGTCTTTGCCTTGTCTCTCTCTGGGAGGAGAGCTCCCCCCCCCACTCCCTCCTACATCATTCCCCAGAGCTTTCCGCTCTCTCTTTCTCCGTCTCATATGGTTGTGTCCACCTCCCCTCCTGCTTTCTCATTGGCTGCTGCCGACTTTTCCATTGAGAGGGTTTGTTAAGCCAGCAGCATCTGAATTTAGGAGCAGGGATTTTCCCTCTGGCTTTAGTCTGAAAGGCAGAGCGAGGGAGGGTGGAGAGAAAGCAAGAGCGAGTGTGAGAGAGAGGGAGAGGGAGAATAAGAGGACTTGTCACAGACAGCTGAGTGCAGGCTGTATACATGCAGCTCAAAAAGGATCCCGAGGAGGAAGGTAAGGGAGACACCATTCTTCTTCTGCTTTTTCACGGTCACTGTCTTTGCTTTGGTCTTTTCTGTCTTATGGATATTGTAACGCTCTGAACAGACTGTCAGGGGAGCACAATGACAATTAGTGTTTGTCCTATTGTGTGGGAAGTGTCCTGGATCTTGTATGGATGGAAACATGCGCTGTTGTCAACATGAATTAAAGTAAGAATCATGCTTTTTCCAGGAAGTGTAATCCTTGATAGTTGTACTTCACTTTTCTTGTTTTGTGATTTTATTTTATAAAAAAATGATTTGAGGCTGTTATAAGAGTTCAGCTGCAAGGATAGTCTTTTAGTCATTCATTAGGAGCGGATAGTGACAGTGCATCATGATAATAAGTATGGTTTGTCACGTGATTGTGAGCATCCCCGACGGACTATTTAAACCACCCATGTGCTTGGTGACACTTTTAATTCATTCCCCCTGGATCGAGACGTGCCAGCCCTTGCCTGCTGCTCCCCTCAATGGCACTGTCATCACTCTCTGCCACATGCTTTTTCTCATGCTAATGCACCCCCTAATTTGTACATACACACCCTAAACTAAACTGTTTTGTGTGCGTGTGTGTGTTGTCTGTTTATGTTTGTGTTGTCTTTTAAAGTACCGTTGCTTTATCGGCTCCATCACCTGTAGAACCAGAAGTTTAAACATGCCTTTTTGTTTCTGTGCACGGCTGCAGAACAATGACCTCTGGAGATGATGTTCTGAGCTGCATGTTGCCATTTATATTTGCTTCCTAAACAATGGACTGCTTGGTCGCTGATCGCCATAGGCTTCACCTATGGATGTATAGTTTTCTTTGTTCAGACTTGCGCAGCTCTGCAGCGCTGCATTGCCACTCACTCCTTCTCATCCTTTCCATCCTACATCCTGGTCACTTTCTTTTTCTCACATTTCCCTTTTCATTTTTCATTAAAAGTCTGTTATTTAGAAAATATAATATTTTGAAATGACAACATGATATCTTACAATTGATTTAAAAAATATATATTTTACCCTAATTTATGTTTTGCTTTTATTGTGAAGCATGCTCTGCTAGTTTACTGTTGTAGAAATTTAAAATAAATCTTTTCACTTTTGTCATTTAAATTGACCCCCTTTGTTCAGTTTTGCAATAAATCATGATCGTAATTAGTTTGAATCTGTAAATGGTAGCCTTAAAAATGAGTGCATTCTGTGACTATGTGGACTTTCCATTGTTTGTCCCCCAGATGCGATATCTCTGATGCTAACACAGACGGGGGACCGCTGTAATGAGATCACCTAGTCACATCTCTGCCTCTTTCTTGCTCTGTTTCCTTCCGTTTTCCATGTTCTTTTCATACTCACACCCCAGCACTAGCTCACAAAGATAACTAAGTGTGTGTTGGACAAAGGTGGTCACACACTTACAGAAAGAGCTGACAGTGGAAAACTGATAGACAGGAATTTGAGGTTTCAGCTAGACGTGTGCACCTGCCTTTTGGCTGCTGTAGAGAGCGAGTGAGAAAAAGGGGGGTCATTTCCCTTTCTGGTGGAAGGCTGCTACTGTAGCTCTGAAAGGGGCTTTGTGACGAAATGAAATATATGCTTCATATATATATATAAAGAGAGAGAGAGAGAGACATTTTTGTGTGTGTGCTCACATGTTAGTATTGAATAGTGAGAGATTGAATCTCGGTTTGTGTCTCTAAATTACATTAGGACATTAGGGAGTGGAGGAGGTGAGCCACGCGGATATTTGCAAATGTTATATTAATATGGTGATTATTGTGTGGGCGTATAGAGGGAACAGAAGGTTATACATTGTCAAATGACTCTTCATTCGCTGCTATGCTGCACAAACGGTCCCCTACCAGGCGATGAGTGCTCCCCCTAAAGTTTGTGCCCGACAGGAAAGTGCACAAGGACACCATGTTTTCAGCTTCCAAAAGTAATTTCTTTGAAGAAATGTTCATTTTCCATTCAAGGCATTTGGCTGGTCTCCTCTCAGACCAACTGAAAAGTTGGAATAGTTTGTATGCACACCTGCAGGAGCAGAGTTTGGGTGGGGAGGTGTCCGTTAGCCTGGCTTTGCTTTGACTGGTTGAAGCCGCTCACCCCACTAGACTAAGGTGTTTCCTGTGGGCCAGTGGAGGGAGGAGTTGTCACTGTGCCCAGGTCTCCGACTACACTCATGCCCTTTCACTCCAAAAACCGCCACTGCTTTTAATTAATGACACCCTCAAAGAAAGCATTCACACACCCCTCTTCCCGCACACCGAAACTTTAAAGAACCATAAAGATCTTCAATCCACAAATGTTTGCAATGTCGGGAAGTAATAAAACTTCAATGACAAATTTTGAAATTTAAAGTACTGAAATGGCAACATAAGTCTCTCTCTCTCTTTCTTCAGAGAGTCTTCGTCTCTTCTCTGATCTTTAACAATTGTATTATTATTTCTTATTAAAGGAGCCAATTGTGTGCAGAATAGTGGGTCATTCCACAGTGTGCCAGCAGCAATGATTCCTTCATTGGCTATAGTGTGCATTACATGTCCCTGTGGGCTTTTATTTCCATGACTCACCTCCGGTGTATTGAACCTTAGTCTTGCCTCTTGCGAATGCATACCAGATAGAAGTTTCTTTGGCTAGAAGGGCCCAGGGGTTTCTAGAATCAGCTTGGGCTTTTATGACATTCGTATGCTTACTTGTTCCATGCCTTCCCCATTTCCTAATGCAGCAGACCCCTCCCCTGTCCTGGCATAGATATATACCCGTTCTCACGCAGCCTTGTCTCTGCCAGGATAAGGACAGGTGGGTGACTGTTTTTAAAGAAACTTGACTATTATAATGATGTGGTCCTATTTGAATTCATTATGCCAATAATCTGCATGAGCCACGTCCTCCCTAAACATTCCGCTGGTATTGCTTGGAGCATGTTTTTGGTTTCACTTAAAAGCCTTCTGAATAAACCTGTGCATAGAGAACGGAGTGGTGCGTTGCTGTTTCAAGGCCCGTTGCAAGTTTCATCTAGGTCAGGGGGAGGTTAGTTTGGCTTGGTGGTAGGGGCAAGGCTTAAACACTGTCTCTGTACATTTCAGACTGAGTTCCAGCCTTCAGTATTTGTTGTTGTTTTTTTGTCTCAGACTAGTCGTTGCCAACTGCACCTGGTCTTGAAGGTGTCCCTGAAGCACTTGAACTCAAAAACACGTGAACACCTTGTTTAGAGCAGCTGCCGTTGCATCCCTAGATTCAGCTAGTCTTGCTTAAAGTTGTGAAGCACCAGATTTGCATGGTATTTAACCGTCATTCAAGTTTAGTTTTGGCTCTAAGTTTGAGATCAGACATGAGAATGCATGCTGTGAAAATGTAACCCAGCACATACTCTCTCAGCGACATGTCTGTGAGTGAGGGTGTCATGATGCACTGCATGGCTGAGCAGTACGTTCTGGTGACCCCTGACCCGCAAGAAAGCAAGAGCATCATCAGCGTTAGATTTCCAGGGTGCTGTTGCGGCAGCTGTTGTTTGCTTTTGCTGGCAACAAAGGAAGCATATCACTCAAAAGAAAGGAACTTGTTCATTACATATTCAGCAAGTTGAAGAAAAGCAAGACTGGCAGAGAATGAGATTTGTTTTGTTTACACTTTCGCTTGGGCCGAACGGAATATGTTGTGGTTGCATTTTCCGTGAAAACTGATCTTTTGCATTTTCAGTGGAAATATCTGTTGCATTTTCCGAAACAATCTCGTCTAACTACACATGATGTGATGGAGGAGAGAGTATTGAAAAGCCATCTATGGGAAAATTGAAGGGCTAAAGGTCAATAGTTAATCCTGGGTGGTAACCTTACTACTATTCAGCTGTCAGTACTCCAAAGTATTTGCAAACTCTTAAAAGACAAAAAACACTATCCTGAAGCAGTGTGCTTTTTTTTACAACTATATTGTATTCCTACCATACAAATACATTTGTATTTTAAGTTAAATTTTGGATTATCTTAACAACTTATTCATGAGGATGAAGAACACAGCCATTTGTTAACAGGACATCCGCTTAGTTTATTCTTTAAGAAGATTAGGTTTTCATCTGTAAGGTCGCAACATCAACTTCATATTTCTAGGATTGCTCGTGAGGTTAGAAGATTTTCCTCTAAAATAAATCCCTCATTTCTTCTACAGCTCTTCCTCCCAAGCCAACAAAACCCATGACACCAGTAAATGGCAACGGTGTGAAAGAAGCCGCCAGCGGCTCATTGCAAGAAGCAGAATGGTACTGGGGAGACATATCAAGGTAAGAGTCACTTGACACTTGACTTCATTTCTCACTTGATTGGGTTTCTGTCTGTTCTGCTCTGAATCCTTCCTCATGCCAGTTAGCTCATAGTGTGACTGCCCTCATCACGTGGTGGACACGTACGGCAGTGTGCAAGTCAGGTGATAGTTGGCCAGTACAGTCATAAGACTGCATTTGGATCAGAAAAGGGTTGTCAAATCTCTGGGTTGTTAGTTGCTTGTTGGGAGATTTCAGATCTTCCCATCCCTCCACCTGATGGCTTCCAAGTTGGTAGCCTGAGGTGGAGTCGGCTCTGGAGTCATGTTGCTCTTTCAGCTGCTCTGCAAACTTTTTCTGTTCTTTATTAAAAAATTTTTTTATGTGAGCTGGTGAAACGTATTTTGATCCCTCCTCTTCTTTTGGCTTACTTATCCTGGAGGCATGTACGCTTTTCAGCAGCTGTACAAAAGCAGAAAGGCAATGCAGCGGGGGAGAGACACAGGAAGAGCTGAAAACAGAAAGGCAGGGGGGTGGTTTAGTTGCCATTACTTTAGGGGAGGGATAGAAGAACCCAAATCTCCAAAATGTCAAGCTGTCTGGCCAGTTTCCAACACAACCCATAAAACTCTCAGGTTTTAGCAGATTAGTCTGCTGCTTAGTGACCAGCTTTAGACTCGTTTGATGTTGGGCGTGTAGAAATTCTGCAGAGATGCTGCCCGATCTCTGAAGCCCTGCTATCCTTTAACTCACACAGTCCCTTACCAGATAAACCAGATCTGCTTTTCACTTCAAACCTAAATCCTAAACAGTGCTTACTAGTTTCAAAATCAGAAAGTAACTAAACTCTAGGCATCAAATAAAGAAGAACTCCAAAGCACAGTGATGCTGGCTGTTAAATTCTAAATATGGACTGCCATTATGGTCTCAGTGAAGAATGTGTAAAAAATATTTTTATATTATTACTACTATACACAACCATGTTAGCACTTAAAGCAGTGGTTGTGCATTGAGAGATTTAACTTATGAAAGATCAGATTTATTTTATTTGAGTACATAGTAATGGTTCTCAGCCATGTTAATCATCAGCATGCCTGTTGTGGATTTCTGATTTTCTTGTTGGCTTGAGCTTAGATGAAATCAAAATTGATTATTTACTTACAATATGTTGGCCTACTCTTTACTTTTTATGCAAACTTGTGCCTGTTATTCCACAGATATAAATGTTTGTCTCGATAATTTTGATAAATAATTATGATTAAGTAATTAGTAAGGCTGCATAATATGCAATAATTGTTGAATTTGATTCATTGTGCAAATACCTTCTCTATCCGGATGTTTTTGAATGCAAAAACACATCCTAGATTTTCCACTTCACACTACTTTACTGCTGCTTGCTCATCATGCAGATGACGTCATCCGTGCACAGTTGCTAACTTTTAATTTTGTCTGCTCATTGCATCTTCATACATCATATTTCCATTACAAAAGCAAACATGCTTGTAATTTCATTTTTGCTTCTCTAATCCAAACATGTTACTAAAATAGGACGATAAACGTGCTGATGCACTGCAGCCTAAAAATGCACCTGATTCCCACAGCTCCCGGTGCAGGATGAAGGAGAGTCCTCCTCCCCCAGAAAGGTGGGAGTGTTGCTTAGTCAAAGGCTCCTTACCTCAGCAGCCCAAAATAGGCTAAATATACCCCCTCCTGAGAGCCAGGGCCGGGGTCAGCTGAGCTCCAGCATGACTAGGCTGTTGGCTGTCAGGAGAATGGGAGGGAGCCCTGTGTGACATTCCTCCCAGACAGACTAAAATAGAGAAGGGGACAAAAAAGCAGGAAAGTCTTTGAAGCCTGGCAGCTCCTCCACTGGTCGTCTAGAGGCGCTTTTAAAGAGACAGACTGTCTGATTTTAAGACAAGACCTGGAGGCATCGGCGTACATGTGGGTGTGCAGGACGGGGTCAACAGTTAAACCATTCAAAGATGTCTCACTCTCCCAGACGGCTGTAGCAGACAGTATGGTCACAGACCAGTGCCTTTGCCCTCTGCCAGACCAAATTTATTTATACAGCCAGGCAAAGAGAAGTCATGTTTTTTGTGTGTGTGTGTGTCAGCCCTTTCTGTTGAGTATAGGACAGAGGCCATGGAAAGCTTATTTTAGCTGTAATTATTAAGCGCAATATTTGATGTGTGGAGTATCTGTCTTTTTTCTGTGCAGGGAAGAGGTGAATGACAAACTGAGAGACATGCCTGATGGTACTTTCCTGATACGGGACGCCTCGACAAAGATGCAGGGAGATTACACACTAACGCTAAGGTAACTAATATTTTGGAAAGCTTCTACTCGTTTAAAACCCTCTCCATTCAGCTTACATTGATCTGTGGTCCAACGCAATCTCTTTTTTTTCCCTACAGGAAAGGTGGAAATAATAAGCTAATAAAGATCTACCACCGGGATGGGAAGTACGGTTTCTCAGACCCGCTCACGTTCAGCTCAGTGGTGGAGCTCATCAGTCACTACAGGCATGAGTCCTTGGCCCAGTACAACACCAAACTGGACGTAAAGCTCATGTATCCCGTCTCCCGCTACCAGCAGGTAAATGAGCTTAGATCGAGGGCGGGGGTATCACATTTACACCCATCTTCCTTTCCTTTCACCTCTTTGTCCTCCCACCTCTCCCTCCCTCGCTCCGGCCCTAAAGAGCGTATTTGCTGAATGAATTGTGCAGCTTGTTGTGAGTGAAACTGCAGAGGCAGCAGGATGCTTTTGGCATGAAATATTACTTTGTTTATTGCCACAGCAGCGCACCTCCTAAATAATTGCACACATCCACAATGTCGAAAGGCCATCCAGGCATTTATTCGTTTCCCCCTCCTTCGCCCATCTTTCTCAGACACACAGGTGCTCATTATTTAGGGGGTTCCACAAATGTAAGTCCTCGAGAGGCACTTACAGATTCCAAGATTTTTATTAATGATTACTGGAAGAAAATCCCTGAAAATGGCTTTCACTTTGTAAGCAAAACCTACAGTATGTTGCTGCGAGCAGTCCTTTTTTTTCCCCCATCGCACTTTTCTTCGCTCAGCAATTCATATCAATAACAATGCATTTACTCTCGCTCTCTCAGGATCAGCTGGTGAAAGAGGACAACATTGATGCAGTGGGGAGGAAACTCCAGGAATATCACGATCAATATCAGGAGAAGAGTAAAGAATATGACATACTCTACGAGGAGCACACAAAAACCTCACAGGTAAGCCTCTTAGAGCATCGCTATCGGATCGATAGACAACCGACCCATTAAGTCCAGTGCTAAACTCCACATGCACAAACTATTTATTCCATTACAGAAGCTCATTGACCAATTAACCAAGTCTATTAAGAGGCACAGCATCACATTCATTGATTTATCTGTCCTTTGATTGCAGGAGATCCAGATGAAACGTACTGCAATAGAGGCCTTCAATGAGACCATTAACATTTTTGAAGAACAGTGTCACACACAGGAACGATACAGTAAAGAATACATCGAGCGATTCCGCAGAGAGGGCAATGACACAGAGATTGAAAGGTACACAAAGTCCTCAAATAAGAGCGCTTTGGTCGGCAAACTTGATCTAGGGTTTTTTCAAATCGTTCTTGTTTCTTTCTCAGGATCATGATGAACTACGAGAAGCTCAAATCCCGTCTTGGCGAGATTCACGACAGTAAGACCCGGCTTGAACAGGACCTGAAAACACAGGCTCTGGACAACAGGGAGACGGACAAGAAAATGAACAGCTTAAAGCCAGATCTCATTCAGCTCAGAAAGATTAGAGATCAGTACCTTGTGTAAGAAGAACCTTCCTTTGCACCTCATTTCGTCATCTTCATTGTTGACCGTTTTTCCTCCATGTATGAACACTCTGCTGCTTCTTTCTCATGCAGCTGGCTCAATCATAAAGGTGTTCGACAGAAACGAATTAACGATTGGCTGGGGATCAAAAACGAGAACACGGAAGAGTAAGTCAAATTGTCATGTATTACTTGAAATTTGAGGTCAAATGACTGGCTCCATCACAGCATCTAACACATTTCCTCTCCAAATCACAGCGCCTACTTCGTCAGTGAGGAGGATGAGAATCTGCCACACTACGAAGAGAAGAGCTGGTTTGTGGGGGACCTAAACCGAACGCAGGCAGAGGACTTGCTACACGGCAAACCCGATGGAGCCTTCCTCATCCGCGAGAGCAGCAAGAAGGGCTGTTACGCCTGCT
Source organism: Ptychobarbus kaznakovi (assembly GCA_027422405.1). Classification (NCBI taxonomy): domain Eukaryota; kingdom Metazoa; phylum Chordata; class Actinopteri; order Cypriniformes; family Cyprinidae; genus Ptychobarbus; species Ptychobarbus kaznakovi. Next base: position 11,368,182 of record CM049800.1, on the reverse strand, counting down.
CTGTTGTGTGAGTGTCTGAAGAATATGTAGACATAGTGAGGTTATAGTTATGCCAATTAAATTGTTTGATTGTTAGTTTTGTTTATACTGTATACCTCTGTTGCCTAGATTTAGTTTCAGTTTTAATATTTAATTAAAAGGTTGTTTTAAAAGAAAATTACATTTACGTTAACAACAATAGTATATGAAACAACAAACTTGCATTAAAATTAACATTAAGGACATTTCAGTCTATATTTTTTTTTCTTCACCTTAAAGGATTAGTTCACTTTCAAATGAAAATTTCCTGATAATTTACTCACCCCCATATAATCCTAGATGTTATTGTATTTCTTTCTTCAGTCGAAAAGAAATTAAGGTTTTTGATGAAAACATTCCAGGATTTGTATCCATATAGTTAGTCAATGGACTCCAAACGGTTGAAGGTCAAAATTACAGTTTCAGTGCAGCTTCAAAGGCTATAAACGATACCAGACGATGAATAAGGGTCTTATCTAGCGAAACGATCGGTCATTTCATTTTTTTTATATGCTTTATAAACACACAAATGCTCGCCTGTTCTGCCATGCGCGTCCCAGACTTCACGTAATAACGTTGAAAAGGTCATGCTTGACGTAGGCGGAAGTACAGAGTCAGTGTTTATAAGTTGAACGTGCAAATACGCAGTCAAACCCAGTTTACAAGGAAAAACAACGATGTCAGACGATTTTGAACTTGGAGAAGATGAGATGGAGCCTACGTCGAGCGTGACCTTTTCAACGTCATTACGTATTATGTGAAGTCTGGGACGCACATCGAAAACAGGCGAGCATTTGTGTGTTTATAAAGCATATATATTTATTTACATTTTTTAAATGACGGATCGTTTCGCTAGATAAGACCCTTATTCATCGTCTGGTATCGTTTATAGTCCTTTGAAGCTGCACTGAAACTGTAATTTTGACCTTCAACCGTTTGGAGTCCATTGAAACTAACTATATGGATACAAATCCTGGAATGTTTATCAAAAACCTTAATTTCTTTTCGACTTAAAGAAATACATAAACATCTTGGATGACATGGGGGTGAGTAAATTATCAGGAATTTTTTATTTGAAAGTGAACTAATCCTTTAAGTTCCGATCTAGTCTCATATAGGCATATAAATTAAATATATTTTTCAGTATTAAGACTCTACCTTTTCCCAGCTACAAGAAACAATGCATCGATCCTCTTTGATTATTTTCACCTCTAGAGCGATATGAACTTTGGTTGTCGTTTAGCAAATGGATTGCCTTTTATCTTTGTCTGAGGTCAGATTCTGGTTCGAAATCACATTGATAATGAGATCGGTCTTGTTTCTGTCTGTAGTGTGGACGGCGAGGTGAAGCACTGCGTCATCTACAGCACACCCCGCGGCTACGGTTTCGCCGAGCCCTACAATTTGTACAGCACTCTGAAAGACTTGGTCCTGCACTACCACCAGACCTCACTGGTCCAGCACAACGACGCGCTCAACGTGCGGCTGGCGTACCCAGTGTATGCACAGATGCCCTCAGGCCCTCGGAGATGAAGACTCGCCCCCCAGAATTAAAAAAACTCCACACTCATGGGAGGGAGGAACAGTTTCTGAACAAAAAAAAACATACCAACAACTACAAAAAACACTTGCGTGACACGTCAGCCACCTTGGAGTTATATATTTTTACAAGAACAATTTGGAGGGCATTCTTTCTAAAGACTGCTTGATTTGCACAAGGAAGTTTTAAATATTTGTGAATGTGAAAAACAGCAGAAGGAAGCAGAGGAGGCGAGTTTCAGGTGACCCGCGCTGCTACCTAAACTCCAGCTGGGACTTTATACATGCTCCATTTTAGCTTTAGCTCTTTTTTCCTGCCTCGATTTTCTCACATCTTTCTCATTCAGCGTTTTTTTTTTTTTTGTTTATTTGTATTGTCTTTGCAAAATTCTTAACTATATGTAAGGCAGGAAAATATTTAGTTTGTTTAAATGTCTCCATCTCTTTTTTTAAGTGTTTGAAAAAGCAAAAACTGTAGCAAACAGACGACTGACGCTTTCCAGAGTGTTCTCACAGTGACTGCTGCTGAACGAGGCGTTGTGGGAAGGTTTGGGAGGGCACAAGGGACAATGTGTTGTAGTCTTAAAAACAAAAGCTTGTTTTAACACTAACCTTAGAGGTGTTTTGTTTTTTGTCCTTGTTTTCTGTTTGGCTGGATCAAAAGTTGTCTTTTCCGAAGCAGTGAAGATCGCTACAGCTCAGTGCAGAGACCAAAGTTGGCATGGGGAGGTCTTTTTTTTTACTAGTGATAAAATTGGCTTGTATTAATTGAGCAAAATTATACTCCATACACAGTTTGGATCTGTGTCCTGTGAAAAAAGTTTAAGAACTAAAACCGCATGCACAGACACAGTCGACATAAAGCACTTATATAGAAAGGACAACGGACCGCTACACCAAAATTAAAAAACAATTACTCATGTGGTTTTTCCCTAATGTGGCATCTTAATGCTTAATTGGATTTGTGTACCTGTCAAGCATCTTCAGAGGACGTTTTTCAGTAAGCGGGAGCAGTGTTAGAGCACATGTGCTTTAGTATGTAACTTGAAAAAAAGTGCAATCCAGCTTTTGATGGTAGAGAAGCGGTCTGTCAGAGAGATAAACAAACTGCTCTGTGGCATCAAAAAGCGTTAATCACTTGAACCTTTTGAAGAGTTTCCTTTATAAAGAAAAGCCCCTTTATTGCCTAGTGCTTCTCTCTTTCGCAGGTTGACTCATTCTGTATCAGAAAAGAGATAATACACTTTTCATTGTTTGGCTGCCTGTTGGTTTTAATGTCGCACAATAAAACCTTTATGAAAATATTCAAAGCTATATGCACAATATTCACTGTCGGTACGTCAGTTATATCACTTCCTGTTTTTGTTGGGCTTCTGGCATGCAGGTGTCCAGTTTAGTATTGAAGTTCACATTATTTTTGGTTTTCTCTCACAGTTTACGCTTTTTTACAATTTAGTTGTATAAGACTGTTACAGTCTTACAGGTCACTAACCAGCACAGACAGCCCTCGCCACCACTGCAGCTACCCATCTCACTCAATGCACAGCATATAGTGAATTCAACTGAAAATTGAATTACATTATTTGTCAAAATACGCTAAATGGCAATTTCTAACTATTTTATGTTTTGGCAATTTGGTGGCAAATTCAAACAACTACCGTCTTGTACGATCTGCTCACACCCTATTTACGTTTAGGTAGTTTTCGTATGAATCAAAACAATTGCTAAAACGTAAAATTGTTGTTTTTGTCATGAGGTTGTTAATTGTTTCTAAAGTGATCTGCATTATTTGAGATGGTAAATTTGGAGTCTTTTGGTGGATGGTCGGTTGGTTAGTTTGGAAACAGGCAGAGCATTCAGTCAACCTAGACTTACAACCTAGAGTCCTAATGAAAACCACATGCAGACAGGGAAACTGATGGAGGTTTTTCCCCACCCACCGTTCTTTTCAGTTGCTCTTCTATTTGCTATTGCAAGTGGCTGTGGTTTGATTGGGTGTTACTGGCAGAACTCTGTGTTCTTGTCTGCTCTAGCATCTCTGTGGCATGACCAGAACACGCTAGCCGCAGCAGATCAGCTGCTTGATTTTAGTTCTGTGCACGACCGTTCACTATTATGTCTTTGCAGCCTTGGTGTTGCCATTTGTTCTGTGGAAAGCTTTTGGTTACGGTGTTCTATATCATAGGTCCAGCTTTATTTTCATTTTATTCTATCATTCAAATGTTTTGAGTTTCAGATTCTTGTTTCTTTTCCGTTTTTGTTTTGTTTTTTGAAGCTGGGCCCCAGAGGGGCCCCATGTCTATTACTTGAACTCTTGCATCACTCACCATTGAATGTCTTTAATAATACATAGATACATTTATTAAAACACAGGAAATCCCTTTTATGGCATGAGTGGATTGAGTATAAAACGTATAGACTGGAACTCAGCTTGTGTGTTTTGTTGAAAGTAAAGGGGTTTATTTATGTTAACAGAGCTGATTATTTGGAGTCCAGTATAGCACACATCATATTTGAATAACAGTTTGAAAAAAAAAATGTTTTGCTACGTTTATAAGCGTTTTCCCAGGCGTCGAGACCAAAGATTTAAGTTTGGTTTGTTTTTTTCTTGGGTAGTTCTAGTTTTGAAGAGATGCATCATTTTCTTCCCTTGAATTTCAATTGCCTTGCTTTCATGCGAACTTAATTTTGTGTCTTTTTGGGTTGCTATTGATAGCCCATCACTTGTCTGGCAAAATAATGTCTATATTGAAGGTTTCACTGGGGATTGGCTGGGGGTCCTTTTTTTGCCATTAAAAAAAAACTGATGACAATTTGTTTACCGAAATGAAATGTAGTTTTGTTAAATCTCAAATTGAACAGTCTGGCCTAAAGCTGATTCATTATTTGCACTCACTTGTTTTTAAAAGATAATTGCTTTTCTGTGTGTGTGCGTGCCATCAGTTATTCATTGTCATTAATTTGTCCGTTAGGTCATTAAACCCCCTCTAAAGTTACCAAAATCAAGTGTTTCTATTCCTCTTTTCTTTACAGAGTAGTCTTGTTCACTCCAGCTGGAGTCATTGTTGCTTTTTCTTTCTGTTTTGTAAAACTCATTAAAGAAAACCGACAACCCTATACCACACAGAACTGTATGGTTTGTTGGAGAAAAAAAGCAGGTTCGGAGCAGGGCAGAAAGCAGTGGGTTTTGTTGGTTTTCTTTGTTCCTATCCTCAAGAAAGCATGACATTTTATTTTTCCTTCCGAAAATTTTCAGGGACATGAAAAGCATTGCATTGGGAATTCGTATGAGAGACATTTACTAGAGTGCGTTATTTTGTATTGAAGTGGGAATGGGGGAAGCACACATTATAACAAGCCGACAGAATCAACAGTGCATTGCTTCAAAAGCTCAGAGGGTTTGGACATGTACCAAAACAACCTTTCTTGACTCGTAACTGCTCGAGTTTTCAGTTAGACTCAGTACAAAGCAGGTGTTATGATTAGAAGACCTGGCTAAGGTTATTTCCGGACTGTTAACTAGCACTGGCTATTGCTCCTTGTGCAGTTCTGCAAAGTTTTATTTGCAGTCAGGTTCGAATATGTTGTGATTCTCATTGGGAGTCTTTTGTGTTCTTACCACAGCTGTCCCGCCATGATATCCAGCACATTTCTTATAAAAAAAAATTAAAAAGGTTTTCCAAAAAAATTAAAATATCACTCCTTCCCACTTTGACATACGTAAAACCCAGCATGCTTCTTTGCTACTCTTGACTGTTGTTTTGTGTATTAAAAACAAACATACTAAAAAAAAAACAGATGTGGAACAAAAACTGTTAATTGTCTGTTTATGGTGTAGTCAAATATAAATTTTAATATAGCTTATGAAAAAAGTCTGCTTTTTCAGCTAAAGTTGGAGCCCTTTGTTGCAGTGTCTAAAAGCAAAATGACGTTCGCAAAAACTGAGACAGAGGAGCTGAAGCAATAGACAACAGCGTGTTCAATTCCATTTGCACAACTAACTCAGTTACGTATAAACGCATCTCATCTGAGACCTTTAAACTAATCTGTTTTCTTCATACTCGGATCATCTTATTGACTGAATACTCACTTGTATTCTGCATAAATCGAAATATTTCCTTAACACCAGCAGTGTTTTCATCTCTGGACTTTTATAGACTCAGATTGAGCAATAAGCCACGGGTTCTCCATGTCCAAAAAAACACACTGCAATGAAAATAAACGTGTTGCACCAGCTCCAGTCCATGTATGCTTCTATAAACAAGTCGTTCATGTCTTATTAGACAAGTTATGGCACAAAAGGACACGAGATACTTAGCTCTTCATGTAAAGAACCTCTCTCTCAGTATTTGAGTTTCATTGTTGCCTCGGACTTATCGGTATTCTTCAGTTACGATTTCCACCACAACATTTTCTTGTATCTGTTCAAATTGTTTGTATTGGTTGTAGACTCTCCATTTGTTATGAGGTGAACTCATGTATATAATCAATGGAACTCCACAATATTCAGTTCTCTTGCAGAATAAAGAAAATATTTTGTTCAAGTCTCGGTCTTTGCGTATTTTTCCAATTTGTGGGTTCAGGAGTTTCGTTATTGGTTATAGCCTATGAAAATGTATACAATGCATTTTATAATTTGTAGAATAAATGACTTATGAAGTAAACACACTTCACATTTTAAAGGCTGCACGTTTGCTGCATAAATTGTAGTTTACTGATTTTTGAAACATTGGCAAAAACAGGCTACATAAGTCAATGTACTAAGAAACTATTTTAGCTTTAAGAAAAAGTTAAACATGTTAAGACATCCATAGTGAAAAAATATACGTATGTATTTCAAATACAGTTATTTCATGCTATGTATGCTACAAATACATTTGCATAGTTATGTACTTATTAAAAATACCCTACAATTATAAATATATTATACTGGTAGACAAAGTCTACTAAACTGGAACAACTCATTTTCTTAATTCAGTTTAATTGTGCTGAAGTCCAGTTAAAGATACTGAAGTAGATATTGTGCTGAAGTAGATATTAATTGTGAATATCCTTATTAATAGTGGAAATATTTTAGGCTTAATATTAAGAAATGTGCATTGTGCACAAGAAGTACTCCAAACACAGTTTAATTATAATTGCAATGTCAGTAAGTCTCAAGCAATATGCAAGTAAAAATGTTATAGATTTGAACTACACAGTAAATGTATACATATACACACACACACATTTGCATTTGGTGCCATCTAAATGTTTTTCTTTAAAAAAAATCATAAAAAATTGCCATCTTTCGATATGGATCAACACTGTCAGATTCACAAGTACAGATGTGTCAAATATTTATTATAAACTCGCATTAATGAATTAATTGTGGATTAGAATGTTTTTCAATTTTTTACAATTCTGGTTGTCAGCTTCATCTACTGAATTGTCTCCATCACCAGACTAGGTTAGCGGTTTATGATTTTGACTAACCATAACATTTTAGTTTCTGGTGTCATTACCTAATAATAAAACCTATTTTCAAATTAGGAAAATAATCTAAATGTCAAAAACTATTTATTAACATGTTAGAAGAGCTGTATTTTAAAATGAACCTATTCCTTCTGTCAGTGCAAACCGTTACACACACACACACACACACACACACACACCCTATACTTTTGCACTCATTTACTTAGAGATCAACCTTGAGTTTCCTTATTTGTCGTGATGCTTGCTGCTGCACAATGTGCCCCTTAGTTGAGTTCAATGGTTCTACATTTTTTCATGTACATGTTATAATGGGATTCTTTCATTTACATTTATTCATTTAGCAGAAACTTTTATTCTTTCATGTTGTAGACCACAAAATACCAATCAATTTACCGTTGAGACAAGTTTTAACAAAAGACTAAATCAATTATAAAAATTATAAACCTCACAATTGAACCTTTAACCCATTTTTTAAGAACAGGGATGAGGAACAGGGGTGAGTCAGAAGTATAATTATTATGTTACTTAAAACTGATTTATGTGGGTGTATTTTCACATTGGTCTGAACAAAAACAGACTGGATTATTGAAAATGCACATTCATTCTCTGCCAGTAAGAGGTGCTTTTGGAAAGTCAGAAATATAGCGGTTCCCCGGTAACGGCTGTAAACAAAGCAGTGCTCAGCTCATAAATGATACTTTATCAGGTCAAATTAAAACTCAATCGAAACTTTTCTGAAGACAATCGGTTCCCTTCAGAGGTTCTTTCATATAAAAACTTAAATTAGCGAGAAAGAGAAAATTATGAAATAATATAGCCTTTATTGACGAGGAAAGTCCACTGATGAGTTACCAGCTTAAGCCTACATTTAATTTGTCATTTTAACTCTGAGCTGTCAATCGATTCAAATATTTAATCGTGATTAAATCGCATGATATCATGAGTTAACTCATGAATAATCGCAACTTAAATCGCACATCTTTATCTGTTCTAAATATACCTTAAATTAATAATTTTCAAGTTTTTAATACTCTAATCGACATGGGCAAATATGGACGCTTTATGCAATTTATTATTAGTGAAACCATAGTTAACTAAGCAGGAAGAGTAGATATGTTTCATAGGTCATAAATGTTTTTCAAAGAACTTGTTTAAGTATATTAGACACGTGAAAAAAAAAATTAACAAACCAGTTTACATTTTCGCAGGACAGGGCAGCTCACTTCTTCTGAACATGCAAAATTTACTTTTATTATTTATTACATTTGTTTGCCTCTCTGTGCCACATACTGAATTTTGATGCAGCTAAATTCTCAATAAAACTGTATACATTGGTATATGTTTCTGTTGTCAGACAACGGGATGAATATGAAATAGTGACTGAGACGCGACTCATTAAAACTACATAAAAAGCTCTCTCTTCCAAGATGTTAATCTGCACAAAAATTCTTATAATCGAGTCGTCGTCTGATCAAATCAAATAGGCTACACATAAGATAAAGACAATAGCTGTGCTGTGATTTTGGCTATACTTGCATGTAAAATTAGAGAAGCAACATATCTATGTTTTAGCAGAGCAGACGCAGAGGTGTGTGCAAACTGGGCAGGGCCGGTTCTAGACATTAGGAGGCCCTAGGCCAAATTCATGTTGGAGGCTTGATTCCTAACCTTTTTATTTATACAACATTTAACATTAAATTTCGTAATTTTTACTAATGCAGTACAACAATTTGTAAACATTGCTATTTTACATTTTTTTTGAAAAAAGTCTCTTATCAAGCGTGGATTTAGCATATTTGATCAAAACTACAGAAAACAAAACAATAATATTGTGAACTATTATTATAAATAAAAATAATGGTTTTCTATTTTACTATACTTTAAAATATAGGCCTATTTCTGTGATGGCAAAACTGAATTTTCTTCAGCCATTACTCCAGTGTCACATGATCCTACATAAATAATTTTAATATGCGGATTTATTATCAATGTTTGAAACAGTGCTTAATGTTTATTTTATAACCTGTGATACTTTTGTCAGGATTTTTTTATTATTAAAAATATATCAATCTTTTATAACAATATAAGTCTTTACTATCATTTTTTATCCTATTCAACACATCCTTGCTGAATATCTCTCTCATATCAAATAAATGCAGGCTTGATGAGCATAAGAAATTTCTTTCAAAAACATTATAAATAGTAATGGGTTTGGTGATGCATTTTTGGCTCAAGGTCTGTATTTAAAGTCACGCCAGAGGTGTTCAGCTGGGATTAGGACTTGGCTTTCTGTCAGCTTCAGACGCATAATAATTTGCTACAAGCAGGATACACAAGAAGCACGTTCAACTCGGACATGCAGACGGTTGTCGTGGTAATAAACACTGTAAAAAGAAACCATTCGCGTGTCCGCGCTTAATGCGCTTCTCGTATATGAAAATCATTTTAGGGGGCCCTTGGTTTTTGAGGGCCCAAGGCAGTCGCCTGCTTTTGCCTAGTGGGTAAGTCCGCCCCTATATGTATATATGTGTGTATATATATATATATGAGACATTTAATTAAGCTCCGAGGACAAATGGTTTTAAAGAGAAGGATAAATAACATCATAAGAAATAAAATGGTTTTTGTGTTAAGAATAATCTCAGATTAAAGTACATTTACCTATTTTTAAAACAAATGGCAGGTGAACTGTTTTGCCCCATGTCTCAATCTGCATTTGTTTTGGTAGAGAAAGTCTGATATTATTCCTGGACCCGATCATTTGGCCTTCATGCATGTCCAGACTGTTCCGACCTGCTCATGGCTCTGGATCCAGGGCTAAGCTTTGTAAGTCCTCGGAGCCAAGTCTTTATCAGTCAGCACGGTGATACACTTTGTGCTAAGACATGTCACATTAAACACAGCTGTAATTAATGATAAACAAATATCAAATTCAAGGCATTCGTCCAGCTACATGGATGATCTTCACTCAGTGATCCGATATGATCTTGGAATTTGTTCAGAAGAAACTTGAAATACTATGAAAACAAAAGACTTCACTGGATTTTCAGGTTCTCTGCATATTGCACAGCCTCAAAATTTACATGTAGTACATTTAACAGATGGTCTCCTTAAAAAAACGTAAACCCCTACAAAATATAAAGTTATATATTTTTTACTTTTATTATAACAGCAACTTAACTCTCTTTAAAGGGATAGTAATTTTCATTTTTGAGTGAACTATCCCTTTAAGCAGTTTTTAAGCTGCTAGAACGGACAGTGTGCATAATGCATACAGCAGAAGCTGAAGTCACTGTGAGTGTGTTATCTGGCCCTGGCAGGCTCATTAAACTTGACGTAAATCATTGGAAATGGAGATGAGAGTTGCTGACAGCTCATATTCGTTAATCTATAAAGGCCAAGGGGCAGCTGATCTTTACGTCCTTTATCAACTGCACTCGTCCGGTGGGAGCGTGGGGTCATTGGGAGAGATGGAGTTTGAGCCCCCTGAGTCACCTTGCTAGAACTTTAGAAAACACAATAATAGCTAAATCAATAGCCTCCAAGTCGTGCCGTTCGATAATATCATGAGTTGATAGTTTCAGTTATTAAAAGGTGAAGTTTCCCTCAGACCTCACCCCAGATAATAATCTGTGATTTGATTGTTTTGCTGAACTCATGAAGTTTATGTTTTTTCCCAGTGCTACTTCGGTTGTGCAAATTTGATCGCTTTAAAGAAATGATCGCCTTTCAAAAACCGTAACCTTTGAAAACTGCCACCAAGGCATTTTTCCAGTTCTGTCAGAAATCACTGCGAGACACATTTGAGTCATCTCACCTCCCAACAGACCATCGCTTTGGGCACTTACCTTGCCTTCAGGTCTACTTTGGACGTTCCAAAGACGAAATGTTCTTAGACCATTAGCATCATCTTCTTCACAAGCGGTTGGCTGGTTAAACGGCTGAGTTGGCTGAGGATCCCAGAAAAATCACAGCACTGTCCAAATAAACTGCAAGAATAAGATTCTATGGTGAGATTTTGTTGGCGTGTCAATCAAAATTGCTGTATTTGGCTTTGTTGGCACACCACAGCTCCAAAAAATGCAAAAATGTTTATTTCATGTTCTCACCACAGGTGACGTTTTGAGCCCTATGGCTCTTCAATAAACGGTCATCATGTCTGATTTACCCATACGGCTCGAAACTTAAACTTTCTTGCATTTTTGGACTAGTGGTATACCAATGTTTCCTTCATTTTATTGTTTACAATAGTTGAAGTTTTTGTTGCCAATCAGATTTTTTTATTTTATGTATTTTCTTTTATATGGCTTTGTCTCATTACTTATAAACTAACGGAAAACAGAGATGGAAACACTTCAGCCAGTAATGGCCTAATATTTCATGTTTTCTGTGATTTTGAATCAATTAATTAAAATTGCTCTAAGTTATTGCAAAGTTTAATCAAAATATCACAATATCAATGCAACGGGTTAAAAGTATAAAGGTCATTGCACAGCGAGTCCGAAATTTTCATTTACTTTTCTTCTGAAACTTTCATCCGTTATAAAGAAATTAGGATCAGGTTCAATTTTCTGTGGGGAAAGGATGATGAATACGGAAAAAAAACACATACCAAAATTTCGGACTCAGAGTGCAAGGACCTTAAGATGTTATAAGTGCATGTAGACCGTGTCACTGTTGGGAAGGTTACACAGGAAATGTAATGGGTTACAGATTACAAGTTACCCTATTTAAAATGTAACAAGTAGTGTAAGCATTTCAATTACTTTATTAATGTGATTACTTTTTATTGCTTTTAAAGCACAGCCACCAATAAATCAGACTTTAGCAACTCTTTTTACTTTGAGGATAAATACAGGTTTGAAATCATAACAAGAAATAGTTTGATAGCTTTGAAACTGTTTTTGAAATCAAATCTGTGCATAGCTATGAAAGGAAACACTGGCATATATAATGCCTTGGGGAAAAAAAAAAAAAAAATAAATATATACATAAATCCAAATAGGAAATAAAACATTGATCAAAAAGCCGATTGTCAAATTCTCTGTAACTATAATTTAACTACATTTTTTTCTCAGTATCTGTAACAGATTACAGTTACATTTATTTTGTAATTAAATTAAATTACATGCAACTAGTTACTCCCCAACACTGAACAATGTATATACAAGGTTCATATTTTATTACAGTCCACATTCATAAAACTCACCTTGGCATTCAAAATCAGAAACTGCAGTTGTGCAATCAATCTTGACTTCATGCAATTTCCCAATGGGATACTCATATTTCTGATTTGACTGATAGCACTTCAAATTAGGTTTGTCCTTAGTTTGTTGATTGGAGGTAAGCATCCAAACACTAACAAAGGAAAGAGACATCCTTTAACATTTGACAGTGATAAAATGGGATCAGGATGGTGCAGATAACCAGTTTAGTTACCTTGAAACATCCATATTCTTTATGGAGTGATACACACCATGATCATCCATCAAGCCATCCAAATAGTTTCCTGCTGATTGCAATCAAATAACTCAATTATCTAATTAGTCGTTGCATCATCCTTTTACCTAATGACCACATTTGGTCTCTCTTTCTCTCTGCGTAAAAGCCCACAGGCAACATTCAGTCCTAATGAGAAAATAACTTCATAGTTTTCCATGCCTTGCTCCTTCCATTATTTCATATCCATACAAAGTTTCCTTCATTTCAAATGAAATGTTGACTTTGTTTTGGTGCCCAGCCGAGGCAGATGTGGACTGTATAAAGACAGTGTGTGAAGCTGCTGTGACCGTTCAGCGACTTCCTTTCTCTGACAGGTTATGGGTTTTGGAATTCGCTGCCAATCCTATCACATTTCCCTCGGAGCGCTTCAAATATCTGGCACCGGAGACTGACATGACTGACTGAACTGTATTTCTCCACATCCCTCCTTTGGTTGTGCTGACTAGTGTGCTGAAAATGCTGCTTATAAAATGCACGGAAAGCAATAGGAATATCAATATTGGAGACAAGCCTAGTTTCACTATAAGTAGACAGTTAAGTAGAATGTACAGTGGCATGACAGTAGGAATTCTGTTTTCAAAAGAGTGGTTGTTGTTAACTACAACTTAACCTGCTAAAAATCCATAACTAAAATAAAGCTGAAATTAAATAAGTGATAAATAATAGATTCAAGAATAATTAATTTTGTAAAGAACAAAATTATGAATAATACATAATATTAAATATTTAGATACAAATATGTATTCATATGAAAATATAAATATGTATATCTGTTTCTAATGATAAAAAATGAATAATTTAAAAGGATCAATTTTATGTACTTAAATTACACTAAAATGTTAATGAAAACTGAAAAAATAAATAAAAGCTGTAAAAGTGTATATGAACATATATAAATAATACTAAAATAACACCATTTAAAAATGTGTTTCTTCCAGTAACACTCTGTGAACAGCCAGCTTCTTTGGCAATGAATGTTTGTGGCTTACCCTCCTTGTGAAGGGTGTCAATGATTGTCTTCTGGACAACTGTCAGATCAGCAGTCTTCCCCATGATTGTGTAGCCTAGTGAACCAAACTGAGAGACCATTTTGAAGGCTCAGGAAACCTTTGCAGGTGTTTTGAGTTGATTAGCTGATTGGCATGTCACCATATTCTAATTTGTTGAGATAGTGAATTGGTGGGTTTTTGTTAAATGTGAGCCAAAATCATCACAATTAAAAGAACCAAAGACTTAAACTACTTCAGTCTGTGTGCATTGAATTTATTTAATACACGAGTTTCACAATTTGAGTTGAATTACTGAAATAAATGAACTTTTCCACGACATTCTAATTTATTGAGATGCACCTGGAGTGATACTGGACAGTTTTGGTTTGACTGTATTTTTGGCTTCCTCACAGATCAGCCATTCAGTCTGTTTCCCCAGAATTGAGCTCTGTTGAGTGAGAGCTGCTGACTCTGCAGTCAGGAAGCACAGGTGACGTGTGTCAGACTGTTCTGGCAGCCCAAGGCCTCGACTACTCCCAGCTAAGAGAGGAGACGCTGTCTGCCAGATAGCAGTAATGATCTGAAGCCTCTTCACCTATAGCTAGCTCTCATATCTCTCCAACATCATGACAAGGATCTTTCCAGCTCCAGACAGACAACCTTCAGAGAAAGGTCTGTACTGAACCTTGCTTGACGGGTTGCAGACCCCCGTGTACTGTCAGCTATCATAAACAAGGCCTGAGTTCTGAATAATGTGCGTTTATAAAACGAAAATGACTCTGCTGATGTGACTGAGGGCAATCAAAGTTTACATGCATTAGCATCTGCAAAATGCTAATAAAATGGTATGAAATTAAAGCTGTGATTATGAGTCATCATCACTTTGGGCAAAGTAGCATAAAGTTTCCGTTAGAAGACATTACATAGAGTAGTTCACCCAAAAACATAACTTTTGTCATTTGCTCGCTCAAATGTCATTCCAAGGCTTTTTTTTATTTTGCTGTAAACTAAAAGAGAATATCTGAAGAATATCCAGGCTGCTCTTTTCCAAGTCAGTGGGGACGTGGGAACAGCTTTTAAGTAAACTTTTATAACTTTCGAAAATTGTCATTTGGAATAAGCTATAATTCTGCTGGGAAAGTTTCTGCTGGCGAGATTTGATCTTTACAGTGATGTTTTTAGAGGCACACATTTCCTTTCATCTACACTTCATCAGGTTCTGGAGTTGGATGTTGTCTAACCATAAATCCACTGAAAAGAGACTGATTAAGAAAAACAGAGAAAGAGAGTGTGTGAAGGGGGTGTAGAAAGCGAGTAAAAGGGAAAGGTGGATGTTGGTGTTGGCAGAGGAGCTGCAGATGTTGGCAGGAGTGAAGGAAGGTGGTGGGGGAGTGGAGAAGCGAGCCAAGCTTTGCATATATCTCCAATAAAAAGCACATGTCCACATGTTTGGACAAGACAGGAGTCTGTGACCCCTATGAGGTCAGAAGTCGTACTGCAGTAGTAAGCTAGTAAGGTGGTTATTGTCTCAAACTAATTTTTGTGAATTAAGAAATGAAAATATGCATTAAACAAAAGTTTACTCGTGTATATATATATATATATATATATATATATATATGCCAGCAGCATATATTTTGCCAGCAGCCATTTCACCCTGCAGCCCAAGACTGGTTGCGCACTGAAGCTTAGCTGGGCTGAGCCTGGTCAGTACCTGGATGGGAGACCTCCTGGGAAAACCAGGTTGCTGCTGGAAGAGGTGTTAGTGAGGCCAGCAGGGGGTGCTCACCCTGCAGTCTGTGTCCTAACGCCCCAGTATAGTGACGGGAAGGTTTCTTTGGTTCTTCTCTATAGGTTAATAACACCGTGTCTACACCGGACTCAGCGCGAGGCAACAGCTAAAGTCTGTCTACACTGGACGTGATAAAGCGACCGTTGAAACTCATTTGAAATTTGTATCATCAAATTAGTCACAAATCTGTCATAAAGTTATGTCGGGGATTTGTCGCGCCGCGCCGCATCCAGTGTAGACAGCATCACTGATTATAATGACATCTATTGACTTCTATGATTTTGCTTTGTTTCACAGAACTAATCGTTGCCTGGGATGCGTACGTATGTGTGGGGAGGAGCTATCAAAATAGGGGCAAGACCCTTTTGGCGTAGGGGCGTGTTTGTTTTGGTGATTTCAAATATCAACATTGGCTACCAGAAATCGCTTACCCCACCTTTAATTTAAGCTAAAGTTAAAAGCTAAAATGTAATGTACATACAGTACTCTTTGGGGTTCGTTAAATTATTATTATTATTTTTGAGAAAAAAGTCTCTTTTTACTCACCAAGACTTCACTTATTTCATCAAAAATAAAGTAAAAACAGTAATATTGTGAAATATTACTAATTCAAATAACTGTATTTTAATTTCTTTATTTATAATATTAAACAGTTAATATTATTGTGGAAACCATGATTCATTTTTTATCAGGATTCTTTGATGAATAGAAAGTTCAAAAGAACAGCATTTATTTAAAATGGAAATCTCCTGTAACAGTAAATGTTTTTTTTACAGTTTCTATTGATCAATTTAATACTTCAATGTTGAATAAAAGTATTAATTTCTTCTTTTTTTTACTCACCCCTTGATAGGTCTGTACATCAAAAATGGCTATTTTAATGACTTTGCAATGGCTTAAACAAAGCATGCATACAAAATGTAACAGGAGGTCTCTGCTCCATGAATTGGTATGAGAACTAGATGATAAGAGATGTTCAGAATGATTTTTTAAGAGCCCTTTTGTGAAAGCACTATAGGTTTGTTCTCAAGACTGAACCTGTCACCTGACGCTTTGGTGGAAAGTGGAGCACTATCCTCTGTGACAGTGTTTACACATGGGTTGTGCTGGGCGTGTGAAAGAGGGTTAAATTACAGGATATGTGGTCAGGCCACTAAAAAATCTGCAAAGTAATGTTTAAAAATATAGCAGTGACCTACAGGTCCCTTTCAATGGCATTCTTTTAACCCTGTGTCTATTACAGGTCTGTGATGTTAGCTTGCGGTGCAGTGGGCAGTTTCTGAATAAGGGCTAGTGTTCTTCTGGATGGGGGGGGGGGGCTGTTACACTTTAACGGCTATGTTTGTCCACCCTGTGTTCAGGTTAAAGAAACTCTGTTATATTTGTTTAAGCCGTGGCCTTGTTTTTTTGATGCCGCATGTTTGAAATAAGCTCCAGTTTCTCCAGCGGTGGCTGAAGTGTACAGGAAAGCCACAACATTATGAGAACTCTGCAGCAGACGTGCAGCTCCCATTTCAATGGTTTAATGAATGTTTATTTAATGTTAAGACCTGGCTGTCTGTGCTTTCACTGGCTGGACTGCAGCAGTGTGAAAAGACGTGCGAACAGTGTGACTGGAGATTAGTTCAGGTATTTACACACTGTTGAGTGCTGCAAACTGACACATGAAACA
Organism: Ptychobarbus kaznakovi; assembly: GCA_027422405.1. NCBI lineage: Eukaryota > Metazoa > Chordata > Actinopteri > Cypriniformes > Cyprinidae > Ptychobarbus > Ptychobarbus kaznakovi. The sequence continues at coordinate 11,351,195 of CM049800.1, read as the reverse complement.
GAATATGTGAACTTTTACAGTGCTGAAAACAAAGGCGAATAATCCTTATTATGCTGTTTTGGAGCTCAAAAACATTTCTTATAATCAGTGTTGAAAACACATGAAAAAAGTTTGATAATAATATGGATACTGACACTAGAAAGAGAATACATGAACTGCACATGATGGTAGCAAATTTTTAGGTACTTGACAAATAACAAGGACCTGGCAAAAAGAGAAAATAAAAGGGTATGTATACACTATACAGAGAGAGATAGATAGATATAGAGACAGTATACAGAATAAATATGTATTTGTGTAAAATAATTGAAATGTCATATATGCGGCATAAGTCAGACGGGAAGAGAAGACTTGAGGAACTCAATGTCTCAGAACATTTAAAGACTGATGTCAAAAATAACAAAAACAACGTTTAGCTTTCATGGTATTGCTTCACCCTTCACTATAAAGGAAAAACTGACTCTAAAACTAACACCGCACAACATAACATAACATGCATTGTAAAGAGCTGACGACAGTTACTCAAACTTTCCTCTGCGATACACTAATGGAAGACACAGAGATGACGCTTTAGGAAGTTTCCTTAGACCAAGATGCTAACAAAATAGAATAAGGGAATGGCAGTGAAGGAATGGAACAATAAATACGGGCAGGGTTAGACAAACACGACGGAAGAGGGACATTTACTTGAAATATACTCACATGCAAAATGGAAGGGTTTAACTTTTGGAAGGACATGTATGTCGCTTTGCCAAGGAAGAGAGATGATTTCATTTTGCTTCTCACTACACTAGGGTTAACGTCAGGCATTATGAGACTGAGCTAGACAGGAATAAAGAGAAAGAAAGAAGATAGGAAAATAAAGTTTGGTAGTATAAATGTGTTACTGAATCAAATACATTTGTTATCCCTTTTTAATGTTATTTAACCCTGTAAAACCCTGATATGCGAAATAATGGTCTGATTTTTGAAACGGAACAGTTTATTGTAAAACGAAATACAAATATTTGTGGTGTTTTTGTTTTTAGCATCATATTTGATTCATCAGCTTTTATGGCTCATGTATGATATAGGATAAAAAATATGCAATTTGGTACAATTGCTTATATCTATATCACCAAAAAGTAAGATTAAATTGTGTAGCTTGTAATGCAAATCAATAAGATCTTTATAACTGTAGAATAACATTCATTCTTAGTAAGTACAGACTATTGTAAGATTATATATTGTATTATATATATAGCTTATATATATCTAAATGCTTAGTTTTATGGTCATAGTTCTATAGTTTTTATTGTGGACGGCAAACATAAAGTGTAATGCAATACAACAATGACTGAGAGATTTAAATAAGCATTCCTCAAAATTGATATATCGTATTTAATACATTTCAACATGATTTTTCTATCAATGATGTATGGATAATCAAGTAAACCTGAGTTGCAGTAAGTGTTCATCCTGAAATATTACTGACTATATAAAAGTTATTCTTACATTTACATTATTTCAAATTATACTAAAATGCCTATTTCTTGTTAAAGTACAAACTATCAATCATGGTGATAATTTAGATGACAGAATTTTCATGTAGATTTTATCATGGTGATAATTTATAGGCAACATTTTATCATTTTTATTACTAGTACACCTGTGTGCAAGTATAGGCGTTAAGTGTATATTAAATTGAAAAAATCAATTGTATATGTGTGTAAATATCTATACATATACATACAGTAGGCCTACATTATTATTTAAATTCAAGTACATAGATATATGAGTAACATTTGCTGTACAGTGATCTACAGAGGTTCAGATTGCATTTGAAAGAATTCTGTCTGTTGATTGAATTCATTAAACTTTTAGATGTGTGTTCTGCCTTATACTGCTGTGTAGATGTATTAAAGAGCATCCATCCACATCGGAGTGTGGAACCGTGTCTGTAGGCATATGATAAGACATATCAGATGTCTGTGTTTGTACATAGCTCCATGCATATGATAGACACATATCAGATGTCTGTGTGACATGTGTGTGTGTGCTCCAGTGTGTGTGTGTGTGTGTGTCAATCGTCAGCTCTTTCTAGCTCCCCCACTCCATCACTCCCTAATGGTGGACCCCACCCCATCAAGTAACACTACCTTTCCTTCACTCACACTAATTATAGCTTGCGTGTACACACACACACACACACACACACACACACACACACACACACACAGCCCGCCACAATCTTCTGTGCCCTGAAGGAGAGAGGGGGAAAGCCAGACCTCCATGAGTATTTTTAGACCCTCCGCTTAACAGGCCTATTCTAATGGAAAGCATAAAAAAGAAACTGAAAGAGGGAGATTTTTCTTCAACAAGTTCTGCTGGAAACGAGGAGTAGGATGGAGGAGAAACAGACTAAGTTTCAATTCCATCAACAAAGACACACATTGTGCAAACACATAATGCAAACATCATCAAACACGAGGCAAGGGACAGAGTGGTTTACAAGGTTTTTTTTCTTTGTCACAGTGTTTGCAGTCTCGGCCACATGACTGGATCACTATTGTGTGTATGTGTGAGAGTGAGAGAGACGCAGAAAGGGAATGCATTCAGAGACAAAAAGCTTCACTGTCTGCGCCTGCTGAATCACTGGTTACACATCTCCGGATGAACCCAGGCCGATCCTCTGGGCCAGAAGCCCAGCAGAGGCGTCTGGAAGTGGAGCAGGGTGAGCTAAAAGGCTCCATACAGCAGTGGAGAGTGGCTGTGTTGGTTGGAGCCGGAGCCCATTGAAGAGCTCAGCTGACCCCACACATTCAGTCAGCCGGGCGCTCCTGCCCTTATCACACGCCTAGGTCACGCCAACATCTGATACCAGCACAATACCGCTCTCTGTTACTGCCAGACTGGGTTCTGTGTGCGTGCATGTATTAGCATTATTGGGTTACTCAGCCATTTTTCAAAGTTTGACCGTATGCGTGTATTGAGTGTGTGCTGTATTGATGTAGTATACATCTGTGGTGTGAAAAAAATACTAAAGGTATAGTATGTAATTTGGAATGTTAAAAACCATTCATTCATTACATTCTTTGAGCACACCCTAAATGACAAATTAATGGACATACATTACTAACCCTGAATTTTTAGTTACATTACTACACGTCTTTTTTCCTTTTTTATTTCCTTTATCAGTAGTTTAAATCCAGATAAAACAGCAGAAAAACACTGTGTGCAGCGATACAGTCAAATGGCTTTTCAATCTACAAATCGCTATTGTTTACCATGGATTTACTGTAGTAACATTAACTGCACCATGATATTGTGACAGATATGTGGGGTATTTATATCAAATGTATTATATTAATGTAGACGTGTATTAAATGTATTAAAGGAGTAATGGAATGTATTACACTATATTTGTTATTAAGCTATAGGCTAGCTTTTGTGCATTTATAATAAATGTATTTATACTACTGTTTTACATGTAAATAGGCTACCTAGAAACCATAGTTGCATTTTTACCACAGTATTGAGGTGCTATATGTGTGGTTTTAACTCTGGTTATCAGGATGTAAATGTATGCTACTATGGAAGAACAAAGGTTAATTTTATAAAACTCAAACAGTTAGAAAAATTTAATTTCACCATATAAAAAGGAGGTTGTTGCAATTTATACAGATGTTACTGATTTTGATAATGAACATAAATTTACATCTGCATCCTAACTCAAACTACTACTGTCAATTCAATGTCAAATTTATAAGAGACAAAAAACTATTAGTATTATTATTGCATATATGGGCGTGTATCAAATATAATATGGGGGGTTGGGGGGGGGCTCAGATTACCATATGTGTATGTAGGGGGGCCCATGAACAAAAGGTTGGGAACTACTGCCCTAACATATACATATATATATATATATATATAGTCAAACCAAAATTTATTCAGAAACCTTCAACATTTCTCACATTATCAGTTTATTCGCTATAATTTAGAAAATGGTAACTAAAATATGACAAGAACTCAGAGTTAAACTGTCAGAACAAATTAATTGTAATAATGTCAGATAACATTGATAGAAAGGTATGTAATGAATTAGGTTGAATAGCTGTCAGCTGTTAAATTTAAGTACACAATTATAAAATACCAATTTAGGTCAACCAATTACCAAGCAATGCATCATTTTGTTCAGCTGTGGTGTAAAAAGTTTGCCTTACAAATGAAAGAAAAACACATGGTCAGATCAAAGTGTCTGAATAATTGTTGGTCCCAAAGTTCTATCAGTTTTACTGGTAGTCCATGTATGAAGAATGTTTGGGTATATTATGTCAGTTTACTTTATTTTGCTATCCTCACTTACATAAATAAACTAGTAAAAAAAAAAAAAAAAAGATATCTGGTGTATATCTTTTTTTAATGCAGATACCATGGAAGCCCATTTCCGCCACAGAATAAAAAAATATTTTAAAAAGGTTATTGCGACTTTTTATCTCACAATTCTGACTCGCAATTGCGAGTTATAAAGTCAGAATTACATGATATAAACTCACAATTGCTATTTAAAAGTCCAGTATTTTTTTTTTTTGGGGGGGGGACTATGTTCTCAGAATTGCGTTTATATCTCAAAATCACAAAAAAAGTCAAGAATATATCTAAATTTTGAGAAAAAAAAGTCAGAATTGCGAGTTTTTCTCACAATTGCGAGTTTACATCACACATCACTTTATTTCTCAGAATTGCAAGTTTATATCTCAAAATTATGACTTTTTTCTCAGAATTGTGAGATATAAACTCGCAATTGCGAGTTATAAAATCAGAATTGCGTGACAAAAAGTTGCAATTACCTTTTTAATTTTTTATTCAGTGGCGGAAACAGGCTTCCATAAGATACAGCTCAGATTGTTTGACCAAATCTAACTAATCCAAAACAGCCATACTGGCTCAGCTAATGGCAGGAGTTTGGGGTGGGGCTATCCAATTGTCCAACCAATGACATTGTTGTATAGTAACATGTTAACATATTATAGTATAGTATCATGTTACAGCGACACAACCATTCTTTTCTCAGCATTCAACAACTGCTCATTCACAAAAATGTGTGTTTTTAGATTAAACTGGAACTATGGAACTATAAAAGTTAAATTAACTTTTTAAATGTACTTGTCCTTCTCACATTACTGCCTTACATTACTGCCTTGAGCAACTTGTGTCAAGTTGCTCAAGGCAGTAATGAGAGAAGGACAAGTACATTTAAAAAGTTAATTTCTCAATTGTTTCTTTAGCCTGAATTATTAATATATAATATATTCATATGCGAGAGAAATACTAATTTAGCAAGTTTGACTGAGAAGCAAGCATGCAATTAAAGTAAGCCCAATGTTTTTCATATTCCAATTTAGAAGGTTTATTCAAGCTGAGGTAAACAAGCCAAGAGCAGTGAGAGGTTTTCTCTTTTTCATGTCAATATTTTTTGACTAATATTCCCTGTTTACCAATTTCCTGTCTATATGTAATCCAGAAGCCTCTGGTGATTAAAATTCCATCTGCTCCCTTTTGTTTTATGCCAATTTTGCATTTTAAAGCAGTGGTAAAGTTGATTTCGATTAGCCCCAGAGGAACATGTGTTGTGCACACTGGTATAATACAATACAAAAAAAAAGTCCAATCCAGACATTGACCTAAAATGAAAAAAGTTAATTATTTCTCTAAAAACACCCTATAGGATAAATAAAATTAGAAACTAAAAACACAATCATTAACACATAGAGCTACAAAAACAGAAACAATTAAGATATAAAATATACTAATAATAATCAAATATTTCTCACCTGTTACGCATAGTTTTGATTTAGCCCCCATTTGTGTGACCAACTATAGACAAATAGATAGATACATATACATAGAGTCAGAGAGCATTAATCACCTGAAAAAAACTCCACTTCTATTTTCCACTGCCGTGAGAAGACTTTCGCCAGACTCCTGGAGTGACATAAACTATTTTCCTCACGTGCTTCCAAATGTCCTGCTCTTTTTCACCCCGGGTCTGGAACTCGATGGTCGGCCATGTTCAATCCCAGCTGGAGCTCAGAAACCCACTTAACAGCACATATACCACACACACAGAAACGCACAATGTAAAAACTAAAGAGGTGACAAAATAACTTTTGTCTGTTGGATGCTTATGAGACTATATGACCTGTCTGTCATCTCTCATGATCAGTCAACAAAAACTGTAGTCTGATTATTTCCACATTTGGCTCTGTTAAACATAAAAAATGCTTTTAAATATAATGTTAAATTGCTATAATTACATATTTTTCCTAAGCAATTGCGAAACTTCCATTAAGAAGAGGTTTCACTACTGAAATATGGTATCTCCTCTCCAAATTTTTCACTCTGCAAATGAGATGCACTAAATGCTAGTTTAAACTACTATTATTCCCTTGTCAACGTATCAGCAGGCTCTTTATGCAAGCACCCGGAATGGATAGCTGGAAAAATGCAGACATCTAGCCAATCACTCAATTATTTCTCTTTCCTCCTTTTGCTTTTCTTATTCTCAATTATGTAAAATATCCAAACACAGGCCATCCCTTTTGCCCAACTCATTCCACACAGACAGTAAAAAAGATTGATAATTAGTCAGCACACTATCATTCTGCCTGTACCCTATTGGCTATCTGGTGAGCAGCAGGTGTCCTATCAGCGTAAGTGAGCTCTGTGTTTAGTACGGATTAGTCTAGCGGGGCCAAGGATGTTCCCGGGTAAGATCCACTGAAATCCAGGCCAGTGGATTAGCTTTCACTCTATTGGAGTACACCAGGGCTCTAGTCTTGGCCCCTTATTTTTTCTGTCCTTCGGGGTTAGGAGGTAAAAGCTGGAGCCTTCTTGTCCACCCTATTAACCTGACTCAGGATGTGGCTGAGCATATTAAAGAAAATGGGTACTTCAGGATACAAGTACAGACATTGTATTGTGTGGCAGGTGACACTTACTGAACGTGAAAGAGAACAGGGTGGGGGCATTTAAAAGTCAAGGGTGTTAGAATATTTCACCAAAAAAAGACAAATTATATAATTTTTCAAACCATCTTGATGTTACAAATGCACAACATTTTCTTTTTTCTGAATATCCTGGCCACTGTTTTTAATATAATTGAAGTAAATTAGTAAATTAACTAAAACTATCAAATCTAAAATGCAAACATAAAAGTAATCCATACAATGTCTTCTGAATTCTCTGTTTTCTGAAGCCATAGAATCAGATCCAAACTGATCGAAATAGTTGTTCCTTGCTCACCTTGGCACATTCATGTAAGTACATGAAAAAGATAGCTATGTCCAATGAATGAATAACTTTTACAATAGTTTTATGGTGCTTTTGCATACTTTTTAGATGTTCTGGTTCATTGTGACTGCATAAAAAACATTCTGTTCACATTCTGTGTACCACAGCAGACAGAAAGTTAGTTTGAAAGTAATGAAAATAACAGACAAAAAGCTAAAGTAGAATAAATGAAATTCATATTTAGCAAATAAATGAAAGACATGCTTCTTAAGGACTATTCTGTAAAGTTAGCACAAAACTAAGACTAGTTACAGTGTTTGATGAACTGGCCCTATGTTTATTGTTACAGTGGAATCTGTGAGGCTTTCGGTCAAAATTAGCAACAACAGGATGTCATTTCATTAAAACTGTTCCGCTGCTGAGGCGACAGTCAGGCGCACGATCATCTGTTCAGTTTTACATGAGGTCTTGACCCAGGTTTTTGCACACTATTGAGTCACTTGAATCCTACGTACATACACACTCAGCAGTAACACATAAACAAACATTTGTTTCTCCAAACTGTGACAATTACACACCCAAATATACAGTATGCATACAGCTCATACACACAGCTGTCTATCATGCACTTACTATCACTTCCACCCGTATGGTCAAGTTTTACAGCCTTTATGGCTTCACGTTTCTCTCTCTCTCTCTGTCCTCGTCCACATCCTCCCATCTCACACCAGCAAAGCCAACCAATAGCGTGCTTCGGACAGCCTGCATCTTAACCAATCAGCTTGCGGTTGCTAGGTTAGAGTCACATCCACATCCTGTCCATGAGTTTCTGTACGTCATAGAGAGAGAGAGAGACTGATAGAGTAAGAAATTGAAGTGTGTCACAGTTACAAACAAAGAGGGAAACTGAAGATGAGGTGGTTTGTTTTAGAAAGAACTTAATTACACATTTCTTCTTCATCTCGATGAATGATTCTAATGATTTCTTAATCAGTCGGAATGAATCAGAGATGTTGTGCCCAGACAGAGGTCGTGCGAGAACTATTTTCCCGTACCGCTCAGAAGCAGGGACGGTGGCCAAAATGGGACATTTTTCGAGTGTAGATGGGTATTGGCATAGTGAGCCACACTGCTGCAAGCTGAGGCAGACACATGTAATATATAGTCATAAATACTTTATTAACACAATTTGAATTTTATTTTAAACATTCCCTCACAATTTAATGTTAAATATACATAAGATACAATAAATTATATTTCACTCCATCTATACTGCAGAAGATGCTGCTTTCAGAGAGAAGTTGATTTTGAATATTTTTGTCAGGTGGTTTTAACTCCATTCATACACAGCAGATGTCTTCTATATTATCCAGTAATGAGCTCAGTTTGATAGCCACTGAAGCAATTTCAACTATTGCACAAATATTCATGGTGGCATATTCTGCAAACCGTTCAGTTGTCCTCAAAGATTCAAGTAGTTGCATAAAATTATCATGATGTCCTGTTCACAGAAGTACTATGACCTAATTTTTGTTATATTACCAAAGGCTAAGATAAATTTAAAGTTTGAAAAAGTCATCAAACTAGGACAAACCTCACAAAATAGTGTTTAGCTTTTCACATACAATTTAGTTTTGCAGCATACAGTTTACAATACCTTTGGCGAAAAATATTTGTATTTCAATTGTTTTCTTTCTTTCTTTTTCTTTGCAAATTTTTTTGCTGCATTTTTATATGGAAACTTTTTAATTAACTTGGGGGAAAAACAAGAAACAAAAGACAACAATTCACATATATTAATCAGATTTAACTAAAATAAAGCATGAATGGGGTTCAAGGAAGATGGTGGGAAGTTCTGTGCCACTTCAGTCCACATTACAATTCGAAGACAAGACAACATTAGTTTATATATATAAGGCCCAATTAATGATTTTTTTGGGGAACATATTTTAGGGTGTATCCCAATTCTCTGTCTTACCCCTTCCCCTTAGTTTTGCGCGTTCACGTGAGAGTAAGGGCTGTCCCAATTCTCGTTTTGATCGAGGGGTAGGGCTAAGGGGAAGGGGTAGATACCCCTTAAAACCAAGCATTTTCGCGAGCTTACTTGAAACCAAGGGGTACCCAGAACACACTGCGGCCAGATCATCCAGAGAGTATTTTCGGCTTAAATAATTTATTTAAAAAAGTCTTGTTTTGTGCTCTACACAGTCCTGTAACTTAAATATATATTTGCAACCATGCTCTTAATTGAAACGTTTTTAAAAATCGCTATTTTTCCACGCTAACGTTACATTGCTGATTTGCACAACAGTCCCGCGTTTCTCTGAATAGAGAAAACATCACTAAAACCCACGCAATCGACGTACACACACTTTTAGACGGAGAGTTTGCGATCAACACTTGTCGCCTCTGGTGACGTAGCAGCCAGCTAGCGACGATGTATGATGACGTAATAGTAACCAAGTGGCGTCTCATTCCATAGGGGTATGTTTTCACCCCTAGCGCTTACCACTCGGTTTCGAGGGACAAGGGCTAGGGGTAAGACGAAGGGGAAGGGGTAAGACAGAGAAATGGGATTCACCCTTAATACACACAGTATTTGTGCATACAATTGTCCAAAAATCGGATGTTTATCAAGTATGTTGTGCAATGGTTATGAAATGTTGTGGAGTAAAAAAAAGTCTCAGAATTTGAATGCTTGCTACTTCAACTCCTCTTGATTCAAGCTTCTTTCTCTCCTACACTCTCAAGTCAACTTAAAAAAAACAGAGCACTAATAAGACCCAAGGTACAGTTGTTATGTTTCTACTATTCAAAGGGAATAGTAGATTTGGCTGGTGAAATCCAGGAAACTTTATGGTGCTCTTTTCATCTTTCTACTAGAGACTGACCTTGAAAGGGCCTTTTATTGACTAAGACAGAAGAAAAATGGGTCAAAGTGTCACAATATGGTGAAGATTAAAAGATGTACTTGTTTGGCTGCATGTGCAGTGACCTATTTTCTATAATTCGAAGCAATATTATTAGAAAAAAAGAGGTTGCCAGTTCAATGAATTAGAAATTAAGTAACTTTACTCATTAATATTCTTTCCAGATGAGGCTTTTGATCAGGGTTCATGCAGAGGACATCCAGACCTCCTCTACAGAAGGGCAATTAGTTTGGCAATGCCCCCTGGTGGAATGAGTGCGGAAGGCCTCTCTACATGGCGTCCTCTTCATTAGTGCAGTAATGCTAACTGACTCTGGGTCAGCTCAACCACAAGAATTGTAAAAAATTCATGAGGCTTTTATGAGGAAGAATAGCTGACACTGGCAACAAGCCATACCGAGCTTCACTGCTGTCTCTTGTCGATCTGCCTTCATCCCGCTCACATTTTTGCCCTCTCTGAAAGTGTTTAGAAATAAATTAAGCTCTATAAGTAACCCCTCTGTGCTTTCTACCTGGATCCAGGTGGATGGATGTGGAAAGCAGCTCCTGTGCTGTTGCATCATGTCATGCTCCTCTCAGAAGTTTCAGCACCCTGCCAGGCCTCGGATGATGGGGTTCATGCTTAAAATGCACACTTGGAGCACAAGCCCCCCCCCTCAAGGCCTGACAGCTAGCCGTCTGGGCCACAGTCAACCAGAGTTCAGCCTTTTGAAAAGTACTGGCAAGGGATCGGACAACTTCCTGCCACACAGAGATGAATGAGGCCAGTATGTCTCTCTCTGGCTCTGCTCTGGGTGTAGAGAGGACCTCACGGGCAACACCTGGCAGTAGTGTGGTGTCAGTCTGACCCAAATGTGGTCAGGCCCAACGGAAAACTGAGCGAGTTAGAGAGGTGAGGAAGTAAGATGAGATGCCCGTGACTCAACTCGAGCCTCACCTAGACAATTACGTTTTTACTGGTTTGCTTCTACTTTGTGGAGTACAGGTTTTAATAGAGTGCATTGGTGAAAATTGTTCAGTTACATTGGTTCTGAAAGTATTTTTTCCATAGGGATTTTAAATGAAATGAATCACATTACAAACTTATGTGAAGCAAGAGAGTATTTTAAAAGGTACAAGACTGTGTGCTTAACACCACAGTGATGGAAATAACTAAGCAATGCAAATTACATAATCAAATTAAATATGATGGAGAAATATAAAACTATTCATTTAAATTTGTTGGTTATACCTATAAAAATTTAATATTTTAAGTTTATTGCAAAATGGGCATAAATAGCCACAAATTTATAAGTGTTTTGACAGCATAGTGAGACCAACTGGATTGCATCATTTACGGTGCTTCACGGGAGTGGATTTTTCTTGTAAGCCCTTTTGGTTCAATTTTCTCACCACATTGATTGCTACAGTTTTCTGTACACATGGGTAATGTAGTTTTTCACCACAAATTCAACTGTTAAACATGATTATAAAAAAAAATGGATAGCATGATCCATTAACATCAGTTAACAACCTTAGAATTCACTGTACATCTGTCGTTAAAGGTTTATAAGTTACTCTTAAAATAACATTTTAAAACAACATGTAATATGCAACCAGAAAGGAGGCTGATTGTTAGCACTAATGCTAATGCACTTAGCATAAGCCTTTTAAGGACATTCAGAAAACAAATCAGTTGTTGATTTTTATTGTTTTGATTCTTTCTCCTCGGATTAAAAATGAAATCCCAAAGACCTCCACAGTAATTGGGAATTTGGCTCCATAAATGCAAAATAATAAACACATGCGCTATTATGGCCGGATTGCACGTCCATTGTGTCACATTATAAGACAATGTGTTCTCAATTATGCCTCTTTGGTTGATCATATCCATGCATTTCACATACTGCCTCTCATTAATTATCCCACATAAAAAAAATCTCATTACCAGCTTTCCGATTCATTGCATGACTCACTGTTCATAAAAAATTCCATTCAAAGGACAGACTCAAAATCTGCTGTTTCGACACATTGTCACCTTTAATTGGCGCTTTGTAAATTGTTGAATGAGGGACATTATTTTGTGAGGTCACTGACTGCATGTTAAATGACTAAAAATGTCGGTTGTCAGGCCACCTTAAGTATGTCAATTTAGAAAAACATGTGCAGGACTCTGGACTCTTTCACAGATTGCGATGATGCTTTTCCACAGTAAATAGCTCCTGGAGCAAATTAGAATGCAAAAATTACATTTGTTATGGTCACTCTCTGCCATTTACCTCTAGAAGTTCACCCAGAAATGTGATAAGGGTCCATATGTTGCTGTTTCAACCTCTAATTTTAGAGAAATACTTTCCTTTAACTGACACTACTAACAATACCACTTCTGTGACCCATTTTAACCAATTTGGGATAGAAAAAGCTGTACACGGAGCTGAATATAATGGATTTAAAAGCCCATTACTTCAGCCATGAAATAAGGTGGTTTGACTCAGAGTTGGCCGCACTTCAGAGGAAGCCATATCTCTTGTTGTAGTGATTCATACCCCACCTTCCCCTTTTGGGTTAACCACAAATTAGGAATCTTAGGAGAGCACGCAAGAGGCCAGAGAAATCCATAAAGAAGAATTAAGTAAAAGGTAATTATTCCTCCATCAGATGCACAGGTAGTCAAACTGCTGGAGCCATGGGGCTTAGAGGATGGCACCGTTCCAGCGTTATCTCAACTCACATGGGAAACACTAGAGCAGGGGTCATCAAACTTGATCCTGGAGGGCCGGTGTCCTGCAAAGTTTAGCTCCAACTTGCCACAACACACCTACCTTGAAGTTTCAAGTATACCTAAGACCTTGATTAGCTGCTTTAGGTGTGTTTGATTAGGGTTGGAGCTAAACTCTGCAGGACACCGGCCCTCCAGGACTGAACTTGGTGACCCCTGCACTAGAGAAATAAGGGAACAGGTTGGTTCTTTATCTGTAAAGAGAGGTGAGGTCAAAGTGAGAAAGCAAAAGAAAAGAGGGATTGGCTATAGATGTTGTTTTCTCTCTCTTGCTGTAGCTCCTTCGCCGCAATATCTTCAGTTACATTTCCCGCAGCTTTTAAGGAGCCCCATGTGTTTCCATTTAAATCCAGAGTTACTGCGTCTGTAATTGCTACTGAATAATTAGTTTGGGGTGTTGACAGAAAAGCAATACATACCGCAGCAATAAGACTAAGTTGTAAAGCAAGGTTGTGGTTAGGAGAGACTAGAGAAACCTTTAACCCTTTAATCACCAAGACTGCATTTCAGCAAGTGATAACACAGAGGGGGGGTCAACCGTGAGGTTAATTAAAATGGATACGGAGAGGTTTAAATGATACTTTTCTTTTATGGGCAGTAAAAGCACATACATGCTGAGCAAAGGAAACCGGTTGCAATTACAACATGAAATGTGGTTTTGCGACATCGAAGGACTTATCTGCACGCGAGTAAACTATAAACTGTCGACGTTAGCACTCTGTGGAAACTAGTTTAGGCAAATGCACTCATTGCAAGCCTTTGCGAGGTCTATGTATAACCCAAAATCCTCCCGGACAGTCAGAGGTCTGTTCTCTTATCATTTCCAGCCAATGCGCTGCATCTGCAGCACACACATACTTTGTCTTTGGGGCATTAGATGAAATAAGACGGTTATTAAAATGATATCTCGCAAGGCTAAGAGTTCATCTGTCATATGATAAGAGCTCACAGAAGCTTGCACAGATGACTGGTCGGACCGCTGAATAACCCTGATCATTATATCTCAATCATTAGACAGCAAGAGAAGCATTGTACGCTTAAATGATGCTCACTTAACTCTGTAGGGATTGTCTATTCTAATTAAAGTAGCAGACAGATGCCCCTATTATGAAACATGTTAGTGAAGTCGGCTGGGAAGTGCATGTCACATCTATCAAGTCAACCCTTTCTAGGTCATCTCCCCAAAACCTGCTCTCTTATCAAAGTTTCACACAAATCCTTGTCTTTTATCTGCAAACGCGTTTGTCTGGCGTGTACGGTCTTCGTCATGGCAATGGCTTCTATCTTATTTCATGATTTTAATTATCCCCTAAGAGACTAAAGCAGTTTGTCGCAAGCTCGTTAACAATACCGCGGAGGGATCAGATAACCCTTCGTTCTCTGTCTCTCCCGTCCTCACTCACCCTGTACAACTTCAACCGCTTTTCTCTGCCCTGTCACATTTTCCCCTCTCTACTTCTCAAATCAATGTCACGCACAGGCAGACAACTCAAGAGTCAAACTGCGGTCACCACACTCACTTGCATCATTTGAAACTGAAGGGGGTTGAAACTTCCAGTGTATTTCATATCCCAGCTTCTCAACTTCATAACTTCATGAGAGGGCAGAGAGAGGGAGGTGGGAAAGTTTTTTGCTGAAATGTGAAGACTTCTTGAGGAGAAGGAGAAACGATTAGAAAAACTGCTGTTTAACTAAGAGGAAACTTTTATCTAGAAAACTTTACGCATTGATTTTTACACAAATCACCAATATTAGAGCGGAATGAGGGGGAAAATGCAAAAAAAATTCCTTTTTAAAAATGTACAATTTAGTCCTAGTGATCATGCTTCTATTGCTATTTAATATTTTATTTATTTATTTAATATGTGGTATATTGCTAGTAAAATGTATTATTGTATTTGTTGCATTGCAAAACACTTTTTCTGCTATTGAGGTGGAATTGGGGTAAGGTTAGGGACAGGTTTGGTGGTATGGATGGGCCCCAAATTTGAGTCAAAAACTTAATTTAAATGAATTGTATTAAATTCAAAACATCCTAGTAATTGGTCACGCATTTGATGAAAAAATACACTTACGCTGATATATAACTTATTTGATTAGCACCCAAAAAATTTGTAGAATCATATATATTTGTTTTTTGGAAAATCATACAACTTCAATTCCATGTTTAAATCAATTTTGATTTTGAATGTCTTTTTTGTGGTATAAGAGTTTTGGATCCCACTGTATAAATACATATTGTTTAGACTAAATTATAATGTATTTCACTGGCTCAGTATTAGGGCACAAAGAAAATAAAAAACAGTCTAGTCCTCTGATAATATCTACCTTAGTGTAACTATAAATACGCCTTTGTGTTCACATTGTAATAGTTTTGGCATTTTGACATTTGCATGAATCATTTGATTAGTTATATTCAATACAAAAACACAGGCATTATGTCTAACATGACAAAGAATCAATGGAGATGGATGTTAGAGAGCTGCAGGGGGACATTAAGGATAATCTTAAACACAGACTGTTCATAAATCACAGATGGATTTGATAATCAAATCATAGCGCACTAATCAATTCAAACTCCGTTTTAGCTAATATAGTCTCTCAAAGGCATCTCAGAATCATCTCAAAGGGTAAAAGGCCACTGAGCAAGCATGCATATGTGTGTGTGTGTTTGTGAAAAGTGAAAATTAGATAATTAACATCAATGTTACACTGTAAAAAATGACCGTGATTTTAACTGTAAAAAACTGTGAAAATGCTACAGTAAAAACCTGTTAAATGGTTAATGTTCCTGTAAATTTGAATTCAGAAATTCCCTGAGTTGTATTTGAAATTTTGTTTGAATTTGATGTTTTTTCTTGAAAAATACCCGTTTCTTCTTATCAGTTATGTTTATTAGGGTTGTATGTTACATCTAATGTTGGTAAAATTAATGTTTATTGCATATTTCAGTTTAATGAGTCTAACCATGATAGTGTTTAGTGCTTGTGTGAATGACAATGTGCACCTTCTATATATGTTATTATTTAAAAGCGGCTTGTGATGGGCTTTGGTTCATCATGTGACTTTCTCATCACCACCTGTATTTGGTGGTTATCAGTGTATTTCAAAGGTACAAAACAGATTTTAGTACTTAAATAGGTTGGTATATTAACATTATATCAGTTAATTCAAATTGTAAATTTAAGTTAAAACCGTAAAACCTAAAATGTTGTTATCGTATTTTTTATGGTAGAATTCAGGCAACCACAGCTGCCGTTTTTTTACCGTACATTTTACGGATATTTTTTTACAGTGTATTTTATCTCAGTCTCATAAACATCATGTGTCTTATGCCTTTCTAATGTATTCTGTCTTTATTTATCTGGTGAACAATAAACAGGTAAAAAAGGGACTTTAAAGGAACCAGAATATCAGTGACTTGAGCTGGGCTCTTTTTACCTAGCAACCACTCAGAACATCCCAGCAACTGCATAACAATGTCCTAGCAACCACAAACAAAACCCTAGCATCATGGGGTCAGCTTTTGCATGTACAAGCACCACAAATGTATTCAGCTCAGGCAATTTAAACCTTCACCATCCTCCACTGACTCTCACCAACAGAGAGAGTGGTTGTATTGTTAAATGAGATTTATCCCCCTTTACCAGTCTGCAGATACCCTGCTGCGGTGCAGGTTTTGAAGGTCCGCACAGTGGCACTGATGGCAGTAAAGTAAGTCATTCCTGGCTGCATTGTGACAGGTCTCAGGGTTCTGGGTCGCTCTCCTGGGAAGTGCAGGAACCTCAGAGGAGAAAATGTCAAATTCCACCAGGGACATGGAAACAATGACATATCCTTTTAACTATACAAGCACTCGTCTTAATTACACATACTGTCAGATCTTCTCCTATGGTTAATTAAGACACTCTGCGTGTCTGTTGGTTAGATGCCTTGAGATATGGAATGATGCGTAGAGTCATTACGATTTTATAAACAAAAGAACGCAATTGCTAAAAGTTAATGAGACTGACCATATCATTGTCTCAAACACAATACATTTTTATAATTTTTGGATATATTAAATGTTGTTGATAAATAAGGTACGTTTGTAAGCTTCAATTTAAATACTATACATATTAATATTGTTGCATTTTAATGCATCATTGTAGTCAAGCATACATTATTGTTTAGCACTATTAAATAATTTTTCCTGAGTTCTGTGAATTCATTTTTTAAATACACTGAACTCTAAAGAGAGCTTGCAAATATTCATGCATTTGTAATGAAAGAAAAAGAACAAAGAAATGCTGCCTTCCAACTATCTCCTCTTTCTCATGTCTCGCTCTTCCAGTGCTGATTGAAGAGGTGTGCCTGTGTATTCTCAGCCTCCATAAACATCCTCTCGGAGATCATTTACTGGCAGCATATATGCACACACAGCAGAGGCCGTCTCAAAGTAACACACAGCAGAGCCCCGAGCTCTAGCATACCACAGATACTTCAGAGAACAGGACTGCATTGAAGAAGGACAACCGTCTGTGGAAATCATCAGAAAATGTATCTAAGTCTGTGCCACTTTGTACATTTTTAATGCTCTTCAATTTTTCAGTTTTCACTTTATATACTGTTTTAAATATGATATTGTATATGATATTTGACAAAGGTGACAAATTAGATTATCTATGTATTTTTGTGTTCCAGATCTAGAGGTCACATTTTGCTCAAAAAGTTTGGGGTCTGTAAGATTTTTTCTTTCTTTCAGAAATTAATACTTTTATTCATCAAGGATGCATTTAATCGATCAAAAGTAAAAGTAAATGCATTTATTCATGTTAAATTCTATTTTAAATAAATGCTCTAAATGTTCTTTTAAACTTTCTGCTCATCGAGGAATGCTGAAAAATTGTATCACAGTTTCCACAAAAAGTTTCAGCAGCTCAACTGTTTTTAAGAGTAACCAAATCGGCATATTAGAATGACACTGGATTAATGGCTACTATCTCAGCTTTGACATCACAGCAATAAATTACACCTGGATATATATTAAAATAGAAAATAGTTATTTTTTAATTGTAATAACTTCACAATATTGCTGATTTCACTTTATTTTTGATCAAATAAATTCAGCTTTGAGTGACTTTTAATATTATAATACAATTCTTATAGACCCCAAAACTTTAAACGATAGTGTATATTATGAATGGAATAGTTATATATTGTTTTAATGTAAAAAGACTGAATAATTCATAATAATAATAATTCACAACAATCTAAATATTTCATACTTTAAGTACCACTACTATTAAAAATGCATAACTGAAGAAAAAAAAACATCATGATGGAAACTTATTAACATCAGTAAACCATGGTGCCACTACAGTAACTTTTAGCAAACAGTATATTAAAAAAATAGTATTTAAAGAGGTGTTCCTGTGGCTCAGTGGTGGAGAATTGCATTAGCAGCGCAAAAGGTTGTGGGTTCAATTCCCAGAGAACACACATACTGGAAAAAATGTATACCCTGAATGCACTGTAAGTCGCTTTGGATAAAAGCGTCTGATAAATGTATTTGCTTTCAAAAAAGACATATTATAAGCCGTATTAGACCTCTGAAAAACAAATCACTGCAACTTTTACATAAGCCTTTAGATTCATGGTTAAAGATCCAGCCTTGTAATTGAAACCTTGTAGATTCAAATCACAAGGATTTCCCGCAGCTCCAGGAGGACTGTCTCTACCATGAGTGTACCGTAAATTGTTTTGAAAAAAAGTATGGGCTAAATGCCAAATCAGTTATATAGTAAGCTTATATGGGGCACCAGACCAAAGTCACACGCTTGTGTAAGTTCACCTCACATGGGATATTCTCAGTCTCCTGTATAACGTCACGGAGAGAAATCCTATCTCTAATGCCAACCTTACATTAACCCAATGTTATCCTTCAACCTAGTGCATCCTGGTGAGTCAGAGCTAACATGTCCTTATGTCCAGCCTAAAGGTGTTGATCTCTGCACTTTCTGACAAGTAAACAAACTGCTTTATGAGCTTCTTGTCCTCAGATGATCGGACTGTGGGGGGCTTACTAATGTGCTAACGTATAGCTAAAGCCTCACACTGTGACCCATGCTTAAGCTAAGGACTTCCTCTTGATGACTATCTAATGTTCACTCATAAAAGCAGAAGGAAATTACAATGAACAGCATGAATAAATATCAGTAATTTTCTTCAAGGGCATCGAAGCTCGTCTTAGCCATAGAAGTGATTGGTATGAAAGGACCATAATGGTAGTCTTAAATTCTAATCTTCAGGTGTCAGCTTTCTCAGACAGCTCTGGTCTCGGCTCATCCCTAGACCCTAAGCCGCCTTGTTGGCATGATGCAGATTTAACTCCAGCCGATTAGCCTCTTAGCTTGTCTGTTAACGTATACTGTGTCAAAGACCGTTAGTAGGATTCCGATTGTTCCAATGTACCAGTAATACAGTGATTATAGTCTTTAAGAAAGATTTGTGTAGCTTGTTACAGCTGATCTTTGCTGTGTTATATTCTAAGTCATTTAGCAACTTTAGAGAGAAAACTTTGTACAGGTAGAATGGAAATCTGTTGATATATCTTCCACTGCCTTACACATAGACATAAATAAGGGACGTTGACCCCCCCTTGAACCTAAACCCAAGAAATGGCATACCCACACTGAAATTAATACCTTTATGAAACCTTTGGACTACAAGCATAATAAATATGGAGCTAAAGTGAAGTGAAAATATGTTCAGGGTTGAACCATGTGTTGCTAATAACTTTCACTTAAAAATAAAGCTTCCAAAAAGGGGTTTCACAGCGATGCCATATAGAAGACACATTTCGAAATTCAGAAAGAACCATTTGGTAAACAGTTCTTAAATCATTTTTATGTTGTGAAGTTAATAAGAACCATTTTCCATTAGAAAGAATATTTAGTGCAATGGAAATGTTCCATAGATGTTAAAGGTTCTTCATACCACAGATGCCAAAAAATAAAATCTATTTATAAGTATATTTAAAAAAGTATATCGGTTGTTTTAAACAAGTGAACAAAAATTATGTTATTACCTTATCAATATCAAAAATAAATATTATATTTTTTTTACAATTATTTAAGATATAACATCAATTTTGGCAAAGAAATATCGCAATTGTTGATCAAATTCCATTTTAAACACATCTATATATATTCATTGATAAAACACTGAAATGACAGGCCACTTGTCCTGCTCATCTAAACATTTTCCACAGTAAACAGTTCACCAAATATCTCAAAAGCCCAGTAATCCACGGTGCAACCAAGCGTATTCTGGGGTTCTCTTCCAGACAAATTCACATCCATGCACAAATATATTCCCTGAATAGCATCCTAATTCAGTCTATCATAATTGTTTGTATCTGCATGGCGCTCCTTTTCTTATTTCATGACACATGACAAGGAAAAGGAGAGATATGTCAGTAGCAGTCATTTACTCACCCATCTTCCACTCTTAAATCGCTAAGTGTGACAGAACTCTGACAGAATTTCAGCAGAAAGAGTGGGTGGTGACAGTGTGACAACCCTGACCAAAATCGAGTTGTTTCTGGTCGGCTAGTGAGATGTCAGCCTTAGGCAATAAAAAATAAACACAAAGAAAACCATCACTCTCCACTTTGGATAACTTCAGCAAGTGTGTTAGAGGATTGTTCACAGCTAGTATCTACAATAAACAGACCTACAGTCTAGAACCAGCTGACAACCACGGGGCAGCAAACAATATAACCTGAACAAAAAGGATATAAATTAAGCTACTCGTCAAGGAAAGGTCACCAAAACAATAGTGTTGCCAAGAAACTATATAACTGACCGGAAGGCCAATTACACACTGCAGCTACTGTAAATAGAGTTGAGTGCTTAATCCTGTTCAGAGTTCTGAATAGTCATTATATCTATAATGTTTACAAAACTAAACTGAACAATTAATGTAATTGCACAAAATGGTGTATAAATGAATAATAAAACAACCTGAATTCCGGAAATGTTTTGAAAGTATTTTAGTTTTAATTTTATTCAAATTTAAATACGTCCCAACATTTCTGGAATTCGGGTTGTAGATTGCCAGTCAATACTTCTGCCAAAAACAACTAACAACAAACAAGCTACCGCTAATCACATTTCTTGTTCACAAGACAGGAAAAAGTTTACTATGGTTAGCAATATCAACCATCACAAGTTTAGTGTTGCAGAAGTGACTCCTTTATTCTGCACACACAAAAAACAATGTATTTTTCACTTTTGTACATACAATACATACACACACACCTATATAGAGAGAGAGAGAGAGAGAGAGAGAGAGAGAGAGAGAGAGCATTTAAACTCACTACCAGATAAAAACATTATTTTTCATCATGTTAAGGCAAAAGAATAATCTCTGCATCGATATCTCCTATTTTCTGAGCAACTGGTCTCTGTCACAATAATTGTTTCATGTTTTTCACTTCATTTCATTGCTTGCAGTACCGAGGGTGTTCAAAATGAACATTACAAAACCATCCCTTAGTAAGACTGTTGATTTGTTACAGGGGGTAAATTGTCAGACTAATGGAATTACGGACTAATTATTTTATTTTATAAATCCACAGCCTTTGTATAAACTGTCACTTCACCTCAAAAAAGGATGGAAATAAAAGGGAAAAAATCTATTACTATGATTGCCAAGACAGTGATAAACCTCAGAGCAGGGTGGGAAAGAAAAAGATATGAAAAGATGAAGAAAGATGATTGTAAGCTGTGACAGGAAGAGTGTATTGATTGGCTTAGTGCGCTCATGGCTTTTAATTTCCCTGACTGGCTTTCCACCCTCAGTCTGTGATGGATGAGAGGAGGCTTCAATCACAATTCACAACCTGATGAGACGTGTACGTGCACACACACTGACAACACATCACACATACAAAGAAAAATCCATGCTGTAACACACCGCATTAAGAGGTTTGCCGGAAGTAACTGCAGTGTGCTGACTGTTGATCGAAAGCTACTGCAATTTAACACGATCTCAGCTTGACATGCATCCACATCTGCACACGCAGCACAAAACACACCACAGTATACTGTTACAGGGCCCCTTAATAATAATAAAAATAATAATAGCAATAAATCCCACAAGTCTTCGCCATTTTGATTTATGGACAGTCCTTTATTAGTCCAGAACAAACATTTACATATATGAATAACATATGAAGCTATGAATAATTAACCTATGAATAATTAACAGGCTCATTTCTTGTGGCCTTCTGATGAGGGTTGAGGTTCTTGCATCTCTAACCCTTCCAGTGCTCACCGAAAAAAATTGGGCAGCATGACTTTCAGCATAGCATTCATCAAAACACCTTTTCTGCATTTACATTTTTTGAATCAGTGGATGAGGTGATCTATCTTGTTCAATGGAGGGAGGCAAACACACAAAGACATGAATTCTGATGAGTGGCAGGATGGGCTCAGAGGAGGGTGTGTGGATATGCACAGAGAGGCCGAGGTAATTAGAGGTCTTTTAGAGTAATAACAGAGGGGATCTGAGAGGAGAAGTTTAGTCCAGACCTCTCACGTGAAACACTAAAGGACATACACCGATTATACACCATTATTACTCTGTACCACTCACACTGCAAATAATGTTTATGCTGATTTCAGTCTGTACATGTGTGCGTTTATGACCATGGATTTTATAATGGACATCTAGGGTTTCTTAAATGAAGATTTGCATTTATTTAAACGTTTTTACTGATACCTTCTACCTGGTCTCATGGCATTTACTTTGATCAGTTTAAAGCATCCTTGATTAATAAAAGCATTCATTTATTTAAAAAATCTTACTGACTCCAAAAGTTTGAACGGTAGTCTGTAAATATAGCTTGGGCATTTGGTTTCTAAATTGATTTCTATGGTTTCATGGTCTTGGCAGCCAACAATTCACTGCACAAAACACTGTGGTCGTCCCAAACCATGTTTATCCTCATTGCGAGTCTGGGTCATATTTTATTTTTTGTTCTGGGTTTTGAAGATGAGAGCACGTCACGTCATGTCCATTTTGGCAAATATACATAATTTAGCTGCTGCTATCAAGAGAAAGACGTCGTGCTCAAACTACTGTCAACATAGTATGGGAAGCATTCGCTCCTAACCTTTAAAACTGTATTTATATGTATACAATTTATACAACAGTACAACTTTAGACAGGCAACTATTTACTCTGCTTAATAATTATGCTTAAGTAATTATTTCTTAAGTATGTCTGATATTAGTTGTACTGTATTAGCAATGTTTTTTCCCTTCTGTTCACAACTCAGATTCGCAAAGCATTTTTTTACGTCACAAACAGCCAGTTAAGTAGCACAGTTTTAGGCAATGACGTTGTATGTTGTTCAAGATAGTGATGCGTTTCATGAAGTGCTTTTTGGCCTCCGTTGCAAAACAGACTCAGGAGTACTGTATCAGGGAAAATAAAGTCTATATAAATAACACAATGAAGGTCTGGGGAGCATTCACCATTTACAGATCGGCATCAGTAGCACAGAAGGGTTTGTACAGTGATAATCCTAAACCTTTTAACTCAGCTAACTTTATTCACTTTGATGATCAGACGAACCGCTCTGACCCACCTACGAATGGTAAGTGGATATAGGGTGGAAGGTTAATTCACAAGGCAGTGCGGTGAAGCGACATTTCAGGACAGAACATAAGGAGTGACAGAGAGGCTCACGCGGAAACTTTGCATGCAGAAATGTTCATAGATTAAATATATAGGTAACACTTTATTATAATGTGTAATTTGCTAATTTTGGTTAATGTGTTAACTAACATGAACGAACAATGAACAATACATTTATTACACTATTATCTTTGTTAATGTTAGTTAATGAAAATACAGTCATTCATTGTTTGTTCATGTTAGTTCACAGTGCATTAACTAATGTTAACAAACACAACTTGTGATTTTAATAATGCATTAGTAAATGCTGAAATTAACCTTAACTAAGATTAATAAATGCTGTAGAAGTATTGCTCATTATTAGTTCATGTTAACTAATATTAACTAATGAAGCTTACTGTAAAGTGTTACCAAAAAATAAATAAATCTCCCAGTCATTTGGCACTTTCATTTTATTTTAGCTTTGGCTTTTGATAAAGGGCACACCAAAAAAAGAAGAAAAAAACCCTGTAATAATTTACTCTGCATCACAGCTGTTTTGTAGATTTAACCCCCCAAAAAGTGCCTGTATTTTTCATACATTACCATTCATTCCTATACCAGGTTTTTTTTTTTACCATGAACACAATTTACAATTTTTTTATTTTTTATTATTATTTACTGAATTAATTTTGTGTGTGTTCACTTAGCAAGTGCCACAAAAGTCTTTCATACCATTGTGATGAAGTTACGATTTATTTTATTTGATCTATTTTGGCTAAAATGACTGAATAACACCGGAGGGTTAATTGTATTGTCTCCAGTGCTTTAATTGTGACATGGCACAGAATACGCCATACTGTATATACCATACTGTAGCCTGTTACAACTGATTAGCACCACAACTTTTCCGCTTTCATAGGACATAGTACAGAATCCTTACTGTAAACATTTCCCCTGCCATCTGTTGGTTAGGGGTAAGTGGATAAGGTCATAATCCCTTTACAGTCAATACATTTAAAAAGAGCAAGACTATGAGAGATTTCCATAACAGAAAAATGTGTTACTAGTGTCCTAGAAGAGTCTCTCTAATGAAAAGAGACTGGGGGGATAAAAGAGAGATTATGACAAATAAATGATAAAAGAGATTGCGAGAGAAAAGAACAAGAAAATATTGAAATGAGAAATTAAAAAGAGCAGGAATAAGGGTGCACTGAAAATGGTAATGCATAAGTCTTTTTTAAGTCAAGTTTCAATGGAATGGCTTGCTCCAAGCTTAGCCCCCTTTTTTTCTTCTGAAATTATGTATTTTTAGAGTTGTACAGCTCTCATGAGCTTGAGCAGCAAATCAAATATTCTGTGTAATCTGTTTGAATCTTGAGAAACTTCATAACATCTGACTACAGATACTGAAAAAGTTAAACTGTAAAACGTCCTTTCACTCTTATGAAATATTTTCAACTAATTCAAAATTCTCTTTTTTGCGACACACACACACACACACACACACACACACACACACACACACACACACACACACACACACACACACACACACACACACACACACACACACACACACACACACACACACACACACACACACACACACACACACACACACACACACACACACACACACACACACACACACACACGCAGACCTCAGCTCATATGTTGTGTAACTATATATGTGAAAAATCACATAAAACTTTTTCGCTGTTTGTGGGAAAATATTGATTGACTTGTTCATTTTTCACCCGGGGCAAAACTGAATTCTCTGCCTTGAAAATATTTGCCTCCCTTGAACAAATCAATTAATCTGTCCCTCCTGACTTACTCTCTGACTCGCTGAATTTTTCGCTCTGTTGTCTGAAGTGGCCGGCACTTAAGAAAGCAGCTGCCTAACCCTATTAAGTTCTTCTGCAGACGCCTGTTCTTTGGACTCCATTCAACTGTAAGAGCGTGTTGGGAATTTATCCAGTAAACTCCTTCTCCCTGACATCTTTACAATATATTACTTAATGAGCTGGGCACCACTGCTTCAATTACAAACCAGTGGTGTTTTTCACTCATTTGAACTTCTTCATATTCTTGAAATCTCTCCGATCTTTAGAGGATAACAGAAATGAAGCAATGAAGAAAGGGAGTACAGAGGGGAATGCTGGACACTCAAGAGTGCAGGGGCTTTGTTCTCACATCTGCACTTACACTTTTCACCACCGGGGGACAGTGAGACAGACACATACAGTTATACACTAATGTGCAGCATTTTATTTGAACTCTATTTTAATTCAGTTTGTATTTACACTTTGCTCTACGTCAATTATAAAACATGTGTGAACATAATTATTAACTTCTTGTCTTTATCGAATGAATAATAGGCCTGCATTTGTTTCTCAAAAATTATTAAATCATATCATAATTAATCTGCAATCTCCATTAAGTATTACTCTGGGTTATTTAATTAGTTTACTAACTTAGCTTTTCTTTCACATGTGCTCCATGCAGCAATGGCTTGCATTGATAGAGACAATAGATAGAATGGTAGAATAATAGATTGAACGACAGGTAGAAGTAATAATAATAATAATAATAATAGATTATTGTTATTACTGTTATACAAATCATAATAATACTAATATAAAATGATTTTTATAATAATAATAATACATGTTCAAATAACAAAGATAATTACATTTAAAATAATTAAATAAAAGCAGCCGTACTGGAGAATGAATCAAATGAAATTGATACTGAATAAAATATACCAGGTCTGTCTTTGTATGGCATATGTCTCAATCAAATACTGCCCTCCCATGGCTTAACCGTGTAACCATCAATACAATGCATAGGGGATTTTTATTCTTTGTTGATGATATATTTTGTTGCGAAAGGACACCCAGGTGTGTCTTAGTCCTGAACTGTGCAGTCTAACACAACCAAAACACTAAAAAAAAGACTACAAATATTTGCTCAAGCAGCAATGGAGTGGAACCTGGAGTCTTGGCTTCACTCTTGGTGTTTATATATTTACACGTGAGGCTATACATGATTCTTTCACACATAGATGAATGGATAGAGAAAGAACAAGAACTTAAACTTTCTTTTTCAGTGCTGAAGTCTGAACTTAGACCTTCATTATAGATAGGCAGCCAGACGGGATTTTCAAAAATACAGAACCTTGATGAATTATTAATAATATCAAGACTGCAGAGTCTTGAGGCAAACACACGAACACTGTTGATTCTCTGCTATTAAATTTTAATGTTCTATCATTCAGCACTGTAATGTAGAAGATGGTGTGACCAGAGAGAGGAGAAAATAACAGAGAGGGAAAATAAAGGACGCATCAGTTGAGTGTTAGAGGCCACGCCGAATCTCAAGAGAGACAAGAGCAGGAACATCTGTGTTTCTGGGGCTTGAGAAAAGAAAGGGAGCAGGGAGACCACCTGCAGGTGTGTTTGAGCATATGTACATGCAGGTGTGTATGTTTTGGAAGGGTTCCTCTCTCACCTTTCCCCAGGGAGCTGGGCTCTCGTGCAGGGAAGACAGGATCTTTTATCTTGGCTGATGTCCCACTCAATCAGAGTGACAGTGATGGAGACCCCAATGGCCAGACTCTCATATAGACCCAACTCTCCCATCTGTCATTATTAACCCCTACTGAGGGAGAGTTTTGAGATTTAACCACAACTATTTATTCAAACAACATGAGAGAAAAATAAAATCATTTCATAAAGATTATCGTATCTGTAAAGCAGTTCAACAGAGAAAAATACAGCAAGAAAAATGATTTTCTATACCAGTACTAGTCCAGAAAGTTCACCTAAAGTTGACAAACTTTATAACTCAAAAAAAAAAAATATTTCTATAATTGATTCTTATTGCCTTGGTCAATCGTGGAATTCATGCTGTAAAATATGACTTCAAACACAGCGCTGAGTGCAAGAGTGAGGTCATATTTACAAAATCAAAGCTATCTGGAATTTCAATTTTCTCACACGGATTTGCACGTTATGCTTTACTTTTTATATATTTTGAATATTAGGCTGCTTAGTTTGGACTTTGGAAGTGACCTCTGAGTAAACAATAGACCTTTGCCCGCGAACTTTCCGCGCCTTAACTGACCATTAGGCTCAGGCCTGAGATTTCCTACACACGCTATAGTTTCATGTCTTGTATATTTTCGCCAATTCTTTATTATAACATTATTTAGCTAAATAAAATCAGTATTTCAAGACTGTTTCATTATTTATATTAAAGTAAAAGTATACGCGAAGAAAGAAAAAATATGAATAATAAGTGTGAAAGAGTTCTCTCTGCGCTCACTCTGCTTACAGCGCAGAGCAAAGCATAAGACACATACCGCTTCTCCAGATGACTTTGGCTTTGTGTCTGGTCTTCCATTTGAAACCTCAGGAAAATGTCACCCAATGTTTCTCAACCTCTACACCAGGGGTCACCTGGTGGTAGCCCGCATGGAGTCTCTGAGTCGCCCGCCAAGCACGTTCTATAAATAGCCTGAATTAGCGCCGGACGATAAACGTCATCATGTCGAGACTATGATAAATAATTATGTTAATAAGGATACGCTCTGGACATTTTTACTCAATATAACATCCTATCACACAACAGAAAATAAATGCTACAGCAGCCAGTCAGCGCATGTCGCTAATAATAAGTCTGCATGTTCCAACTTCCAAGTACTCCAGAGTGCAATCAATCTGGACGATTGGGGCGGGGCGACACGTGTCGCTCCGCCCACCCCAAATTCCATTGGTTTATAACAGTGAGCCGCACACAGGGGCATAAATTTCATCTAACAGTAGGGGGGGGACAATAAACATAACATTTCTCAAGAGCAATTTTAGAAGAGGACACAAATAATACAGCCAAAATTGTACTTGTAAGGATATATATGTGTACACAGCATGTGTAGATAGTATGGAGACAGTGTTTAAATATTGGCAGCATCTATTTACACTAAGTGCAAATAGCAATGGATTCTATTTGCACTGTGTTAAAATAGCAAACATGTGGAAAGCATTTCCTTCCCCATTAATGGTAAATTAATATCATGATAAATACCAATATTGTATGATATGGAAAAAAATATTGTGATATCCTATTTTTACAGAATTTTCTGGAATACTTTCCTGGATTGATAAAAATATTGAAAATGCTTGTGAGAAAACATTAATGTCGTGTATGTATATATATATGTGTGACAATGATAAATACAATTATATTTCTCATTTATTTATTTGGAGTATATCAAACAAGTAGCCCTTGAGACTATTTTATCCCTTCGGGGAGCCCTCACTCACAAAAAAGGTTGGTGACCCTTGCTCTACAGAATTTCCTCATCGATCTGATAATAAACTAAATGTGCAGTACTTCCCTCCAATGAAATTCCAATGTGGGCGGAGTTACCTTGCTTGACGGGATGAAAAAACAAACGACCAACCAAATACACACACTGCTGTGTATCACCTGAATATAACCTGATTTTCCTAAAAAAAATATTATTATAGCTAATTAGTGTTTTGTAAATGACTTGCTATCATCCTCCAATCTACATGAAACTTTTCAATTCACATCTGAATTCTGAGAGTGAATTTCATAATGAATTATGTCAATATTTAAATCATTGAGTATCATATAAATTCTATTAAAATTAACTATTGAATCATTCATGTTCACAATTTGCAATATACTCGGTTTCTGTCAGGTTCAGGCCTTCCTAATGACCCACCAGCCACAGTCCACTCACAGTTTCTTAACTGCTATCAAAATCCACAGGCTTTCAGGTCCTTTTTTTCGCCATTTCCTTAGCATGCAGTATTAGGCGAGCTGAAATCCCAATACCCCACTCTATTTCTCTTCTCCACAGGCTAATTTATTGCTCTCAGCAACTGAACTTTCACACTATTTGCCTGGCAGGCAACATCAAGTCTGCACACTGTACAGGTTATGGGTGTGTGTGCACATTCATCACACAGAATAAGGCTCATTAAATGTGGTGCCTGGTACCACGGAGAGCAATTAGCCTATAATGCAGCTTCCACCTGCCATTCTTCTATGCCATACTATAAGCAGGTAAAACTAATTGCTAACATAATATCAGATCAAACTGATGCAAGCATTTATTATGTATCCTATTATCTAGTCACTAGATTCTAGTGCACCCGAGTCAGTTTGGAAGGTTAATGTTCAATATGTGGCTCATGCTCGTAAATAAGAGAAAATGATTCATGTACCTGCGTGCAGACTTGTCACATTTAAATTGAATCAATAGGCTGTGAAACCTTTCCTTCCTTTCCATTTCTTCGAGAAAACTTGGAAGTGAAAAAAAAGTGAGAGGATTGGGGAAAATAAATTCTGAAATAGGGGAGAATTATTGCCCCCCTGAGGCCTTGCCCCCATTCGCTTTTCTTCTGAAATCTATTTGGCCTGGTCCCCCCATTAGGCTGGCTGTCAGGCAGTGGATGCTGGGATGGGCGGCTGTGTAGAGAGAGGCAGGAATGGAATGAATTTACCCGGTCATGTAGAGCGGGTGTCAGAGACAGACTCAGCCAGCAATCCATCAGTGGCACCAGCTTCCTGTCAGAGGGGGGAGGGCCGAGAGGAAGAGACACATTGGGTCATCGGAGCATCTTCATTCTCTAGTGGTTCGCAAGTTCAAGTGAGGGGGTCTGTAGAGCAGGTTTAAGTGTGCACATTTTCACAATGTATACTTTCTTAACAGGCCTGCTGATGGGAAACTGAATGAAGGCAAGACAGAGTCCAATTATCCCCTATGGTGGGCGCCCTTTAAGCAAGCCAGCTAACCTTCGACCCTTTGTCTTTGCCCTCCGGGCATAACAGCTCTCGAACATACGCTCAACCTATCCGAGAGGCCCGAGAAAACAACCTCACCAGAATCTAATGGACTTCATTACTTCGTCTTGTCAATGCCTAGCGTTGGCATGCTATGCCTATTAACATGGTGTTTACATCTTGTGCTGACTGTCTTCTGCATTCATTAAGGAAATTAATTCCCTGAAACAAGCTCATGACAGGTGGGTGAGCAAATACCTAAATAACTGTTCATTAGGGATCCATTTAACATGCCTAAAGTAAGGGTAAATGAGCTGAGAGTGAATTTTTCAACGCTCTTCTTTATTTAAAACGTGCTTCCTATGCAACATTGAGCAGATTTAACTGCATCATGGAAAATGTCATTATTTTTTAATATGGTATTTTATTTTACTAAAGAGCATCCAAGTGAAGTGTTTAATAGAGCTTTAGAGAGACCAACTACTTTTACATCTATACTCCCAAGTACAAGAAATATACTTTTCTATATTTTTCTTGTTTTACAGTTTCACTTCTGCAGATAAGTATTATTCTTTTGATATTCAGAATTGCAGTGCTGTTCGTCCAAGCAATGGAAGACAGGCATGTTTTAAACTTGCTTGAAAAGTCGTTTTTGCAATTCTATTCCAGATGAAAAGCATTCTGTTGAATGCAACACAATTATTAATTTGCTGTTAGCGACATCTGTTTGGTAGATCCAACTTAATGTCTCGCATGAATAAATACAAGCCACACGCTGAGGTACTTAAAAAAATCTTTATTATTCATAAGGTAGGATTAACAACAAACATGCGTCTTACCACAATATAAAATTGTAAGATATTGCACTGGTTTAACTCTAGCAGATTTTTTTCTTTGCCCATTTCTTTTCACTTGTGTCTGTACAACCACATTGTCTCCTTTAGTCTTGGACAAAGCATGACTGACACATGGACAGTGCCCTAAATCCATAACACCACTGTATCACCATTGACTCCCTTGTTACTGAGTGTCAGATCTTAAAATACACACAATATCTAATCATTGTCCCATTCCATCTATGCATCATGTCTAAGGCAGTGGCCATTGCACACTATATAACTTCAATTCTTTTCATATTAAAGACACTCAGAACACCAGACTTAAAAATATTTACATAAAAGTAAACCATCCCATTTGTGTTGCCATTTGGGTCCAACACAAACACACACAGACATTAGGAGAGGGCAGTGGTTGGACATCGAGTCTATAAGCGTGTTTATGGTAGGCAGATATTAGTGCGTGCATGTGTGCTCCAAAGGTGTTTTCGTTCATTCGTTCAAAGGTGAGAGGTGGCGGTTAAATTTGCTCTAGACGGTGTGCGAGATTACATTTCACTAGTGCGTGCATGGTGGTATGTGGCTGCGGGACATTGATGGATGACCACCGCAGGCTTTCTGACACCAGACTTCACCTCAACAAATAGCCCAACCATCATCATCATCCCCATCACGTACATGAGAAGGCAGTTAGCGTTCACTTTTACAGCCCAAGGCAGCTCACGACTTTATAAAAGGGAGCAGAGATTAATTTAACATTTACACACTGTTTTCCTTTTTTTGTTAAGAGCACAACAGGTAGAATGTGAAGCAGAGACTACATGTAAAAAATAGGGAAAAACTAGATACTAGGCTTATCGAGTGAATGCAACAGTTCCTTAATGTCTTTACACCCTGTAAAATCTCAAATGCAATGCAGCCAGAAAGGAAATCACTAGTGGTCTGCCATCATCTAAGCTACAAAATGTGCCTGAACACTCGCACTACACATGACATATTTTTTTGACATAATGCACTAGTGTGCTGTTCACAAATGATCTCTCAAAACACATGTAAACATTTAAGGGCAGTATCTATAAGCCCTCCCAATTTAGTTTAAATGTAGATTCAAGTTTGAGAATGATAACTTTGGAGTGGGATTCAGTTGTAGGTCAACACATGTGGACATAATGGTTAAGCATTGTTCTTAACTGTACTTACGACTTGACCACTAGTGTGCAGGATCAATCAATGTTCTCTAGACCCAACAGGTCAAACACTCTAATAACCCTGACTGCCCACAGATGCATTTCCAACTTCATCCAAATGGCATTCTCACCACAAGTGCATTTATCACTGATCATGGTGCGCAGGTTAATTAGGTCTGTCAGGAATTAAGCTTCAGGCTGCAATGCGATCAACAGCTCCATTCCTTAAAGTAGTGTGCAAGACATCTATTCACATTTTATATAGACAAAACATGAATAAGGATATAGCGTAACTGTACATATCATCATCTTGTGACTCAATCACAATCAATTATAAAGACCAACTAAAAACAATTACATTTTCTAAGTGAGCAAGGTCAAAAGGAGTGTGTTGGAAAGAGCCTTTACTTTAAGGATTGACTTGCTCTTAGCAACTAGACCTTTTATACAAGTGGCAAGTGTTGAATATTGAGAGAAAAAAAATGGAGTGGTAAACTGAGTGGAAACATAATACAGGCAACTGGTTTTGATTATAAATGTAAAATGTGGTTAAAACATCAAAGTTCCACAGGTTAACCTTTAAATGCATTGGAGTGTTAACACATTATGTCAAAATAATATGACAACGTACCACAGTCTCACTTACTGGTCAAATCCCTCAAAACCTCAACTGGGATCTAACCGGATACTGTATTTATTGGTTTTCATATTAGTGACACAAAATAAAAAGGGTTTGTGCAAATACATCTTTGCCTGGTATATGACGAAGGGCTGAATCAGACAGAGCTGGTATGGCAAAGATAGGACACCAGTCAAAAACACACTCCGGGTGTTTAGGGCATTAAAACCAACAAATAACAGACTTTTTAAAAAATATGCCTTATATAAGAATCCACACAAACTAACATGCGCACACACACAAACATGCGCACGCGCACACGCACGCACGCACACACACACCAGAGACAAGTCTGCTGAAATAAGAAAACAAATATACAGAGACAAAAGCTAATTGGTCCAGATATTAAAATGAGAGAAAATAAAACAGGCAAGCTGAAGAGCAAGAAATAAAATGGTCCGCTTGAAATTCTGAACAAAGACAAAACCAAACAAATCTAGACATAATGATGTTAAAGTTACAAGTAATGTCTTCAGCTAAAATGTAGCTTGACATAACTTTACTGGGATCGGAATGATGGCCAAAGATCACATGATTTATTATACAGAGTAATTCCAAATAATTTCTAAAAACATGTTTATTTCTTATTAGAAACATTTAGTAACATGTAAAGAAGGCAATTCATGCAATTAATGGCCATCATTCTCCCCCATTATACATCCAAATTTCAGTTACCATATACAACATTAGTGAAGGCTGTGCCAAAGGGAAAATTTCAGGTTGACATAGACATACATCTCACAGCTGTCCGACACAATTGAAAGCTGGCACAAGTGCAAGTGAGAAAGATGGAAAACGCAGTTTTCTTTATATACTACAAGTGTGATGAAATCTACTTTATGTGTTTGTGAAAATTGCTCGGGATACGCTACTCTTATTGCTGCAATATGTCTTCCTCCAAAGATGAACAGGCAGAAAGAAATACATGAGAAATGCTGAGCTGTTGCTTTAAGGCACAACTATACCTACTACAAGAGAAGATTATTAAAGTAATATAAAGATAATATGAAGATGTAATATACTGTAAGTGGACATGGTTTCTGTCTTTAAGGGCCCAGACTGAAGCAATTTTCCAGGTTTTCTAGCTGCTGAGAAAAATACTCAAAAAGAAGGAACAAGAAAAACTAACAATTTTAAAGCCTCGGTTATTTAGTAAATGGCAGAGCATAAAACATTCTGAAATTAAGCAGTTGAGATCATCTGTAAACACCTCCATCTCTTCCTCTGTCTTATCTTTCCACAGTCGTTTCACATGGATATTGACATTAAACAGGACAACTGCTTTGTTTTACAATGTGTATTTGTCTGTCATAGACAAGTTCAATTAAAGCTGGAGAAAGCTGGAGGTCTTTCTGCAAGGCTGCTACGTTGTCTTGTTGGATTTGTCTCGTGAAGTAGTGGAACTAGGCTTTGCTTGGGCCTGAGATTGTGCTTCAGACCTAGGCCTTGGTGCGGTGCCACTTCTCGGAGTCCCTGGTCTATCCTGATGTACTTCCTCAGCTTGGGAGTTTGGAGGAGTTGGCCTTTTGAAAGTCCCTGGGACCTCTAAAGATCTCTGAGAAGTTGAGGCTGGCTCAGATTTAGATGTTTGTTTAGAGGGAGATTCAGTCAGCCGTGAAGACTGGGAGCCAGAAGCAGCAGATGGACTCAAGCGGTCAGGAGAATCAGGACGCTCCAGACGACATTCTCTTATCTTTGGATGGGTGGGATCTGTCTGGGCACGCTGGTCCTTTGTCCGCTCCGAGGTCCTCTTTAGTACCTGGGATGTTGAGTTTGACAGGGCCAAGCACACTTTTAGCCACAGTGGTCAGTTGAGACACGACTTTGTCCATTCCACTCTCAGTGGGAGTTGATGGAGAGGCTGCAGCAGCGGCAGTAGCGGCAGCCTGTCTGCGATTGTCAGCCTCCTTCATCTCCTTGGTGATTCCTCCAGTTGGTGTGGTAGCAACAGGGATATCCCTGGTCACTCCAGAAGCAGTGCTAGGATCCATTTTACCACTGGTTTTGGACCAGGGCTCAGAAGTTTTGGTGGTCCTCCGAGGATCCAGTGGAGGTGTGGTGGGTTTGACAAATGGGTCTTTGCTGACAGAGGTAAAGGCGCTACCATGGGTGGAAAAGGTGCTGGATAGAGGGCTGGGTTGAGGTGGAGAAGGCCTAACACTGAACTGAGAGTCCTGTGCCGTTGACTCTTTCTTTTTTGACTCTTCAACTAGTGTTGAACTGGAGCCTTGGGCCACAATAGAGGTTGTAAAATTCTGTTCTGGGGGCTTGGCTGTCCTTGCATTGACAGTGAGGCTGGAGTTTGTGTCTGAGATTGAGTGGTACTTTGGCTTTGTATCTGCAATCCTCTGCTGGGCTGAGGTAAGCCTGGGGGTGCAACCGTTGAGTGCAACAGTCCTAGTGTTGGTGGAGCTGCTGGTCCCATCCTGATTGTATGAGGAGAAGCCATTACAGTAGTAGGCCTCAAAACATGGCTTGGAGGAACATAGCTTGTCCTACGTCCATCTTGGCTATCTTCCGACCCTTCATCTGTCTCATCCTCTGAGGAGTCCACCTCGTGGATGGCATCCTGCTTTTGAAGAGACTCGCGACGCTCAGCGCGATCCTGGCGTATGGCAGAGAGCTTGTCTTTCAGTTTACTCTTCCCAGGAACAAGTCCCAGAGTTCCAGTTCCAGACTCAGGACCTTCTTGCCTGCCCAATTTACGAACTGAACTTTTCTGCAGGCTGCCCTTTTCTGCGGGAGACACTCTTCCTCCCATTAGAGTCTCACCGGCTGACTCCTGCAGACTCTGTAGACTGGGGTCTCGCTGCAGCATCTCTTTTTTAAAATCTGAATGTGAGGTATCAAGACTGTGTTTGCGGCTTGCACCAACTGGCAGCTTTTTATCAGCAGCAGATGATGGAGAAGGAGAGGAGGATGAAGAAGAAAGAGAGGCTGCAAGCTTCTCAGCTGATTGGACACGTTTGAGCAGAGGAGAGCGAGGAGGGTCGGCACTCTTTGGGCGGGATATCTGTCTTACTAATGGAGGTGAAGAGTGAAGTTTGACAGGGAAAGACTGGCCTATTGAAGAAGTGATGAGTGAGTGGCTTGGCAGAGGTGAAGGAGAACGCTGTGGGGAGGTGCTCTGAGGGGTGGGCGATGGTGTACGAGCCAGAGGGGATAATGGGATATTGCCTGCTGACTTCCGGCGAGGTGAGCGGTACTGGCGCTGTAGTTTGGGAGCCAGACCATGCAAGGAGCTGGGTCTGATCTGACCAGAACTGGCAGGAGAGTCTGGCACACTGGAGCTAGGTGAGCTACTTTGGGAAGAGTTCCCAACAACTGCATTAGAAAAAGAGAAAGCTTAAGGTTAAAGATTAAACTTTTAAAAAGAAATATGAAGATGAATGAAATTACTTAAGACTATATATTGATTTAATAATGGGGAACTAATTACAATAGTGTATCTAGATGACAACGTTAAAGGAAATGAGAACATGATTTGACAAGACATTACGTGCAGCAAAATCATATTGGCATTAGTTTGTATGGAGCTTCACCTGAGTGGGCAGAGTCGGGTGTGGAACGACAGCCCTGTGTGGGTGAACGAGGGGACATGTGCGTGGGAGACCCTGGGACACTTTCACCTGATGAGACGGAGCGGTTCAGAGAGGACAGGCTACGACTGGTGTGGAGAAGGGTCGCCTGCTTGGTGATCTTACGAAACAGGGAGTTTCTCTTCTTACTGTAGTGGATATACAAGTATATACAAACCATAAATGGGAGACCAATTGTAAGTCTGAGGAACTGAAACTGGAAGAACTTTGTGTGACTTAAGTATTTGGATTTGATGGTAAATGTTAGACTTCACCTGTCTTGTCCTTCTCTGGTTTTGGTTCTTTTGTTGCGCCGGGCCATTTTGGACTTGTGGGTGGTTTTGCGTGCAGGGCCAACTTTAATAGATGTATTCTCAAAGGGCGTAGCAGAAATGGACACCTTACTGCCACTCTGCAACATAAAAATAAATTAATCTGAAAACAATTTATTTCTAAAGCAACAATGTTCATCAGATTAGGGCTGCCAATGTACCTTGAGAATGAGCTCTACAACTTCTGTATGCACAAGTCCATGCACAGGCTCTCCATTAACATGTGTGATGAGATCTCCTTCTCTCAGTCCAGCCTCATGAGCAGGTCCCCCATTCTCTACGTGCTGCAAAGCAAATTTTAGAGCACTCAAAACCACAAATTGGTGCAGTCTAACTGCAATAACAGAATCACCCATACTCATGTCATACTCACCCAAACCATGTGGTGCACAGTATAAATGTCTGTGTCTCCCATGTAAACCCTGATGGCACGCAGGGTGAAACCGTATTTCTTGCCGGCTCGGTGGATGACTATGGCGGGTTTGGCACTGGAGACAGCTGGGGACAGGTCTCGGCTGGGTGAGGAATCACGTGATGAGGGGTTAGACGAGAGAGAGTGAGGGGACATGGGACTGGCCAGAGGAGAGGCACCGTGGTGATCTGACAAGGCAAGAAAAAATGAATTGTGCTGCAGTTAAAGTGTGACAGTCCACCACATAATTTTTTCTAAAAGATAGAGACCGTCAATTCAATCAAATGACTAGTAAGACATGGTCTATGTTGGTCCTGGTACAATATTTCTATCAACAAGTCATAAAGATAGCAGAATAATTAGGATTGTTAACCTACCGTCAACCTAACCTATGTCATCCTGTTGTTTAAGGACCAACAAAAGAAAAAATTTTGCATGGCAAAAATCACAATGACCATTGTGACTGTTGACTTACCAGCAGGGATCATAAGTGAGAGGGTAGTCGCTGAAGCTGACTTGATAACTTTGTTAAGTGGGCGTGATGTATGTTTCTCTGTATCTCCTGACAGCAGTCTGTGGCGAGCTCTACGAGCTGCCAAATCGCTGATGGCTTTAGGAGTAGAGTTTTCAGATCCTTCAGCACAGTAGCGAGAAGCTCGATCCAACACATCACTAGAACTACCAGCTGAAACCACACAAATGCAAAATTAGCAGAGATATGACAAGAGAAAATAGCAACCTATCATAATGGCCAATTATGGTGTTATTTGAAATAATAAATCCCATTCCTTTTTATGTTTTTTTTTTTACACATCTCATTAAGTCTAGAGCCTGTCTTAAAAATATTTTTAACAATCTTCGACTAAAGCTAGAATAGATACTAGTTCCCAGAATAAATCAAGACTGACGTGTGACTGTGGATCGGCTGATCTGGCTGGAAGTGGAGGCTGGTGTGGTTGGTGATTCATCCAGCCTGAGTTGTCTCTCCACAGGAAGCTCTGGTATGGCCTGAGGCAGATCTTCCCCACGAGGGCCCCTGACAGGGGTCTTCCTGCCCCCCACACCACCATCCTCTTCGCTGCAAATGGCGAATCGGGGCATTTCAATGATGGCCGAGCAGCAGCGCCGACGTACAGTCAGAGGCGGGCTGGAGTCGCTCTCAGTGTGAGATGACTCGGAAACAGAGAGTCGCTTCCTTAGGCTACAAAAGACCAAATGTCCAGTTCATTAAACCATGTTGAACAAACGGCGAATGTATTTTAAAAATATATATGACTATGAAATCTATGATTTGTTTATCAGAATAATTTCAGGTTATTCACTCACATCTCAGGTGAGCCCACCAGCCAACTCCGGTCTCGATACTTTAGGCCACTGAGACTATCAATTCGCTCTCCTCCCTCTTCACTAAGACTGCGCTTAGTGGGAGGAGGGGTGCGCTTCTCCTCATGCAATGAAAGACGCTCCATACTACTATATACCTGAAACGGGCAGACCGACAGGTAGAGATGGAGAGGAGAAGACAAATTAAATTAAGGCAAACAGAAGAAAAAGCAATACTGAAAAGTAGTACTTTTACTGTTGTTAAGAGTATTAGCATGTGTTACTTCTCACCTTGCTGAATCGTGGTGAACAGGAGGAGAACTGACGGATCTCCAGATGGTCATCATCATTTATGTCATCCTCATCCTCCGAGTCCACGTGATGATACCTATCTGTGCGTGCTAGAGGGTTGAAGAAAGAAATTTAAAATAGTGTTTTAGAGAATGTAAGCCCATGTGGTGTGCATCTGTATTGCAGGTAGAGAATAAAGTGTCTTGTTATAAATTTCTCTACAGTCTCTGCAGCCGGAATACGTACTGTCAAAGTAGCTAGTGTCATCCTCCGACTCCAGCTGAGGAATGAACTCTGCCTTCTGCCTCAGGAGACCGTTCCAGTCCAGATCAGTAAAGAAACGGTGGTGTTTCACCTCAAACGCACTCCCTGTGAGACAGGGAAAGAGAACATCTCTTCAAATATTTCTCAAAAACAGAGAAATAGGATAGCATTTACAAAAAAGTCCTCTTTCTGTTCAGGTTTATTCATACACTATTAATCTCAGCAGATCAGTCAAGTCACTCTTCTAAGACTTAACCAGGGAGGAGATCAAGAAGAAGTCAGAGTCTATGTAAGTAAGTACGAGTTTGTGTGCTAGAGGACCTGTTCCCAGACGCTCCAGAGGGTTTTGCCGCAGTAGTTTGGAGATGAGATCTTGAGCATCTAGAGGCAAAGCTTCATCACCTTCTGGCCAGATTATCTCATCTATTGAACCACACATACAGAATCATATTCCGAAAAGTACTCTCAACAACAACAGAATTAGCTTCACAGAGTATTTTGATTTCAGAGTAGTTTTTTTTTTTATATATCTTAGATGACACAAGAACAGCCTGAATTTAGGTGTGTATTAAGTTTTTCAAAATTACAGACAGGTAAAGCAGATTACACTGATTAGGAAAGTAAGACTAATAATGATAATTTACTTCACATACCATACAAGTCAAAAGTTTGGCCACTCATGTTTGTATAGTCTCATGATGAAATTTTTAGGAAAATAATATTTTTGGCATTTTTTCCAGATACGACACTAACCACTGATGACTTGTCCAAACAGTTCCTCAGGTGTATCCCCAAAGAAGGGAGCACATCCCACAAGAAACTCATACAAGATGACTCCCATGGCCCACCAGTCCACTGGCTTTCCATAGCCCTGCCTCAGAATGACTTCAGGCGCTATGTACTCAGGAGTACCACACACCTGATGGAGAGAGAAAGAAAATATTTTGAGACTCCACAGTTTCCTTTTAATAAATCAATAAATAATGCAAGAGACAAAATGCTAAATCTCTGTACCTGTTTGTCCAGAAATTCTCGGGCATCTTTTTCAATGTGGCCCTCATATAGATTGGTTGTTAAGCTCATTAAACCAATCTTGGACAGGCCGAAATCTGTCAGTTTGACGTGTCCCATTGAAGTAATCAGGAGACTGTTGAAAAACAGGCCATTCTTTATCCTGACATCAGTGAATATGAAAAAGCCATCCATTTATCTAAAAAGCTGTCTAAATCAAAGACAACTGATCTGTTCCAGCCTAACAAGCATGTTTTTATATTCTTAGAAAGCGAGATGGAATTTAAAGGATAAATGAACACCCCTTAAATCAATGACAGAAAGTCAACTACAAACCCTGTGGTTTGGTGTTACATGTGCTTACTTGTCAGGTTTGAGATCTCTGTGCACGATGCCGTAATTGTGAAGGTACTCCAGTGCTAGAACAGTCTCAGCAAAGTACATGCGTGCCATGTCCACAGGCAGAGCCCCAATGTGCTTCAACAAAGTGGCACAGTCCCCACCTTCAGACACAAACAAACACTTTCAACTACAGCATTACTCTGTGGTGTATCCTACAGTGAAGTCCTCCATGAACATAGTCATCCTCCACAAAGTGTGTTTCTTACCCTCCACATACTCCATAACCATGCAAAGATGTCTCCTTGTCTCAAAAGAGCAGAACATGCTGACAACAAAAGGGTTCTCTGCAAATGTCAGGATGTCTCTTTCCACAAAGGCCTGATGGATCTGGTTTCGCAGGATCAGGTTCTGCTTGTTGATCTTCTTAATGGCAAATCGCTGACGGGTCTCCTTATGCCTCACCAAAAACACAGCCCTGAGTGGAGAGAGGTATGTATTAATATTGAGCTTTTAATGGCCTTCTAACTCTTTGATTATTAAAAAGCGGAAGAGATCCATTTAGATAATTACACATTTGAAAGGTCTTAGGCATTTTTAGTCATTGCTGCATTAGTGAAATCCTACTGTCTTACCCATAGGCTCCATTACTGATGAGTTTAATGGTCTCGAAGTCTTCCTCACGTGGAGTTTTAGTTTTGGGTTGAGGCTGGAGTGGTTGTACAGTGGCTCCTCGACTCTGCATATGAACACAAGCACTTGGTCTTAGTGGAATGTTATTATACAGAATCAACAGAGTCATTGAAGACTTCAATTCTTTTAAAGACTCAATTCTATTACTCACGTCTGTGGAATCTGTCTCTGTCTCTGGCGTTTCAGGGTTACCACTGTCATAGCTGCTCAGCTGGGCCATTTCTAGAGAGTGAGAGTGAAAAAATGGAATGAAAGCGAACAGATGTCATTGAAATACAACATAAATGTCATTGTAGTTCCTGATTTAACACAACAAACCTAATGACAGAGTTGCTTCATACAATCCCCAAAAGCTTTTGGACACTTATGCCACACTTAAAAATGAAATAAATGCATTTATTTCTGCAGGTGGCATGCCACAGTTAGATTTTTTTTTTTGTATCTCATAGAATTTTTAAGTGTAGTCTACTGTTCAAATGCTTTTGAGGCCTCTGTAAGAAGTATTCTTACCCTCAAGAGGGTCCCTGGTGAGGCCCAGCTGGCTGATGATGTATCGAGGGATGTCAGTCTTGATGCCCTGACCTTCTTTAGCATGACCTTCAGCAGCCTCTAACAGGTGGTAGAACTCTTCTGGATCGAACTCCTACAACACACAGAGGGAGAATTATTAAACTGAATATTAAAATCTGACATCAACTCAGTCCCAATCAATCCCCAAGCATTTAATTGATTCTAGAGATGTTACTCTATAATTAATTAAGGTATTGGAAACAGTAACATTAATTTATTTGAGAGATGTTACTCTATAATTGCATTAAGGTATTGGAAAATACATTTTTGTACATTTATGATGCTGTCTGAAATATAGATCAAACTTCAAATATTTCTGAACAAAATTGTCAAATTATGATCAACTTATTACTTGTTTCCTAATTTCAGACAAATATTTATAATCACTATATTCATAGGACTTCATCAACATTTTGTAACAGGCTAAAAGTCTTCTTACTCGGGGTCATTCACACAAAAAGTTGAAGTAATTCTACATATACAGTTTTTCTACACATACAGTATTTAATAGAAATACAATTTAAAAATTAAAGACTGGAAAGGAAATAAGAGCCAGCCAAACAAACAAACAAACAAAAGGCCCAGCAAGGGCCAATATTACTGTCATTAATTTAATGAACAGTTTAGAATATTTTTGTGTGCTTATTGAGGCAGGTTTGTGTCCAGGTGCCACACTGAGGTATTTGCATTGTTTGTGCACACATGAAGCAGAATAGTTTAACAGCTCATTGCTCTCTCAGCTGCTGGTCCTCCATCAGTGCTGAGCTGTACTGTATGTTGTCATACTACTGAATGCACCATATTACTCAAAATACACATGTGGCCACAGACATGGAGCCCTGCTGCTTTGTGTGGTAGTCAGCTTTGGTATTTTGTATGTGTTTCTATAATGTCTGGCATGATTTATTTTTTTAACAATACAGCAAATCTGACAAATCACTGTGCATTTTGAAGCTTTACAATGTGGCCTCGATTCAACATGCACATTTCCTCAAGGTAATTCTAGCGTTTTACTTATATGGTACTAAGCATGTGCTTCATTAACTATGGAAAAGCAGTTTGCTCTGAAGCTTCAGTACAAATGATGTCCAGATTAGAGTCCTTTAAATTATCAGTGCTTACCAAACACTCCAGCAGACGGGCAGGTCGGGCGATGATTATCATCAGCTTTTTAACCAGCTGGGTGACAAATGTCACCTCCCCACTTTCTGAACGCTCATGAGCCTAGCAACAAACAGAAAAAAACAATAGATTTGAAATAGCATACTAATCACAGTATTTAGAGTGTACTTTTATGATTTAAACACCTTAATGATCTACATTTGTCAAAATGACCAATACATATTAAATACCAACTAGAGCACACTGGGTGGAATATTATATCCTAAAATGTAATGCTTTTAACTTGCCCTTCCACTTTCACAGTGACGAATGAGTCGGAAGCAATACCAATGGAGATTTTTGACACTCAAAGCACTACAATAAGAGATAGCTGAATGAGGTACAAAGAGAGTACATAAAAAGGAAGAGTGTAAAACAGCAGAAAGGAGAGAGTTCATCAATAGGATAGAGAAGACCTGTTCAGAGTAGATGGTTAAACAGCCGGCTGACAGTAATAGAGCCATCTCTGACAGACAGCACTGCCACCTCAGGGGATGTCTAATCAGCCTCTGAATTATTTATACAGGTAATGAAACCGCCAGTGAATCACACACACACTCAGTATAATAAAAGGTCTCTGCACTATGAGTAAATACACTATAGACAGACAGAAGTACTAGCAGTGAGAGATATAGGATAAGGGAGGTATCTGGTTTAGCTTACCTTAAACTAGATAAAATTAGATACTCTATACTAAGTTATACATAAGGTCAATAAGGTCAAGCGTAGATAAGGTCAATAGAGGATTCTCAGGATTCCACAAGGGCCAGGCGTCATGGTGACAGCCAGGTCACAGCCAGTGACACAACCTTGAGATTGGCTCCTGTGGTTTTTAATGATGCGACCATGGGAGACTGAATGATACAGACTGGTCATTTAAAAAGGTAAAACTACTCTGACCTTAAGACAAATGTCCAGTTTAATAAATAAAGCCTATAAATGAAGAAGATAAAGACCTTATAGAAAGAGAACCAAAAGAAAAAAAAAGATGAAAGGAACTGTTACTAAACCATCGTACAATACGAATTAAGGTTGCATGATATACCTGTGCCATATCAATTATGAGCCAATACTAATGATTGTGTGTTAA
This sequence comes from Ptychobarbus kaznakovi, assembly GCA_027422405.1. Lineage (NCBI taxonomy): Eukaryota > Metazoa > Chordata > Actinopteri > Cypriniformes > Cyprinidae > Ptychobarbus > Ptychobarbus kaznakovi. The sequence goes on along the minus strand of CM049800.1, from coordinate 11,306,977 downwards.
TTTATTACTATTGGTCAATATTAAATATATATTGGCAGTCATTTAATTGTGAACATTTTTTCAATTATAATCACAATCATATTATCAACATTAGTATTATATTGCTGGTATCACCCAGAACGTTAATAACGAAATTCTGTGTTTTAGGTATAGTCATTAATATAACTGACAAATATTTAAAAAACTTTCTACAGTTCACAATTTGATTAAAGTAAACAATAGCTGGTATCAGGCATAAAAATATTCTAGTCACAGTCCATGTTTTGAGTGAAAAATTTCATACCACTGGTGTGTCCACAATTCTACAACATAAAACAGCAGCTATCAGACTATGACCTTGACTCAATGCAACTCTGCAAAGTAAAAACAATCAGGAACTCAACTGTTAGATCCACATGGTTTCTGACCGCGCTCTGCTCCCAGCGCTCTAAAATCTGCTGAAGAACCTCCTCTTCCTCCAGCCGCCTCTGCCACGAAACGCGGGACATCCTCTCAGCGAGCAAGGAAGCGTTAAATGGAGAAGTCGGGAATGCTTTTCTGAGCGCACCTGCTGAAGATGCGGTTTATACCGCGATCCCCGTCTGGCCCACCTGTCACCATCGGCTTCCAAACTAAATCAGCCAATTAGCACGGGCTGGATGATGTCATCCCTACTCGCCTGAATGCCAAGTACGGCTGCGGTGATGGCACGGCGACTGCATGAGATCACGATGTGCACATTTTCGATTCTGGCAGGCAACAGCTTCGGGATGGTTATGGACAACCAACCGAAAGAGGGGAAAACCTGACCTGATCCCTCCCTTCCATTCTCACTCCCTCCCTTTCTCTCTCTCCCGCCCCGCACCCTCCTCTTGGGTGCCTGGTATACTCATCCGTCACCAGTGGTGGTTACTGGAGTGTGAAATTAAAATCAGGAAGGTGCTGCAACCCCCCTTCCAACCCTACACAACAAACACACACTCTGGTACATTCCTACACACACATGATTTGTGGAATCGGAATGGGACCTCTGGGAGTCATAATGCTGCCCCTGTGGCACTGTGACTGAGCTAATCAAGACATCAGCAACCTGTATCCTGACTAATGCAGAGGTGACAGGTGACCATAGACCCAACAGAAGAACGAACGATCATCAGGGAACCAAATTCACATGAGATAGAGCTGTTTATGACAGCTCAGCTGTCTAGGGATGACCTCTGCCCTGATGTGATGACATCACCACATTGGCAGACATATATTTATGTTTAGGGATCCACAAGAAAGACCTTGCAATGACAAGGAGTCAATACCCTTGCTGACAACTCCTTACATACTCTCCACATCTTTGCATACTCACATCTTGGTGTAGCTTCTCAAGGTTCTCCTGTAGTTCGTAGAAATAGCGGGAGGTGACGAGACCCTCACGGGATTTGTCCAGGCAGTCCCGTGCCAATTCTATGACCTGGTGGTGGATGAAGCTCAGGACGCCGTCAGCTAAAGGCATGACTTTGTCAGGAGCTAAGGAGGATATGATATCAGCCAGCCGTTCCTCCATCTGAGCAGTAGCCTGTGGGACAGAAGGGTCCTGGTAAGGGCTAGGTTGAAACAAAGGCCAAGGCATGGAGAAACAGAGACATCCAGCCACCCACAATTTGTTATTATACAATTTGTCAAAAACACTTTATTGTTAGTTTCATTTATTTTTGTGTTTGTTGTTCTTGCACCAATACAGCATACTTCTGTGTTTATAAACACCCTTTCTTTCACCCACTTTTTCTTACAAATTATTTTATTTAAAAATTAAAGAAAATAAGTCTATTTTTTTGTATTTTGTTCCTATAGGCAATAAGATAAATGTGTACTATTTTTTTTACAGGTAAAACAGTGATTTATTTATTTGTTCTATTTTTATTATTGTCTGTATACATTAATGCTAATTAGTTTCTAGCTGTTTTTATTTATTTTAATGTTAAACATTGTTTATATTATTTATTTTTGAATATGTATATTATATATTTATATATGTATATTGCATATTTAATATGTATATTAATTAATTAATATGACTTATTTCTCTTTCTCTTCTGTCGCTATGTGTATCAATGCTCTGGCAATGCGACATGAAAAAAGAGGCACTGTCTCATTGTGTGAAACCCGTATCCTTGTGTTGTGCAAGTTCATCAGTTTTAGACCTCACCTTAGGGAAACGCTCCTTGTAGACATGGTTCATCATGACGATCTCATGGTCAAATAAAATAGGTGAGCGTCCAGGGCTGAAGAAAATACAGAAACAAAAATAAGTGGAGGAAATGAATAAAAAAAAAATGGGACTTGGCCATTTTTCTTTTTTTAAACTAATCATAGCCTATATTTTCAAAACTAATGTCCCTTGCGGATGTTGTTTGGTGGCCTATACCTGTAATCTAACGTGGATGATAGACTGGAGCACCTGTATTTTCTGACATATCCAACCTCATTCATGTCAAAGTAGCATCTTCAATCAGAGAAGCTCCAAAGGGAATACTGAGACACAGCTTGTGTAGATAAGCGAGTATGTGCGCGTTTCCGTCAGGGACACCGATTACAGATGCAGCTGGGATCGCATGAGTCACTCCTGTTAGTAAAGGTAAGCTGGTCATGTGACCTTGAGGATGAGGTAATGCTATAAGTCATCAATCGAAGGCTTGTGCTCCATATTAGACCTCCTGATTGAATGAAAACATACTAACCATAACACATCTGATCAACCTCCAGGGTGCAGTTGATAAATGTGCCAACACACACTTACACACTACATTGGCTCATCTACAGGCATGTCAGTAACAATAAGCGACGGGAGAAATATTCTAGTCAAATCTTCAACTTACTTGAGAGATATTTCAATCAAAAATTACGATCTGACCACGGCTGCGGTAAAGGTTAACACTGACAGAGATTGATTCGCAGCCGAAGGGAGCTGCATTAACAATCACACTGAGAATATTTCTCCTGCTGAGTGAGGTAGTGAGAAAAGACAAGGGAAAATTTAACAAAAAGAAAATGCCTTAGAGCGATCCTCTACTTTTATTAAATAAGAAATTTAGTGTGTGCAAAGAATCAATGTGAACCTCCTGCGGCGCAATAACATTCTGCATTTAGACAGATGATAATTAGTGAATGTAATTATTTTTCTCTGATGGATGCAGAAATGTCCTTGCAGCCCCAAAAATCATCATGTTTTTAAGAAATGACCTTGTAAAAAGATTCTCATTATAGTTTTAAGCCAAATGGATTTAATTGAAGTAGATGTTCTGTTCAGGATCATACTGGAAATAACAGAGGAAAGGACAGCTATTCATATGCGATTGGTTATGGGACAAAACAATAAAGACTGAGAAATAGAGGAATAAAAGGAGAGGAATATTTTTGAACACATTCCCAACTCAAAGTATGAAACTGACATACCTACACAAACACAATCTGATAATTGTGACTTTGTACTCACAATTCTGTCTTTTTTCCCTCAGAATTACATGATGCAAACTCGCAAAATCTCAGAATTGAGAGATATAAACTGGCAGTTGCAAGTTATAAAGTCAGTATAGCATGATATAAACTCAAACAAATTTGTATGAAAAAAAACAAAATTAAGTCATAATTATGAGATATGGGCTAAACTCACAATTCTGATAACATAAGTGTCTTTTTCCCCCTCAGACTTGGACTTTATAACTCACAATTTTGAGTTTATATCTCCCAATTCTGAGAAAAAAAGTCAGAATTATGTGGAAAAAAATGTAGACTTGCGAGATTAACTCGCGAGAGTTAAACTCGCATTTAGGCGAGAGCGAGAAACAACTCCCATAACTCACAATTACGAGTTTATATCATGTAGTTCTGAGAAACAAGTCAGAATTGCAAACGGCATGATATTTTGTCACTTGCATCATCATGTTTAGGATATAATAAGGGAATAAAGACTGTAACCTCCAAAAGCACCCACAACATCATAGTGTTGAGAGTGTCAAGAGTGTTGAGATAGATACTGATGAAACAAAAGGCAAACAAAGGAAGGGACTGCCAGAGATAGAGAGAGGAGGGGAAGAGAGTGTGTAAATGTGTCACAGTTGAGCACAGAAAGGACCTCTAAATCCCTCCGAGGAGCTGGAAATCAGCTAGTTAATTGGCCGTGACAGAGTGGTCAGCACTAACACAAACACAATTGGATGACATCACCAACAAAGCCACATACACCATCATAGTCATTTTATATTAAGTGAAAGTGTAATCAAAATTAACGTCAATTTCAAGAAATAAAAAGCCAGCAGGAATCAAGAAAGTGTCCAATGTATTCTGTCACTGAGGTATTTATTAAAATCATATTATAATCTCCAGCTACTGCTGCAAAATCACTTGACATATGGATGATGGATGGTGACCACTGTACGTTGAGCTCATTACTCCTCGAGCATGTGTCTGAGCGAGTTAAAAGATGTAAAGAGAAAGATGATGGAGAACCATATGACCAAAGCATGAAGAAGCTCCCTGTCAATTCTCTCTGCACGTCTGCTGTCCGGGGCGTGAAATTAGCATAATACTGCCTCATTTCCTCATCTCTAATTAACCAGTTCTAGCTTTGACTGCAAATCCCTCTACCTCCCCCTCCGTCCAGTCGTTCCATCCTTCTCTCCCTTCTTTCAACAGTAGAAATGGATAATCCTGGGAAGCTGTAATCTGTAAGATGTGGCAACAGCAAACCTCTCTACCTCATCCAATATTTATGGATATAATTCTGGAGTTCTGAACCCCCTGCTGAGTGTGTCTAGATACTAAAAGAAGCAAGGCCAGTGTTTCCTGAATAAGTCATCTTAACTGAAAAAGAGAAAGAGCCAGAGGGGAAGGAAAGAGAGGAAGAGAGATGTGTTTACAGATAAGAAGCTCATGAAGGAGGTCTCTTTTAGAGCATTGAGGAAGAAATGATTCAGTCTGTCAGGTCCTGGGCAGAAGTGTGAGTGATTACTATACAACTCTTCTGCAGAGATAGAGTTGATGAGAATAATCAAAGGAAAAATATATACAGATTTTATATTTCTTGAAGTCTATTTTAGGACCATTCAGTTTTTATTTATGTATTTATTTCTTGGATATTATTTTAAAATATGCACATTTCCCCTCTATCATTCAAACTAACCAAGATGAATTTAGACATTTAACTTATGAGTTTGTTTATTAGTGGTGGTGATTGTCATTCTCTCATTATTGTAGTACAGTTTTTTTTATCACAGTATTAAAGTAAGTAGAATTTAATTCAGAATAAAGGCAGTACACTGTGACATTTTTGGGATATTATTTTCACAACAACTATGCACATGTCCAATTATTCTTATCAATCATTATGAATTTGGACATTTAACCTTTTTATTTATAATTTTTTTGTGGTAATTTTCATTATTCTCTGTGCCTTTTCTTATTATTGTAATGTTTTCTTTTCTTTTTTAATCAAAGCATTCAAGTAGCGGAAATTCTTCAGAAATTTAGGGCCAGATTTACTAAACAAGGCAAATTAACACGAGAGCGCAATTCCAAAACAGCGCCGATGTGCGTGGAAATTTCTGCGGGTGATTTACTAACAAAGCGCAAATTAAAGAACACAGACACAACATCTCATTTGCATATCGACCAAAGCAATACACCAAGCACAGGGCAAATTAGCGTAGTCGCAAATAAGCAGAGCTGATGCCCATCAGGTGCGGGTGATCTACTTACGACACAGGCGCAGCTTCTTACATGTAATAGTGACCAAAAATGAATGTAAAATGGCCAAAAAATTAAGGGTTGCAAGACGTTTTGATAGCCCTGGTATTATGTGATTCCTCCTACTTGAGGGTTCCAAGTCATCCTTTATTTTCTGAAGCATATAAAAATAACATGGCTTGGCAAACGATATGTTCGGATAATCTGTTCTTCTGGCATTCCAAATAAATGAATGTGGAAAAATCCTCTCCCTTCTACCACGCGTTCTCTGTTCTCTGCGGTGCCTCCTAGCAACAATTGCAGCCATTTCAAGTGCAAAATAGCTTAAGACATGCATTTTTTGGGCGTTAAATAATGGTGCAAATACCAGTAATTCGAGGAGAGCAAACTTTAGTAAATTGTATTGCATGAATCATTATAATACTCTCCTCCCATAAATTTTGCATCTGAAAGCCAAACTCCTACAAATGCACATTCAATAAGGTCAGGCACAAAAATAACTGTCCATGACTTTTCAGCGCTAATTCACTGCACGTCTTTAGTAAATCCTGACAGTACTATTTTAACGCCAAAAGCAGTACAATACATACTATCAGAGTACAGGCAGTACAATACGTACTATCTTTTAAAAATATGTAATTGTATAACTTGTATAATAAGTATAAGTATACTTTTATGTAAGTTTCTTTTTTAAATTCAATAATTACAGATGCTTTGCTTTAAAGTAATGAGAACTGGTGGACTTAATTCATTAAATTAATTTCACAATTGAAAGATAATAGATTTATCATGCAAATAAAAAGTTTTTTCTTTTTAAATTTTGGGATGAAATATGACTTGGACACATTGACAGGCAGAGAGCTGCATAAAGAAAGTGTGAAGACAGAGGAGTGAAGAGGCATCAATGTGAAGGGCACAGAGGCTGAATAACATGTCTGCTACCTTAGAGGACTCAAGAGTCTAGAGAATGGCGTGTGGCAGTTTCCTGTCAGAGCTCAAGATTTGGCCTTTAAAAGTGAATGAGTGAGAGCCTGAGGGCCCAGCTGACATCCCAAACTCACAACTTCATGTTCACTTTGAAGGGCAACGTTTGATTGCTGCGAAATGGGAATCTGTACGTGTTTGTACCTGAGACTGCGGGAGCGTGGCCGCATGGCTGGAGATCTTCTCCCATCCTCATCCGTGATGCTCTCCGTGCTGAAGTGTTTGGTGAGGAAATGCAGCTCATCTGCAGTGGGCTGGAAGGGCAACTGGTGCAGCTTCTCCTGAGATGAACATGATGACTGTGAGAAGCAGAGAGGGAGGGATTACAAGGATAGAAGGCATTGCATAGGCTGCCCTGACGGTCAATCAACTGCCTTTGTTGGCATAATGTTGTTGATTGTTAATTTGACTCTTGGCAGGACATTTTTCCTCAAAATATTCAGGCCAAATGGAAAAAAATACTGAGACTACAACTCTTGTTGGTTTTTAAATAACCAACTAAGAAAATGTTAGGTTATAGTTCAACTAAATTACTAATTACATTTTGCATAAAGGAAATTAAGCCTAATTTAGGACCATTAAGCCTTTCTGCATTGTGACATTATTTAACTTATTACTTTAATACCAAAAAAAACATTCTAATTACTATAAAACATAATTATAATTGCATTAAAATAATGTCACACTGTAAAAAAAAATCTTAATGACCCTAACAGCTCTATTTCCATTATGATATAATTTCTTATTTCTGGACATTTCCTAAGAGTTTTTGTGAGCTTCACCCAATTAAAATAATGACATTTGTTCTTAATCAGTAGTTTTTCCCCTTGTGTTTAGAGTTGAATAAAAGCTCTGCAGCCTTTAGAATAAAAATTTGGCCTAAACAAGAAATTTCTTTTTATCTTTCTGCAGAGACTTTAATGGGGCTTGTGCGGTTTGAACTGATTCCCCAATGAAAGCAACAGTCAGACTGAGTTACAGTCAATTCTCGAGGACAGAACTCTTTTGAAGTGAATGCACTGATATGAAGCCACTGGCTTCACTTTAGGCTACAGGGAGCTGCTTTGTACCTAGTGTTTATCCCACTGTAGAGTCAATAGGATACATCTTCTGGGAATGTTAAGGCTTGGGATCAAATGCAATACCAAACAGACATGCATATATCTGAGGGTTGATACAACACAGAGGGACTACAGAAAGAACATGAGCACAAACACACACGGACCCTCACCGAGACTGTTGAGCTGGGGGTGTTGGTTCCATAGCCAGAGGAGGGCAGAGAGGCGAGAGACCAGCGACGAACATCCGTCCTAAAAGGATGCGTATTGGAAAAATTTGAATCAGTTTTTTTTATTACTGCTGATATACTTCAAAGTAATAAGGACCAGCAGAAATAAGCAGCACTAAAGAGCTTTCAGACAAGCAATGATAAAATATCACATAGTCAGAGCAGAATAAAGCACCACAGATTAAAATGTCCACATTAACTGACATTTGAACAATAAACAATAACGATGATTATTACATTCAACTGTGCAGCTCAATAAGGCTGTCACAAGAGCCATAAGCATCTGCGATAATAGCTGAGCTGCCCGTATAGGAACTTACATGTACTTTTATTGCAGATACACGTATGAAGTCTTTTCATGCAAATAGCACAGTGTGAATTCAATGGCTTTATGACTTTAATCACACAACAGCAATACGTACACTTATCACTCAAACACATGAACCAATGATGACTGACATTAGGAATTTAACAGACTGTCAGCGTCCCTTTACTTTGACAAAATAAGGAACTTTAATCTGCTTGACCCCTGATTGAAATGTGCATTGTGCAAAACACACACAAGACTGCAATGATTTGAATACCAAATTACAAATAAGCAAACAAGCAAATAAACACACTAGTGTTCAAAAGTTTGGTGTCAGGAAGATTTTTTTGAAAGAAATTAATACTTTTATCCAGCAAGGGTGCATCAAATTGATTAAAACATTTTTGAATTTAAAGACATTTTTAACATTACTAAAGTTTTCTGTATCAAATAAATGCTGTTATTTTGGAATCGTTTAACCATCAAAGAATGAAAAAATTATCTGTTTCCACAAAACTACTAAGCGGCACAACTTTTCACAACAGTAATATTAATAAAAAATGTTTAGTGACATGTAAATCACCAAAAATCTGAATGAATTCTGAAGAATTGCGTGACACTAGATTATATTTTGAAATATACTGAAATGGTAAACAGTTATTTTAAAGTCTATAATGTTACAATTACAATACATTTCAAAATATTACTAGTTGTAGTATATTTTGGATTAAATAAATGCAGCCTTGGTGAGCATAAGAGTTCTTTCAAAAACACTTAAAAATGTACCAAAACCAAACTTTTGATTGGTAGTGTACATAATCATAAATCGTTCTGATGAAAAAATATTCCACAAGAAAATCTGTTTCCAAAATGTTGCCATATTTTTACTTATAAGCATAAAATATTTACTTTGTATAAAGTATTTATTTTGATGAAAAATAAAATGATTTATGCAAAGCACAGAAGTCTGTGGAATATTTTTGAAGATTAAATATCAGTTCAAAGCACACAGTCAAGCTGTTTGTATCCAGCCAGCTGAACGAGGTGGGATGGTTAATAATTCATCATTCCGATACATAAATGAAGTTGTCTCAGATGTTTTTAAAAGAGATCTGACTGTCAGCTCTAATGAAAATGGAAACATGATGGTTGGTGTAAACAGCCATGCTGGAAGCGCACACACAGGAAATGATGTTGTAAAGGAAGTAGGTGATTATTACCTGTCAGCCCTGTGTCCATGGCTGTATGGAAGAGAGTAAAGCATTAAAAAGTGGTGCTGTGAGGGCATCTGTGTGTGTGTGTGTGTGTGTGTGTGTGTGTGTGTGTGTGTGTGTGTGTGTGTGTGTGTGTGTGTGTGTGTGTGTGTGTGTGTGTGTGTGTGTGTGTGTGCACTGATCTAATGTATCTCTCACTATGAGAAGTTTCAGCTCTTGCTCACGTTCAACGCAGAATTGATATACACCCGAACTGGATTATTATTTCGAAAAGCACTTGCATTATCAGAGTGCTGTACTGTGTCCATTAGGTGGCACTGTTGGTCCATGAGCATTTTGGAGTGGATGACTCAATGGTCTTGCTCTATGGCTGACATTCAAACGAATCCTTTTAATTAAGCCTGGGGTCATCAGCTCTGTGTGTTCTCTCCCAGTTGTTAAAGCATTACCATCTTTTGCTGCTCAATTACCAATTCAGATTCACTCATTAACATTCTTGGTGTCATTATTCAGAGCCACAGTGAAGGATTATGGGATATTACAAATTAATTGAAAGTGAGGTGCTTAATAACCAGCAGATGAGAAGCAAACTATGACAACAATATTTGCAAGAGGAGAGAAGATATATTACTTACTCAAACTTTTAATTTGGAAACATTTTAAATCTCATTCTTAGAATGTGGAGTATTTTACATTAAATGTTTTGAACTATAAGATTCTGATAAAGGGTGAGAGATCGAACTTTGACCTGTGATGTCACTCACCTCCGAGCTGGCACAAAAGAGAAGTGGGCCGCAGTGTTTGGAGAGAAATTACGTGGGCTGTCCAATGGGCTGCTTCCTGAAAGAGACCAAAAATGTGACATTTTGTGAATTATTCACAACAATCAAGTTCAACTGACTATTATCAGGCCAGGCTGGTACAAATAACCAATGGTCGAAATATGCACAGACTTCATACTTCAGGCCACCAGGAGACACATTATGCCCGTCATGTGTAAACGCAATTGCCTTAAGGTTTATTCATCAAAGCACTTTTAAGATAACAAACCCCTTTAGAAGCGTGGGCTTCTTATGTAGGCCGCTTTGAGACCAGAGGTACAATGATAAAACACACTTTGATCACGGCCTTTTTTATTCTCCTGCACAGCTCACTGAGAATAGATTAGCGCTTCGAGAGAGAAGCACTTACAGTGTTTAAGTGCTTTAGACAACAGGCCTCTCCATCAAAAATGCCTCAAGTGGAGTGATATTGCATAATGAATGTGATTTAATGATTTGCAGACCATGAGCAAAGAATCCTTTTTTGATTAACTCAAGCTCAAATTCATATTCAAGGGATTTTGCCTAGAACAGACTCTTTATCTCTATTCCACTGGTATTTAAAGTGGCAAGAAGATTTCATATCCTGGGCTCGATCACTGTGTGGTACATTTTTACATCATAATTTAATATGAAATGCATAAAGTACAGCTTAAAGATTAAAATGTACATGACTGCTATGACTAATGTTACTAGATATAAAAAGAAGAAAATTTGATCTAAAAACCACTATTGCTAGTCATGTGTGAATTAAGGAGCACAGATACAGGTATCATCAATCAATCCAGTCAATCCGAGCAATGGGGCGCTCCTATCTGGACCGGGTGGTATGGCTCGGGCCACAATCCCCCATGCATTAATCATGCATTAATGCATTCGTCAAGTGGCCTATGCCAAATCTTAAATATTAATGAGAACATAACTCTTTGTCAGGAAGTCACTGTAGGAACAGCTGCGCACAGCTGGACTGGGACTGAGATGCATTCATTTAAAGGAGAATCCCGTCACGGAGAGTGTAGGAGACGGCACAATGGTGTGCTACACAGTGAAGCACCTGCTTATTTTTCATCACGAAGACTGTAGTGGATGAAGGGTTTGCTGAAGAGATGCAGACACCCTCTCATACGATACACAGCCGAGAGAAGAAAACCAATCAGCACCCTGTTGAATTACACATGCTACGTTCACACCACAGCTGGATGTGGTATGCATGAGGTTTTTGGATGATAGTGTGAAAAATCACACAGAATGTGACATTTTCAACTTTCTTATGTGGAAATAAACTGCATACTGATTTTAATTTTTTAAACGTGACTTCAATAAGAACACAGAGGAATTCATGCAATGCTTAGTTGTTGTAACTCACCGTTCTTTATAACTACTACATGATTAATTTTTCCTCCCTTCACTCATATCAATGTATATATAGCACAATATTAAGTAATATACAGAAAGGTCAAAAAAAATGTATTACTATACACTTGCTTTGGGGGGAAAAAAAGTGTTAAAATATGATTGGTAAATTTAAAAGTGAAAGTCCAATGTTCTTTGAATTTATAATAATAATATAATAACAATCATATAAAATAACTATCATATTAAATAGTAATATGAAATGTATTATACAAAAAATATATATAATAATTTTAAATAATAAAAACCATGACACCAGGCTTTGCTTTTAACCAGGTAGCAGGACATAAAAAACAGTGCTGCTAACACATATACAGATATCCGGTTATATATCATTACAAATCAGATGTTTTCCCCCACACAGTGATTCATTATTATGATTTTTTACACAGATGAATCTAATATGCTTACTGAAACAGCAGCATCACATCAGTAGTGAGTTCTTTTTCTTGTCTTAAGTGTAATGAAACCTTACAAAGCACTGCAGTATTTAATTCTTGTGCTGCTGGTGTCATAACCAGGCAAACAGCTTCCTGAAACAGACTGTAATGAGTGCAGTGTGGCAGTGCAAACCCCCTGTTGATTGTGCTCAGTTGAGTTTGAAATAATTTAGCCTCCGCTGCTTCTGTTGGCAGTCGCATTAGAATGCTGCTAATGGCTTTGAAGTGCTTAAAATGAAGCCGCATTTGGGTTAATGTTCCATTTTAGATTTGTTCATTTATATATTGCAAGCACACAACTTCAAGTGATGCCTCCCAAACCTGCTTGATGCAGTACGGACAAAACAAACAGTGTTTCCAACTAATCTCATGTGGGTTATATCAGGATTGAGCACTGCAAAGTACAACGTCATTATAAAAACCCTGAATGTTTATTCTACATGTGTTAGTATGCTAACCTGCTCTTGGTGTATTTCTTCACACTACATGTATTGTTTGTACTGGTGGTTTAATCCAGTAATTCAGTGAGTAGATGGACTTGACAAGCAGACGTCAATGACTACGTTTACGTGCGCACGAATAATGCGATTATTTCCAATAATCAGAGTAAGGACTTAATCGCATTATGATGTTTACATGTCAAGAGCAAAGCTCTTCACTCCCGGTTACATGCAATTTCCATTATTATTCGCTAAGAATTATTTTTTTTACTGCTGGTTATTATTCACATACCCCACTGGACAGCACAAATGATGGACTCAGAAAGAGCAGGTGTGGTACTGGCCGCTATTTGAATTTATTTTAATCTAATGCATAATGATTTTTTTATGGCTGTATTACACGCTTTTTCGGCACCATAGAAATGTGATGAAATGTGTTTGCCTACGCTGTTCTACTCGCCGTTTCTGTATGAGGGTAAGGAACAGAGACTGGTGGAAGTTTGTTGTGTTTTCTCCAGAATGCGATGCTTTCTTCCCCGCCATCGTTTTTAATCTCTGTATTATTACAGGTGCGTTTCACGTTATTCATGTATGTCACAAGCGCATGCGCACTTTGGTCAGAGGGGCAATACTGTGATTAAGGTGTTTACATGCCTGTATATATGTTAATACGATTATGCTTGCTGCGATTATGAACTTAATCGCATTATGTAGATCGAAGTATTGCGTTTACATGAGGTAAAGTTTAATCGCAATATTGACAAAATCTCATTATAATCGCATTAAGAGGGTGCATGTAAACGCACTCACTGATCAGGACTGCAGCACATTATTTATCATTTTTAAAGCCCTACTGAACAGTGTGAGCATGATGTGTGTGCTTTGTGTGCTCGTGACCTGAGATAGTTCTAAACACACATCTAGTCATCTCCTTAATCTCTCGCTCTCCACACACACACACACACACACACACACACACACACACACACACACACACACACACAGCAAGAGAAAGAGAGTATGCCTGCTGGTTTGACAGCTGATCTCTTCATTTCTCTTTCCTGCTCAGATTTTCCACAATGTGGAAGTGACACGAGGGATACACCCACTGGAGCAGCAGCACTTTTATTAAGTGGTTTATCACCAGCTTCAGCTTTATTAAAGCATTACTGTGACAACTGAAGTGTTACATAGTGCTTTGCAAAGTATGAACCATTTTTCTTGTTTTTCTGAATGACAAATCTCTGATTTATTGTACAGTATTAATCTTTTTTGACATAATAAACAGTTTTTTGTCATTAGTTTTATAACTACAAAACATTTAAAACATATCTATAATCATAAAAGCTTAAATTGTAAAATATTAAACATTAAAATAAATTGTACATTTACAACATTCCAAACAAAATACTGAAAATAATAATTTGCTGCCTTTAAGTAAAGTTTTAATTTTTTTAAAGATAATTTTGCTAACAGTAAGTTAGTAGTTAATGCATTAGGTATTATTACCTAACAATTAACCATTTTAAAGCATTTATTATTCTAAGCTAAATGTTAATGTGAATTATCAGGAATGTATTTATAAACTCACACTAATAAATGCATTGTTGTATTGTTCATTGTTAGTTAACAATAACATAATAACCAATTTATTAACTAATGTTAGCAAACTGCAATGACAGACTGCAATTATTAAGCAATGACTTCATAATATCTGGTTTGGTGTTTGCGGTCACTGCCATGTTGAAATACTTCAAGCTCAAGTTTATTAGTGGGCTGAGAGGTTCTACTGCAGCATTCCCCGTATTTTGCACCATTCTTCCTTCTGTTTTAATAAAATGGCTAGTGCCTAAAGCACGAAACTACCATCATCATAATTCACTGTAGATATAGTGCTTTGTGGCCAGTGTTAGATATTAGATTTAAAGTAAATCGCATTGAATTTCAGTTAAAAAGCTATATCTTGGTTTCATTTGACCACAAAATATCTTTCCCACATCACAAATGGGTCAATATTACAGTTTTTGGCAAAACCCTGATGTGTTTTCACATCGTTTTTCTTGACTAATGGCTTCTTTTGGCCACCCATAGATTCCTTCCTTATGAAACATTTCATAATTTAGGCCTACTCTTCTTAAGAATGCTCTTTAACCTATTTTCACAGCAGTTCTTTGGATTTACAATCTAAATCATGATCCTTTAATTGTGGGGTTATTATCCACATAGGCTATTGGCTACTTTAATGATCATTTGATGTTATTTTGAGGCACATGTAGAGGACAATTTACAGCAAATATGTCCCCATTAGAGCAACTATCATTTGTGTTTCTGTAAAACGAAAATGTTTGCTTACTCTCATTGACAATGCACTCACCACACAAACACAACTACGAATCACTCATCTCAATGATGACTTAAAATGATCTTCTCCTTACATAAACACTAGTCTGGTCTGTGTGTTTGTATAACACATGGATTTGATCATGCCTCGTGTTTTACAGGGAAAGGTTAATAAGAAGATTTTCAAACTCAGAATGACGTATTTCAGACAAGATGGAAAGTATAAATCTTCCAATCCCTAAGGAGGCATACAGAAAATTGTATTAGAAAATGTCAACTGTCAATCCATTCCTAATGCCTATGAGTCATATGAGAAATCCCTATACCACATTAGAATTACTCTATGGCAAACTGAAATTTGATGGTTGCTATGGAGATATAATGTAATATTTTGTGAACAGCTGCCACACAGCTTTCCATTTTTTTGTGCGACAAGACAAACAGCATGTGTGTGTGTTACTTGTGAAGTGCGTGCAGTTTGTATGGCTCTGGTCCAGACTCTAGTAAAATGTCTACAAAGCCAGCTACCTACTAAGACAGCATCCTAAGAGAAAAGACACCTTGAAAGTGACTGAAATAATCTAATTAGGCGTCCACACTTGATTTTCAACAAGCTTTGTGTTGTTTCAATATCATTAGTATATGTAAAAGATCAATCTGTACAATTTTACCTACACCCAGATATCTTCTGCAAGTTTGTTTTTAGCACTTCTGCCAACAAATAAATGGAGAAAATGCAGAAAGAGTAGACACTGTTGTAAAATCAAGTTTGAAGTAGCATATGTTGCTAAGCTAACAACATGATACTAACACAAACAAACTAAACAACTAAATAAAATACATTTCTAATCAATATTTGCTCAACTCTGACCTTCATCTTAAGTCATTCCCACTAAGCCCATTGAAAATAAATTTGCAATCAAGTATCTTGTAAAGTAGCATATTGTTTCTGTCTATTCTTTGGAAGAGGTATATCTTTTACCTGGGTGTCCATGCAGAGGTGAATGGGGCCGAGGCAGAGTGGGAGAGGTGCTCGATGTCACTATCAAGCTCTTCCTGTTGCTGGTCCGACAGCTGTAGAAAAGAACCAAAAACAAATTCAGAATGCATTTCATGCAAAATATTGACTAAATACAGTAGCTGTATAGCACTATGGTGTCAAAGATGTTATTGAAGATGATGATCTTTAGACTGAACCAAATGTAAAAACAGGTCAGAGTCAAGACATTGTAACATACTGAATCTGAGAGTATGCCCATTCAGAAAGATTACATACAGCAACGTAGAAAGAGCTTCACCTCTCAATGGCAGTGGAGTCATATGGTCACTGTCTAATTCAGGTCACACAAACCGGTCTCATTTTATGAGGCTGAAAGTGCACAGTAATATCTGCTCTCTTTTCTTCTGGCGTAAATGTTAAAAGCCTCCAGCTCAAGCTGACAGGGAGAAAAACGGTCATCTACAGCTCAGAACTCAGCTCAAATGAACCTTGAGACCCCCAGCTAGGACAATACCGCTTCACGCTTCATTGAAGAGAGGAGAGATGACAGGCTGAGCTTTCAGAACTACAAGACGGCAAGCAGTGTAGTGAAAAGTAAGGGATGAGTGGTTGACATGCACGCACACACAACAGAGCGATCAGAAAGGCAAGCTGTGGCCTTTACATCACGCCACGGCTGAATCTACTATCTACGCCATGACAAAAGAAGTTATATTTCGCCAGAGTTTTGAGTTTGCATATGAATTGACATAAAAAGCCTGTGTTCCCTGAAATAATGCTAAGACAAGACATCAAAACATAAGACAATGTCTTTATTAGGCAATATTTAAAATAACTACTCAAAAACAAACATGACCACAACAACAAAAATTCTCAAAAAAATTGATTCGAATCAACAGTAATAATCTTTCACTGAATAAACTCAGAATAGTCAAAATAAGTCAGAATAGTTACTGAATGCCAAATTCTGTCATGTCCAGCTAGAAACAAAGCAAGAACTGTTTTGTGTAGTTAGGGTTATGAAACTTAAATCATTATTACTAACTGTTATAAAAATACGCGTTCAAACAAACTTACAAACTAATTTTAATCAAAAATATAAAATAAAAATAAACAAAACTTATGAAAAGAACCTAAATGAAGTATTTAAAACATTACAGCATGTTACTAAAACAGTATATAGTGTCCTTAAGTATTTTTTGGAGTTCCGAGAAAAAACAAAAAGAATATTATGTGTATATATTGTATATATAAGCAGAGCAAGTGAGGGCACAGCTCTTACCACCTGGCCTTTGTTAAATGTGCTAGAAGTCTTTAAAAATAAATGTACTGATATTCAAAGACAATACATTTTCAAGTATGACATAAGTGTAGAAAAACTTTTTCGGTAATAGGTATGTGTGTATAAAAACTGAAATCTGTATCTCACGCTGAAGGAAATTGGCCATGGTTGTGAGCATTTCACACATTTTACAGTATGGCACCACTGTTCTATGCCTTTTCCGACCATGACAATGACATTAAAAGTGTTTGGTAATTTTCTGGATGATTGCATGGATGCTACACTTGGTCCAAACTAGATCAAGTGAGCGGAGCGGTGTGACGCTCAGCTCAATATTCCACAGTTCGCTCACGGCCAAAGCAAAATGTTCCGCGACACGCTCACCGGTAAACCAAATCCCGCTCAGATCATTTCTCCAGTAGGCCTATTTTTTTTCCCTGTTTATTATGAAATTATTGAATAAATGTCTCAATTAAAGCAGTAGTCCGATAAGTTTCAGGGTGACGTTCAGCTTGCAGAATTTTATTATTTTAAATGTATTAAATTCTAATTATTAATTTAAAAAGGTGTCTTGTTTTTGAAGCCACTTGGCAAACCTTCGTAAAAAAAACATTTTATAAATGAAAAAGTATAATTTTCCATGAAAACACAGCTTCAGTTATTGTGCAACAGAACATTCAAAACATGCACACAAGATGAAATGCACATATAGAAGTTCACAAAATACACCTTGCTTATCAGGCACATGAAAGCACACACAAGATGAAATGCACTTAAATAATTATTTCGTAGCGTAGATAAAAGTAACACACTTTCTAAAATTAAAATAGACCAAAACTGTGGGGAAATGCGGTCTATTAAAACATCTGTCAATCTTCACAGGTATTGCTTAGCCTATTCCACAGATTTTCGAGCTAGCAAATTACCAAAGGGCATTTTGGGTTGAGCGAGCGGTGCTGAGCGTATCCCGGTCCACTCAGCTCACATGCTCTGGTCCAAACAGTGTCGCAGAAAGAGTAACTATCACAGCAGAGACCTCCGCCACTTTCACAGTAGCAGCCATCAATCAGTGTGAAATGGAGGTTCAGAAGTGCGTAGAGTCACAGCGGGAGACATGGAGAAAACGGGAAAGCAAGGGGTGGGAGGAAGAAGAAAAGCGAGAAACCAGGAGAAAATCGATGACTCACGAGCTAACGCTGGCACATTAATTCTTAAAGAAAGGCCTTTCTTCTAAAGTGGCTGATAAGAAAAGATTGCTTTTGGTGCTGGATTAAAGATTTGATTTTTTTGGAGAAGAATGTTAGGTGTACGAGACATCAGAAAAGCACTGCGATGTTGTCGGTCATGTGCATGCTGACTGCAAAATACTTAAAAACGGTAAGGATCAAGAATTCTCACATTTCCTACTCACAGGAGAAACTATACCGCATCCATTTATTCTACAAAAAAACATCTTAATGGCAGTGTGCTCTCATTCAATCTGTTAGTGACAAACCAATGCCAAGCAACCTACAATATTAATGAGACTTCAATGGATTTATGCAGATATTAATAAAGAAGACCTGTACCATTTAATGCCCTAATAAAACAGGGCTTCTATAAAGTAGTCTTATCTAAAAGAGCGCTTACACTGAAAGCGATCTGCTGTGACCTCAAGTTAAACATTTTCATTGAGAACTGGTGATTTCCAGAGACATGAATGATAGCACCCACTGGTGACAGGATGAGAATCTCAGGCAGAGAATAAAAATGTATTTCTATGCAAATGTATGTATATATACATGTTTGTGTGTGTGTGTGTGTGTGTGTGTATGTATATATATATATATATATATATATATGCAGTTTCTTACAGGAATATTTTTCCATAAAGACACTTTTAAAGGGGTCATATGATGCGATTTCAAGTTTTGCTTTCTCTTTGGAGTGTTACAACTGTTTGTGCATAGATAAGATCCCTGAAGTTGCAAAGACTAAAGTCTCAAAACCATAGATATATTCTTTATCAAAGTTAAGACTCTGCCACGCCCCCTAAAACGGCTCATTTAAACACGCCCCCACATGTCTACACAACTGTGTGGGGAGATTTGCAAAACACCGCCCAAATGTATAAGCAATGAAAGAAGGCATAACTTTTATTCTCGCTGTAGGCCGGCGCCATGTCGTGGAGACGCTGTTCCGTTGTGAAAACTAAACTACTTTGTTTGGGCTTCCAAAAGAGGACACAACTAGAAATCAGTGGTTAAGTTGTATTTACAACACTGTTCCAGAACAGTTCAACCCAAATATTCGAGTGTGTGCACTGTGCAGCGCATTTTACGGAGGACTATTTCCCGAACCTGGAAAAGTAGGCTACAATGCTGGCTTGAACAAAGGCTGTTTCTATAAAGTGGAGCAATTCCAACTTTGAAAGGACAGTCTGATGCTTCTGACTCACAGCCTGTATGTACGTTTCTGCTACTGACTATTCAATCGTGAGTTTTGAGCAGTGTAGAGCAGTGCTTGTTTGGCGTTTCTACGATCACAAATGCAGACATGGTAATGTTTACGCGTCGCGTTGTATCGCGCCGTGACAGTATAGGTCATTATAATCAGTAATTATGTCCCCACTGGATGCAACAAATGTCTCGTTTTATAAATTTTTTTTTTTTTTAATTTATTGTCGCGCTGGGACACGGCATCACAATACAGGTAAGGGGCATAACATTTCTGTCTCACGCTTGATGTATTCGGCCAATCACAACACACTGAATAGCTGGCCAATCAGAGCACACCTCGCTTCTCAAAACGATGAGCTTTGTAAAAATCGACACGTTTCAGAAAGGCAGGGCATAGAGGAGCAACAATAATGTACAGTATGTGGACACATTGCATTACACCAAATACACCAAATAATGTTATTTTTAGCAACGTCATATGACCCATTTAATAAAGATATTTACTCAAGAATTTATTATACACAAACAGCCAAAACCTGTCAGTTCTGTCATGAAAGATTAACGCAGCTGAACACAACCTGACAATGGTCAAGAAGCTGTTATCCAGAAAATGTCACATTGTTTAGGTGAGTGTGTGGGTGGATATTAACATGAATTAGCAATAATGAACAAAGGAAAGTGCATTTTGGAATAAATTGAGCTTGGATGTGAAACTCCGGGAGGTATGCTGCTGAAAAGAGCTGCACACTCTCATTAAAAAATCATTCCATCATCAGAAAAATAAAAAGCGGGAAAACATGGCAGCAAAAAGCCCTAGTACAATTTACATGCTAATAACATGAGCAGCTGTGCAAGGTTCACGCATGCGAAAAGAAAGTTATCCCTTAATTACAGTAATTGTAGAGAGAATTGCTTCCCAGTGACTTCTAAACACCAAGAAATGTAAATTTTATTCACAAGCAAACCTGCTTGTTTTCATTTTCGTCTGTGCTCATTTTAGTTTGTTTGAGTTGATTAAGCTTCATTGAAACTAATTCATGTGTGACTGGATTTGTTGTGGGCTGTTTTGAATGACACATTAGGTTTGGTAGAATGTGTTTATGTTTGGATACAATTAACAACATGACATTAAATATATTTATGAATCTGGTGTCTCTAAGCTTTAGTCAACAGGTTATGTGTGTTTAACTACAAATGATGAACCTTGTAAAATAGAGACTTTATGCTTGTTTTAGATTTTAACTTAGTTCACATCAGTTCACACTCACATTGGAGCTATCTGAAAGTGGGCCACTTGAAATAAGCAAAAGATAATCCACTCATTCACTCACTTATCCTGGATTAGATTGTACACAACAGCACAAATACTCCAGCATAAAGCCTACATTTGAGAATAGGCATACTGCATAGCCTTGAGTACAAATCCTGTGGATAAAAGATGCAATAGTGAGGTGTTTGTGAGAAACTTTCAAGAGCTCTTCTACTCTATCCCTCTAAACTTGATTTTAGATAAGCCAGATAAGATGCTATAAAGGCGGATCTTCATTCATGAGAAATTAAGCAGAGTCTCAGTAGATAACAGAAGGAAATTGCAGTTCTCCACACTGCTGGGCAGGATAATTTGAGCTGAACTGCCTTTACTTTGCTTTGTGTACTGAGCTGCATAATAACACCATGTCCAGATGTAACCTGACAGGTTTCCGGCAACAACAAGTAATTTTTCTATTCTTGCTGAAAGTGAAGACAGCGCATGATGCCACACGATCACAGCCAATCAGAGTTTATCTGAGGTTAAAGTTATGGGAAGCGTGATTCTGGACCAATGGGATTTCACTGTGGGTAGAACAGAAATCAAGCTGAAAAAATGTCTGGACACTGGACAGATATAGGGGACAAACTTGGATTTTACACAGAATAGATATTATTTTTTGCTTGCCACTTTGTCGCATTGCACCTAGAGTTTCTGCACATCTGCACTTCAAAGCATTGATGATTATGACTGAAATTCCCTGTTATATGGCAGGTGTTTAAAGCCATATGTGCCTTCTAACAAAATCTAAACACACCTATATATGTGCACAGATTGATATGGTAACATGGTAACAACAGATGGTAAGTAATACACTTAGAAATGCACAAACAAACATGCATAAATAGAAAAGGTATTATTAAAATGTTATGGAAATATCGGTTCTGCTGTTTAGCATATCAAATGATTATCCACCTCATGGACTGAGGAAACAAGAGTGGTTTTTGGACTCACGCTGCTAAATGCCATGAGCTGAATGGTGTAATTGCCATGAGCAGATGCAAGGAGCCAATTAATACTGAACACTGCAATTATGAGCAAACACCTGCTAGCCTAGCACTCCATGCCACTCAACACTGTGGACAGGTTGAAAGGGGGGAAATGAGAAAATAAACAAATGCATTGCCTCTTTTATAACAAGCTTGACCCGATTTGAGGTTTGGCAAGCATAATATAACTGAAACCTGACAGGATCAATGCTGGCCAGAAAGCCAATTACAGCACTGATGGTTTCTGCCTCGAGCTTCCTTCCTGTAATCAAGGTATTATCAATATTGTGTCATTTTTGTTTCAAATTAGACTCATTTTCTTCTGGAAAGTCTGGAATATGGTGGCCCAAAGCTGCCACACTTATAGTTTTTTTTGCTGCCTGTGGCATTCTTATGTGAGTAATTAAAATGCAAACAACCATCAACCACTGTCTGAAATACAATGAATCAATGACTGAGACCTGCTCGGATGTACTTAAGAAAGCTTTCCACAAGCTACGTGGCTATATTGAGTGCAGGAAAAGATGAAAGAGAAAAAGAGAGAAATCAATCGCACATTCCATATCATCAAGGAAGAGGACAATTTAACAGTCTGAATGATATGAAATTGGTTCTGCTGAATGTTTCATGAGAGACTCAACGACTTTTTGCACGCGCACACAGACTAAAGTTTCATGGGGAGTGACTATAATGAGAAAGCTGAAGGGAGGCTGAACGATAGAGGCAGACTTGGAGGCCACAGATGAAGAGATAGAATGATGGAAAGAAAAGAAGAAAGCATAAAGGGAGATAAATGGTCTTTAGTTATTATTATACCCAGCAGTGGCTGTAACAGCTTTGCACGGGCTTAAAAAGCTACTGTTGAGAGGCTGTGAGGCCATTCTGCTCAGCTTTACATTTCTTTACATTTACTGTAGACTTTGTAACATGTTACACAGACCACTTTAAGACATGATACCGCTGGGAAATTATATAATGGAGTCATGTGAGTTGATGCAAGTTGACAAGTGAGGCGTTAGAATGCAGCTAGTTCGGCAGCACCCAGGGGACAGAGGAAGAGGAGACTTGTGAGTTATAACAGCTTCACACACACACAAACACACACACGACAAACACTTTGTGCTTGTACTCTGTGAAGATCGCTTGCGTGAGAGGTCAAATACTTCTCTAAACGCAAGTATTTATGTAAACAGTTTTTTTTTCTAAAGTGGTTGTAAACAGACAGGACAAAAAAGGTGTGATGTTAATATAAAATATATTTTAAATAAAGAAGTTCATTGAAAACAGTGTTGTTATTGTTAACTAAAATTAGAACTATTCAAAATATATTTCATTTAAAAAAGGCCAGTCCTATAAAAAATTAAATATAAATGTTGAATGAAAAACTAAAAACTATATTGAAATGTCACTTTGGTAACTGAAATAAAATAAATTTAAGCTGAAGGGCTAATCTCACTAAAATTAAATAAATTAAAGCAAATTATAAATAAACAAAAAACTAATAAAATGACTAAAACAAACTAAATTAATAAAACTTAATTTAAAATCCATCCGTCCATTTTCCAAACTGCTCTTGTAGGATCATTAAAATAAAATGAAATTTGAAAAAATACAAATAAAAGACAACGCAAGATATTAATAAATACTATAAACATAAGACTAAAACAATACTGATTTAAAATTTGTTTACAATTATTACAATTGTATGACTAATTTATAATTATTCACATACATTTTGAACTATTGAAATACTTGAAATAAATAGAAATAAAAAATCAAATCAACAGCAAATTTGTTTTTGTTGCAATATCTAAATTGGTATCAAGAATCATAAAATGTCATTGATATCGGTACCTGAATACTGAAATGCTGTTATGATGACAACCCTAACTGGTGGAGCTCAGTCTGATGGTGTCTGCTATGTGTTCACAGGAGGCACAAACCCTCTCAACACATCTTCATTATTTAATAATACAGAGTTATCTTCTCAGAAAGGGCAGCAGGTTATCATAGAGACAGGGGTCAGGGTACCTGGATGGAGAAAATTAATATATGCCACAAGATGCCAAACACTGCTATAATGACAACTGAAACAGGCCTGTTGACAGAACCTAAACTGAATTAGGAACTTGTGAATTATATCGAATCTGGAAATGATCACCAATACCCAGCCACAATACACTACCACTCAAAAGTATGGAGTCTTTTAATGTTTTTAAAAGAAGTCCCTTACATTCATCAATGTTGCATTTACTTGATAACTAAATAAAACTGTAACACTGTGAAATATTATTGCAAATTTAAGTCATTGCTCCAGTCTTCAGTGACTCGTAAACATTTTTTTATTATTCAGTGTTGAAAACAGTTGTGCAGCTTAATATTTATTTGAAATAGAAATCAAATGTAACATCTTTACAGTCACTTCTGAACAAATGAATGTATCCTTTCTGAATAAAAGTATGTACGATAAAGTATAATAGTGCACACAGAAAGCATGTGATTTTAAAAAATTATTTATTCTCCATTAAACAATAATTGATCATTCAGAAAAGTATCAGTGGACCTTTCCTTTACAAGACTTTGTACTGTGTTTTGCAATTCAAAGTCTCTATATAAAAAATGTATATTGTATGAACACGTCATACTTTGAAAAAGACAAATGATTAATGCATGATTCACACAAGGCTATTTCTAAATTATGACTTAAACAACACACTGTGCACTTCACCAATATCACAGCCACAGAATGATTCAGACATTAAACCTCACTGTGAGAATGACACTAGATACATAGATAGATAGACGTGGAGTGAAAAGAAACAGATCACTCTACAACAGTCTCAGCTCTGTTGCTATGCAAGCATTGTGCCCTCCCCTCATCTGTCTCTCCAGGCTACAGGAAGACAGGAAGAACACAAGCAGGGAAGGATGGAAAGCAACTATAGATGATCTCTGTCTAACTCAACTGCACATTTGAGCACATCTGCGTGCAAGTTTACTTCAGCATGGTAGGTCAGAGCAGAACCGTCCGCTCTCAAACATCATGTTGCTCTCCTGCATATCTGGCCACATCATAATTTGCGCCCCTGGCTGAAGGGCGGTCGTTATTTTTACGCACACTGACTGAGAGGAAGGAACATAGTACGATGTGCATGTGGAGGGTCTGAAATGAGTATGACCACTGAAATCCAGGAAAAAAATGGGGGAGAAAAATCAAAGCACACCAACATAAGCAAAACCTCAAGACAGCCTGCAGCATGCCATCAATAACAGCTCATATGACTGAAAAAAAAACAAGTTACCTGACTATCAAGAAAAGACAGAAAAGAAAACCGAGATGAAAATGGATAGCTGTACCTCTTGGATCGGCGGAGCATGCTTCTCTCCGGCAGGGAGAAATTGGAGAGAACGGTCCAGAAGGAATCAGACATGATATTGGTGCACTAGCATGGCTGTCATCCAGAGATCAATTTCGATAAAGTGTCAGAGAAGGAAGAACAGCTGGCTAAGTGAGCGTGTTTCCTCTCTGATAGCAAGCACTAGATGATGTTCCTACAGCTGCTGCTTTTGCCGGCAACCTGTGACACTACTAGAGCTATCGTGAGATGCTGGCATGTGCTTTCTCTTTCTCTCTCTTCTACACCCTCCCTCCTCTCTTTCTCTCTCTCTAACTCAAACACACAGCAGTGCATGTATAAAGATACAGTAATACAACCTCTAAAATAAGCATATTACTGCCAGATTGCAAGTGTCAGAGGCTGTTAGTAAAACTAAAAATTAAGTGAGAAATAGTGATATGTTTTAATGCTAAATGATATGCCAGCCAGAAATGACTGGATTTGTCAGCATTCAATTCAACGTCCCTGGAGAAAGTGACAGAATGACAGGAGTTGTCTTTTGCGTGAATTATTATTGAGTCTAATCCGCTTCCACACACACACACACACACACACACACACACACACACACACACACACACACACACACACACACACACACACACACACACACACACACACACACACACACACACACACACACACACACACACACACACACACACACACACACACACACACACACACACACACACACACACACACACACACACACACACACACACACACACACACAGGATTATTCGGTCAAATGGTACAAGCCTAAGATACATTTTTCTGTGTAGTCCAAACTGTTCCATCATTAGTCCATCAGGTCAAAGGACTCAATTGAAGATTAGGAATCATAAGATAAGCAAGGCTGGTTGAAATCATATGTGTGTCTGTGTGCATATGTGTGAGCAGTTTTGCAGCAGGGTAGATGCAGGCAGGCATGGCAGCACTGTGTCACCTTGAGCTAACCGACAACATGGGCTCATTCGCTTCAGACACACATCAAAGAACAAACAGCTAGAGAGAAAACACCTCCATCCAATACCACGCACATCCATACACACCAAACAAACATAACAGCAGGCAACAGTGCTGACATTGTATATTTTATGGTGATTTCCCTGCGGAAGCAAGGTTTTTTTTTGGCTTCTGCAAAAAATAAAATAAAAGAACAAAATAAATGTAAATAAAAATAAATAAATAAAACTAAATTTTACAAAACAGAGGTATGAAACACTCATTTTGCTAAAACAACAGTCCAACAGTGACACCAACTGATTAAGGTTCAGAGGAAGGCAGCACCTCTTTGGCCCCCTTGAGCTCATTGTATTGTCACTGGCCAAAAATACAGGTAACGAGAAGTGGTAATAGCTAGGTGGAGTCAAGTAAGAAGCGTTCCCACAATGTTTCCATAGGGAGGGGACGGACGGACGACCGCTATGGAAACATTTTACAATGAAAATGAACAATGAAAATGTCAACTTGATCTTCCCGTAAAAGGACAGGCTTCTCTCTGTTAGACTGCACCAGTCTTTTACAGCAGTCTGCTTAAAAAATCCCTTTTTTTGCTAGGGGTGGGAATCTGTAGGCATCTCACGATTCGATTATGATTCAGAGGGTTGCGATTTGATGATAAAACGATTATCGATGCATCTTTTGTTTTATTCAGATGTTCTTTTTTCTCAATGTCTGATTATTAAAGCAAAGTATCTGTAAAGACCCATAATGGATTTGGCAAGTCAATGACAAGGTTACAAAGAACTAACAGGAAATTAAACATGTGCCTGTAGCAGCATACTTGTAGCAAATTAATACAGGCTTAAAGGGGTCATATGATGCGATTTCAAGTTTTCCTTTCTTTTTGGAGTGTTACAAGCTGCATAGATGAGATCCCTAAAGTTGCAAAGACTAAAAAACCCAAAGAGATATTCTTTATAAAAGTTAAGACTCGACCACGCCCCCTAAAACGGCTCATTTAAACATGCCCCCAACATGTCTACGTCACCATGTGGAAATATTTGCATAATGCCCCAAATGTTAGAAAAATAGAAAAAATATTTATATTTTTTATACAATAGAACTATTTAAAATGCTTCCATATGCAAAAATTTTACGCAGACGGTGCCGGTCTGATTTCACATGCCACTAGGCTTGCCGCGATAGACGGTGTTGGTGGTGATACCGGTGTTAAGCCGCAACACTGTTACGTCACTTGCCCACTGCGGCACCGTCCCCACCATCGTTTAGATTTTTTTTAATAGTAATACAATTATTTAGTTCAGTTAGAGGACACTACAATTAAAGCTGAACGCGGCTGCTCAATGCAGCGCACCGAACGAACGAGACTCGTGCATCACAGCAGTCTAGGTCTGCATTGCCGTGGCTGTCCCGACCAGATTTCTTGCGCCACGGGATTAAATTCCCGAATACAACGCGGTAGCGGTCGGTAACTCTTGTGCAATTTGAACGAAAGTGGCCGGTCTAACAATATGCCATTCCCGACATCCTTTCAGAACAGCATATCTGCGCTTTATTCTTATCGAGCACCGGTACAGCCTGCACTCAGGACTGTTATGCACGCATGAACCAGTGCTTCATTTTATTTGCGGGGTCTGTACACAGCATGTGCAACGATGCTCAGAGCAGGCTAGCCGCTAGCCTACCAGTGGTGAATGTACGGCTCTCAGACAGAACAGGCAGGTTTTCGATGTGTGACAGAGCAGAATAAGGATGGAGCAAAGTGTGGATGCGCAGTCCTTGAAGGACGTTCAACTCCTTTTTTTTTTTTTATTATGCTTAGCCTATCATTTTAAATGACAGACTGTGTCGAATTTATTTATTTTTCTCTGTGACACTTTTCCTACTGTGTTAACAGCAAGATGTTAAATTGATTTAGTATTTTGACAATGACTAATACAATTATTTTTATTAGCTATTAGGCTAAACCTACATTTTTTTTCTATTGTGTTGTAGGCTGAATGTTAACAAAAATAAGGATTACAATTTTTGTATAACTTTTTTTTCTCTGTGACACTTTATTTTCTGTGTTGGCAGCAAAATTGTTATTGACATTTTGCTGTCAATAAATTCAAGACTCTTGACAAGACGAATAAAATAACAAATACAATTTTGTGCAGACTAAACTTTTATTTGTTAGCCTAGCTCTCTTTCTTTCAGCAGAAATTTAAGATACGATGGCGGAAGAGTTTCAAAACGAAATGTAATTTAAGTGCCTGTTTTAAAAACATTTTGGATTTTGAAAAGCCTGTTGACTTCTGCCATTAATCTTAGTCAAGAGTGCCCACACTTTTTTGTGTGCGGATCTACTTTTCAAATGAGAAACTCACCGAGATCTACAAAGTGAAATATAAATAAATGATAAAATACATATTCAATAAATAATTTAAAAAGGCTTGTTGGGATGTATATTTATATTGCATTAATTTAATAATAAAAAATAATGTTTTATTATTATTCAGTATTCACGATGCCATCAGTAAATAGTTCCTCTGTAAGAACATGCCTTCAAACTATCTTATTCATTTTTGCTAATAAACGTTCTTCGTTTCATAAATGATTGTTCCTCATTCTTAACTGATTTTAAGTTTTGTATAGCCTATATTTAAACCATAAGCCTGTTTAGTTAATAAAAGTTCTATGTTCTACGTTGTTTTTTGTTGTTGCCTGAATTTAATTTCTTCAAAATGAAAAATGCGCACGGTGCTTTTATAAGCTATTTAAGCAAAGGAAAGTTAGGGAAAGAGGGAAAACTAAAAAGAACTAAAAACAAACAACTGCTTGACGCTGAATTGCCGCTGATATGAAAGTCAAAGTAAAACGCGCACGGCGCTTACAGGGTATTTAAAACCAAAGGAAAGCGAGGAAAAGAGGGAAAACTCAAACGACCCCCCCCACACACACACACACACACCACCACCACGGTGATACCGGTATAACCGGTGTTGTCACACTTCGATTAACCGGTGGGAAAATGTCCTCACCGTCACAACCCTACGTGCCACCATCATGCATCTGTTATGTGCACGCCAAAGTCTGTCCAGGCACTACAGTTCCGCCTTTTGCATTCCATCAACATCACATTATCAATTAACATTCAGAAAAAAAAACATTTTGATTTTCGATTTTTGACATTTGTGAATCGATTCGGAATCGTCCATGTCCGCATCGCGACGCATCTAAGAATCAATTTTCCCCCACCCCTATTTCTTGCAAGTGACTTTAAGCTTGCAATCACAAAGGAAGAAAAGATCTGTCACTACTCGCTGCTACCATTAAATCACAACAAAAACTTAGAACTTTCCCCTCAGAAAGGGTCATTGAAATAAAGCTACTAAACCTTCAGGAACTCTTCATTATTAACCTTACAATCTCATATATATATATCTCATATATATTTGTATTTTATTTTACTTTAAGGTTTTGCGACCCTAGTCTTAAATGTATATTCTAGCAATCAACATTTAATTATGTTCCTGTGGCTCAGTGGTAGAGCATTGCGTTAGCAGCGCAAAAGGTTGTGGGTCCAATTCCCAGGGAACACACATACTGACAAAAAAATGAATAGCCTGAATGCACTGTAAGTCGCTTTGGATAAAAGCGTCTGCTAAATGCATAAATGTAAATGTAATTAACCAAAATAAAAGCGAATAAGTAAAAAACCTGGCTACTGTACACCCAGAAATACTTTTTCTGTAATTATTTATTTACTCATCCAGTTTGTACTCAGCCATTGTGAGTTCTACACAGCACTTTGCTTTGTACCAAGAGCTTTCTGACAAAGAAGAGTCAAAACTACCACGTCCTACAGTTCAGGTGAGGTTAACGGTCAACAAAGAGACCAGTCTGGCCCTTTGTTTGTGGGTAATTTGTGCTCACGTGACTGACTGAACAGGTGTTGCTTTCAACCTTCCTCCCATTTGGACCTGATATGTTTTGTGCAAGTGTGCAGAAACCGAGCAACCAATCTCTCTTGTGGGTTTGGTATTGTTGCTTTTGTACAACATCACAACGTCGAAAATGCCCTATACTTAGATTTTTTTCTAAACTCTTGGGCAAATCCACGCGGTATCATGTGGGCTCAACACAATTCCTTAAAAAAAAAAAAGTGGAATTGGTAACAATTATTAAGTGCTTTACAAGGGACATCGATGACCTTGCCCTATAGGACACTGTTGTGCTTTGGGGAAGTTCTTTCGAGCCGAGTGGTGTGCGACAGTAATGGTGAACCAAAAGGCTATGATTTTTCCACACTAGAGGCTGCTGAATTAGCAATTAAGATGCTAGATGGCATGACTATTTAGTATCTATATGCCATTACATGCCCAACGAGGAACAGGGGAGAACTGACCCCCTGACTTATTTTTTTTTCCTCCATTTCTGTCACTAATGGAGTTTGGCTTCCTTGCCACTTTCGCCTTTTGGCTTGCTTAGTTGGGGACACTTAATATTTGGCAATATTATTTGACTGCACGGACACTATTGGATGAGAGCTGAAGTGAGCTGATGATATTACTGTTTCTCCAGAGCTGCTTTATAGAGGGATTAAACTCATTCCATAATTGATTTACTTTACACAGTCACTAAACCAAACTGAATCAACAATAAATTGATTCAATACTACAACTCCCATAATAAATAAATAAAATCACAAAACCAACCACAGCGGTAAGTTCAATGTAGCATATAACCCTGTACACACACAAATTAAAGTTCTTATTCATATGTATTCAATAAGCTTTCTATGAATCTATGGGGTATTGTCAAGAGGAAAATGAGAAACAAGAGACCAAAAAATGCAGATGAGCTGAAGGCCACTGTCAAAGAAACCTGGGCTTCCATACCACCTCAGCAGTGCCACAAACTGATCACCTCCATGCCACGCCGAATTGAGGCAGTAATTAAAGCAAAAGGAGTCCCTACCAAGTATTGAGTACATATACAGTAAATTAACATACTTTCCAGAAGGCCAACAATTCACTAAAAAATTTTTTTTTTATTGGTCTTATGAAGTATTCTAATTTGTTGAGATAGTGAATTGGTGGGTTTTTGTTAAATGTGAGCCAAAATCATCACAATTAAAAGAACCAAAGACTTAAACTACTTCAGTCTGTGTGCATTTGAATTTATTTAATACACAAGTTTTACAATTTGAGTTGAATTACTGAAATAAATGAACTTTTCCACGACATTCTAATTTATTGAGATGCACCTGTATATGCTTGATCAGTGGATGACTATCCAGATATAATCCAGATATAGTGATCAGAACAGAGTCATTGAACCTCATAAATCAATTGGGATTAATTAAATTTGCTAATCTTGGGTGCTGTTGGTCAGAACAAGAGTATCACAAGAGAGAAAGAGAAAGTCTATATATAATAAAAAAGAAGCTTTCATTCACATTTAGAGAAAAAATGGGGAAAAAAGAAAATGGTGTGTGTGTGTAGAGAGAGGAAAGACCCAGTGATGGAGAAAGGAAATAAGAAGAAGCCTTTG
This sequence comes from Ptychobarbus kaznakovi, assembly GCA_027422405.1. Lineage (NCBI taxonomy): Eukaryota > Metazoa > Chordata > Actinopteri > Cypriniformes > Cyprinidae > Ptychobarbus > Ptychobarbus kaznakovi. Next base: position 11,275,095 of record CM049800.1, on the reverse strand, counting down.
GAACAGTTCCCTGCCTCACTCTTGGATGTCCTGTTGAGTTGAGCTCTGAAAGGTTTTAAGACTTGATTTCCTGCTGCGTCTCTGTAGGTCTAAACCTGTGGGAAACTACAAAATACAGCCTTTCCACTCATACGATAACATCTTTTAGAAATGGGAAATAATGTCTGGTGCATCAAGTCAATACACAGGGGAAATGAGGCTTCAAGGGAAAGGAAAATCATTTTGAGCACATTTTCTATTATTGTGATCACGATCAATAGAGGATGGACAGGGCAAAGGAAGGCAAGAAAACCATGAAAAAAAAACACAGACTGTAATGATTTCCTCAAGCTTTACTGAATGTGAATGGAAGGTCAGAGTTTCCATGCTAATCTTGATGATCACAGTGCTCTCTAAATATCCTAAAATGTGACCTCGCAATGCAAAAAACATGCACACATTGTGTTCCTACATTCTGAACGAAGATATTCTTAACCCACAAGTTAAAAACAACTGAGAGCAGACTGCTCAGCAATTTGTGTCATCAAACAAGAGATCAGTGAGGGATCAAGGTGAACACACACACACACACACAGAGAGAGAGTCAATTGGGACAGAACATGGTGTTCTGACATTCCAGAGTAGCTCATTAGTGCAGAATCAATCTCATTCTACTCCACAGGCATTAGACACACACACACACACACACACACACACACACACACACACACACACACACACACACACACACACACACACACACACACACACACACACACACACACACACACACACACACACACACACACACACACACACACACACACACACACACACACACACACACACACACACACACACACACACACACACACACACACACACACACACACACACACACACACACTCATGTTAATGAGCAGGGCTTTCACAAACCATATCAAAGCTTATTGGCAAGTATATTTGCTCAATAAGGCTAGGCAATAATGCCAAAAAAATACATTACAATTCAAAAGTTTGGGGTCAATAAAATAATTCATACTTTTATTGAGCAAGGATTGTTAGTAGTAAGTTAATTTCTATTTCAATTATATTTCACAATATTACTATTTTTTTATTTTTGATAAATAGATGCAGCCTTGGTGAGCATAAGACTTAAAAAAAAAAAAAATCCTACTCATGCTTTACTGCCAAGTTAAATAAAAACAAGCTTAAGCGACAGGCCACTGAGGCAGCAGCTTCATCAATACAAGAAATGCATATGATTAATTAGTTATTTCATACTGTATTCCCATAAAAGCAGCATCATGAGATGATTCTTATAATAGTATGACTTTATGTACTGTTGCAACTTTATTGTTTTGGTAGCCTAATAGATTCAAAACTAAAAAAAAAATAACTAGACAAATCCACAAAAATCTAGGTAAAAACCATAAAGTCATGTTTTCCACTGCCTTCTTCACTAAATTAACACAAGGAAGCAAAAGGTTTGACACGTCCTGACATTTGTGCTTTTTTCAGTTTCTTATAAACATATTAATGGCCAAACTAAAAGGACATTGAAATTACTGCAATGTTGCTTACTTGTATATTGTCAACAAAATAATTTTAATACATCATAAATAATAAATATTTGGCCTTGATTGTACTGCACTATATTTAAAAAAAAAAAAAAAAAACCCAAACCTTAAACCATTTAACAAGCAAATATCCATCCATCCATAGTAGCAGAAACTGGCCCTAACAGAATTATCAGCCTACAGTTATTAATAAGTAAGTAGCCAATAGATTTTTCCGAGCTGCTCAGCAGCGGCAGTCGTCATAGTTGGGTAAACTTTGAGAGCAGTAAATGGGAGAGTACCACAAATATATATATATATATATATTTTGCATTCCCATTTGCTCAAATAGCAAAAGAAAAACTCCAGGATAGTGTTTTCATGACTTTAAAAAAACAAGGAAACAAATTGAGAGAGACTGATAATGACAGACGGAAGAGAGAACAATGTCAATTTTACATCATCCCCATATATGCATAACACCCACGCATTTGCGTTAACTAGGTTTTTTTTGTAATGTGATGCAGATGAGATAATACGAAGTATAGTGTTATAAATGTACATACAATTTAAAAAAAAAATATATATATATATAAATATAAAAAACTTTGGAGCAGTTACGATGCTTATGACCATTGAAACGAGTCATCACTGTCTTGAGAAAAGGGTCCACACAGGAAAAACTCATTTATGCTTTAATCAAAAGAGACATATTTATAACATGAACAATCCCCTTGAGTTACCTGGGTTAAGTGCATTGCTCAAGGGCACAGTGCTGAAGGCACAATGCAGGTACATGCAGCCTTCAGTTACCCGACATTTATCCACTAAACCATATCACCCCATTAGGAAAACCAATTAGATGAAACAGGAACTGCACATAGTTATCCAGCATGCTGTTGCCTTACCTCCACAAGAAGGGGTTGGCACTGGAGGCAAGGACAGGGGCGGACGCAGGCCCCTCGGGTCCACCCGGGGATGGGAGGATGAGAGCAGAGGGGGAGGTGGTAGGGGAGAGGAGATGTTGCAGGAGGCTGCTGTTGCCATGACAACGGTTCTGAGCAGTTGGCCAGATTCTTTTAAGTGAATACAGCAAGAGAGGAGAGCAAGGAGTAATGTGAGTGGTTAAAAAAAGAAAAGCTTTGAGTGTTTGTCCTTGTGAAGGGCAAGGAAAGGTAGGACGACCTACGGCAGTTCATAAACATGACCAAGGCAAAGGCTTAAAGGAGTCCTATTATGCTCTTTTACGAAGTCTTGATTTTGTTTTGGGAGTAAAATCGCATTATTTTTCACATCATTTATATTATTACAATACCTCTCTCCGCACAAACGGCTCGATTAGTTCTGGGTTTATGAATGCCCGCCTTCCAAAAAACGAAATGTGTTGTGATTGGTTAGCTGTCCCAGTGCGTTGTGATTGGTGAACAACTTAGATGGCGTTTCAGTACTGCCCCGCCCCTTGCCAAAACAGCAAGTTCGTCAATATTGCCATATCAATTTAGACCCCGAGAATATTGAACAAGAGGATCGCGTGGAACCTTTGCACGCACGGATATTGCAAGACATATTAAAGTGGTAACGTTATTGTTATTTTTTTTTGGGGGCTAAATCACATTTTAGATAGGATGTCAACAACAGCTTAAAAATAACTGCATTGACTATGTACAGATAAGTGCAACAGTAATATGTATTATGTTTATTGTTCTTTAATTCTAACATAACATGAATTGCAGTGAAACTGTTATACAGTTGAATTTATTTATACCATAGTCCCACAGACTTACACTATTTGTGGCCGCATGCAAATTAATTATCTGCCAGCGGGAGGCGCTGTTGGAGCGGGATAGATAGAGGTTTCCCTGGTAACGCTATACACAAAACAGAGCTCCGCTCACAAACGCTGCTTTATCAGACATTACATGCAAGATTAAATTAAAATGAGATCCAACATTTTCTGAAGACAGTCGGTTTCCATCAGAAATACAGTGATATAAAAACACCAGCACAGGTTTCGATTTTGAAACATGCAGTGCTCAACCAAGCATTCTCCCCACCCGCCAACCATTCGAATTTCAGTAGGCGGGATTTATTTTTGTGATATCACAAATACAGGAAAACAACTTTGTAGTCCAAACGAGCCGTTCGTTGTAGTTCTTGAAAAGGGATTTTTTAAAAACGAAATATCTCCCTTTGGAGTGGACTTTGAGATTTGTAACTTTGTAGATCTTTTTATGCCCAAACATACACACTACACACTGACTAAAATTCTAAAAGTTACAAAGCATAATAGTTTTAATATCACATTGTCAAAGATTCTGTCTCAGTGTATGTTCACACTTCAAACACCGTGTGAATTAAACTCTTCCTACCTCTTAGTTTCATGTCTACAGACTCCAAGAAAGCATGTGGTAAAACAAGATCCTGTTTTGAGCTGTTTGTATGACAGTCAGTTGCCCTGATAATCATGAGGGATGCTGCTGACAGGCTGTTTCAGCACACACACACACTCAAGCTAAAGCTGGTTGGCACTAGGATAGGATGACAGTTCTGTCAGGGTCTACCTCCGTTCCCTTTAGGCAACATTCTCAAGCAGTGAGAAAGGAGAGACTCTATTCTCCTACATCAAAACTTACACAAAATGGGACATGCATAGTTGGGGGACAGGATCTTGTTTTCCATCACTGCACCCGGTAGCTGTTAGTCTGGGGCAGAAATAACACTCAACACAAAGGATGTGTTCTTCCTTTTAAACAGCTAGACAGAGCAAGACTTGGGATTAACAGGGAAAAAGAAAGGGAACGGGACCAGGAAATGACCAGGGCCTGACTCAAATCCCCCCCCCAAGCAGGCAGTTTTGACTGTAACTGGCAATTTGTATGGTTTAGGCTTATTCACACAAGAGTGACATTAACACTAATAACAAAAAGATTTTTCCACAACAAATCTATTTACTATGCAAGCCATAAATCTTTGTTTGTTGGCCTAAGGAACTGTTGAATATATGAATGAAGCTAGAATACGATAAGTTGGAAAACAGATTTCATGCAAAATACAACCCATCACTAAAATATGAACAATATGTTGTCAGTCTAATAGAATTAGTTAGTGTTATAGTGTGTTAGAGTTATAGTAGTATGGCAGAGTAATACAGGAATACATCAAAATGCAAAACAATAAACAAAACGGGAAAATAAGCATTCTAATTTGTTAGCAATTTGTATTTCTTTTTTTAGTTAACACATTGCTTCCTTTTTCTATGCTTGCTGATAAGGCATGTATCATATCAATAGTAATTTCGATAGTAGTTTCTGTGGAAAATGTTATATCTTGTTATATTGTTTTTTATTAATATAACACATCTGCACCAATACAACATGCATCCATAAATGTTTCAGGAATCCATACAGATGCATTGTATTGTTTGACATCTTAGTGTGAGCTGGCCCGCTTTCACAGAGTTTAGCTTAAGCAACACTAGGCATGAGTTAAATTAGGATATTTGAGCAGCTTTTATAAAAATGCCAAAGAAACAAACAACAAACAAACAAATCTTGAGACAAAACAATGGCACTGACATATTTTAAGATATGTCGGTGGAAGTTATTTTCAGTTGAGACAATATGCTTTTTAGTCTGAGGATGATGATACACTGGGCAACTTTTTGAGCAATGTTGCCAGGCAACGGGCAACCACAGGGCCCATGACCGATCTAAAGTATCCAGATAGAATTCATTACCTATTCTCAATGGGAAAGTGGCCAAGCAACATTGCTGGAAAAAAAATTGTCTGGCAAAATTGCTAAAAAACTAAAACATTTGCCTCATATATCATCAGCCTGAGACTAGCCTTAAGCCTTGTTTTTGAACCCAGGGGTTAATGTAATAACCGAGTTCTAAATACTAAGGGGAACTCAGTCTGGAATTGAAAGTATACCACCATGCTAGACTAAAACTTGGTTTTCAGACAACAAGGAGCTGTTTCAGCCAGCCAAGACACAGATGTGCTCTCAGAGTGGAGTGGAGGGGGTAAAAAAAGCTGACCTGGCAAAAGCTGGCCTTTGACATGACTGAATCATGCACAAACACACACAAACTCTGCTGAGTGAAGACTTCCCTTTGCTTGAGTCTTTCTGCCATTCTGATGGGTTGTGTTTGGAGGCTGTAAACTGAGCTACACACTGTGGCTGTCAATCAACCAGACGAGTGCTAGAAATTCAGCCACCACGCAGAACATGAGGGGAAAGCAGGTATCGTGTTCGCAGACAGACTGAGAGAGGGAGAAAGAGGAAACCCGGTGCTTAACCGTAAAGGAGGTCAGAGTCTGCGGTCTGTTTGTGTAAAGCTAATGCTGTGGTCATGTTTAGAAACCTCAACGGATAAAGTTCATGCATTACAAAAATGAGAAAGTTAGCTGGACTCAAGTAAAAGTTTAAGAATAAGGAAAGAATTAAGCTTCTGTAAACAAACACAAGCAACATTTGTGGGCTTATACCAGGGCTGCATGATTAATCATAATAAAATTGAAATTGCGATATGGCTTAGTGTGCATATCAAATAGCAGATGCTGTGATTTAAATAAATTGATATACTGTATGTGCTGCATGTTATAAAGTGATGCAAGGCACTGTATTCTTTTACATGCGAGTAGCTCATGATCCAGTGTTTTCAGTGTCTCAGAGTGGCTTGGTTTGCATTGCAGTAAATGATGCTCAACATGAACTCATCTGCTAGGAGTTTGAGTCGATTATTAAATGCTTTCCTTACATGTAATGAGAAGTGCTTATAAACCAGCTACTGTCAAGAAAAGAAAAGCTTTAAGAGCTCCCTGCAGCTTTTTGTCAAAATTAAAAACTTGGTTTAACATTTGAATATAGAGAGATTAAGAGTCATACATATTAGTATTTTCACAGATGTACTTTAAATGAAATTATTTTAGTAATTTAATGCTATATTTGTTACTATTTGTTTTTTTTACAGTGAATAGCCCTAACAAAACAATACAACATTTTTATGTTCATATTTATAAATAGAAATACAAATTTAGTTTGCCAAATTGTACAGTCCTACAAATGAGCTTAGCAGACCTTGAGGTTGTTGATTTTTTCTTATTTTGTTATCAGAAAAAAAAATTGCAATTCAATTTTTTCTCCTCAAATCGTGCAGCCCTACCACAAGATATAAATCAACTCTTACTGTAAGTGCAGGTTAGGGGCTCCAAGTCTTTCCTTTCTTTTCTTCATGTTCATGAGTAAAAAAGATGGATATGCAACAAAGTCTTTTACTCAGAAGTGAAACTGGAAAGAGTCTCCCGCGACAGGTTTATCACGGTTGCAAAAGCACAACATTGCGTACTGTAAAAGCCTGCTACCAAACTATCAACTCTGATTATGAAAGTTTCAGCAATTCCAGCCATACTTCCTTTATCTTCATCAGAACCAACAACTGTCAGATCACGATGTGCATTCAAGTCTCCGCTTGTCCACGGCCAGAGTAAATATCCACTTCTGTGTGAACTGAGGTCATGACAGTATTTGTTGTTAAACGACAATCCTCTAAAAGCTGTGTCCAGGAGCGTTGTCTGTCTGTCTGAGGGCTGTGAAGTACCATGACACGAAAAGAGAATGTGAAAAGTGTGACGATCTAAATTAAAGGCAAATTAGAAGAAGCGTCACCCTCCTCCGAACTCGACTGATAGTGTGTGTATGTATGTTAAGACAGTCATAGACACACAAACTGCCGAGTAATGAGGGAGAGGGCTTTCTCATGATATCATAAGACCCTGGGGGAGGTGCAGCTGTTGCCCCTACCTCACACCGGCCCATCTCTGTACACATAGTTCTGAGAACCAAGAGAATATCAGTGTCCTATCCACTGTTCCCAGGTGAACGCTATTGGCTAAGTGTAGCCCCAAGGAGACAATAGGCAGGATCAGAGAGCAGAGAAACACCAACATAAACTTGAAGCCTGACCAATTCAACATTGACAAACACTGCTGCAAGAAAGCCTAATACAATTACACTGACACAAGATCTACAGCTCTTTGCGTATATGCATAAAATGATATTTCACAAAATTGTGTCATGATTATTACAATTTTCTTTTACACTAATTCTGCTCTGTCAGACCCATATTATATGCAGTATGAAAAATGTATATTCAATTTGAGATTTGCTTAAGATTACATTTAACATTGTTGATTTATTATTTTTATTAATTATTAATGTTAATAATTATTATAATGAATAATTATTCATGTTTTTATAGATTACTGGGCATAAAACGTAACCTCATGGTGCTCTTTCATCCTTTGAGCTTGACAAAGTTTTCATAAAGTTGCTTTAATTGTGTGGACAAAAGCAATGTGAATGTTCTATTATACATCTCCTTTTGTGTTTCAGAGAATAAAGTCATTCATACAAGTTTTGACTGTCATGAGCGGGAGTAAATGATTACAGAATAAATAATTTCATTTCCTATTTTACATGGATCCCACACCAAGTGAAAAGGTGAGATGGAAAAGGAGGAGATATGAAAGGGTGAGTCACAAAGTACCAAAACCCTAAACGAATGAGGGCATGAATGAGTGCTAAAATGAGATTTCTCCAACAAGCAGTGTGGCTGAATAGAAGGTTTGATTCGATTAAGGCCTGTAATCCTGTGGCGGGTGGAACAAACTCCGTGAACCCTCACAAAAGCCTAAATTCTGCCCGCCCCTGCCAGTCTCTCTGAGCTATACAAAGGCGACAAAACCCTGAACGTGTACAAGAAAGAACACAACAACGGTTTGCTCACACACTGCCTTTGCAGCACTCAACACTACACCAAAACATTGTCTGCCATCCACTAATCGCATGATGCTGATATTGTGCTTTCTTATGATTGGCTGTAAAGAGCACATTCTTTGCTGGCACTAGATTAAAAATAAATAGAAAGGAAGATATAGATAGGTGTGTCAGAACAAGAACCGGAATACTCAGCTGTCGGAAAAGGCCTTCAGTAATCTGCCTGTCACTGCCCTACTGATACTGATACAGAATGCAAACCCTACTGATACAGAAGTGTGCAACATATGTGGCGTTATCAGGCAATATACAGATGTAGGAAGGCTTTAAAGCTAGCCTGAAATAAATAACTGAAAATATTTCGGTTTACTCTAAAGGTTAGTTGAATTTTCTCTAGACAATCAATCGTGATTCTGTAATGCTAATCTCACAATTTCAGCAGTGTTGTGTTGAACTATACATACTTGATAATATTTCCTTAATATTTACCAATCGAATGTTGATCTGTGACTTTGAACTTGTCACAAGCAAAACAAAGTAACTGCAACATGAATAATACAAACCTGAATTATTCAGTCCTTTAATTCCTTTTTACTGTATTTAGCTTTCTATTGTTTAATTAGTGTGTGCATGCAACAAAAAAATTTCACACAAATGTTTCCTTTATTTTCCCCACTGTACTCTTTTAAAACAGATTTAAATCACACATAGTATGTCCTAAAAGTGTAATTAATATAGGTGATCAGAACTAAACACCTCTTTGCTGAATGGGCATAGCATCCTCTTCACAACATTTGTAATATAATTTCCCACGGTCTGATTATTCACAATAGACCATGGATTTCTCTATCCACAAGAAAAATAAGAAAATGTAGCACTTACAAACTGCCTCTTCTGGGAAGACTCAGCTCCTTCTGAAATAAAGAAAGAGAAGAATAAAATATTAATTGTGAATCAAATTCTAAGACGTCTGAGTCACAATTATTACACAAATAACAGAACTTGTTGTAAACTAGATCATCGAAACCTAAATTTGATGCAGACACCAAATCATCCACCAGGTGGCACAATTCAACCACCACAATTCAACTCTGGTCACATTGCATGAGCCATATTTACATAGTTTAACTTGACTGAACTTGATTGAACAGACTTTTCTCTTTATTACTCATATTTATATTCAATATGTTTCAACTAATGATTAAGTGAAACAATGGCCTGTATAAAACATCACACATACCGAAGGCAAAAAAAACACCACTAGATGGCAAAATTAAGCCAATGTTACACACAGCTAGATTTACCTTCGAGCAATGCATGCCTACTGTTAGCTGGACTGAGAAAAGACAACTGATATCAGGTCCGGAAGACCCACGGGACAGAAAGGACAGACAGAATAAGGCCATTCCATCTGTCGTCCAAAGTCAATCTCCTCTCTAGTGTAAATATCCAATGCACAAACACTAAATTAAAACCCTGTTTGAGAAACAGTGATCTATGAAGATAAAATATAATAATAGTGCTGTTATAGTCACTGTACTGAAGCCAATCAAATATATTTTTTTCTCCCCATTACAACACTGATGTTAGATGTACATGCCTAACTAGAAATATGTTTGATTAAATTAAATTTATAAATTTACAATTAGTATTGCTCCAAAGCAATTTTTCACTCAAATTTTCTATGGAACCCTTTTAAAATCTCATTTGATGTGTAGAGAGTTGAATCTTTCAATCCAGACAAAATCTGAGCAGCACATTAGCATTCTTGCCAGATAAATAGCCAACTCAAACAATGGCTTTTAGATAAGTCATTAAATTCAATCATGGCATGTGTTTACAGGGCCCACCATCCATTAACAGTGTGGGTGTACGGACAGAGGCCACATGCCGTACTGATCCTTACAGATTCAACTCATTCAGTTACACAAAGCAAGCGTTTGGTAGTGTGCATATTCTGTTGACACCATGTTTTCTTTCATCTGGCTTAGCTGTCACTTTCAAATAGCTCAGCATTGAAATCAGAAGTGTACTGTAACAGTGAAATAGAAAAACAATCAATTGCAATTGCAACTGAATTGAGCATATCATCACAGCAGCAACTTGGAAGTGATTTCAATTTTGCTAATCACCATACAGAAAAAAACCTGATGAATAAAACAGGGGTAGGGATATACAGGTTGTAAAAACAAACAAGAAAAAATTCAGGTAGCTGGTAGAGCTTTTCAAGTGCACAGTAAGAAAAAAGATATGGAAAATGTATAATGCCCTGGCAAAAAAATTACAGAACCTTTCCACGAGGTTTATGAACACTTCCTTCATTCCTCAAATAACAATGCAAACCAGTACAGAAGATTCCTTCATATTAACGCGATAGATTAGGGCTAGGCTGTATTTGTGTATTGTTTCCTTTGTGGTTATGCAAAACATGGCTAATTTATCATTTGTCTTTATAATATAACTACCAATTAAGTTATCTATAACAGCTGTTACACATAAACAATATAATACATCCTCTCAAATGTGACCACAAAACCAGTCATAAGTAGCACATTTATATTTGTAGCAATAGTCAAAAAAACATTGTATTGGTCAAAATTATTTATTTTTCTTTTATGCCAAAAATCAATATCTTTTGTTGATATTGACAAGCCTCTCATAACAAGCCTGAAGATTTTCAATACCTGTAAATTTCCTACCATAAATATCTCAAATTTTAATTTTTGATTAGTAATATTATGCATTGCTAAGGACTTCATTTGGACAGCTTTGAAGGCAATTTTCTCAACATTTAGAATTTTTTGCACCTTCAGATTCCATTTTCAAATAGTTGTATCTCGGCCTAATATTGTCCTATCCTAACAAACCATACATCAATGGAAAGTGTATTTATTCAGCCTTCATGTAATGTATAAATCTCAATTTCGAAAAATTGACGTTTATGACAGGTTTTGTGGTCCAGGGCCACATATATGACAGCTATGCTTTTAATTGTGGCTGTCAGTGGACTGTTAAAGACATGTTGGTTCAGAATGATTCTTGTTTCAGTCTAATCTCTGGCTGAGAGTACAACTAATTTCAAGTGCACTTAAAAAAAAAACTTTAACCTCCCACTGAAATCAGCTCTTATTACTGCAGGGATACTGGACAAAAGTAGAGAAAGAACATATTAGACAACATAATTTTTTTTTACTGTACTGAGCAGGAGAGAAACAGCAGGTCAAATTATGAGAGAGTGAGAGAGGGAGCTGTAGCTGTATTCAGAGCGTGTCTGTGAGACATCTGTATCCCCACATCAGTAGAAGACTGAGCCAGGGAACCTTCACGTCCTCCTGACCCATCTGCTGAATATTAACACAGCAACTTCTCAAAGTGCAGCCTTAGCAAAACATGAGCCTACTTTTTAATTAGCAACTCCACCGATACCAGCCTGATACGCCTGGAGGCTTGATATATGGCAGTTTTCCTGTTTTTCATGTCAACTTGAGATCACTTTCCCCTGTGCTGTCAGAAAAAGTGCATCTTTCCTTCTCTCTTGACCTCTGTAGCCATCTCCTCTCTCTCTCCATAACAAGCGTGAAGTGCTCATCAGTGCATTTCTACTGCTCTGACTGAACTCAGGTATGGATACATCAGCCTTCAAGCGCTGTATGGACTAAATCTTGTTAGCTTGTGTGTGTAAGATGAAGTGAGTATCTACACTCGTTGCCAAATCTGATTATTTGTGGAGCAAAGCAGCGCTGCCTGATATCTGGATGGTATGTGTGTGTGATAGTGTTCAGGGGAACTGAACCCAGCTGCGTAATGAGTGGCACGAGGGAGAGCATGCCATGCCTATTTATCTGTAGCTCTGCTCTGAAGACAGAAAAAAATAAGGCAAAGCCATACTGAGGATGTTTTAAAAAAAAATAACCCAATGTAGACTTTTGAGACAGTACTTTGGAGGCTTCAGAGCACAGCCTAGGTTTTCTTCGTCTCTACACTAGCGAGAAGTACACTGTGATTGTGCAACACAACTAGACACTCTGATTATTATCATTGGAGCTGTCTTTGGATGCCTTTAGCTGTCCGATGCCCCATTCATATTTCAGTAGTTGTACGCCAGACACTTTCCCCTTATCTATCTCTAAAAACATCATTTTAAATTATTTGTAATTAAATTAAGATTGCTTCGCTTTTTCTAATAAATGAATTACATGAACAACTGCAAATGTTTATATCAAAGCAAGTTTGTGATGTTTCTATAAAATTGTCATCCAATAAACAGTAATATCCATTGGATGAACAAGGAACCAGTATAGAACACAAAGAGCTAGATAAAGCCCTGTTTGGACACGGCTAGTTTTCTAAATTATATCTATAATTCTTGTCACCTGAGGTCTGTGATTTATTGTATCAATTCAGATGGGACTAACAATTCCATGTTTTTTACAGACAGATGTATTTATGTGCATCATGTATGATTTTATGTATGTTTTAATGAAATATTTATTGATATAATTGTAATTTATTATAAATAAACTTCACGTGTTTATATAATTGGCTACTTATGAAAAACTAAATTACCGGATGCTGAAGCTAAAATGGTCACAGCAAGACATAACCAACCAATTCCACCCTGAAACAATGCCTGACACTGTATCTTCCTCTTTTCCCTCTATATTTTGGGGAAAAGTAGATTATGTGTTTCAGTCTCATACAAGTATTTAATATTGGAGAAAAATGCAATCTGAAGCGCTGAACTCTGTTCTGGCAGGCTGATTACATTAAGGCATATGGAGGGTGGGGTCTGAGGGAGACCAGGGAGCAGTTGCACAAAGCCACACACATACACACAACAGCATGCTGGCCAAGGCTCTGTCACTGCCATGGGCTAAAATGCTAGGCAATGAAATCAGCCAGAGTGACAGTTTAGAGCAGGCCCCCTGCTCTCCCACAAAGGCAATCTCCCCAATGGAGCCCATTAATATTTCTTAAGTTCTTCCAGCATGACAAGAAGCCGTAGTGCAGGGAAATGTAATCAGAGAGATGGGCCGAAACAACATCATGCTGCTCAAATGGACTCCTGGAGACAGTTAAAGCCATCAGGAGCTGCAGCAAGAAAAGCAACTCTGTGTTTACACTGCTTTAAGAGCTTACCGGAGGTGCAGGTTTCAGGTTTGAGGGAGTTCAAAAGTATGTCGCATCAAGATGCTGTGCAATGTCGTTGTGACCTTGAGTAGAGTTTAATCTGATGGGACCAGGTTATTCTGAGCAACAGTTTTATGTTTGACTGACAGCTCTAAATCTCTGCCCGATTAGTGCTGACTTGTGGTGTCATGCCCTCCCGCATAGATTTCAAGCTAGCAGAGCCAATTACAAAAGCCTCAGAGCTCTTGAGGATAAGCAGTCATACATTAAGACAAAACAGACACTGAACATTCGTTTAGCGTCATTAAGATTCATTACAGCCAGAGTCAGGCTCCACTCACGTCAACCTGATCCAGCAAGAGCACAGTGCTCAATAATAAAGCAACAGCAGTGCTAGAGAACTGAAACAAACCAGAGCTGCAGGTCAAAATGCAAATTGGTCCTTGTGACTCCAAGCACCAGCCAAGAACAACACCACCCTCTCCTCACATTTCTGTGGATACACGTCATACATATATTAATATAAAAATGTTTTAAAATGTCCAAAAAGTGAAGAAATTCTTTAATAATTTAATAAAAACACTTCTCGCTACATTATTTGAATAATTACATCATAACATGAGGCAAAGCAATATTGCTTTGGTCTACTAAGCAAAATTAAATCTATGGTTTTCTATTTCTATTTTTAAGTTTTAAAATATAATTGTTTAAATACATAATTTTTTTAAATGTATATGTGTGAAAATGAATTAAATACATTTTTCACACAATTTTTTTATGTCTCGTATGCTCACAAAGTCTGCATTTATTTGATTAAGGAAATACAGTAAAGACAAATATTGTGAAATATTATAACACTGCTACTGTCAGTTGAGAACAAAAATATATTTCTTAAATACTTTCTTTGAAAAAAATCTTTTGAACAGAAGTATATAAACAATTGTTTTCTTTACAATAAAAATGTGGGAAAATAGCTGGATTATACAGCTGTAATTTAACTCCAAGACAAATAAACCGTGGAAACAGACAAACAGAGTGGGATGAGTTATATGCTGAAGTTTAGTAGTATACAATGATATATGGTACAGTAGTAGTAACAGGTATGTTTTCTTAGCGAGTCCTATTAAAATAAATGCAGCCACGTGAACTTGATGCATAAAGAACTGTTGACAGCAGTCAAAGTGCTGACCTGTCCCAAGCCATGTACAGTGTCCAAAGGCTTCCAGGATGGAAACAGACAGCTCTGGCCAAAAAGTCAGAGGTCGCTGGTTCCCTCAAGACCTCACCAGGGACACTGGACAGCCTCTGACAGTGACAGGCTGTGTGCAGGACAGCACTGCAATCACGGCGGCTCTTTCAGTCTTTGAGTTAATTGCTGGCACATTTCCTCAACAAAATATTACAGATGCCGATGGATAAACTTGATGGATACCAATAATGCCTGCATCTAAAATAGAAAATATGACATCTGTACTGTACATTAAACTGCTGCAACTTCAACCAATTAGGAGATATTTTATATTTAATGCACTGTTGTACGGAGCAGGCCAAAGAAATCTCACAGTGGGTGGTAGTAGAATGAAGCAGAACAAAATGCCCCACTGCGGTTTGCTTGTTCAAATTAACAAGGAAGAGATAGCTTTTATCGCTTGTAGCTTTATCCAGTCGCACCTGGTTAGGACATGGTGTGAGAGAGAAAGATACGAGCCCACTGCCACCCCTGGACACGTTGACGCAGTCTTGGCCGATTTCATTACACAGGACTAATGAACTAATTACAGTAGGCCCAGGGGAGGCCTTGCTCCCGGTCTGAGTTTCTGGGGAAAGGACAGTTATGGAGCAACAGAAGCGCTGCAGAGAGGAAAACATGCCACTAAAAGCTCAGCAAATATAACCAACAGCTTTGCAGCTGTACAGTAGAGAAATTAAATGTTGTGGAGTGCAACATTTCTCCATTGCCAGCTATCGAATAATAGGTGTTTAAAAGCAAAACCTGAAAAACTAAATTTTCACCAGCTAATTATTTTTGGAGGCTTTTTGTCAGTGTCAGTCACACAATTTAATGCATCCTTGTTGAATAAATACATACAATATAAAGGCAATATGCATGCACAGTAGTAAACCTACATTAGTGTCCCATTGTGAACTCTTAGACAGCGACAAGCTTCCTGCCAATATACTTGAACAATAAAAGGTCAAGAGGGTGTAGTCTAGTGATTGCATAAAGCAGGTCTAAGGCTGTTTAATCATTTCATGGAGCAAATGGGGCGTAGCACTAAGCCTGTTGAGACTAATTGCTTGCAATGAACAAGTAAACGGAAGTGATGGGGGTGAGAAAGAGAAAGAGAGGGAAAGGCAAATCAAAGAGTTATATGTACCAGGAGAATATTAATTAACTGGGTCATTGTAACACAGATAGAACAATATACATAAGAAGGAGAATATGGCGCCTGTGGCAGAGCAGACATCATTATAATGAGTGATTGAAAACTGTTGGGCTGGAACAGAGGATGATGGACTATTGGAAACGGTGCCAAACAACAAAAAACAATGATTTTAATATGTTTAGGTTTACAACGTACAAGTGCAGGATCATTAAAAACATAAAAAAATATTTTTTTTCAGAATATGAATGATCTTTGCCCATGTATTATTCACCATCATAAAGTGTTGCAGATGGTAACCAGGTGTTTCTATGCAGTTTCTAACATCTCAGCATTCCCATAGTCATCATTTACAACAGAATGCATGGAATAGACAGAACGCAGTTGCGTATGAGAGAACAGTGCGTTTCATTTGGGTTGTAGCTCATTCATATTAATTGAAGTTGGTGCTGGGAGTATGTAGGACAGGAAGATGGCTGAGGCGGGGCCACTGGGAAGAGGTTTAGGAGAGGGAAAGAGTGAATACAAGAACAGAGGGAGGGCAAGCGGAAGGATGCAGAGAGAAATGCTGCAAAACACTTCTGATAGATGCAGCTGCAGATTTTAAGAGATGCCATCATCATCATCATCATCATCACCACATACAAAGACAACTTGGCTGCCGCCAGCCGCCTGTCATACTGCGTGAGGAGGGCTAAAGCGGCACAATTAGCAGTCGTGATATATGAGGATCTCCTCGTGTTGTTGGAAAGGAGCACCAAGTAATTATCCCTACTATTGTGGTACGCTTTTGGCAGAAGAGGACGTCTAGCCCTTAATTCACTCTTTCTGTCTTCTCCTGCGCTCCCTCACTCAGATGCTAATCTAGTGATCAGTCTAGCTATTCACACTGACTATCAAACTGTGGAAATTAAAAAAAGAACATGAAAAACCCCACTAATCCTAATTATAATTTGCATATTCAAATTAAATCTAAATTCCTCGATGAAATGTCTAAGTGGAGATAATGGAGAGTGAAGAAAAACACAATGCTGGAGTGAAGATTGGCAGATGTGTTTTTGTTTTTTTTTACCTTTGAAGAATTCAAATGCAGTAATGATGTACCAGCATGTCAAGCGGGAAGCGTATTTGGCACTTCTGTTTGACAGTGTTGCTTTTACCTTTATTTGAACTTTAGCGCTTTATGCTATCGGCAGCAATGTTTTCTCAACAGATCATTTTGCATTAGCGTCGAGCTAACAGAACGATGCTGGAGCTACGTTCTGTCAGATCTCTGAAAAGCTCTCCACGTGCAGCAGCAGGCTGTCTCGTTGGTATATCTTGCCAGCTGCGTTATTCAAAGAGAGCTCATCCGTCTCCTACATATAGGGTGACAGTCGTCATCCCCCGTTGCAAACGGAGGAGCTTCAAAGCACAATGTCGGCAGGATTGTTCGTTACTGTGTATTGCCTCACCACAATGGGGTTTGAACAATACAGTGCAGCACTTGGTTTGATCGTAATGATATTCAATACTGTTTTGCTCTAAGTTACAGATGTAGGAATAGAACGTCGCATTCGTGAGTGGGAACGTATAAAAAAAGAACTTGGCCGTTTGAGGTCAACAAATGTATTAATGAAACCATACGGCAGCAGGAAGGAATCATAAAGAGAAAAAACTTTAAACACTGACCCATTTTTTATGAGTGAAAAGTAAGTGCTGCACTCACAAACTACATTATGCATTATAGATGTAATATTTCCAGCTTCCTGCTAATTTTGCTTTGCAAAAAAAGGAATTAGTGATCAATAGAAAACTTGACACAAAAAATTGCAAATATAAATAACATTAAATGCAAAAATATAACAAATATAAATTATATTTTTATTAAATATGACAATTTGGGTTCAGTAAGTTTTTTGTTGTTGTTGTTGTTGAAAGAATCAAAGCTTTTGTTCTGCAATGATGCTTTACAGGGTTGGTTCACCCAAAAATGAAAATTAGCCCATGTTTTACTCACCCTCAAAGCATCCTAGGTGTTTATGACTTTCTTCTTTCAGACGAATCCAATCAGAGTTATATTTAAAAAAATATTGCTCTTCCAAGCATTAGAATGGGAGTAGGCCGGTGTTTTTGTTCAACAGTCCAAAGTAGTGAAATATAGCGCGCATGCGGCGCATCCATAATAAGATGTGCCTCACAAAGCTCCAGGGGGTGAATAAAGGCCTCCTGTAGCAAACTGATGCGTTTTTGTGAGAAAAAATATCCATATTTAAAAATGTTATAACTACTTTTTTGTCACTTTTGTACTTCTACGCGGAAGCCACGGGCACGTAATGATAGCATCGGCTAGCTAGCATGTGGCTATATAAAACTAAACATTAGCTACAGAATGCATTGTGTAAAGAAAAAGTGTAAATGTACAGGAAGATACTGAATAAACAGATCCCATGATCCTCTAGGAGAATCCCATGATCATATTTGAATAATGAGACATTTGTCCCATGCATGACTGAATGAGTCTGCCATTGAGTAGGCGAACAGACACTGCTCCAGTTGTCAGTATTCAAATCCCAGGTGCTCATTACTGCTCCACAAGACACACAGAGGTGTACTTCTGGCATATCTGCCAATACCCTGCTACCAACAACAGACTCGGCACAAATGTCTGAATGCTAGAGAAAGAAGCTCATTTGTCTTGGTCAAAGAAAACAGCTACAGAATGTTTCAGAATAATAAAACAACCACTAAAACATGCCTCTCAGGAAGATAGCAATGAATCCGCTCTTGTAGCAGAAAATGAAAACAAAACAGGAACATGAAATCACAGAAGGTAAAGAAAGTGAAAATATAATAGCATAGACCGAGAAAACAGTAGAAGATGGCAACATGCCACACCCAGATGAATAAAAGAGCCAATGTAGAGAAAGAGCCATCAAGGCATGAAGCCCATGGACGTGCTATTGATGGCAGAAGAGACGCCAGATACACAGAGAGACAAAAGGAGCAATGGTGCTCATTACTAGAAGCTGAAGGAGAAATGGCTGTGTGAGGGTAGACGGAGGTCTGGCTCCCCAGGGAGGACACCACACGAGGCAGACGATCAAAAACCGCCCCCAACTGTGCGAACAGACAAGACACGCTACCAACATACTGCTATTTTGCTGTGAATTTGATTAATGCCTACTGAGAGAGGTGCTACAGCAGAGACCACTGACTTTAAGTGCCAGACAAAAGGGAAAACGAGAAAAAAAGAGAACGGAAGAAACAAACTGAGACAAAGCAAAGTGACGGTTGCAGTATTATAGTTTAAATCAGGAGAGAATTGTTAGTTTTAAGTGCAAGGAAGAAGTACTCTGTCATTGTTTGTCCAAATGTGTTGGTTTTGTGAAACTGTGTTTGGAAACAGTATTTAGCCTACGGCCAAGGGGGGCAGGGGGGTGTCTAGACACTTTTCTGGCATCCTCCTCTATTCTTCACCCACAAACCAATAAAAACAATCTTAATGGGCAAATTTTACTGACACTAGAAAATCGAGATCAGTGTAGAACGGATTTAGTTTCTCTAACTATATATCTGTGGCAGGCTTTTTATAAACAAGTTTTTTATTGCTGCTTGTCTGGGTCCTTGATGAAGTGTCTGAATGAGAACAGCTTCAGTGGAGCACTTTATTTAAAAACTCTCATTTAACTCTAAAGCAAACATGAAATCAGAACTGACCCCATTTACTGTACTTTCTTAACACATGTTCCTGGTCTTATTGTAAATGATTTATTAGGGAATGTCATTCCAAATTAATTTTGTGAAAAACGACACGATTGTTTTGGATCTTTCATCAAAATGCAATGTCTAGTTTTGGCTCTGAAATTACCTTCCTTTTCAGTTGATGAGGTCTAGTTTATGCAGATACAGAAAATGTTGATCAACAGCCAAATAGATAATGCATTTTGAGGCGACTATAGTACTTGATGCAAAACATGATGATAACGTAACGCTGTTAACAGTGCAATACACATTATGGCAATAACAGCAACCAATAATATATTTGACGAAGAATAGGACATATTGAGACGCATCCTTCACAATTGACTGGAAACTTGATCAGGCTCCATTCTGATATGTACCACCCACTTTTCACAAAGCAATCAATTCCTGATTGATAAAATCAAGCCCCTCCCAACATTTTCTTCTTAGCAATATCTTGTTTCACCGTAAAATATCACATTACATAAGCAATTGGTTACAGTTTCATGCTGACTTTGAATCTTTTCCACAGTTTGTGATCTGCGATTATGATAAAACTGGATTTTTAACCCGTTTGTCATTGACTGAATGTCTTTTAGTGTCTATCTTAATGGCTTATCTCAAAGACAAGGGGGACAACACTGATTAAGGCCGCTCGAAGAGCAGAATTCATTACCACTAAGTAATACTGTCTGCTGTGAAGCCACCAATCCAAGTCTGGGTTTGTGTATGTGTGCATTTCAATCTCTGGCAGCTGAGTCCACTCTCTTTTTAACATTTTCCCCTTCACCCCTCCTCCTCTATTCAGTCTAAAACGATGATCTCATGCTCTCACGTTGGTCTCAGAGTGAGCTTATTGCTGTGCTCTTAATGCATTTACGAGTCTTTGACGGGGGGCTGGCAGCATTGCCTCACTACCCCAAGTAGGAGCATGGTGAAATGTGTAATGTAGACAACAGTGCCTTCATTCACACCCCTTGCGCTTTAAAGTCCAGGTTTGTTAAGCAGTCTCAACCATCTTGGGAAAAGACAAGGCTTTACTGTGCTGACAGAGCAACCAAAAGTATATAGCACAACAAATGAATGAGATGCAAAAAGAATATGTTGGGAAAAAATGTTATGGTCTTTTATATTTGTTCTTTTTCTTCCTTCTCTCATTTGTCTTGCCACAAGTGCACAAACATGCACACTTTTTTTCTGGACGTTGATAATCAGATAATCATGAAACAGCGCTATCACATTACAAAAACATGCAAAACAAGTTCCAGTGAGGAATTTATTTTCAGAGAAACAGGTACTAGGAAAAAGGTACAGTGAAAAAGATATTACCACGTCTGAGTGTTTAGAGTGCACTGTACTGTTATGAGGACAGACAAAACTAGGACACAGGCATCTCTGCAGTCTGAACGACCTTACAGAGTGAGCTTACTTCAATCAATGTGCAGTGTACTAGAGGAATATGACTTCCACAGTGGTAGTGTTCATTTGAGCAGGTCTCATGCAGGGGCTGAAGAAGGGGTTAGGACAACGCATTGGGAAACATGGTACATCCATTCTAAACAGCTATTCTTGGTGTACACTAAGTGACTGCTGAAACTAATCGGCCTTTATCCTTTAATTATGATATCAAGCTATTCTTTAGACTAATGCTGCATTAAAAGTGGGATATTAATGAGAATGTAAATCTCAGGGGAATCTAGACTAATGCCGATTCTAATACATTGCCGAGTCATCAGAAACGATCCTTTTAGCTTCTTAGTAAGCGGCTGTTCTGGTCAGAGTGCGGTCACGAGTTATTTAGCAGCTCAATAACCAATGTTGTTTTCACAGTGACAAAATACAATGCTGCGTCAGTAATCACAAATTGTCAGTCATGCCTCTAGCTTGGAATTGATTTGGAGACATAAAGAAATAAAATGACAAGATGTTGGTTTCATGTTATGATTTTCTGAACTGAAGGTTACAAGCACATCAATAAAAAGCGAGCAGAAATAATTGGGGTCCAAGCAGATTGTGAAACTGAAAAACATGACCACTATTGCCAAATTTCAATGTGGATGCTGTTGTGTTGGTAGTAAGCTTCAACATTATGCATGACAAATATCCTGTTATTTAGACTTCAATGGCTTCAGAAAGCGTTATTTTACTCTAATATGGAGATCGTTCCTAGAAATTAAATATCACATCAAGCACACAGCACAACAAAAGAGAAGATCTCGTTGTCATAGTTCTGTAGTTGCTTGTTTGTTTTCTGTTGTTTGCTTGTTTTTTATTCCAAAATACGGATATAAAATGTTGAGAAGTTTGAGAACTTCATAAAGTATAGTAAAATGTAACATACATATTGAAATATACTAACAAATCCGGTGACAAAAATTATACTTTTAGATGGCCCTCAAATATATTCTCACTACACAGCATTTTTTTTAATGAATGAAAGCACTGCTTACAAAGTTTACTAAATTTCTCTCTTACCTGCCCAGCCTGAGATGCAGCCTGTATCGATTCCTTGAGAATGCACAGTCTGACTCCGTACCAGCTCAGTGAGCGCCTGCAGGCTAATGGCCTTCTGTTCTCATCACTATCTGCTGGTAGGATCCTGGAGCAGGCCATAACAACCAGTGTCCAGCATGCACTCCAAACACTAGCCTTACACCATTCCTTTTAGAACAACTGTGCCTGACTGAGACACCCTGAAACCTTTTTGCCTACTTTTAATCTGCTAAAGTAAAATCAGATTACTTGTTTTGCTTACACTGCCCCAATATGATAATTCCTTGCTGAATTAGAACCATTTTGCTTCAGTATTGGTAGTCTGCCAAAAAACAGATTAAAAAAATTACTGAAATAAGGTGTAAAAGAGAGTGGGAACCAGAGGACAACATTGATTTAAAACAAAGGATTTCTGCACATGTACACCCTCTCTTGACGATCAGGAAGATCTATGTTTGCTTTCTTTTTTACACTCTTTGTAGTGTAATGCAATTAAAATATACAATATATATATATATATATATATATATATATATATATATATATATATATAAAGTTGATCCAGTTGAAAGAAGGGAGAAAGTAAGGGAGACAAGCTATTTATCGGGGCCAGCAGTTGAAAATGAATAAGCATAAAGTGGGTCATCGCACCAGACTGTTGCGGTTAATAAAAAGCAATAGGAGTCCAAATATGTTCCATTACAACCTCAACTACCTCCTAAAGGTCTCATCCCTCAAAAGCTGCACCCTCTCCATCACCTCCTCCCTTTCTTTTCCGATTCAATATAGCCTGCAGGTACAATCTCCTGATGTCTGAAACCCTCGCCTACAAACGCACCAGGGCATAAGAACAATTTAACACTCTAACCTGTCAGGAAATGGGAGAAACACAAAGAAGAAGATCCTAGCACCTCTACGCTCCACTCCTCCACAGCTCATCTGCACCTGAAGACCAAATGCCCCAACACCTCTATCTGTAGTTCTAGCTTATCAACACAAACAATAGAGCTGGAGAACCGAGACCTGCATTCCCAGTGCTAACGTCTCAATAAACGGTACAGTTCACTGATTAACTGCCTGATATTGCAGGGTGTGAATTAGATAATAGACCTATCGTAACAACACATTCCAAGCAATATATGGGGCATATATTAGTGTGTTATGTCACATCAGAGCATGTAACATGCAAACTGAAGTCCTATGAATACTTTCACCTGAGTAATCATGAGGAAAAATCAATCCTAACATCACCTCAGATAAGAGCGAGGAGCAAAAAAAGCTTAATCGGCTTAATCTCACCCACCCTCAAAAAAAAAAATATTTATTTATTTATTTCACTTTGACTTCAAATGAAATTCCATTTCTAATCCTTGGAACTGTGAGATGAGCTGGATGAACATAGTCATATTTTCTAAAGAAATATTTCCAAAGAAGGAATAAAAGAGAGCACAAAACCTGAAATGCTGTAACAGGACAAACTCTGCTTAACTTTTGAAAATGACTGAAGTACTAAGCTTTCATGTTTTTAAATAAGGATTTAAGGCTGCAAAGTGTTTAAAGGTTATATCATGTGTTTTTATTTATTTACTTTCAGGTTAACTTTAATGCGATTTCTTGCTTGTCAAGGTTTATGGCAACAAAAAACATAATTTAATTTTACATTACCATTTTACATTTACATTGTAAATGTACTTTTATCCAAAGCGACTTACTCAGGCTATACATTTTTTGTCAGTATTTTAGAATGTAAAAGTATACACTTTTACCAAATACAGTTTATATATTTTAGGGCTGATATCATCAACTACCTCAAGACACACTACACATTGTGATACACTTTGATCAAATACATTGTGTAGAGAGCTTAAAATACATATGCCAATGCACTACAAAGCCAATGTTTATCTAACGTGAATTGAGTTTGAAGCTCTAAAATGATAATAACTGAACACCTGTGACTCCATATTCAAAATAAATGTGCCAAGTTGCTACATTGTTAACAAAATACCCTACACCTAAGCTACATTACTTGTCATAAACAGTTTATTCTGATTCATTAACAAATTAAAAACTTTGATTAGGGCCATCACACCATGCCTTATTGCCTAACTAACATTTTAAAGCTTTGACCAAAGAGTGTTTGATTGTCAGGGGCATGTGGATGACCACTGACATTGAGGAAAAAGCATTAAACAGACCTGGGCCTCAGGAGACCACTCAGAAGCATTACAGAGATTTAGTCTCCCCTCAGCCTTTAACCTCTTCCCATAAACACTGCCAAATGTGGCTTTCCATGGCGCTGCGTCTCGCACTGGCCAGCAATATTGGGCTTGGTCCCCATGTGACTAACTGCCCAGACCACTTTAGAGCATTAAGGGGATGCAAGGCTTAAAGCCATAATGACCTATTCATCAGCAATCAGTCAATATGTTCATAAGAAATATGGACCTCAAAAGACCCCAAGTGAATATGTGCATAAGCTACCATTCAAAAGTTTGGGTTTAGAAAAATGTTTTGTTTTTTAAGAAAATGTATACTTTTATTTAGCATGGATGCATTCAATTTATCAAAACTGACAGTAAAGACTTTTACACTGTTACAAAAAAATATATTTTACTGTATATTTAATCATAAAAACATATTTAGATCTTATTTGAAATTGTAATACAATTTCATAATGTTACTGTTTTTATTGTAACTTTTAAATTAATGAGCACAGCCTTGGTGAGCATAAGAGACTTTATTCAAAAACATCTTATTGATTCCAAAGTTTTTGAACAGTAGTGTATGTGTTTATAGTGGTGGTGTTCAGATTCTGCGGACAGACTCGGAGTGATTGTAGAAACAGGATATGAAGTTAAATGAGATGTTACAGTAGATAGCAGAATAAGGCCGCTGCTTCATCTCACTGTTCAGTTCTGGCAGACAGAAAGCCCTACGGTGGATTTACCGAGACAAAACCTCCCCACTGCACAGCTGAGTGAACAGACAACACCGAGTTCAGCTCAACCACATCCATCCCCACAGCCAACGGGCAAAAACACAGACACCCTAGCACAAAAGACAGCACTGAGAGCCACAAAGTGCCTTAAAACCCCCACTATTACCCAGAATGAAAACGAACTGCGCCCGTGCTGCTCTTGATGCTTGTAACACAAAAGTACGCACACCATCAGGAACAACACACCTCCTGGATACAATAATACTTCAACAGCGAAATGCCTTTTCAGTGAATGACACTTCAGTGCAATACTGCACCGCTCCATTTCACATGAACCTTTTAAATATTATCTGAATTACAGAAGGACATTGTCAATTTTCTTTTCATCTTGTTTACCAACATCTTATCTTCCCACTAAAAACCCTGCGGACAAGGAGTTCAATTACACAATCAAATAGCTTCTGCATTGTGTAGATAACGCTGTAGTTCAATTAGAGTTGATACTGAATATATAAAAAACAACATTGTATATCTCTTGACAGTGTACTTGACATCAAGGGGCGATGTTCTCAAATTTAACAGAGCAGTTGTCATCTACTCGGGTTAACTAGTGAATTGACAGTAAATGCAGTTACACAACACACTCTCGGACTGTTATAATATTACAGAAAAAAACAAGACTGAAGAGTTGAAAGAGGTGTCCTTGCAAAAAGCCAGGAATACATTTGTTGATGTGTGCGAATACACTCCCGTTTAGCATCTGCGTCAGGTGATTAAGTGTAAATTTGTGTCTATATATATACACACAAGCATGTTTGTGTTGTGTCAGGCAAGTCAAAGCCAGAATGCCTCACACTGTTCTTGTCACACAGGGTGGGGGGGGGTGTATGTACTGTACTTGATAATTGCCTCAACAAAGAACTGAGTTTGGCCCCATGAAGAGGGGGGTTTGAGGTCTACTACAGTAGTTATGGTTTCTGCTCCTCATTTCTAGCATTACTGGCAGTCTAAATCACTTTATCTGTTCACATTCTAACTTAGTCTGCTTCAATCTTTGTTCAGCTGTCCAAACTAAAAGTTTGTACCCATTTAAAACACTGAGTCATGATGATGACTATTGACACAGTTCCTGTAATTCAAATAGGAAAGCTAGTAAGCAAATCATTCAAATAATGACAGACAGACAAGCAGATACGAGAAGAAAAAAAATGCTGAATTCAGCCCTGAATTGATTTGAACACCCCCCACCCCGCCCGAAAGCACGGCAATCTGTTATCACATTAGAAAGGTTCACACTGTTGGACAAAACTGGATAATTTGATCCCGTGGCAGACTTTTTTTGCTTTCTGCAGTGCTTATAATGTATGAATGGTGAAGACTAAGAAACGATGAAATGAGACTAGTTGGACAGTTTAAACTGAAGCAAATGCTTTTGATTATGTTAGATGTATCATTCATCCTTACCTGAAGGCCTCTCCTCCTTAATATACTGGAGTCATCCATTTTATTGTCTTGTATCTGACCCCGACTTTAGTGAAGTTGTCCTAATTTCCTATTCAAGGATAAAGTCTTCTATCCAAGATTTATCAGAATTCCATGAGGCACAAATGATCTGGGTATCAGTACTGGGAATTTGCTCTTTGCTGATGTCATGCTCATCCACAGCAAAAAACAGATGTGATCATCCTATAAGATTAGCAAATGACTACTGAACCATTTTTCCTGCATGCTACAACAGTCTTGTTTGTAACTCTTCTCACCTAAAAGTGAGGGGCACTCATAAAAACAACAATGTCCTAGTATAGATTTTAACAGGTATTCCAAAAACTTTCCAAAAGCATTCAGTTCAACACATGGCTCACATTCTTGTTCCCCGTTCACGGTTTGCTTCAGGCGGTTCGGAGAAAGGATAGCTTTCAGAACAGTGCCTCTGTATCTCTCGGGATCTTTGCTTCCTTGGAATGAGGAATGGCTGGAAAATATGCGTCTCCCTGAAACTCTTCCTTCATTCATCCATTCAGCTAAGGCGACCTCCACTATCATCAAAACATCTTTTCACCCCAGGCTTAAGGAATCACAACCAAGTTATTTTCCCGTGCCTCTACTTTACCTCACTCCGACCCACTCAGTCTCCAGAGATTCCCAGATATCTTCATTTCTATGGAAACTACAGCCTCTGCATAAACGGTGGACAGTTAATGATAAAAATGGCACCTCAGGGGATGAAAATAGAAAAATATTCAGGCCAGCGCAGTCCTCCAGAGATGCAGAATCAGTCTAAGGTGCAATGGACTGCATTAAACCGACCAAGTAAAGTTTAACCCCCTCCTCCAGTGCATCCATTTACCTAGTAGGTTAATTCAAGTGATCAAGTAAGTTGTTTATCACTTGCTTCAGCCCGAGAGTGGCTAAAAGTGGAAGGGCGGAAGCAAACAGAGAATATTTTCAGCCTACACTCTTGAGATGATCTAAAAACAGTCAGTAGCAGCAGCAGCAGGAGAATGCAGGCACTGGCTGCCCACTGACAGCACAAGGCAAACAACAACTCCAGTCAGAGCCCCATGGCTGGATTCCATTCCCCTCGGCCGAGAGGCCTCTGTCTCTCATTCGCCAGGAAGGCAGGCGAACGACAAAAGCCGTGCTGGCAGAGCTGTCTTTTCAGTGGCAGGTGCAAACAGACACTGCACTCACGCTGATTGCTTGTCTGCTTTTTTTCACATATCTCCCCTGCTTTATTCAGTTTCCTCAGCTCAGCCTGAAGAGCTGGACTACAGCCAAGATTGTTCTCCCGAAAATGGTTGAGATCGGGGGACAAGATAAAAATTCCATGCAGGAAGAGTGTCACTCAGAATCTCCTCATCTTCTCCCGTCAAAGCGCATGAAGCGGTCCGCTGTTTGTGAATGGGCTGCCTGCCGGAGGGGCTGCAACGGCAGAGTCACAATTCAGCTACATTCAATCTTGTCATTTAAATCTTCCGCTTGTACTGCCTTCTATCAGTGCACATGCAGGTGGTTAAAGGAATAAAATAGCTGTATTTCTTTTCTTTGCTTGTGCTGTACATAGAAGCCTTCTGTATCTTCCGTTTCTCGCTCTCTTGTTCCTTGTAAACTCTCCTCCTCCTCTTCCCAGCACCTCACTGCTGAATGCTGCTTTATCTGTCCTATCAGCCAGCAACACATTCAGCCAGCCAATCAGATGCACACAGAGCTCAGAGCTATTTGCATAATATGAATGGGGGAGCAAAAAGGCCCCACCCCTTTCACTCGCTTCTGTGCCCTTCTGTGCCATTCTGCTCACAATGCTCTGCTTTACCCCAAAACATAAAAAATACACATGCACACAAAAATACACATTTTCTCTTCTTACTATTCAACCATACTGCTGCAACCAGCACAAAATGTCCTATTCTTTATGCCTCTCCTTCCTGTCCAAATATGGCGTCTGTGTTTTGTACAAGGGAAAAAAGTGAGCCTAATACCAGTATATTCAGTAATGACAGTCTAATGAGATTGTGCAGGGCTTTTCGTCAGTACAGTGATGCATTAGCAGCGGCTCTGTTCATCTCAAGGGACAGCAGGAACAAAAGCAAGAGGGATTATCGTCCATAGGCAGAACACTGCCATTGCCACTGCCATACATACAGTATATATATGTGTATTAATCACCCACCTCTCCTCTCTCTCTCACACTGCCTCCGACATCATAGAGGAAATAGAACAGAATAACAAACACGGACATAGAAGAAAATGCATGTGTAGTGTAGAGAGAGAGAGAGACGTGGAGAGAGAAGCTCTTTCCTCCCACACACAAAGTGAAGAGCGGACAGAGAGTCATTATATGATCAGGTGAGTACCAGAGGAAAAGCAAATTATGTGTTTGGATTTGTGTGTGCAAATGCCTTTGTAGTAAGATCACACGCAAAACCATAGTAACTTTAAGCATGTAGTGTCACAGTTTAGTGGAATGGACACAGTGAAAACACAATGAACATACTAAACTCTTCATTCACAATTAGTTTTGTTAAAAAAAAAGTAATTACTAGCTTTGTAATTGGAAGTTTTGTAATTACTAGGACTGTCAATTTAATATGATTCATTCTAAAAAAAAATGAAAAAGAAAATTAATGCACTTAATCATGCTCACTGTCCTATACATTTACATTTATGCATTTAGCAGACATACATTTCATAAATACATACATTTAAAATATCTATAAAAAAAAAAACTTTAAAAGACATTGAGGGCAGCAACAGAATCTCTGGATATATTTTCCACAGAAAGATAACTGCATTTCTGACTAGGGATGCAGCGATTAACCGGTTTTACTATTAACCGCACTTTAAAACATCACGGTTAATTAATCGTAAAGGCTCCGCTACACCGAGTGTTTCTGTTGCAAGGAACGGGAACCGTTGCAACTTGTGCAAAACGAAAACAAAGTTACACTAGCGGTGCACCAGCTTAAAATGCTGTGCTTATCAGAGACACGGAGGCTACTACACACACTAGATTAACTGTGACAGAGGAATCAAACAGCGATCCTTTATTTCCACCAGAGAAATGACTGATAGTGTGGGGCCATTTTGGGTACACCAAGAATGACCAGGGCGTCATTTAAATATTGCCGTAAAAATAGCTGTTAAAGAGTATACATAAGGGATAATGCACGGCTAGCCAACCTCTTCTCGTTGTGAAATAAACTATTTTAATGCACGACGTCAAGGCAAGGACCACCTGACGCGAAGTTCGTTAGCTCTGGCGTTCTGCCCGTTTCAGACAGAGATGAAATAGTGCAGAGAGAGAGAGAGAGAGAGAGAGAGAGAGAGAGAGAGAGAGAGAGAGAGAGAGATAGAGAGAGAGAGAGAGAGAGAGAGAGAGAGAGAGAGAGAGCTGACAGTTGCATGTGAGAATTAGCCTACCTGCATCTGTGTGTCAATGCAAACAATGAAGATTTGAGTTTAGTTATTTAAACAGTAATTTTACCCCTCTTTGCTGATTAATATAATGTAGCGATCCAGTATCTAAGCCATTTTATTAATGAAAGTTGCTGGGCAGAATTGACAACAAGTTTCTGTCCTCCTAAATGTTTGTGTGGGCAGATCTCGATCTCACAAACCAAAATAATAGACATGATTTTCTCAGGCCAGACGTAAAATCAGATGAACAAATATTATTAAGATGAATAAGTATGGATGACAGATGATTACAATAATAGTTCAGTTTATTCCCCTCATTAGTAATCAGTGTCCTCTGTGGGATAAATAAAGTTAATATTAGTAATATATTAATAATTAATTATTAATATTAATAATATTGAATTAACATTGTGATATATCATTCTCGTTATTATACATAAGTAAAAAAAAAAAAAATCACCATCTTTCCAAGTTCTGTACCTCAGGTCTAAAAGAAATGTAGATAATACATTTGTGATCTATTTCCATTTATTATTTTCAAAAGGGAAATACTTTTTTTCTTTAGTATTATTATTTTGTGCTGTATTATTGGTTACTGTGTTTCAAAAGGCAGCAATAAATAACACTTTAATATCTAAAGAGTGTTCATGTAATTTGTTGTGAAATGAATAAATGCATAATAATCGTGAAACCGTGATTATTCCTATAATCTATACTATAATCGTACCAACAAAATCTATAATCGGTGCATCCCTATTTCTGACATATTTACTTAATAATTGATCACACATTACATTTTGTTCTTTTTCAAACCCAAATTTTGCCTGTCCTTGTGATTCCACAATCAAATTTACATACAAATATGATGAAACACATGCAAAATGGCATGTGATAAACATTTTTTCCACAGTATTTTTTCATTGCACTTATATTGATATACATGGATGTAAACACATGTTCTGGACCAAGCGAGAACCCAAATACAATTACCCAAAATCAAATATTGAAAATACCAACACTAATTCTAATATTTAATGCTCAGTGTGTACATCGCCCTGCAATTATGAGAGGAGAAAGAATGGTGCGTCAGTGATTCAAAAAATAAATCAGTGACTGACTGTTTATTAACAAATAATTCTATATCCCTGAAAGAACTATTCCCATTCATACCTCCAATGGTCTATGTAGAAATTCCTAAATATAAACTCCAAAAATCTGCATGCAGCTTTAAATAAACTGTCCAGCTAAACAAGCAAGATAAAGCAGCCAATGTGACCTCATTGCACCCTTTACACACTCTCTTAGATACAGTCTCTAATTTATCACATCTAAGTTCAAGGGTCAGTGGTGAAGTCAAGGACCAGAGAGGTAACATAGCCCATGGCTACAAGTCTTATCAATGACAACTGAAAAAAGAGGCGCTATCTCATGTGTAGTTATCCAGTAACTGAAATTTTGCCAGTTTGCCAAAGGTGTGAGAATGAGGCATCTGCTATTGGAGGCAGCCTACATTCCTTATAAACTTAGTTCAACACTGAGGCAGAAGAGTCGCATTGCCTTGTTAGAGTCGGGAAGGAGGATTCAAATGAATTGTATGCTGTAAATATACATTACTAATGAACCCGCTTTATTGTAACATTCTGTAAGGCTTCAAATAACTGTATTACATTACTAATGTGAGTCTGGCATAGTTACACTCCATGACCTGCACCTGGGAGGCCCTTCTCGTGCAATGTAAAGCTGATGCATGACAAATACTCAGACTGTTCATGTAATAAGATATTCCTGACATAGCACACACTCCACAGACACTGCTCCTGTTTCAAACGAGACATGGACCCCACAAAACACATTCTACGCTTTGGTCCTGAGGGACACAGCAGAAAATCTTTGTGATCTATGCATGATTCTAGAAAAACAGTCAGCACGTTCAGAATTATTGATCTGAAGGGGTCATGAGACTGACTAATGGTATGAATTCTTAAGGTTGCACGCTTAGGGCACAAGTATATGACACACTGCAAAACAGCAGCATCAATATCTGAAGCTACAGATGTGTTCAAAATAGCATACTACCATAAAAGCCCATTCTCATCAAAATGCATACACACATACATAGATACACAAAGCAATCATAGCATTTTCTTCTGCCACACTTTAAATTGCATGTGAACGAGTCAGGGTGTTTGTGAACTTCATTTCTCATTGAGTCATGGAGTGATGTTCCTGTGCCATTCGCTGGGCACGTAATGAGGGAGTCAGAGAGGGCTAAAAGCAAACCTGACAGCAGAAATGGATGCCATTAATCTAGTGCACCATTAAATATATGTGATAGATACTGCAAACAAAAACATTTAGACCTACCCGAGGGAAAGAGGAAAGCAAAAATTAATTTGATTCAAAAACTAGCGACAGGAAAACATTTCTGTAAAATCAAATCTTATTCCAGAGCCGCCAGGGTTATAATTGTGTGTGCCTATTGAGAACTAAACCATAAATGAATGATGCAAACACAGACATGAACTTGAAGGCTCTTCATTAGCATTTAGTAAATTAAGACAGGTTTAAAATATTCATTTAAAGTCATACAACATTAAACAGGTTGTTGGCTTCATTTAAAAGCAAACAGGTGAATGAGAACTTGAGCTGCAGGTAAAATGCACAAAGGAAAGTGAAATTGCGTGCGATTAAATCTACACTACCAATGCACTGAATCACACACTTTCAATTCCCACTGAATGTCAAAAAGACGTCATCTGATGCCACTTGAGCAGTTTAATAGTGACGAGGGGCCATTGAGGGCAGGTTCTGATTAGAGGGCTGATCAGACTGCAGTAGAGGGTGATAACGAGGGCTCAAAAGAGAGGGTCGTGTCTCAAAGTATCTGTGGAGAGCAGGCACAGACTGCTTCCAAGAAACAGCATCGTCAGGGGCACATAATAATGAAGTGCTGAGCAAGCTTCAGGCCAAAAAACCCCACACAAGCCATCTTTTTAACTTGGTGAGCTACGTTTTGTGAATCGTGTATGAGTGTGTGCTTAACATGAGTGTTTATGAAGAACTGGTAGAATATGTAGAAAATTGTATTCCTGGATTAAATCCTAAAACTAATGAAATACCCAAAATACCCCGTATAGAAACATTTCCTATGACCCTACTTGGGGGGAAAAAACTGATTTAAAATGACAACCTGCAGTGATTCATGGTCCACAGAAAATTCAGAATATGCTGAATTAGATTTTTTGCCTACCATTTTAGAAATAGCCTACTGCACAAAGTTCAAACGTTTGAGATCAGCAATTTTTTTATAATGTTTATAATGTTACACAAATCATTTCAAATAAATATATTTATTTTAACCTTCTTCTCATCAAAGAATCCTGAAACAAATGCACTAAATTAGACGTATTTCTAATAAGTAATTTCATTTTGAAGACTGATAGTAATAGCTGCTAAAAATTCAGCTTTGCCATCACATAAGTACATTACATTTAAAAATAAAATATGTAAAAAAAATGTAAAAAAATAAAATAATAATAATTACAATAGTTGTTTTAAATTGCAATAGTTATATTTTTGATCAAATAAATACAGGCTTGGTGAGCATAAGAGACTTCTCTCAAATAGTGTAGCAGGGAAGAAGCAATATTCAGATGCTGGGCTGTTTGAAAGCTCATACTACACACTTCATATTTAATAACCTCCTTCCTTTATGTGCACAACTAAACAAACAATCTTCCTCTAGTTCCACAATGATGCAAGCATTTTCAAGAATCAGAGAGAACATCAAGATAGGAGCTCCTGTGATAAACTTTTTTTTCTACTTTATCTCATCACTACTGAAAGTCTAGTCATTCAACTCAAAAGTTGTCAGCCCGCTCCCTCAGGCAAGCAGGAAAAAGTATGGCAGAGGTTATTAAAAAAATGCAATAAATCATTGACAAAGATGGCTTGTTGGTAAAACAGACAAGAAAAGACAAATTGAAAGACTGACAGAAAGGCCGGTGACCATACAACACACATAACTGTTTCAACTTTTTTTTATAAGAATGTGAAGACATTTCTGGAGCGTTGCCAGTAAAAGCACAGTAAAACAGCACAAAAAACATTCAGGTTTAGCCTACTTTTCACAAATGATAATTCTGTTTCTACAAAGCATTGTCATACAGGGAGAGATTAACATGTTTATGAGATAAAAGCCTAGAGCAGGGCTCTCTCTTCTTAAAAATAACCTATTGAGCTAGAAAAGGTGATTTAGAAACAAACAGAAAGAAAAAAAAAATCTGCTATGAAAAGCAAACGAATAACCACATTATTTAGCTGCATATTCTTTTACATTAAAAATAATTATGAGGAACCAGTAGTGGAACCAAATGGAATTATTATAACATCTGCTGGGTTCAGTATGAGGCTAAAAGCAAAGTGAGTTGATCTTCATATTTGATATACTATACGCTCAGGGAGTGCATGTTGCAAGTTTTCAGTCAGTTGCATCATTTTTCCAATCTTGCACCTATTGAAAAACACGATCGTTTTACTGAAATCAAACCCACATTGGGAGTCGTATCACTAGCTAAGCACTTTCTTCAAGGATGTTCTTGGGTTTGGTAAGCATCCAGTCAGACCATCAATACCAGACTTCATCCACCATCTGAAAGGCTCATCTATCACTGCTCATGAAATAAAGACAACTTATTCACCTGCTGACTACCAAATGCATGGGTTGCCATTTGTTAGTGATAAATCGAGTTTGCTACCTTGAGTGACTGATCCTACACTCTAAAAAATCCTGGGTTATTTTTTTAACCCAAATGCTGGGTTGAGCCTTTTGGGTCATTTATTTGGGTTATTTGTTCAGTGTTTGTGTAGTTTTTGTCTTACTCGGATCCTGGGTCAGAGTAACCCAGCGGTTGGGTTATTTATCGCAGGGATTTTGCGTCGTCTTCTGGAGAGTGCAGTTCTAAGCGCCATCGAATTGAAGCATTTCTTCGGTAAATACAGGTTTGTTTACATTTTATTTTATTGATAAAATCGTTTCTGTGCTTTATAGCGTTCAATTTTATGCAGAGCAACATACAGGCGCGCGATGTGAATCACTAAACAAACGTCGCCCGCGTCATGTGTATATAGCTTACATAAAAATGAGATAAACAATTCTGTAAATGAGGAATAAAGGAAAATAAATGTTAAGGAATAAAGTTATCACGTAAACCAGTGGTTGTGGAGTATTTTACAAAAGTTTAGAGGATTTAAGTTAATCTGTAAACATTATTTTATGCATAAAGTAAAAAAAAGTTCAATCAACCCTTTATGATGGGTTAAATAAATAACCCAATTTACTGGGTAAAATTAACCCAAATGTGTTCTGTCCTTTATTTACCCAGCCCTTGGGTTGTTTTTAACCCAGTGTTTTTTAGAGTGTACCCAGCAGCACTGCTGTCAAAGGTGTTAAGAATACATTACGTTTAAGCAGTTCAAGCCACAGAAGTAGTGACAGTTTTTACAAATAATATTTAATAAGCAGTTTTTCCTGTCTATACTGCTTTTAACTAAAATACACTTAAATACTTGATTAACTCCCTTAAACGCTTAAATAGTATATATATATATATATATATATATATCATAATTTACTCACCCTCGTGTCATTCTTTCTTCTGCAGAACAGAAAATATGATATTTTGAAGAATGCTGTTAACTAAAGGCTGTTTTTGGTTATCACTGACTTCCATTGTATGGACAAAAAAAAAATAACAAAAAACACCGGACATTTCTCTATATGTCCTCTTTTATGTTCCACAGAATAAAGTCATACAGGTTTGGTACACCACAAGGTTGAGTAAATGAAGATAGAATTTACATTTTTGAATGAATTATTTCTTTAAATAATCAAGAAGATGATGATTTCAGGCAAAAAAAAACATGATTTGATCTGTTTATTTTGCGATAGTGAACGGTCGACTGTATATTATCCTGATAAACAGAGTTATTTAACAAAAATAAGTAGAACAAGTGTATATGAAAAAAATTTTGAAAATGAAAAGGTTATATGTACACCTTGATATTGTTTTACTCTTTTTACAAATAACTAGATGGTACTCGCCTCAAGTAAACTCCACAACTGAGCTCTCAAGTTAAGCAAAAGCACAAGACTGTGTGTACCCTCAGAGCTTAAAAATCATCTCTCAACTGGAGAGTTCAGTGTCTCAGGGTGCTAGCCAGATATGACTAAATGAATGTCCGGAGGGCCGAAAACCTTGCTGGCAGGAAACCGCATCCACATTAAATTTGTAACAGAGGAGAAAAGGCAACAATTATTATTGGCTTAGAGCGTGAGTCAATAGCAGCCTGTAGGACACTGATGCATTGGCAGAGAACAGTTTATCTAATGAGATTTTTTAAATAAAAAAAGAAATAAAAAATATAAGTTATATTATTTCATATCATATTAGGCCTATTTATTTATATAAATACCTGTATAAATATCACACCTGTTATTTATATTTATTAGGGGTGTAATGGTTCACAAAATTCATGGTTCAGATCGATACGACACAGTGGTGTCACGGTTTGGTACGTTTTCGATACAGGGGGGCGGGGCAATTGGTTACGTCGCAATGTTGGAAATATTTCTGTTTTAAACCATTAAGGCGAGTCAATAGATATCATACAAGCAAGTGTTTGCATAAGGGTTGTAACCAAACTTTGCGCAAGATTTATGCCAGTGAACATCTTAATCTGTCAATTCACTATAAGCAGAAAGTGAAAGTAAAAAAAGAATGATGGAGTAATGGAGCTTTCGGTTTATTGACGCCGCATATTCTCTCAGAGACAAAGATAAACGAATCTACTTTAACATATGCTGATAACGATATAGGCTGTAACGGTTTCCATTTATTTCCTTAATATATATATATATTTTGTGTTAAATAGGTTGCTATTGAAAGGTGCTTTAAATAAAAGCTTTTTATTTCATTGATTTTATTGATGACTGCAGTGTTAATATTTTAATTATAGAACTATAATTCATTGTAGGTAGCCTATAGCCTAATAGACCTGTTTTAAAAAAAACATTAATTGAGGAGTAAATATAGCCTAATCGTATCCTTGCAGCGCGTCAGTTATGCGTTAGAGGGGAACATTTATTGTACTTTTAATTTAATAATAAAGTAACTTCATAATAACAATTATCGTCGATAAAACATCATGTCTTTCGTCGCACCCCAGCAAGGGGAGGTCACGGGGCAGACAGCATGTTGCCTCTTACGTCATTTGGGCTGCCTTGTTGAGCACAGTGGCACTGATATTTCACACACTTTAAGCATTTTTTTTTCCAATCGTAATCGGATTAGTCCAACGAATCGTTCGGTTTGTAATGCGTACCGAACCAAACAGAAAGCCTCGTACCGAACGGTTCAATATGAATACGTTACACCCCTAATATATATATATATACTGTATATATAAATATATATACACACACACGCACACACACACGCACACACACACACACGCAACACACACACACACACACACACACACACACAGAGAGAGAGAGAAGGTAATAGGATCTCAGAATATAAAAAGATCAATAAAGCTCAAATATCCACGCTGGGAAGTCTGTGAGGAGTCAAGATCACAGGGAAGGGAAGAAAGGAGGAGTGAGGTAATACAGCAGATGTACAAATAATACAGAGTCTACAAAGGAATCAATAGAGTATAGATTAGTCTCTAGGCATCAATTCTATACGCAGACTAAAAATAAGAAAAGAATGAAATGCCAAACAGCCAACTAAAAAAATCTATTAATTTCATTGCTGTATTGCTGTAGGTGGGCATGGATAAAAAACAAATCACATCAAATTATTTGGCAACATTAAAAGATGTTGTAAGGGAAAGGCCCTGGGAAAGAATCTGCTGAAAAAGTCAGACATTTCTATCAAGGCAAAAACGCCTCATGAGATATTTCAGCCTAAAGAGTTCTGCATTTATGGGAAGCTGGTGGGGGTTCACCATTACTGTGATAAATGAGATGGCTTTTAGCACAAGAACTATCCTGACAGACAACCAATAGAAGTGAATCAAGACAAAGTGTGATGTCATTTTATTGGATGCTTAATAGCTCTCTCTTAATTAAAACCCATCTAAGTATAAATCACATCTATAGATAAATCACAGGCAAACTAAAACTCCCACATATGCGACGTTAATGTAGAAGCACTAAGCAATTTCACAGCTACTGAGGTTTTTACTGTGCAAAAACATTGAGTTAAATGTTCTTGACCCAGCAGTCAGACAACATAAAATATTTTCTATTACAATCACAAAAACATAATCACAAAATTACTGATTAGTTTCTGAATCTACTGCTGCCTGTGATAGACAGTCTCTTTCATCCTCCTGCCTCATTATAGAAGATGGAGCAACACAACCAACTTTGTCATTATGACATATTTCCCCTGTTTTTATGGTTCTCCAGAGAAAAGCTTCAGAGATGCTTTTATTCCTTACTGCAACATTTTCAATGTAGCAATTTTTCTACAGCTGAAAAGCCTAATAGCAGAATTATGTTTGTGCATAAGCGTCTGGAGGGATGTAAATGAAAATTGGAGCTTGTTTGCCTCAATGTCTGTTATTTCTTGGTTAGACATTGGGCTTATAAATGGTGTGAAATCTCGGCTTTGAAAGTGTGAGACTCCACAGCTCTGGATTGGTAGTTAATTGACCAGACTTTCCATGAGGCGACTCTACCATTGCACCAACCGCAGATCAGCTTCCATACAACTAAATTAAACCAGAAGTGAGTAACATGGGACTGACATCAAATGCATTGGCTCGGTTTATTTTACAGATTACAAATATCAAACTATTCGTCCCAATAGGGTGAGCTTATTTACACAGTCTTACAGTGACGTTCAATGAGACACAGGGCTGTATTGACAGATCGTCCGAAGCTACAAGCAGGTTAATTAAAAAGGAGACATCAGTTCCTCCTGGCTGATCCAGACTTGACTCAATCAATCGCTGTACAAACTCAATAACTGTTTTCTGGCCCATCAAATCCTGTTTGAGAGCATCTGATCAAATAGGGAAGAAGCTGGACACTGTCTCAGTATATTTAAGCCCATATTTGCCTCTACGCTCAAAAAAACATAATGAATAATGAATGAGGGTGTCTCAGCTGAAACAAGGAAATAACAGGGTCAGCAGTATGATTAGAAACCTTGGTTTTTCTCTACAATAAGAATCAGAGAAGCATAGCATTTGTTTTCCATTAAAAATTATGTTATCAGAACCATTATATTTATTATACAGTGAACACAAAAGTGTACATTTTGGATAAATCCAACTTGTATTTGTTGAATGCCACAGCAAGTCTGTCCCCATGTTTTCTCATTTACTGTGCAATAGTCACACAAATGAAGATCCATTTTGATGCAACTACCTAGAAATATGTAAATGCAGATGCTGTTATAAAGTCAAGGCTGGATGCGGACAGACATGCAGAGGATTCAATCAGTTTAAATAAATCTCAACCCTCAAATATTGCAACTGATTGTAACTGAGAGTGACACAAAGAGTAAAAAAATGGAAATGTGAATCAATTCACAAAGAGACAACATTCATAACAGCCCTGACAGTTTCCACGGCAACCTCACGTGGCTTTTATCCATGGCAGTGCTGGCAGAAGAAATAGATCTGGTCTATGAGTGAAATGGCATTCAGGTAGAGTTGACCTCAAATAAGCACCTGATGCCAGAGCACCCAGACAGACACCAACAAAGATAAATGAAAAGCAGGAGAGAGAGAAAGTGCATGTGCTTTCATACAAGTTAGACTGAAAGAATCAAAATCATTGTAAGCAACTAAGAAGGAATAGCATGATATAGAGACCTTTTAATAACGGTCAAGATTTCATTTGAAGTATTTCAGGGAACATATTTAAACATGCAATTCATTCAAAGTATAAATACAAATTGGGTGAACTGAAAATATATTAAATCACCAAACTGACATTAAATACTTTCATTCGTTATTAAGAGATTGAACCATGTCAGTCCCCAATGAAGCTGTCTTGACCCCACATTACCTGCAGATTTATTGAATATTTACATCGTAAATTCATGATGATCTTGATGCAAAGAAAATTCACAAGAATGAGAATGTGAAGACAGATTTTAGTATGTCTGCTAAATTTGAATCAGCCTGAATCAGCTCATTTATGCAAATCGGTTGAAAGGTCTGATTTAGTGATTCTTTTACAACATTTCTCAGCCTTCTTGAAGATTTTCTATGCTGCATTTGTTTCATATATTACAATTAAATTTCAATTTAAACTATTTACCGATTTTTGTATATTTTAGTTAAATCACCCAGCCCTGTCTATTAAAGGAGACCTATTATGCCCCTTTTTACAATATGTAATATAAGTTTCAGGTGTCCCCAGAATGTGTCTGTGATGATTCAGCTAAAAATACCCCGCATATTCTTTTATAATATCATTTTGAAAATGCCTATTTTGAGTGGAAGCAGAAACACACTGTTTTCGTGCATGCTCCCCGTCCCCTTTTTCCAGAATAGGGCTTTGCCTTTACAGCTCATTCCTCAATTAATCTGCCAAAAAACATTTGTTTGGTTTAGATTATGATGTCAATAACGCTGAAATCATTAAATTAACTTTAAACTTCTGATACTGTTTTCTGAGCACACACATCCGAAGCACAGACACATGGAGCGGCTGAGTTCTCATCACACAGCATGAGTTCTAAACTAATCTTTTTCATGTCTTTTTGCGCTTAAACTGTCAAATACTGGGGATGTAACGATTAACCGCGAGCCGGTTGAAAATCGATTCAAACATGTGACAATTCAAATCGGCTGAGACGCTAAACGAATCGCGATTCAATTAGGGGTAGGAGTATACGAATGCATGTCTGAGGGGAACTTACTGTCTTTAGAAAAGTTTAGATGGTATTTTTGCTTTTCATCTTGCCTCTGTATAATTCATATTAAAGTTCATAAGGGCAGCGCTGCTTGTTTACTAGTGATGTCCGGTTCGTGAACGAATCGTTCGATTTAACCGGATCTTCTTAGTGAACCGGTCGAACCAGTTCACCAAATCGAACGGAATCGTTTGAAACGCTTTGCGTCTCCAATTCGCACTAATCCACAAATTACTTCAATTATTCAGTTTATAAACGTGCCTGACACTCCATCGGAGTCGAAATAAACCAATATCCTGAGTTATTCAGCGAAATCTGAGCGGCTCATTTTTTTCACAAGCTTGCAGAGAAAGGCTTATCAAACAAAATTTACTTGGTTGTCCTTTTTAATGTTTTATGGGTTGGTAGATGCACCGGGGACCCGCTTATAGCCCTTAAAGACGGAAAAAGTCAGATTTGCATGATATGTCACCTTTAACACAATTTTGTATTTCTACTAAAACAGCTGTTTTAAGATTCAAAATCTCAGCTACCTACTAAATTACACTATTTAAACACGAGGTCTGCACAAAAAGGTGAAACATAAATACGGTGTCAATTAACAACAATAAAGATGCAGAAGAACAGAAATGCAAGTAGGTTCAGACATGTACAGCAATATCATTCACCCAGCCAAAGGTTAACACAACCCAGTCAAGCCAAAGCCTTAGGCAC
Organism: Ptychobarbus kaznakovi; assembly: GCA_027422405.1. NCBI lineage: Eukaryota > Metazoa > Chordata > Actinopteri > Cypriniformes > Cyprinidae > Ptychobarbus > Ptychobarbus kaznakovi. Next base: position 11,233,531 of record CM049800.1, on the reverse strand, counting down.
AGACAATCATCTGCCAACATCATCTGCTTTATGCAAGAAAACCACCTCTAAGGCCTGTTTAACAAATGCTAATAGATTTATACATATTTACAAGACAGCTGTGTACTTTGAAAGCAGACACAGACCATATAGTCAAGCCCTTCATCACAAGAACTGTGTACACAGTATGAAACATTGTACATGTAGTAAATACACAGATCCTTGAACAGATGGGTTGTGAGATCAGCAGGTGAGCTGAACCAGACACCGGTGCTTGCCTTAAGGCAGGATACAGTCCACCACTGACAGCAATTAAACAGCCTCCCTGAGCACCCAGCTAATGCATTTCAAATCAAGCTCTCAAAAAAACATATCAAGCATGCTATTAGAGCACATAAACACATTATACAACACTTATTTTAATTGAACCACACACTAATTGAGCCTCATACTCTAAATGCATGAATTCAAAGTAACAAGGTTGTAATATGGGCAAAAACAATGAGAACTGTATGACAAAAATACTAGAGAGAGGGAAAGAACATACTATGACAGTCTGGCTCATAGCACTTGTTAAGCTCCTCTTGAGAGGAACAATAGCTATTTCAATCTCAAACTAATTTAAAAACTGACAAAACAAGATACCCCAGACCCAACGCCTTGTCAGAGGAGAGAGATGAAGGGTGTATGATATTTAGGCTGGTGTGGGACTGTATCCTTATGATATATATTATGTATACGTATACTCTCCAAATGTTTGTGGTTGGTAATAGTTTTGAAATGTTTTCAAATAAATCTATTTTGCTTAAAGCTGCATTTATTTGATTAAAAATACAGAAAAACCTGTAATATTGTGCAATATTTTAAAAATGTAAACAAACTTTTCTATTTGAATGTTATTCCAGTCTTCAATGTCACATGATCTTTCAGAAGTCATTCTAATTTGCTGATTTTGTTCTCAAGAAAAATTATCAATGCTGAAAAAGGCTGTATTTCTTAATAATTTTGTGAAAACTAATTATTTAATTAATAGAAAGTTAAAAAGAAAAGCATTTATTTTAAAATTTGAAATATTTTGTAACAATGCATTTCATTCGTACTATCACTAGTGATCTAGTTAATGTTAGTCTAATGATCAACTATTCATAACTAAAACTATTTATTAACTATTTTATTAATTTATTAAAACAAAAGAAAATCTTACTGCCCCCAAACATTTGAACTTGTGTGTGTGTGTATACGTAAATTTTACATTATTATTTATTCATTTGTATCAATTATTTAAAAAAAACTTAACCAGTGTTGCTAATTAGGGCTGGTAGTCTGCATATTAAGCTGGAAATAAAATAAAAAAGGTATTTTTCAAAAACTATTACGCTCTTCACCTTTTGAAATTTGTGAAAAGTGTAAAAACTACATACCACTGGGATTTCACAGTGAACAAAGGTTGAATTGTATGCCTTATTATTTGTAGGTCTGTCAATCTCAGAGTCTGTCAGTAACACTCATGCAGTGGCAGAAGGACCAAAGTGCATGAAATTCAATCCCCATATTGTTAATTAAGGCACCTGCAGAAAATATGAAGCCGAATTCCCAGCACCAAGGATAAAAGTTTCTTGCACTCTTGCTTAGCTTCAAAACACAAAGAGGAAAGGGTTTCCTTTAGGAATATGACTCGTTTAAGCCCTCCGCCAGTACTGGTGATCACAGTCCTTGAGGAACAGACATAGGAATAAGCAAAGCAGGAACAAGAGAGCTTGCAAAAACAAAGCGAAAAATCTCGTCAGCCAATTATTTTTGGAAAATGAATTGCCGGAAGCCAAAAGTAATGTTGTGCTGTGTTTATTGACTCAGTGCTCCAAATGTGCACTGATCTCAAGCAGACACGTTTAATTTTTCATATGCATCGTAATTGCTATCTGGACTCAGTCAACCAGAATCTCACCATGGGGAGGAAGATAGACAAAAGGGCTGTATGAGTCCTGTGGAGACCTGGGTAATTAACTAAATTTGGATCAGCTCATTTGAAAGGAACTGTCAGTGTCGACGGTCTCAATTATGCACCTTAAAAAGAATTCAACAAAATAACTCATAATAGAATTCAGTATAAGCTTGCATTTGAAAGCTGGGATATTAATGACTAACAGAGTATTCAGAACCGGTTTATAATTACGAAGTCAAACGGTCATTTCAGCTCTAGAACTTGTCATATTCTGACCAATTAAAGTTTGAATCCTAGCCTCTGTGTGAGTTTTAAAAGGTCACGGCTTTGACAAATGAGGATAAGAACACGTTAGAAAGAAAAAATACAGCAAGAGGAGGTGATGACAGCAGAGACGGTGGGAAAAAATGAAGAGGAGGTAAGAAATCAAGCAAATTTGAGCATGAGCATTTTCCAAACATCAGCTTAAAAGGTCTGTTATTTTGCCTTTTAAGCATGCTGAGACGACTTTATGAGAACACCATGCCAAAGCCTTTTTGACAGACGCATAAATGAAACATCAATAATAAATCCTATTGTAAGTCAAAAAGGGTTTCTACTTTAAAGAGTTGAATCAAGAACTCCAAGGACAAAAACTACAGCAGCTGTAGTATTCCTAAAAACGCCATTGGCATGATAAAAATTACAGTACATCATGGCACTAGCAACACAATGAGTTTGATTCCCAGGAAATGCATGAAATGTTGGTACTTGCAATGCATTAGCATCTGCATAATTGTTTCAGGCCTAGGTCTGAAGAAGAAAATTACAATGAAAATGCTACAATGCTCTATTTTTCCAGTACATAAATAACGATTGGTTAGGAAAATTGTGCCAGTTTAGGACACACTCTCTCCTGTGAGGCTCTTACATAAGACCAACAGCACACATTTGGGATTTTTGACTATCATCTCTTGAGGGCCACACTGCAATGCTGCTCTAGCCTAAATGCAGTCTGCAGGATATAGGCTAAAGCCGGGCTCACACTGTGCGATTTTTTAAAAGTCCTTTAGGATTGTACTTATCAGACTGTACGAACATGATGATCATGTCACACTATGGGATCTCAGTTGTCAATGTCAGACTAGGGCTGTGCAATTAATCGAAATTCAGTTTTGATTTTGGCCTCCAACATTATGAAAACACAATAATGGAGATAAAACTATTATTGCGCCCCATTCCGCCCCCTTTCCAGCGGTGCGCTTTCACTCCTCCATAAAAGCCAATTTTCACGTGCAAATCAGTAAAATCATGTAATGTGACTTTTGCGAAATGGGACTTGCTCGAGTTATAAAAGTTGATTTGATTTATTAACGTTTTTAAAAGCACGAAAGATAACTTGCGCTGTTCCTCAGGAGGCTTGCGCTCAGAGACAAGACAAAAATGTGTCAAAATGCGGCGCTTAATTGATTATTCACGCAAATCCTCGTCAGTTATGTAATAAATGAACGTAGACAGATGATACCGAAAATATGCGTGTAACAGAAAATTGGATCCGTGCGGCTCTTAAAGTGACAGTGCGCTATATTCCTGCTACAAAATCACTCTCTGCTCTTCACAGAAGGTCTTTTGTAGCTTTAATAAGAAACAAAGGAAGTTTAATACTTACAGTGAAGACTATGCTGTTTTATTTTACATTAGATTATTCAATTTCTATAGTAGGCTATTAACTGAATACTTTAGACTTGCATTTATTATAATAAATGTTTTATTTTTTTTTGTTGGTTATATGGCCCCTAATAATCGTGTTAAATAATCGTGATTACAATATTTACCAAAATAATCGTGATTATGATTTTTGTCATAATCGAGCAGCCCTATGTCAGATTGTACAACAGTCAAGACGAGTTAAAAACGGGTGCGCGCAAGAAAACATGCCTGGAGTTTTACATTATCTAACGTTACCTATACATGCCCAGTGACTGCGAACGGCATTGCATGTGGGACCGAAATGTTGGCTATCCTGAAAAGTATATGAACGGCAGCAATACCAACGTATTTAAGAAGAATAGTGTATGCAGCTATACACACCCATATGAAAACAGCGGCGCAACCATATCAGATGAATTCCATGAGCAGAGGACGGGAGCGCCGGAGTTTATGACTGATAGAATAATTCTCTAGCATTAATTCTGCTCATAGTTTGTCTTGAAAAATGGAGACAGTTTGACATTCATCGTAGGGGTAGTCACACTGCAGGACTGTGTGCCAAATCTTTTGACACTGCCAGAATTTCATCGGAGGTGAAATTTGATCGCAACCGCCATAAATCGGCTGTCGGTGAACATGTCAAACCAAGCGATCAAAGACTACAAATTTTAGCCTAGGATTATAGGAATCTTTTAGGGTTTTCAAAATTTGTCCCAGACGACCAAATCGTGGCCAAAAACATCCTCAGTTGTGAGCCGGGCTGACTATACCAAGCACAACCAGGTACATCCAGTCTACGTTTAGAGATGAATTAGGAATGTGTCCTGCTGGCTCAAAAGGTGAAGTTATCAAAAGTATCACTCTGTTTAGAATGTGTGTTTTCTCTTCTTGTTTCTTGATAGGCGAGTTGCTTTGTTTCACAGAACTAATCGTTGCCTGAGTTGCGTAACGTTACGTATGTGTGGGGCGGAGCTATCAAAATAGAGTTGAGACCCTTTTGGGGTGGGGCGTGTTTGTTTTGATGATTTCAAATGTCAACATTGGCAACCAAAAATCGCTTACCCCACCTTTAATGTTGTATATGTTTTAGGATTTATCTACCAGTGTGAATTAGTGATCAACCAATATTAGGGGTGTGAGCACGAATAGTCGAACATTCCAATATTCGGTCTGTAATTATTATTCGAACAATAAAAACAAATTCGAATTTTACTATGCGTTAATTTGCTGGCCGTAAATGCAGGGAATCCATAATAAATCCTAAGCAGTTATAACTACATGCACTGGGTGGCGCTGTGGAGCATGTTAACAAGTTTATAGTATTTGATCACAGAACGTCGTCATCTGCCTCGCAAAGTTTGGATTTACTTTGATCTAAATGATCTGACAAAATGTAATTACTTCTGATCAAATGAATTAGTGAAATTGATTTATCATAATATCACCACCACAATGAGAAATCATGAAATCCAAACACAGTCGACTGAGGAAAGGCCGCTGTCCATCACTGCATTCACGACTGCAGGGGAGCGCAGCTGTACTCTGAGACGAGAAGAGTTTATCTTGAAATGATCTTCAGAAATAAATACATGAAGTTTCCTAGAGGGAGAGTGGTTTAACACAAAGCGCTAAGAAACTGTTAGCACACATTATCTTTGTCGGCTCGTTCTTATTCTTATCAGACTGAGGAACAAACTTTCACCCGAGCATGTGGATATTATTGTTTCTCTCAGAATTAATATGTGAAACAATTTAAACAAACTAAATATATAGGCTGACTCGAGTACATAGCCTACATTCTGTTCTGTAATTGGCACAGTCTGCTTGATTTTTCTGTTTGCTCTGCTTGATCTTTTTTTTTTTTTTTTATGTTTTCAACCAAAATAAAACCTTGCGATATAACGTAACGTTGTTGTAGAACATTGTTTTGTAACGGCTAATCATAAGCTTGTTAAGAAATCGTGACAAAAACTAAAAACAATGTCTTTCTTAATAAACCTCATTTAAATAAACAAATATTTGTTTTTTAAGTGCCCAAATATTCGAAATGCAATTTTTTTGGAAAATGCCCATCCCTAACCAATATAGTTTTTATTTATCTTATCTTATTTAATTTTATTTTATTTACTATTATTTTTTTTTGATGGATGATAATTATTTTTGATAGGAAATACAAAGAGAATTTATGTAATTAAAGTAATATTTATTTTACACGATGTACTAAAATTTATTAAATTCAATTATTTGAAAATATTTTTTTGTGTGTAAAATAGCAATATCTTGATTCTGTAATCCTACTGTGGCATTTTCTAAAAAATCTATAAATTGTTTTAAAAAATAAATAAAAATGAAATAAACATTGTTATCAACAATGCAGTCAACAATCTGGTAGGTCTGCGCACTGTGGTATTCATTTTCTCAAATAAAGGGCAGGGAACACTAATTTTACAAATAGAACACTGTGAATATGACATAGCAGCAAACAGGATATAGTGCAGGATAATAGTTTACAGTTGTGCTCAGGCATGGTCAAAAAAGTCCTACATTACACTTTGTAATGCCAAATATCTGTCGTCCACTAGTGTGGATACAGCGTCAATTTCTCATTAACTCTAACTTTTTATGTAAGCCCAACTGTTATGTAAAGATTGACTGATTATTGTTTATTGAGACTAATACAAAATTTTTCAATAGGCAAAAAAAGCCAAGCACAAATTGCTTGATGCTTATCTAAATGACAGTTCAACTGTCAATGCTAGCTTTTGTATTAAACGTTGTGTTCTTTTTGTCAGCAAGATATGCTAAAAACACTGCAAATAACATTGGCAAGATTTAGATCAGATATATATAAAAACCGTTAAACGGTGCTTTTCCCCCCAGGTAAACTGCTACATTTTGTTTCATTATTTTGCGTCATAGATCACGATCAGGATCTGGGCCAAATGCAAGGAACATCAGATTAAAAGCCTGAAGACAGAAACAGAAGGTGCACAGCAAAAAGCAAAAACAACTGTCATACGTAACCCAGATAAAGAAAACAAGCAGAACGGGTAAATACTGCAGAAACGAAGCTAAGAGCACGGAAACAAAAAAGACAGATCCCAGCAGCCTCTACCGCTGCCATGAGTGTCGTCACCTTGGGTTGGTTGGCAGCACAGTGGAGGGTCTCTTTCAAGTAATTATTCATAATTGCCTTTTGAATATTTAATCCTGTACATAGTCACTCACTTCGGCTGTTTGTGACCTCGATGATGGGAGATGAGCGAACAAACTGGTCTGGTGTTTTTCTTTGTCTTCTTTGTGTCCGTTAAAGCCTATTGCCTCTGGGTAACATTTTTCAAAAATGAATCGATCAAGAAAGAGGTATAGGCGTGAGCTAAAATGTTTAAAGGATGGAACCAGATTTCACTCTCCCATTAAAAGATTACGTGACAAAGGATTGACTGTGTATTCATGAGAGCCGCAGCTACTTATGCGGGTCTCCAACTGCCTATAAAAGCTCCATTAACCACACTAAAGACCAGATTCCCTGGGAGGGGAAAACAAATCACCATTTAAAATATACAACCACTGCACAATTTAAGTCTGGTATCCTCTGTACAAAAGGCACTTCAACTAGGAATCTGCTTCTTTATCCGTTCTTCTTTAGCTGATAAAATACAGTTTTAGATTTCCATAGCAGTCCAGCTGTTAAATCTCAAAATAATATTTGAACATCGAGCTAGATCTTCAATATCATACACAAACAATAAGAAACAGGAATGAATAAGAATATCGCCTAGAGAACTAGAACAACCTTGCCTTTCCCCCCTGTCTATATGCAAATATTATGCAAATATCACGGTATGTTAATGCCACTGTTGACTTATTCCAGCCTAACTGCCATCTCAATTTAGACTGAGCACCAAAGGACGAAAACAAAATAACCTTTTTCTTCCCTGAAGGTGTGCCATTAAAAGATCTGAACAGGCAACAGCGACCTATGTATACCAAAAGACAATTTGTATCATATCCCTTAAAAAATATAAGAAAGAAATAACTTGCACAATTATACATATTGCACATAATTATACATGTTGCTATGTAACAAATGGCTCAGGTCCTCCCTTCAATGTAAATTTAATTGTTTTATCTTGTCCTAGATGCAAGTCTGATCACTTATATAGGTAACAAGTTAAATACTTATGGTGTTTGCTCAAATCCCTTAGCACAATGAGTAACGCTATGTCCAGCATCTTGTCTGCCCCTTGTGGGTAACTTACTGGCAGAACAATAAATCTTATGAAAACCAATCAGATGAATCACTTTGCATAATCAGTTATGGTTCACGTCACAAAAATTACATACCCCCCAAAAAAAAAAATGTGCTTGCACAAAACACACACACCCCACTCCATGCTTGGAAGGTAAACACCATCTGCCTGTCCTGCACGGTTCCCTTTAAGTCACTCCATTCCCTCTTCTGTCTCTCCCACGTCTCATACAATAAAGCAGCACAGAAGCAGCACCCCCGGCCCTCACAGCCTGGATCTGAGGATTATGAACTACATCACCAAAGGATAAACCAAGATCGGTCATGTCCTTTACCACATTATTAGGTCTATGAATGAGAAGAAAAATAACATACTTGCAAAGCTCAGTGACATTAACCATAATTATGTCAACCAGTACAGATTTATATCCTGTTAAAAATGTTGGATATTAGTGGGCAGAATTGAAAATCCAGGGCAAGACTTGTCCCAAACAAGTCAAGATGAGGACATGATAATTAGACTCTTTCATTTGCTATGGATAATGAAATCTTTTAGTTGATGTCCATCAAGTTCCAAATAAAAAGAGAAAATAATCAAATGAGCTCATCTGTAATTTATTTAATTCACTAGATCAATAGATCATTTATAAAATTAATTACCACAAGAAAATTACTTTCAAACTTTACTTCTATTGTCAACTCCGTTCACCATAATAGGTCTACAACACATAATGTCATAATAACCAGTATGTGCATCTACAAAGAGTGAGACAGAAACAAAAATATGATTTTGTAAATAAAGAAAAAGAAGCAGTAGCAGCTCAGCAGGTTATATACTAGCATTTTTTTCTGGAAGCGGTTTTAGTATTGCAATCTATTTGAAAAATTATTTGTCAAATAGATTGCACACATATTAAAATGAATAATTTCCTTTTAAAAACTTGATAATGATATACTGCCGTATCATGATGGATATCATATTTATGATGCCGCTTACTTGATGCGCATAGGAATTTATCATCCAAAGGCTATATGTCATATAAAACAGTGATGAATTCAAATCAACAGACCTTTAAATTACAGTTGAGATATGTTGATGCAGTCATTTTAATGGCACAAACAAACTTTATATTATCCAGCATACTGGCACACAGTATAAAAAGGACTAGTCTTGCAAATTGCAACTTTAAATAACTGTGGACTATTACATCTTAATATCAGCATGCTACTGTTTGCTGGCATATAACGCCTAATAAGCAGCAATTAGTGTGTTCATGGCTTCTCTTTCAACAGACAAGGCCTTTTAAAGAGGGTCTGCTGAAGCACTGGCATATTAATTACTACTTTATTAGGACAGTGTGCTACACTGCAGTGCTGAGTACATTATTCATCCATAAACATAAGGGCTGAGATAATCACACAGCCCGTGTGTAGCACTTTATCCATTTAAAGTTTGTACCATTTAGTTTTACATCAGTGGGCAATGCTGGATGTGGGCAATGCTGCCACCTCATGGTTATAAACAACCATGAGCATCACAGAACACTGTATTATGTATTATGTACTTGGCTTTCTTCACGTTCAGCATGCAAACAAGAGCAGTGTAAAGCAAATCCATGCAAACACACTGTGTGACTTGTTTTTTCAGACAGTATTGAACTTATGGATCTGAAAATAGCAAACTCAGTATAGAGAATCACGAATGCTTTACCTCTGTTTGCTACTGTTTACAGAACAAATCTCAAACCTGATTAGTATTATTAGTCCATTTCTATCTAGTAATCTTACTATACAATCATTCAAACTTTAAATAAAATTGAATATTATTCAATCAGTCAAAATATTTTTCATCTAATTTTGTAAAAGTTGAAGTTGATAGGCAGTACATAGACGTGGATGAAGATGCTAATCAATTTGACAATATAGAGGATAATGTTAAATTATTTGATATTCAGGAAGTGGATCAATCTGTAATTATGAGAATTATTGATTAATTAAATACTACATATTCTAAAGATATATATAATCTTGACACTGTCTTTTTGGAAAAAAAATGGAAGTGCTTTAATTAAGCCCCTTACTCATCTAATTAATATTTCTATCAGAACTGGGCAGTTTCCTGATAGTTGGAAAAAAGCATTGGTAAAGCCTATTTTCAAATCTGGGAACTCAGATGATATGTTTAACTATAGAATTTTTTTGCATCACTTGGAGAATAATAATCTTTTACACCCTTTACAATTTGGTTTTAGACATAACTATTCTACAGAAACAGCTACTTGCTTATTATTAGAAAATATTAAGCGGTCACTTGATAAAGGACTCAAAGTAGGTGCAGTATTCCTGGATTTGAAAAAGGCATTTGATACCATAAATCATAATATTTTAATGTCAAAAATAACAAAGTACAATATATCAAAACGATCTCTGTTATGGTTTGATTCGTATTTAAAAAGTTGTGAACAAAGTGTTGTCATTAATAATATTAAGTCAGTTCCTCATAATATTGAAATAGGAATTCCTCAGGGAACAATTTTGGGTCCGATTCTTTTTAGTATTTATATTAATGATCTTCCAGAAGTGTGTCCTGATGCAAGTCTTCAAATGTATGCTGATGACATGGTCATCTATGTATCTGGTAGGAATTGTTGGGAAAAAAATGAAGAAAAGTTATCAAACTTAGAGAAAGTGTCAGCTTGGCTTGATGCCTCTTTTTTTACTCTAAATACTAAAAAGACAAAGTCCATATGCTTTTCAATAACAGAATTACCGGTAACAGAATCATTAAACATTAGAATTAAAGATGAGATTATAGAACAAGTATCAGAAGAAAAATATCTTGGCATGATTTTAGATTCTCATGATTCAAAAATCATGTTAAAAAGTTGCGTAAAACAATCAAGGCAAATCTTACCAGCTTTAGAATAATAAGAAATTGTTTAACATATGATCATGCTTTTTTGTTTTTAAATTCGATGATATTATCACATATGGCATATGGATTATCTATTTGGTCTCAAACAAATCAATGCATAATTAATCAGGTTGAATGTCTTTACAATAGAGCTTTGAAAGTTTTAGATAGAAAGCAAATAATATACCATCATTATCAAATCCTCAGTAAATAAAAGATTCTGAGCTTTGCTCACTTTGTCTTTTTTCATTATGTAAAGTTTGTGTTTAAATGTTTAAATGGACTTGCTCCTATGCCCTTATGTAAATTTTTTGTGAGATTGCAGGTAAGCAGTAGATCCACTAGAGCGGCTTCTAGTGGAAACTGTAGAATTATACATTGTAAAACATAATTTGCTCAGACTGCTCTCTCAGTGAAAGGTGTAAAAAATTGAATGCATTGCCTGACTATTTAAAATCCATTGCAAATTATAAAATTTAAAAAAAGCCACGAAATCTTGGTTGATACATCAACAAACTTGTAGTCATGTTTAGTGTACTCGTATTATCAATTTGTGTACTACTTGTTATTTTATTTTATAATATTTTATTTTTGCTTGTAATAGTAATTTATAAAAGCCCTACTAGGGACAAGTGTTGCGAATTAGCTTTGGCTATAAGCACTATGGTGCATGTATGGGATGACTGTTATTTCAGTTTCATCTATGTTTATTGTATCTGTCCCAAACAAATAAAACATTAAATAAAAAAAATAATTAAATAAAAAGGTCCAGCATGCCACAAAAGACTACATCCCAAAAATTTTAACTGGAATAGTTCAAGTAGATCAATAAGAAAAAAAGATGACACGCACACACACTTATTGCTAATATTATTACATTATATACTGTGTATAATTATAATTATGAATTATTATATAATTATATATGTGGATTCATTTATATTACATAATAACCTAAATTAATCATTGGGCTTCTCTTTTGCGGTATCACGATTTTCAATGGTGTAGTACTAGGCTTGGACAGCAGATGTAGCTATGACACTAGGCTTTAGATTGCACAACAAAACGATTGCAAACACATCTTCTGCACATATAGCAGGTGCATGACCTCATCAGATAAAGGTATACTGCTGTAATTGACACATAAACTTTCTTCATTCTAAACCTCCATAAACTCACACAGACCAGCCACACCTAACACTAAACCGCCTTTGCGTTTACTCAGATATACAATAAAAGTCAAAAAGATCAATACAGAATTTCTGCTACAACGTGATCGCAGAGGTGAATCAGAGCTACTTGGCAAGGAGTACATTTGCATCTGTGAGCTACTGTATCCTATTCTTTCATCAGCTTGTTGTGTCAGTTATTTAAAATTCAGTCCTTTAATTTTAACCTTTTGCCACCATTGATATTTTAGTCAAATTGATTACTATACTCTAACAGAATTATTTTCATTTTTTATATTTTAATTTAAATTATTTTTGTTGTGTGTTTTTAAATGTCTATGTAGCTTTTATTCATTTTTATTTTATTCTAGTTATAAGTTATGCTAAATGAAAATAAAAAAGTTTCCTTGGCAACTATGGCTAGGTTTTTGGTAAAACTTATCCATTTACAACATTAGTAAACATGAACTAAGAATGAACAATACTTCTACAGCATTTATTAATCTTAATGTTAATTTCAGCATTTACTAATGTATTATTAAAATCACAAGTTGTGCTTGTTAACATTAGTTATGCACTGAACTAACATCAGTAAACAATGAATAACTTTTCATTAACTAACAAAGATTAATTAAATACTGTAATAAATGCATTGATCATTGTTTGTTCATGTTAGTTAATACATTAACTAATGTTAACAAATGATACCTTATTGTAAAGTGTTTCCAAGTTTTTTATTATTTAATTTAATTTCAGTTAACATTTATTTCAAGTAACACAAATGTTTTACGGTTTTAGTTTTTGTTGCTTGCCACATGGGCCAATGAAGAAAATCTGAAAAAGAAATACCACATGAACCACATTTGTCCTCACATGGAGATTTTTACACTGATGGTCAGACCATCATTCTTACAAATTTGATTTTTACCAAGTATAATGTTGCAGTTCCTTAACACTTTTACTTGCATTTGTTAGATTTTCACTTGCATTTTGGGTCATTTTGGACCCTGTGTTTGCATCTGCGCGTGTTGGATGGAATCAGATAGTGGGCTTGTGCGCATGTGTGGTGCACATGCACTCACCAGTCCCGCAGTGAGAGAGGGGGCAGACTGGCCAAAGGATTGACTCCTCATGCGGACCAAGTTATTGGGTTCTCCTGAATGCTGCTGCCAGGCCAGCTGACTCACTCCACCGTGCATGCTGCTGGACAGAGGCAGAAGCTGCTTTCCTGCGGCACACAGAGGAAACAGAATTAAGACATAGTCATTTCTTGTTTTGTATATGTGTCTGTGTTCTGTGGTCAAAAACAAATCAAAGCCTAGCCACAGATTCTCTCTGACAGCTTTTATATAATGTGAACCAAATTCTGCAAAAGTCTTTACAAAGTCTTTGTAGATCGCTTATTGAATGAAAGCAAATTTGTGACCTTAAAAAATGCACAGGTCAAATACTCTTGCTTCCATTGAAGCAGATGGTGTGCTCAAATCATGTTGCATAACATGATCATCTGGTTTTACATACATCTCTGACGTTTTTAAAAGCAAAAGGGGCGGGGGATTCTCACCGGTGAGGATGCCGGCCATACTGCTGCGTCGGGCTCTGGTGTCATCCTGACTGAGCTGCCGCTGCAGTTTGGTCTTTCCTGCGGCAGGAGACAGGTCGGGGTTACTCAGCTTCCTGAACAGCAGGGGAGGCGGCGCCGGCAGCTCCTGCTGAAACACACAGATTAGGAGTTTTTTCTTCTTTTCAATGACAAACAAACGTACACAACCGTATTAACACATGCCCCATAAGAGACTACTAAACCTTGGAATAAGACACCGATGTACAGTTGTAAAACACTATGTAAGTTCACAGAGTCAACTCTAAAGCAATAAAATTGATTTACAAAATGTTTGCAGTGGCTCCATCCACACTGTAGCACTGCATCACACACAGAGTCACACTTGAATAATACAATCCTGAAAATAGCTGTTTCCATCCATCTATTTTTATGCGCATTTTGGAATAACGCATAAAAACAAAAACTCTGGATGGAAAGGCCAAGATGCGCATAAATTCTGAAAATCCATATAAAACACTTATATGCGCAATTGAGTAGGATAAACTTTTTATCCAATAAGAAAAAATGTGCATAAACTACAATGGAAACACATAAATTTCACCTTGCGCATCAAAAAAGTAATGTGACTTTGCACGATGGGACGGGATAACTTGACTAATCAGCAGACCGATCTCGTTTCACAGCATTTGAAATGCTGTTTTGGTCATTCTGAAATGCCTGAGCAAATTCTGTCATCAAAGCAAGTCTGTATACACGACTGCATCCCCAAACACCAGAAATCCACCCCCGAAAACAATAACCACATTTATTGTGTTTCGTCTGCTCGCTCTGAGGTGCAAGTAATTCATAAATGAAAATGATTAATTAAGTGGCTACTCCTAGGAAGGAAGGACGGAGGGACGGACGGACGATGCATTTATATAGCGCTTTATTGTGTATTGTTGCACACCCAAAGCGCTTCACAATCATGGGGGGGGGTCTCTCCTCAACCACCACCAGTGTGCAGCATCCACTTGGATGATGCGACGGCTGTCCCAGGACAACAGCGCCAGTGCGCTCACCACACACCAGCTACAGGTGGAGAGGAGAGAGAGTCATAGAGCCAATCAAGTGGATAGGGATTATCAGGAGGCCATGATTGACAAGGGCCAGTTGTGGGAATTTGGCCAGGACACCGGGGTTACACCCCTACTGTTTACGAGAAGTGCCATGGGATTTTAATGACCACAGAGAGTCAGGACCTCGGTTTAACGTCTCATCCGAAAGACAGTGCTTTTTGACAGTAGTGTCCCCATCACTACACTGGGGCGTTAGGACCCACACAGACCACAGGGTGAGCACCACCAGCTGGCCTCACTAACACCTCTTCCTGCAGCAACCTAGTTTTCCCAGGAGGTCTCCCATCCAGGTACTGACCAGGCTCAACCCTTCAGCTTCAGTGGGCAACCGGTCTTGGGCTGCAGGGTGATATGGCTGTGGCAACACAAGTGATGACTGTGTTCTCTTTGACACGTTGGATGGAAACGGTGCTTTATTCACAAATGTTTTATGCAATATTCCAGTTTTGCACACAAGTTAAATTCGGATCTTTGGATGGAAACATAGCTAATGATGACTTGCTGCCAAGATTTAAGCTGGGGGGCATATTCTATTATTCACAATTCTTCAGCGAATCTGAAACTCAGAAATTCAGAATTCATTTAGTTAGAAGTAACTAGATTGCTTATCCATTTGAGGCAGACAAATTGGCAACTTGTGAAATGCAAACAAGAGCCATCCTGGTGTGAATGTTGCTAAGTTTATTCAATTTATGGGTATTCTACACATTTAAGCATAATCAAGCTAAATGCAAAGGATATAGACTGGCAGTGTCATTTTTTAATGGCAACACATAATAATTAAAGAAAACCCGACAAGGTTTTGCCTTTACACAGCAGAATAATCAATTAGGAAAAGCATGTTTCAAAAAATAAATAAAAGAATGAGGTGTCTATAAATTCCCATCCCAAGCCAGACACCTGCAACGGTTATACTGTTGGCCTGTATTTTGCTATCAGTACATTAACAAGCCACAAAAAGACAACAGCAATATAAAGCTGTCATCAGCACAAAAATTATGGAAGGACAACAGAACAATCAAATTTAAGAGGTAAGAAATATAGACCCAAACTGCCAGCCAAATACATTTCTTTAAAGACGCCTGCAGATTCATTCATACTCCCCGTGTTCTTCGTCAGGATGAGAAACAGACGTTGCCATGGAAATCTGGCAGGAACTCTGCGCTGGTCACATCCTCTCTGTGGTGTCACGAAATTCCAGAAACATCTGGATGGCTTGTTTGTTTTAAATGCACAGCGCTCATAAAACCACACCACAAGGCCTCAAAAGTAAAAAGCCTCAAAGCAAACAAACGTCAGTGTTGTCACTAGCTCACACACACACACACACACACACACACACACACACACACACACACACACACACACACACACACACACACACACACACACACACACAGAGAGTGAAACAACAAACCAAATTAAATTATACCAGTGACCACTGGAGACACAAGAAAAAAAATGACCCTGAAAGAAAACAAAGTGTTGTAAACAAGTTTCACAATCACACTCAAATTCATTCACTACAAAATTGCTGTTTTATTTAAATACATTTATTCAGCTAGTACGCTTTAAATTGATCAAAAGTGACAGTAAAGGCAATTATAATGTTTTTATTTAAAACATATGCTGTCCTTTTGCACTTTGTATTCTTCAGTGAATGCTTGAAAAAATGCATCACAGTTTCCGCAAAAATACTAAGCAGCACAGCTGTTTTCACCATTGATAATATTAAGAAAGCATCAAATCAGCATAATAGAATAACTTCTGAAAAATCATGTGAAACTTCAGACTGAAGTAATGGCTGCTATTGCCATTACAGGAATAACATACATTTCACAATATAAGCAAGGTTG
Source organism: Ptychobarbus kaznakovi (assembly GCA_027422405.1). Taxonomy (NCBI): domain Eukaryota; kingdom Metazoa; phylum Chordata; class Actinopteri; order Cypriniformes; family Cyprinidae; genus Ptychobarbus; species Ptychobarbus kaznakovi. Next base: position 11,217,048 of record CM049800.1, on the reverse strand, counting down.
GGTGAGCATGACATCAGTGTGGAGTCCCGAGGCTAATCAGCTGAAGATCAGGAACACAGGTGAACACACGTGAGAAACAAGTCTGGGAGGGACACTCTCACCTGCCTCGGGATATGCATTGCAGGCTTAAATTTGAACTCTATTTGATGGCACGAGCAAGCAGCACTTGAGTCAATGGATCATTACTATGTTTGGAAAGAATGAAAGAATGTGAAATAACTAGTATTATATCTGACAGACAGCTGTATATATCAAGCATGTTTGTACATGGCTAATAATGACTACTATGTAGAAAGTAGAAAGTCCACTTAAAAGGTATCATTCACACAAAAACAACAAGGCACCCTTGTGTTGTTCAAAAACATATGACTTTCTTCTGTTATTCTCTGAAAATCTTCCCCCTCCAGCGCAGCTCTCAACTATAATTTGCTTCTGCGCAGGGTTATTATTAACTTAATCTAAACCATAAAATTCACTTTCATTACTTGACAAACAATAACTGGAATTAAATATAATAAAAAAAAAACATTTAGTTTTAGCTAAAGCTACAGTGCTAAAATAAATAAAACTAAAACTAAAAAGACGTTGTAAAAATACGACAACATGGTTCTGTAACAATATAAATGTGAGTAAATTAATATAGTTGTAATTTTTTGGATGAACAAACCCTTTAAACAGGTCTGTTTGCACCAGAATCACTGGTTTGGTCAGTCGTGCTTTGACAGAGCATGAAAGAGAAAACTACACAGTTAACTCATGACCTCAGAATCTAGATGTCTCAATGACTCTCCAGTGAACAAACACTGTATGTTTATACCCAGCTCACGTTGCACACTTGTAGCAACGGCTACTTTCACTTCCCCAGATGTTTTTCCAGAGGTCTCCTCTAATCAATCTCTCCAGCCCACTCTCACATCCAGGCATTTCTCTCCACTTAGACCCAACCAGACTGACTGATGGCAGCGCACTGCTCATGACTAAGGATGGATCAACAGTCTAGTGAAGAAAGCTCACTGATCACTGGTGAAACACAAGGGAAACGCATTGGCTAATCACTGGAGATGACTGATTGGGTTTGACCTAACTTACAATTTTTTTTTTACTTAATGGACTGAATGCAAGAAAGGATATGACATCATCAGCAAGACAAAAAAAATGCTAATAAATCACATCAGAATGGCATAGAGGTATATCAGTAGTTCAGGGAGACTTATTTTGTGAGACCAAAAAGTAGCTCAATGCATAAAATATAATATTACATAATAGCACCGGTTTTTAAATTTAATATTTGTATAATGTTATATTATACATTAATATTATAAATATATAGTAAATTAAAAAATATAAAATTAAATGAAAAGTTTCTCTATATTATAATAATTGTATTATATTACATTATAATTACTTTTTAATTATTCTTTACAATTAATATAATAAAAAAATACATATATATAATTTATTTTAAAGTTAAATAATCATATATATATATATATATATATTTAAACTTTAAAATAAATTTGTATGCCCTTCTAAGCTTAATTAAAAAAATTAAGCTGAGCTTTAATTGTGTAACACTCAAAAAAAAAAAGTTTCTTCCAAAATGTGTCATTTAAAAGCACCACCACTACAGCCATACACATGCAGACAGAACTGTGAAATGTGACTGTTTGTAAAAGAGAGAAAAGACACTGCCCTTGGTCAGGATGTGATGGATAAGAGTTGTCACACTGTGCAACCACATAAGGTCAGTGCTCAGCATGGTAGAACCACAGAAGGAAAAAAAAGTGTGTGAGCGGCAGCCAGCATATGGAACAAAGCGTGTAACAAGTAGCACAGTGTTTATTGCACAAAGCAACATTTAACATTCTGACTTAAATAAAAGCACTGAAAGACGTACAGAGCTAAATTCCTGCTAACTGAAAGGTTGATTTGACAGTGAGAGCAGGAGAGTAAGTCATTTATTATAGCTCCCAAGCCAGATGAAGAAACAAAACACAGCCAAACAAGCCAACCGCAATCCTAACAGAACTAATCGTTAGATCCTGTGATGTCACACTCCAGTGCCATGCCACCAGACCAGAAGCAGGACCTTTGCCCCAGAGAAGCTGGGATTATAGAGCAGTGAGGACTTCACTTCAGGGTCCAAGTGTAATGTTGCCATGCTTTTGTTGGTTTACAGAAAACCCTGAGCTAACCCACAGACAAAGCAGTGCAACACAGACAACGTTAACACAAGAGTAACTCAATCAGGAGAAAGAATCTCCACAGAGAGAATGCTTCAAATCAGATCTCAGAGTTATACTTCAATACCTATGTTTGCAGACTCGGTTTAAAATTATTGATTGTGTTAGGCCGCTGCTTGCAGAAGCATGACTGCTGACAAACAAAGCTGAGGTGTTGACTTGGGGGATGGAGGTGGGGGGGGAGCACCTGCATGCAAGTCTTGCAGTAATCCTATAGTCACACAGCATTTTTAATTAAGACACTTGATTAATTAAAATCTCAGGCAAGGACACAAAAAAATAAAAAGCAATTTATTATCATGGGGCCCATTTCTTATGTCTAAAAGCAGTTTTGGCCCTTGATTCACAGATATATCTACTGTTGCAGAGTATAGATGCAGTCATACCAGCCAGTCCTTACTCACATTATTGCTCGAAGTGGTCATGTCTGATTTTCTAATCGAACAAAGCACTAGTTTGAAAGTGTCACAAGGGAAATTAACCTACAAATGGCTTATCCATAAGTGTAACTGTCCATGAAACTGGTATAGGGGAAAGTATTTTAGCACAGAAAACACAAACCATTAACAAATAAAAGTAAGCTTGCGTGATGGCTTATTCAGCTGCTAAGATTATTCTAGTAGCAAACTTTTGTTTACAACCAAACAATGAAAGAAATGGTGAAAAATAAAAAAGTTAAAGCTGAACCCTGCCTTAAAGTGTTTCACTTCATACTCTGATCAATAAGTTGAAATTGTATGTATGAGAGAAAAATGTCTTGTGCCTTGATTTCAATAGAGTATAGATAATAATTCAAGGCAACAACAATTGCTAATGAACCGGTTTAAAACATATGCCTCCATTTTTGTCAGGTGTTATTGTGGAGCTCACTGGGTTAATAGCATCAGTATGTTTGGGTTCAACATTCACTCATAAACTGTAATGAAATACAAGTTTGTATCTGTAATCCATCAGTTCTGGCAGGGCATTTTAAAATCTAAACATTTGTGTCTAAGTGTGATTCACTCTTGCTTCAAGACAATCCAGGCTTTTTCTGTCCACCCACTCTGCTATATAACTCCTGGTCCCACCCTGTGGGGAAAACACTGTTCTTATGAATAACAATGACAAAACAGACTTCAACCAGCTCTGCACTATACTCAAGACACACAGGTGCCACTTTCTGTACAACATCTCTTTGAACAAACAGCAAATAGGACAGACAATGACAAATAGATGAGCATTGGCCAAGGAGTTATCACGAGTCTGGCTGTACTCCCCAAATTTATGGCAATTAACCTTTAAAAATAAGTAAAAAATGATAAATGATTTCCCTCATACAGCTGGAATAGTCCAACAACCTCCTGCTACATCCACCAGTCAGAGCAGCATCCACTGCGGTACACAAACAGCTCATAAAACCAGTCTATCCCTCAGGAATACCAACATAAACACTCTCACTCTGCCGGGCAGCCTGCCATGCCGTGGTCTAAGAGCTACTGGCCTTTCTGTTTGCCCAAGCAGGTGAGGTGAGCTATAAACCAGATCACAGATCAGAGTCCACAACCGCAGCCTAAACACTTTAAGTAGAAGATAGCTGCTATTTATTTTCTACATGATGTCAGTAGCAATTCATGCCAAGCAGAAGAGATTTTATTGTAGATAAGACTTCTCCAAATGTTGTTTATTTTTGTCCCAATCAACTGCTTCTTCCAACTTAGTTCCTACTAACACATCTATTTAAATCTATTACTCAGACCTTCCTATTATAGCACAACCCATTGCTTTTATATAAATATTTATACATGCATTGTCTCGAAAAATAAAAAATAAAGTTCAACCCACAAGAGACACGGTGAAATAAAAACTTCACAAAAAGGGCAATTTATTTTCCAGAGGGTGGAAAATGGTCACATCAAACTACATTACAAATATTTATGGTGCAAGAACCTTATAAGACTTTATAAGAGGACCTTAAATGAGGACATTTGTGATATTAACGGATTCATTTTTCCACTCAGCAGAAATATAAAACTGTACAGATGCAGCACGTCCTCTACAGTGAAAGATGATCGAGAACAATCAAAACTGCCAGGTTGCTGAAAATTAAACCTTTGTAGAAGGAACTAAAACCAAGGAAAAGTACATTCTGAAAAAGATGGAACTTATGCAAACAAATGTGGCTTTAGCCAGTTCCTCTACTTTCTATTCTCTCTTTCTTCACTTATCCAGACACAAAATTGAAAAGGGAAAATTTTTTTTTTACTCTGACGGCTTGAACAATCCTTAATCATCTCAAGTAAGCCTGAGTACGTAATCCTCTAATCCTCTCTGCTTCAACTTCCCAATGAGATGTGACTTATCGACGTTTGCGTGTCCATGCTTAGCGTGTAATGCCTACTGTACATGTGCACACAGCCAGAAACACAATGTCCCATTAGTCAGTTTGTAGCCTGTGTGCTGATGTCTTGCAGATGTGCTCAAGGTATCCAGGGTCTGCTGAGTGAAAGAGTGGATGTTTGTGCACTAACTCCATGGGAACGACAGGATGATGTTCTCATACGCTGAGGCTGAGCCAGGGTGTCGGCCCAACTAGCCAGCTGGGATGGCTTTGAGAAGTCATTCAAGAAAAGCTTGACACTAGTATTAATGGGGATATGTGAGAAACAGCAAGGTCAAACTGTACTTGAAAATGGCAATGTCTTTGACAGCTGTGCTGTACAACATATACTATTGTTCAAAAGTCAATAACTTTTTTTTTTGAGAAGAAACTAAAAATGTATAGTCAGCAGACAATTAGCAATCAATTGCATTACACATTTTACATAAATGTAATCAGACATTTTGTATTACTTTTAGATTACTTTTAAGTCATTTATCACATTGATTTAAATGGAATATTTCTTGTACTAAGGCTGTGCAATTAATCGAATTTGATTAACATGCGCATCTCGACAGTAAAGCCAGTTTCTTGATTAGCAGTAAATCGCCATCACCCGTTTTCAGATGGAGCGGCAGTTAATACACAGAGCCATAGTTCACTGACAAGCTAGGACATATCGCGTTTGTAATCGCAGACGAATCGCCTTCGATTATGAACGCAATATTGCATAGCTTGTCAAAAGAAATGCGTCTCTGAGTATTAACTGCCGCTCCATCTGAAAACAGGTGATGGCGATTTACTGCTAATCAAGAAACCGGCTTTACTGTCGAGATGCGCATGTTAATCCAACTTGATTAATTGCACAGCCTTATCTTGTACCATAATAATATAAAAATACATATTCCGTTCGTTGCAATTACCAACATGAAGGGTATTAAATATTACATTACGTCAAGGTTTCTCAAACTGGTGTTCGTAAATTAATGGATTACGGATACACACTTTGGGCTCACACCTTATCAATAAAAAGTAACTGTAGTCTGATTACAAGTATTATAAAATGTAATTTAATCTAACTACAAGTACATCATTTTTGGAATCTGATTATATAATCCAGATTAAATGTAATCAGGTACTACCCAGCTCTGATAGTCAGCAAGGATGCATTAAATTCATTAAATGTGACAGTAAAGACTATTACATTGCTACAAAAGATTTACATTGTTTAATTTCAAATAAATACCTTCTTTGATTTTCTATTTATAAAAGAATGAAATAAAAATGTCACAAAAATATCAAGCAGCACCCGTTTCAAACATTGATAATAAAAAAAATAATGTTTATTGAACACCAAATCAGCATATTAGAAACATTTTATTTGAATTTTTTCAACAATATTTTTACTGTATTTTGATTAAATAAATGCAGCCTTTTGGGCCATAAGATTGATTTCTTACCAACCCCAAAAGACAGTACACATAAAACTATTACAATAAATTCCTCAATAAGAACAATTATTAATTTTCTTATCTTTTTTCTGTAGTTCATATGACTGTTAAGGTCACTGAGTAACTCTGGAAACTTTGTACTAGAGTAATCTGTCACAGTTAGTCTTCTGTGGGAAATGTGCACAAATTAACATTAAGTCTTCAAAAATTCCCCTTACAGTTTCTGGTTTCAGAATTTCACAATATGATGTCTGCATGCAATTGTGTTAAATGAAACCACTGAATGTGAAAACATCTGTAGTATTACTGAGGTTTTCTCACTTCTATCTACTGTTTCCATTTTCACAAAATGTATTTTGCACCCACAGCTTTTATGCATCTGTTACTTCACTTCCTATAGTGATAAATGTGCAGTTATTATATTAGCATGGCACACATAATACTAGCTAATGTGCTCTCAAGAGGCCATGTAGCTAATGAAAATATATTTTAAGTGTAGTTGGAAGAAATAACTAAATTATTAAATTCAACGCAGCTCTAGAATTTAGTGTATGGTGTATTTGACTTTTGTGTTCTGCTGTTTCTCACACAATTTAGTTCTAAATTCCTTTTCTGAATAAAGCTGGTTGTCAAAGAATTCCAAATGTACATAAATCTGTCAACCATGACTGCTTCACCCGTGGCTTCACCTCTGAACTAGGGATGTGCAACAGCCATCGAGTACTTGAGTACTCAGCCGTGACAGCAATGATTGATCATGAAAACGATGATCGTGGAGAAAAAAAAACAAATCTGAATGGTTATAGCAGCACTTTGGGTGGCACACTGAGCTCTGATTATTTAGCATGCAAGCGTTCAAAGTATAGACGTAGGAAGAGAAAGAAGCTTGGCTTTGAGGTCACTTATGTCTGGGTTAGCTATATACATATCTGATTCATCTAATATAGTATGCATTGGGATATTAACATTTATTTACATGCTGAACGCACTGCATATTACCAGTAGTTTCATGCTCAAATGCAATCCCCGATATTGACTGTTATTTGAGATGGCCATATTGCTTTTAGATGTTTCTTTTCAAAAATTCCAAACTTTTTTCATCATATTTGTTCAACAGTATGCATATTTAAATTAAAAAATCGTGTCCGTACTTCGTATGGCTTCGAAAACATGCAAGCGATTTTAGGAATCACTTGATGAAAATATAGCACAAATCTGCCATAAACATTAATGACATAAGCATTATAATGATAACTTTATAGAATGTGAAATCTATAGTAAATCCTCTCCTTGCCCGTGTCTCAGTCAGTGCGTTGTTGAAAGCGCATCACGGCGGGAGCCCTCTCTCTCGCGCGCACGCATTTCTCTCTCTCTCGCTATAGCGCATAACTTAAAGTTCACTGGCATATGCATCCTTTTGTGCAGATACAAATTGTAATGTTACGTCATCCAAGTTAATACCGGTTCATACCACCCATTACATTTAATACACTGTTAGAGATTATCAATTTTGATACAGCTTACTAAGCGTGAAAGTTCCGAAACTGAAGCACTAGTATGTGAAGTAGTCCAATCAGTCTCTCAGTTCTTGCGTCAATTGCAGTCTCACGTCAAATAGTGTGTCAGGTCTTTTGCATTCAGTCTGCATCACGATTAAAGCTAAGCGTTCTGTAATCAGCCCTCTCTGCTCTCACTCCATTTCTCTACTCATGTCGCATATCAGGCACAACAAAATTTCACTACTGCGCCTCATTTTGCGGGTTCGAAGATTTGCACGTGCAGTCTTGAACTCACTGCTCTTAATTTCTGTTCGCGATCGTCTATAAGGGGAGTTTGCAAATGTGTACAACAGATAAATAAACAAGTACTGCATGATTTTGCTCTATATCATCAATGAAAATAGTTCCAAATAAAGTAACAGCTGAGCCGTTGTGCATCACGTTAATGTCCACATTTTAGTGTGGAATCTTTCTACAATATTCACTCATCAGACACGCATTCTAAGTGCAAGTCAGTAGAAAATGTGGTTAACACCCTGTCATGCATGAAAACAAATAAATAATAGTCGGTATAATTTAGAAAAATCCGTGCATTTTTGGTCATACCGCCCAGCACATCCAAGTTATCTTATTAATATCATAAGGTCATAGAACGTGTTTCAGTTTATTGACAAAGTCAGCTTCACCTCAGGCAGTTATTTTTTTTTAGATGCTTCTTTTTTTTACATTGCTGCATCATAATCATAATCTAACATCTAATCATGTGTTCATGTTTTCATAGACATGTTTTCATGTCATTTTTATTTTTAACATTCATTTTCATAACAGTCTTCAGATATTTTCAATATCTCCATTACGGCCATGCCCCGCCCCCACACACAAGAAATCTCATCAGAGCTTAAACTTCCAGGCACATGAGTAATGGTGCAGCAGTGCTTCTGCTGGGTTATGTAATTGCGTGTTACACATTGTAACATGATTCTGCCAGTTCTCCAGTTGAACCCCACCACCCTCTAACTTTCAAAGCCAAGACAAACCAATAATGCTGCGTGCAATGGAGAAGTGAGAAGACAGACAATGAGCCAAGACCTGAATGTGAACTGTGAAAGATTGGAATTCGGACTTATTCAAAACAAAACCAGGCTTATTATCAGGCCACTGCCTTGTAACGCAGCCCAAGTTTCTTTGGACCAGTTCTCTATGAGAGGAGGTCTTGAATGATGGAAGTTTATGGAACCTTTACTGATTATTACATAAATGTGTGTTCGTCTCACAAAACTTCACAGAACAACCAAACAAAAGGAAAAATGTTTATAAGTGTTTCCTTGCCATGCCAAGTAAAAGAACACAGATGGTGTAAATCTGATTTAAAAAAAATTATAATCCATTAAAGTAGCCAAACTTGACAATTTATACTGCATGAGCCAGTGTTAAAGCATTTACATTTTTAAGAATTGATCTTATATTTATAATAAAATACATTTGCATATTCCTACGTGTTCAATGTGTTACATTAAAGCTGCTTACGGTTTCAAAGAAAAAGGATTAGTCTTCTGAGACAAGTCCTGACATATGAGGAAATTAAAGATGAGAATAGCGATTGAGAATGTTGTATCAAGACACAAAAGTCAGATTTAGAATAGAGTCCTTCCAAATGGACTTGACATGCCCAAGCAATAAGCCAAAGCTTTACTGCACACATGTATGTCTGTAAGATCTGATTAAAGTAGATGATTACATCGAAACTAATTCAAGATGTCTCTGTAGGGCCTGAGATCTGAGGTAATACCATGCACAGGCCCTGCGGGAATCAGCTTTTTTTGAGCATTTTTGCCACCGATTTCTGCAGAATAGATTTATATATGGTCAAATATGTGAAATGGAGCTGAAAGTGCAACTAACGTATTAATAGCTAGAAACATCATCAAATTAGTCACAATATTTATTCAACAAGCACTTAAGGAATTTTAGAAAGACCGTCTGTTTCCAACTCTATGATAAACTGCATTCTGTCCGTGTGGGCCTGTCCATGAGCAGAACTGCTGCACCAGTGTATTGAAAGGAGACAATCTTATCATTAGAAGCTCTACAGATGAATAAGTGGAGTTCCAGGATTAAGCTTGGACATTGCAATGCTTTGTACAACATTACAGGGATATGATATCCCGGAAGGCAAGCCTCAAGTTTAGCCGCATCACCCACATCTGAAACTCTCCGAGGAGTGAAACACAACCGAGGAACATGGCTTTTGTGCTCAGAGGTCATTTAAAAGGGATTAATAAAGATCCGGCCACACACACAAGGGACAGGAACTGATCTTTTGAGGCAGAAAAGAGATAAAAGCATGATGGCAACTGGCATTCATTTTCTCCCCCACACAAAACCACATTCAAATATTTGCTTATTATTTATGCAAGTAGAAGTAGTTACTAATAATTAGAATTATTTATATACAAAGAATATATAATTTGATTTGATCAATAAATAATAACAATAGCAACAACAATCATATTATTATTATTAATGAATTTATCATTCTCTCCCTATCGCATGAAGAGCATGCTTCACATTTCAAAATGCAATGTCTAATTACAACTCTAATCTGTCTCTTGCAGCTCTGAAAGGGAGCACCAAATTCAGACCAATAAGCCCCTGCCCATTCTGCCCCAAATACAACACTGTAAGGCACAGCCTATGGGACCTGCAGGGTGAGATACGGTCACAGTCAGAAACCCTCTGACATGGTACATGCCGACTATATTATCCATAATATTGACAGATGGGCTAATTCATTTTACTTGCCAACTTAAAAAGTGAGAAAAGAAGTTCATGCTAAACCATAAACATCCTCTGCAATGGATTCTGTTTTTCATAAATACCTTCAGAGTTCAAATGATCAATGTTTCAGCCAGAGGCAAGACCCTGACCTAGAGTTACAGGTTTAAGTGCAACAAAATGTCACAAGCCAACAGTCCTGAAGAAAAGAAAACTATATTGCTCATTAGCCCTTAGTGGAATGTACAGAGTAAATAAAGGATCATGGTAGGATTACAGTGTTACCCCTAGGTTTACAGTAGGGTGTGCCGATCCGATATTCAGGATCGGTATCGCTTCGATATTGCCATTTTCTGCTGGATTGGGGTATCGGTCTGACGAGACCGATCGAAATTCGATATTGTGTTACTGTTAAGCTCCACAAAAGCCACAAACAGATTATAAAACACCATTAAGTTTCCGTGCACTATATTTCAAGTGTTCTGAAGCCGTTACATAGTTTAATGTGAGGTACAGATGCATATTTAAGTCAAGTTCACGTAAACACTTCATCCTGCGTTCGAACTGCATGCCACGTTCGGTTACTAGAGTCAAGACGATAAAACTCTCTCCACTGTTCCTATTATACTTGATCTGTAAATAAATTTCAATGGTTTTGCATAAAAGGATTTGATCTAGCAAGAGTCTTGTGCTGTTTCTAAATCGTGTTACTTTCTATCAGGTGTCTGTTAGATCACAATACTATTGTAGAGAGCACTATGAATGGTTCTTTACGAGCACAGTCACTGAAAGTTAAAATGGTTAAAAGAAAAGGCTCAATAAACTGTCGCACAGATTTAATACATTACGCATTAACATCTCTTTCCTTTGTGCTTTGAACTTCTCTATGTGGACTCCGGAGCGCTGCAAAAGTGCAAATCATAAAACTTAAAACAATTTCACATCAATTTATTAAAAGTAAAAAAAAAATACATGCTTGGGGCCTCATTAAATGTTTTATTTCTTCTTACCATAAGTTTTATTGTTGCCAAATTCTTTGTTTTAACATGTCTAATCATTTGAATGCATAAAAACAACTTAATGTACTCAGACATTGTGTTGTGTATTACAATTTTCTGGCTATCAAATGAAGGCTTTATACATTAATTTAATTTATGTTTTAATTAGGCTATTGAAAATTGTATTTTATTTTTTGGAAAACAAAGGGGATTTAATATTAACATTAAAACATGGAAGAAATGTTTTGTGATTATTCTTAAAAAATGTAAGTTTTAATAATTTTAGTAACATATTATTAGTAGTATTATGTACATTCTACTGAAAAATATCTCTGGCACAGTGTCTTCAAGTTAAACCGAACTTATTTTGACGGGTTGTCGTGAATACCTTTACATTTCTGTGTATGAGGCTAGTTTTACTCAAATGAAACTGTAAAATGCTCATGAAGTGGAAATGTTGTTAATGCATTTATGTCTTCATTTAGTGAGACGGCAGATGCTGAAATCACCGTGAGCAGTGTGTGTGTAGTAAACAAAACAGAAACAAAGGCCCTAGGCTTTTTTAACATAGACACGCAGAACACAATTCATATATAAATAGTCTTTTTGTGGCTTAATATTTACAGATACTAGTCCATATTTAAGTGTAATCACCTACTTTTAATTCATTAATTATTTAATTTAAAGTTTGACAAGTTCCGTGACATTCTGCGTTTTTTTGACTGGATTCCGCGATTCCGTCCACATCTCGGAAATCATAGGGTCCTACCCGCGTGTGCACCCACGTGTCTGTGTATGTGTGTGTGTGTGTGTGCCATACAGAGAGCAACGGAGAATTGTAAACGCGGGACCATGTAGAGACAGAAATGACATGCCATCTTGAATACAAGACAAATAACATAAGGCTATTTAATTTATTTTATAAAGCAACAAGTTATCAACCTGTTCTATAAAGGTAACCTTAAATGACTTCTGTTATGATCTGGCGCTATATAGAAAATAAAGTTAAATAAAAATCACTTGAGCTTCAAGGGGGGCAGGGGGTGCCGTTGAGGGGGGTATAATGGCAGGGGAAATACTGGATTAGTAGAAATATAAACTGATCATCTGTTTAATTTCAATTTCAAACATGCAATCAATGGACATCCAATGTTGCTTTCATTTGGCCAATGTTAAGAGCAACTGAAGGCATATCTTCAGTTTGGTATTTTTGTAACAAATCTACAGATGCATCTCAATAAATTAGAATGTCAAGTAAAATTTCATTTATTTCAGTAATTCAACTCAAATTGTGAAACTTGTGTATTAAATAAATTAAATGCACACAGACTGAAGTAGTTTAAGTCTTTGGTTCTTTTAATTGTGATGATTTTGGCTCACATTTAACAAAAACCCACCAATTCACTATCTCAACTAATTAGAATACTTCATAAGACTAATAAAAAAAAAAATTTTTAGTGAATTATTGGCCTTCTGGAAAGTATGTTAATTTACTGTATATGTACTCAATACTTGGTTGGGGCTCCTTTTGTTTTAATTTACTGCCTCAATTCGGCGTGGCATGGAGGTGATCAGTTTGTGGCACTGCTGAGGTGGTATGGAAGCCCAGGTTTCTTTGACAGTGGCTTTCAGCTCATCTGCATTTTTTTGGTCTCTTGTTTCTCATTTTCCTCTTGACAATACCCCAAAGATTCTCTATGGGGTTCAGGTCTGGTGAGTTTGCTGGCCAGTCAAGCACACCAACATCATGGTCTTTTAACCAACTTTTGGTGCTTTTGGCAGTGTGGGCAGGTGCCAAATCCTGCTGGAAAATGAAATCAGCATCTTTAAAAAGCTGGTCAGCAGAAGGAAGCATGAAATGCTCCAAAATATCTTGGTAAACAGGTGCAGTGACGTTGGTTTTCAAAAAACACAATGGACCAACATCAGCAGCCAACATTGCACCCCAAATCATCACAGACTGTGGAAACTTAACACTGGACTTCAAGCAACTTGGGCTATGAGCTTCTCCACTAATCCTTCCTCCAGACTCTAGGACCTTGACAACTGTAGCCAAATTCCAAATGCCTTGACCAAAGCTTACAAAGTTTTACTGAAATTGAACTTTTCCAAAACATTCTAATTTATTCATGCACCTGAAAAGACTTAACAAATAGTGTTCAATTTAAATGAAAACTAATATTGGTTTGGAGCAAGCAAAGAATTGTAATACAGTTACTGAGACAAAACACACAATAAAACAATAAACAGCATCAAAAGACTTGTCAGTATTATTAAATAAAGTGTGGTTCTTACCATCTTTCTCTGGCTGGAATAGATAGTTTGTATCTTTGGTGAGAAAATAACACATCCAACAGCCCCCCAAACCCGTTCTACTCCTCAGATAATATCAGTACTGGACGATGCTACTTTAGGACATTCAGCCCCAGGAATTGGCACAAAACACAGATCGACTCATCTTTCTAAAAAATATGCGATCCACACCCCAGTGTCCTGTTAAAAAATTCGATCAGGATTTTTGCAGCCGATACCGAGACACGTCATGGTGATGTGTACCGTGGATTCTGGCTCAAGTTTTATTAACACGGGTAATAATGTTATATAAATAATCACAAAAATTATTCCTACAGTGAATATTTTAATATTCCTTTAAAAAGTTTATACATAACACTATGTATATCAGGATCTAGTATAAGACAAAAATAAATGCAAACAAATTGTGTCATGCAACCCGCAAGGCAGAGATGGGCCTTGTGACTCGAGTCGCATTTTTATAGCCTTGTCGACCAATGACTCCATAATTCCAGGAAAATCTTGTGAAAATTTTAAAAGGAACTGAGGTTTTTATCCTTAAATACTTCTATAACATCGGCACTGCATTCATCACTGCGATAACAACAGCACCGTTTTAAGTGAGTAGCGCGTCAAAACAGCAGAGCGGATCACATAACAAGCGCCATGGTCGTTTATGGTAAATATTTTTTCAGTGCTGTATATTAGTATTTTTTATCTAAAGCCAAACGCGCTTTTATTAGCCTTTCAGCTCCATGACTTTCTCTCACTCTCTCTCTCAAGTTCAAACAGAGAGACGCGGTTATAACAACAACAGAAACAAAATTATAGATTACTTTCACTAAAAGGCAGAAAAACATGCTGCAAATATAGCTATGACTCTGACTATTCAAACCAAATGTGACGAGAAGTTTCTGATCTTTTAGCAGCATTAAGTAGGCTAAGAACATTTAAATATACAAAATATAATTGTTGTTAGATGGCTAGGTTGAAATTGGCTTTGAAATGTCTGTTATCTTTCTTTTCTGCTCAAGATGAGAACATTCTATATAATGTTAGAGAGAAGATAAAATAAATTAGAGGTCGACCGATAGTGGATTTTACCGATGATAGCTAGGTTGGACCACACTGGGATACCGATTAATCAACCGATAGATTTTTAAATGGTAACTTACTGAAATAAAAAAGCTTTGCTATTTAAAAAAATAAAAGCAGTAACCGTACTGAAAACTTTTCATCAAAATATTAATATTATTTACTAATTTAATTAAAGTTATTTCATAGTTTGCTAATTTTAAAAGAAAAAACTTTAAAATTAAAAAATGTAGCCTGCTAATACGAATGTTGAAATGAACACTCTAACAAGAAACTACAATCTATGAATGGACTCTTATTGTTAAGTATTACCATTTAATTTCAACAGCATGCTTAAAGATGCCATCTTTAAATTTACACACGGCCATACCATTAAAATACATACATTTGGATATTGTTTGTGTACTCACACACTTTATTTGCTTCTATTTTAACACTTGATAATTACTAATAATTAAGAAAAAATTTAGGGAAAAGTGCAACGCTGTGTTAGGAGAACTCGAATCTTCACACACACACACACACACAACTTTGCATTCAATTCAAGTGGCGTTCTAAAACAGTTTATTTGATCACCAAACAGACAGAAGTTTGCTTTAGAATGAACAATGTGCATTAAAAAGGTTTGAATTTCGGTTTAAAAAAACAGCATGGAAAGAGAAAGAGCGATCTATTAAGCTCTCTATTGCATACAGACTTTATAGAGCCACAGAAAGACAAACGTTTTGCTAAAAAATGCACAATACAGAATTTATATCAAAGTCATTATGTACATTTACAATGATTTAGGACAAGTATAATGTAATTTAATAGAAAAATGAATGGCGCTCTGTTCCGCCGCAGTATTTTCTGTCTGTATTTAAATGGTATTTGAAGTTTCCCGCTCAGTGCAGTGCACAGTGTCAATGTCAAAATAAACAACACGTGCTGTCAATTTCCGCCTCTAGAGGCTGCTCTTGTATATAATGCCAGCGGACCCTTTCAGCCACTCCAGCAACGGACGCAAAACAGAAAACTATCGGCATGGATTTTTTACCGATAACCGAAGTTGCGGCAATCAACTATCTGTGCCGATTTCGGCAAAACCGTATCGGTCTATACTAAAATAAATATAAAAAGTCAAATCCAATTGAAGAAGTCTGAGACATAAGTTTAAAGGCTACTGTCCAAATAAATATAAACATTTAAATTAGGCTACTGAAAAAATAAACGGCAGTTCGACACGATAAACGGACCCTGCAGATAATCTGCATGTTGGGTAATAAAAAAAATGTATTCTGATTATTTGCGGGTGTATCAAATAAATTATAAATGAGCAATATTTACTATTATTAGCAATGCAAAGTGCGGTTGGCATTCAGACCATCTTTAGACCACTAATGTCTGGCTGGAATAGATAGTTTTTTGTCCATGCGACCTTTGGTGAGAAAATAAACTAGATCCAACAGCCCCCCAAACCCGTTCTACTCCTCAGATAATATCAGTACTGGACGATGCTACTTTAGGACATTCAGCCCCAGGAATTGTTTTACTGCACGTGATTTACCTTTCCAAACAATGACAGATCGACTCATCTCAAAATGCGATCGGTATGTAAATCGGCCGAAATGAGCACCGATGCTTAAAATATGATCCACAGCCCAGTCGGAGTCCTGTTAAAAGTATGGGAAAACAATGAGTATTTATTTATACTGCAAGCTGAAGGGGTCAGCAGTTTCACACCAATCAAAACACTTAGCCCAGAGCATCACTCCCCAACATCTGATGAGACTCCACAAGCTCAAAACAGGTCAGTGCCAGAAGAAAAAAACCCAAGGCCTGCTCCCCACTGTGCTTGACAGCATTGCCCTTTCACTGAGCTAATCAAGGGAAAAGTTCAAAGGTCTGAGCCATAAGCACAGCATCGCTGTCTACAATGACTAATGGATTCATTACAGTGGGAACTAGACACAAGAGAACTCTTCCAAACACTGGACAATGGCCCAAGAATGCAGTTTATTAGGGTAACAGCGTTTGAGTTTGCAGGAGCTCAATCTGCCTTGATCAGTACTTTATTCTCAACACAAGTCTGCATAGGAAATATACAAATGTGGTTAATTTGGCTTTTGGTTAATTTGCCATGTAAAGTTTGAAATGTCTTTTAACAGTAAAGGTGTCAGTGTGTTTGTCTAGTCCACTGTTAATCATATAAAGCCAAGCAAAACAATTAATACAGACAACTGCATGTTTCCATTCATATTCAAATGCTGTAATTGCTTTGTTTTCCATGGGGCTGAATTTCCATGGGGCTGAAAAGTGCTAAATTAGACAACTGACAGATGTGAAAAGGTCTCCCTCTGAAAGATTTTGCTACACGTCTATCAGAATCTTTGACAATAGCTGTGGCGTCTTTTTTCATTAACCTCAAATGGTCTGAGGTTCTCGGCTAAGTGATCACCAGCTGGAGGTGGAATCAGAAATGAGATAGCTTTGCAGCTCTGCCAGCTGAACCCATTAATACTGTGACAAATATCAACATATCAAACTGTCTTTAAATGCCTCAAAATGTGTGAAACATTCACTAGGGAATGAACTATAAAAAAATAAACCATGACTTTTTAACATAATATTGTGTGCTATACCTTAGCAAACTTTTGGATGTACAAATGTTTAGTAACATTTCTAAATTTAAAATTCCTAAAGATTCTAATTTTAGAGTAGGTGATGTAAAAAAAAAAAAATTTGCTAAAAATCATATGCTCATTTTTGACCATGGATAAGAGTGTCCATAACCCAGAAAACAAGCAGACATAATGCTGACCCTATATGAATGTTTGAATTATTACAAATGGTTGAAATATAATGTGCATGCAATAATCACTGTACTATAAATACAAAAACAAATGAATAAGATTTATCTTGAAACTGGATTTTTTTTTAAAAGAGGGTGCCATATTTGTTCTCTAAGAGATTAATTTAACAGTGCTCTATATGGTTTGATTGTGTCTGCAAAATGTGTGAGCAGGGAAAAAAAATTGTTTTGATTCCCCCACCCCACCCGATCTCTGTCTACCGACGGGATTAAAAAAGAAGAGCAACTTCAAAACCTCCACAGTAATTAGAGGGCAATGGAGCGTGACACTCCAGACTCTCACACAATCTAGCACCTCGTTGGAAAACCCAGCCATTAAATTGGACTTTACTTTGCATAAGCTGATTAACATAAATAGCACATGATCATTTTATATTCAGATCTATTTCCACATAAATTATGCCCACTGGTAATAAAAACCTCATCTTTACCATCTCATCAGAAGGAGCAACTATATAAAATCCTCACACCATAAATTGGAGCTATGAATTTGTGAATATGTTTGCATGTTTTTATTCTATGTAGCAAAGCCTCTTCCCTTTAAGGATTCAGTGCTAATTCTCACACCCATCATTTATCTCTTCTTGCCTCCAGATATTAAATTTGAGGTGAACAAACACAGCAGGTAGGAGAACTAATAAGTCAGAATAAATTGTAGATTCTTATGGCATTCATTACTCTGCATAGCTGAAGTATAGGGTGGGCTATGGGTGAAAAGAAAGAAAGAAAGAAAGAAAGAAAGAAAGAAAGAAAGAAAGAAAGAAAGAAAGAAAGAAAGAAAGAAAGAAAGAAAGAAAGAAAGAAAGAAAGAAAGAAAGAAAGAAAGAAAGAAAGAAAGAAAGAAAGAAAGAAAGAAAGAAAGAAAGAAAGAAAGAAAGAAAGAAAGAAAGAAAGAAAGAAAGAAAGAAAGAAAGAAAGAAAGAAAGAAAGGATCACTAAAAAACACTTCAGCAGTTCATGTCCAATGGCTGCAGACAAAGCCCATGAAAATTAGTTATTTGGCAACTGGTCCTAAGTTAGTCAAGCCTGCTACGTTTTCATTCTTGATCTCTTAGTGCAGCTGATTAATACAAAATACTTTTATCAATTTCTGCTACACAGTGAGTGTCACTGAAAAGTTAATGAATGAGCCTTTCAGATGAAGCCTCTGAAAACAGCAGTGTAACTGGTGATGATGCTAATCTACACATTTACAGTAACTCAAAATAACACATACGGTACTTGATCCTTTTAGTTTATTCCCTGTGGTCATCAAAGACTACTGAGTTTAGAGTCACTTAAGATTGATGTACACAGGGGAATGTTTTCCATGTAAATGTGTGTGGTTCCCAGTTCTCAAACAGAATGTTAATCTGATTTGTACACAAACATCAAACTATCCAAATCCATCTGTGCGGCCGAAGTGTGTGAGAATAGGGATGTGTGAGCCTGTGTGCTTGTTTACATACAGAATTCAAACAGGAGGAGGCTATTAGTCTAACTCATACATAAACTAACATTGTCAATGAAGCATACAGTAAATGACAATACAACTCGAAATGTGAGTTTAGCGGCACCCTGTATTTTTTTAACCCCAAAACCTGGCAAAAAAACTGATTTTGATGTGTAATGTGCACATTCCAGCATCAGAGCAAAATTAAGCTCACTTTGTAAAATTGACAATATTCAGATCTCTTAGAGAAAGACAAATTTGTATTTTAGTTCTGTCAAATTTACCTTAAGATGCTGCTATCATCTATCATTTATAGTGGGTGGAAAAAATATACATTGTCAATGCAATAAAAAAATAATGATAAAAATATATTTTACTAATTTTCAATGCCAGGGCAAAAGCCAACATGTTGTCTCTGAATGCTGATAGGTTTGCTTCATTTATTCCCAATTATAGAAATCGGTATAAAAAAATTATGAAATCATAATTCAATAAAACATTTGAATAATTATGTTTTGCATTTGTAGGGAAATATAGATGATATGAACTGTGCAACAACAGTGTTATGATGAAAGCATCGGAGAAATACAATAACTATTCCCATATTTTTTTTATTTCTCTCCCCTGGTTTAAAATGTAAGGCTGTTTTTGTGTTGCGGTGTACTGGAACTCTTTGCAGTGCAGAGTCGGTTGGTCAGCTCATTGTTTTTCTGCATAATTACATTCTGCCAGTAGACAGCATCAATTCCTGCCTTGCCAGAAACACTCTATAATGCAGGGTCACAATCAATACAGATTTGCACACATAAACATACACGCTTGCCCACAACCATGAATGTTGGGACTTGTATATCCTGCCGGGTCTATTGTAAAATTGTTGAGAACTGAGGCACAGATTTTTAAATCAACAAGAAATGATCAAACAAATTTAGTGTAGATAAAAGGATTCAGCCGTATGTTTCTCTGGAAACTTTGTCTAGATTTAATAAATGAAGATTATAGCACTCACTCATCTGTGTCTATAAATTCTGCCTCAAAATATCAGCATACTGAGGTTTAAAATATGATACTCTGTTATCATTTTAGTAATATTCATTGTGTATGTAAACCTGCATTTCGAAATAATTAGAGCCTTCAGTCTATCTGTGTTTGCCTTATTATAACATGGATTAAGCAATGCCAAGGGTTGTAATCTAGAGGAATTTTAATTTATTACACACAGTGTGCAAACTCTGGGATAAAGGAAGCTGTTGAGTGAGTCGCTGTGCCTCTGAGTGGTTTTCATCTGTGCCACCAGCTCAAACAATGTGTGCTCACCCATAATAATGATGGTGCTGGAAAGCTTTCAATTTGGAGAAATGACTGATAACAGAAGGGAGAAGCTTCCCAGGCAGGGCCAATTAAGGGAAGAGCAGGTACAAAATAAAGGGAAAGCAGAGGAGAGTCACTTAAAATAGAGGGGGGGGGGGGGCTGGTAAATCAAAATTAACCAAAAGAAAGATTTTTTTGAGTGTTTATACATTTTTTTATTAATATTATTATTATTTGGAGGATGTCTCCATAGTTCTAAGAAATCTTCGAATGGCATTACTCAGTGTGTTGAAAGGGAAGATGGAAGATAGGTTAGGTTGCCTCAGGAAACACAAAAGACTCTGGCTACCTATTAGCAGATTACCTTTCTCCTGAAATCTAAAAGAAGCATTAAGACAAATCATTATAAGTAACTGAGCACTTTCCAGTCAACACAGACAAAGTTGTTGCTGTGGTTTTAACGTGACAGTTTACAAGCACTGGTATATTCAATCTAAGTAACATGACAACACGTCGCAGTTGGGTGAATTGTCACTTTCCTGTTGATGTTAAGCAGGAAAGCAAAGAATGCCAGGAATGGGTTTTTTTTTACTACTGGTGGTCCTTTACACCTATTAAGGAGGTGAAACTTATCAATGAACAAGAGACACTCAAAAATCCTAATTTCTTTGAATTACAGTGGTTTCCTTTTGACAAGGGCAAATCTGATTCTACTTACTCAATTGCTCTTTGCCCTTTACACAACAAAACATTGAACCACTCCCCTCTCTAGTGACTGGTAGAACAGCCAAAGTGCTTTCCAGAGCATTAAAACTGCTGTTTTTCTGACATGTTCCCTAGTACATACACAGGCTCCTGCTTGTAGCATTCTTTCTCCTCTTCTGACCTACCTCATGTTACAATGCTATTCTCCAGTAACCCCAGCCTTGTGCATTGATATGCCCTCAAGTCAGCCTGTCAGTAACACCATCAACATCATCTCACAACCAGACAGACACAACATCAGCACAGAACAGAGAGGTGTTTAGTGATGTGTTTTGGACTGGTCGGTGGTACTAAAGCTGTGCCATAAAATTTCAGGGCTCATAAATACATCAGTAATTTCCTGTCATTTATGACTGCAGAGTGCAGTCAGTGGCATGTGTACTATAAAACCTGGCATTCGCCACTGTTTTCATGCCTAATTTGCACATCTGATAAAGGACTCAAATAGGATACAACAAACAACATCTAATCATACAAATAAAATCTATGAAAAATCATCTGATCTTCAGAGATAATTTACCTCCTTTGAAGACACTCAATTTATCAGTACCATGCAGGAGACGGAACTCCATTACAACTAGGGATGAAATTATATTGCAATTTTTGTAAATGCTATAATTGTTTATGAAATTAAGTTGCCTTTCAACAATCTCCAAAAAAGAACAGATCAGAAGGCATTCAGTTATATTTGAAAGTAGTGCGGGAAGCTAAGTGGAGTTATGGCAACATGCATAAGCAGAAATTTTGAGTCCAATTTCGGCTTCAGATGTGTTGAAATATGACATTTTGTGGCCAGACCATATGCAACTGCAGGATTGGACATATTATAATCTAATCAAAACTATAAAAGTAGTGAAAAACAAAGTGAAAATGACCTTTTTTAAGTATGCCTCCTAAACTATAAGTGTACATCGGATAATAATTAACAAATGTCTGAAATAATTAGTTTGTAATTGTCAATTTTTCTTTCGGTATTGGATTATATTTGTGTATTTTAACCCTGGACCACAAAACAAGTTTCGATATTTGTAGCAATACAAAAATATTGGATGTGATTGCCAAAAATATTTGTGTATATGTTCCATGACCAGATTTTCTGGACCACAAATATTGTCCTAAACAAGTCTTGGAAAGCTTATTTACTCAATTCAAATCGAAAATGATGACTGGTTTTGTGGTGGTCATATAAAATATTTCAACCAAGGAGGGTAGCAAGATATGAATGCACAAGTATGGCCTCAAATTATATTAATAGTCAAAAAATACTTTATTGTCAATTCTACCACATGGTACCGTACATACATCAAAATTGAAATTGCATTACTCTCTTACTCCTGGTGCATACAGATAACACTAAACACTAACATAGAACGCCAAATAAAAATAAGGACATGTAGAAAAAAATAAAAATAAATAAATAAATAAAATAATAATAATAAAAAATAGATAATGGCATAGGCACATGGTAAATAGTGCAAACCAGTAAAGAGTCAGAATATGGATGGTGTTGCAAAGAGCTTATTAAGTCTATTTTATTAAATGACGAGAGAGCAGTCTTTATCAGACTCAAAGAGGTAGTTAAATTAGTTCATCCAATCTGTACAGATTTTCAAATAGTGGTGCGTGGTTAAGAGAGGGGAGGGGGGGCAAGGACGGGAGGGAGTTCAGCTTCTGACAGCCTGATGGATGAAGCTGCTTCAGTCTGTTGGTCCTGGCCTGGAGATCCGCATTGTCCTGATGGTAGCAGATGAAGAAGCTGTGTGTCGGGTGGGTGGTAACCTGCAAACTGAGGGCATACGGGTGAGACGGGTCTGTAGATGTCCTGGAGGGAGGGGAGAGGACACCAACGATCTTTAGCTGCTCTACTATCGTTGAAGGGACTTGCGGCAGGACGCATTGCAGGCGCCATAACAATGATGAGTCAGGATGCTCTCGATGGTGCCTCTGTAGAAGGTGCACATGATGGGGGTCGGGGCTCTGGCTCTTCTGAGTTTGCAGAGGAAGTAGAACGCTGTTGTGCTTTCTTGGCTAGTGCTGCAGTGTTGTTGGTCCAGGAGAGGTCCTCTGTGATGTTACCCCCAGGAACTTGGTGCTGCTCGCTCTCTCCACAGTCGCACATTGATGGTCAAGGAGCATGCTGAGTGTGCACTCTCCTGAAGTCAACAACAATCTCCTTCGTCTTCTCCACATTCAGAGAGAGATTGTTGTCACTGCACCATCCGGCCAGGCGGCTCACCTCGCTCCTGTAGTTTGTCTCATCTCTGTTGCTGATGAGACCCACCACAGTCGTGTCATCCGCAAATTTAATGAAGAGGTTGGAGTTGTGTGATGGTGTGCAGTCGTGGGTCAGCAGAGTGAAGAGGAGGGGGCTCAGCACACATAGCTATACTATAATATAGCTATACTAAAGACCACAGTCTCCTATTTTAATTTCATGCAGTCTTTAAATGATCCAATTCGGTTGAGCAGAGACCAACGAACACCTCTAAAATAAAGGCTGAGCACAGCAGAGTGAGACGCACTGAAACACCCCTGCTGTGTGACTAACTGCATGCAGCGGAGGGACAATTATCTCACTTTCTTCTCAGAGTCAGCATCTTCCTGCACTCCCAGCCTCATGTCTCCATTTCTTCCTATAAAAACAATTTATCAATACTTCTAACATCAATGTAGCAGTTTTTGGTCACATCTGTATTTTCTAGTAAATACGCACTGAACACAAACATGGTTTGTTTGTCAGATAAAATCTTTAAGTCTGAATGTCACGGTGTCATTTATATGTCAAGTGAAGAACTCAGATCCATTCGTTCATACAGTGCAGTCAATATCCAATATATCTACACTGGTTGTCATAGCAATACTGAGACTATGTGGAAATGGGAGTGAGCAAAAATGTGTGATTATGAAAACTCTGATTTTAATTGGATTTAAAACTAGACAATCATTTTTGATCAGGTGGCCATGACCTATTAAATGATAGTTCTGCATAATGAGTTGAATAGTGACAACTTATTTTCCTTTTGCTTCATTGTAGCTCTAGATGAAACCCTTCACTGACTCATTAAATACACGGAAGCAATGTCCCAGTTATAGATTCACCCTATCATAAAGGCTAGGAGTTAAAGGATAATCTAAATGCTCTCTAATGAACTAAGACAGAAGTATTCAAAGCTATGTCACTTGAGGGCACTCTCCATAATGTTAAATGATGAGCACACTACCGTAAAACACTGCAAACTAATTGGTGGGTATATCGGGGGCATCCTCTATGCAGATGCAACACCGGCAGACAGAAAGCTCTCAACAGCAATGTAAACAGGCTCACAGTACAGCACTTGCTTATTTTAACCCTCATTTCAGTGTAAGCATTAAGCATAGAGTTTACATAACAAATGGGAATTAGTCTTCAGTAACATCCACAACATGTTGTAACCCACTTTCCAACCAAGTCAGTTCATCTCTCAAATGATCACAAATATTTATGCAAGTAAATGCAAGGATGAAAAACTGGTTTGGGCTGGGAGTTGCTTATGTAACTGCTTTTATGCACCAGTCCAAGCCATCTGTGCAGGTCAAAGAACTTTTACAATAAAGTGGTTCAACAACTACCGGGAAGAGGAACTCCTAAAACAAAGCTGAATCCCACAGATGTTTAGCTCACCACCGAAAGGTTATACGAGGGAAAAACTGTGCCTGTGAAGAAACACGAACTAAACCTCTTAAGCTGTGCATTCCAATTCTGAATTATAGTAAAATAGGATTGGATAAAATGCTTTAATGCACATGGAGAGTATTCAAAAGAGAGAATCAAGAGGGTGCAGTGGAGTTCATGGCAATACCAATTACTTGAACAGTGGACCCGCTTTGTTAAAACTAAATGCATTAACTATAATCACAATTTAAAATCCATGTCCAGACTTCTATAAACCTAAAGCCAGGAATTCTCTCTCTCTCTCTCTCTCTCTCGCTCTCAATGGGAGGAGATTTTCTGTCAGGGCTCATTTTAATTTTCTGGCATGTTGGAAATCAATTGTTACTGCAGGGTGATTAATGCATCAATAAAAAATAATTTCCCCAAAAATCTTACACTCTTAAAAATAAAGATTCTTTAATGGCATTGATGGTTCCATAAATAACTTTTCACTGTACAAAATGTTCTTTAAAAAATATAAAATATTTAAATGTTCTGCACAATAAGAAAAAAATGGTTCTATTAAGAACGGCTGACCGAAAGGTTCTCTGGGAACGCAAAAACGGTTCTCATATGTAATGTTCCCTCTAATTTTTCACGGCACTGAGCAAATAAATATTTCTCTGAGCGCAAACTTTAAAACTGTGAGCAATTTGAGCAAAAATCTTCTATGACGATATATTCTACTCAAAAAGGGCATGTTAAATGCTATAGTTTGATAGATGACTTAGTACCTTCTATCAACTGTTTAACAGTAACTATGACAGTACAATATTTTTAAACAAAACATTTTATTAAACCACATTTTAATAAAACTATATACACAACAATGTCATAGTGCTTCATCGTCAGTCCTTTCTTGACTGGCCCTGCATGTCTGTGGAAGGCCTCTTTCAAAACAGCATCTAAAAAAAACACAGATGCACCACAATTAAAATATATATATATATTATCTGCCTGTTTTATTTCAGCAATTATAGACATTTTTTTAATGCACTCCCCTGTTTATTTCTTCTGGTGTGTACTAATACACTAAAATAGTATCTAAACTTTAAACAAAGTATAAAGCTTTAGTCAACAATTTTAATATTTTATACAATATAATGTTTAAGGATTATTAAAATTGTTATTCAAGTAAAGAGTACAAATATTCCAAGTCAAACACATTGCACATGACTGAATGAACTGTCAATTTATGTATTTATTAATACTGTTAACACCCCTTAGCCTACCTTAAAACCTCTCCCGTCTGTCCTTGTCCTCTTTCCAGTGGTTGTACACCTTGTCCAAATTTATGGGGCCCTCTGCTTTTGCAGAACGGATTCTCATCAGCTGATCCAAGTGCGTGGTCTGAAGTCGGTTGCGTGAATTTGTCTTGATACAATTCAACAGACTGAAGCCCGTTCACAGTCTGCACTGGACGCGTGGAATGTCCCGCGAATGTCAATCAGCTGTACAAGTTCAGTGAACTCCTCCCTTTTTAGTGTCCAGGTTACCATTTCAGCAAATGTCTGCAGTGCTCCCGTTTTTCGTTTTTTGACCGTGAACTTGAAATCCTTGTACTGATGACAGATGCGCTCGGTGGTAGCCTCGTCTTTTTTTTCCAGAAAAACTTGGAACTTTCAGTCAGTCTGGTTACATAATCTATACCATGATCAAAATCAAGTGTTGAATCCAGTGTCTCTAGGCCAGGGGTAGGCAACGTCGGTCCTGGAGTGCCGATGTACTGCAGAGTTTAGTTCCAACCCTGAAAAAAGCCCTCATCTGCCTGTAGCCCTAATAATCCTGAAGACCTTGATTAGCTTGTTCAGGTGTGTTTGATTAGGGTTGGAGCTAAACTTTGCAGGACATCGGCACTCCAGGACCGACATTGCCTACCCCTGCTCTAGGCTAAAAGCAGACCATTCTTTAAGCTCACCTTCAGGAAATCAAGCATCAAGATGGTCACAGAATTTATGGACAAACAGAATAATATCCGTTGTATTTTTTGCCCTGTCACATGTTTCCAACAGCTTGTTCACTCGACTGCTCCAATAAACATGCTGAGCAACGAAGCTTTTCTATATTAGCTCTGGCAAAGCAATGAGCATCAATGATGGTAAGATTGCTTCGCTGCAAGGAGTTACAGAGCTGAGCGAGTTCTTCCAACACATCTCCAAGCACAGTAATTGCTACTTTGTACTTTGGATCGGTCAGTTTTTTGAGACAGTATTTCGCAATGGGTCGTCGTTGTCAGCATCTTTTGTGCAATATTTAGTTAACAGACTGTAACTCCGCAAAAACGAATTTACAGCTTGGTAACGAGGCAGCCAGCGAACCTCATTCAGAGGTCTGAAAGACAGTGAATCCACTTCTAAAACATTTGCCAGCTCATCGAATTAGCTTTTCTTCACAGAAGACCCTACTAAATAGTGAAGAATATACTGTCCTGAGAAGAGTTTCCACTTCCTTCATCAACCACACGCCTTTCCAAGCATCATCAATTCCCAAATCTTCCCTATGAGCAACACAATGCTGTTCTGTAAGGTGCAGAATTTGCTGTCTCAGTATTTCATTTACATAACTCCTGGCATAAATTAAGAAATGACTGTCACTGGAAGATGCAAAAAACAAAGCTTAAGTCTTTTTGGTTTAGTTTTGTTGTGGTCAAGAGATATTAATGGGTAAACAAACCTGTGTGGCCATAGCAACCTGGGATTATCAGATATGTATGTATTAATATTCTATTTTGAATTAAGACATTTTTGTTTACAGAAAGCACGTTTTTTTCTCAATACTTTCATTTTCGTTTGCAAAACTTTATTCTTTTGCATATATGTGGCGTTAAATTGATTCCATATTTTACTGTGCTCTACATACATCTTGTCCTCCAAGTTGCAACCTATACCACTTGCACTTTTAGACACAAAGCCATGCAACACTGTTCATTAAAAAATAATAATTCTTTGGAAACAAAGAATTTTTACTTAACAAAAAGTGCAAAAAAAGATGATCACTGCACTCTGCACGACTGGGTCAGGTTAAAAAGAAACCTGGTGGCTCACCTGAAATGCACCACTCCCCTGATGATCTCATCATTTAAAACACTGAGCAACATTAACGGAATCATTGACTTCCGCTTATGTGACTGGTACGGCAAAAAAAAAAGGAAACGTGCAAAAATACCAAAGTGAACACAAGGTTGACCTTTTGCTTGACATTTAGTCATTTAGCAGACCCTTTTATCCAAAGCGGCTTACAAATGATGACAATAGAAGCAATTAAAAACAACAAAAGAGCAATAATATGCAAGTACTATGAAAAGTCTCGGGCACACAGTACATGTAGCAAGGTTTTTTTATGTATATATATATACACATACATAACAAAATAAAACAAGTAGATAGAATAGAGGGACAAACCAGACTGCTACTC
Source organism: Ptychobarbus kaznakovi (assembly GCA_027422405.1). Taxonomy (NCBI): domain Eukaryota; kingdom Metazoa; phylum Chordata; class Actinopteri; order Cypriniformes; family Cyprinidae; genus Ptychobarbus; species Ptychobarbus kaznakovi. The sequence continues at coordinate 11,188,872 of CM049800.1, read as the reverse complement.
AGAAAAGACAAGAATGAGAGCAGCCAGTGCTATGTTATGATCTCACTATATTATAGTCTGTACTTATCGGAACAATCTTGGAACAATCAGTTGCATCACATCTCATTTTACAGCCTCACTAGGATGAATCACTTACAATTATATTATTGAACATTTTATTACACAAACACTTTGGATAAAAGCAACTACCAAATTAACAAATATAATTTAACTTAATTATTAGATCTGCAAAATGGAGGAAAAAAACATTAAAATATTTTTTTTAAACAAATAAAAAGTCAACTTTTTTTTTTCACTGGTGCCCCAAATTAGGAAACACTTGAACACTTCAAAGTAATAGTATTCTATGTGTATTTCCTCCCAAAGTCTCCCTGCTCTCATCCAGAGGAATGATAACATAAGGCTCACATTGTCAAAAACAAGGAGCCAATAAAACTCTTGCAAAACAAACATAATGTGGGTAATGAACTTGAGTAAGTGCCATAAACTTACTCAATCAAGTGTACAAAGCTAATTATATAAATACACAAACACACAAAACTATGAACCAGGACAGGGTGTGTATTATTTTTAATAATATTCAAGTCAAGCCTGGAATATAATGTAAATAAACCAGTTTTACATAATTTAAACAAAATAAAGAAGTCAGGGAGTACTCATCATCACCAATCAACTCAGCACTATATAAAACACTAAGCACACACAAAAATGTCTCTTCTATCTTCACATTATCACTTAATAAGAGTTCTTCTCAAGAAAAGTTTCAATGTCATGATGTGCTTGATCTATAAGGACAGATCCATCATGGATGGACTGCATCCATGCACTGCGCTCATTCTGCAGAGCAGCTGCGTCACATGCACCAGTGTCTAATAAGGTCTGCATTCATATTGTGGTATGTTTACCATGCATATTAAAATAACCATGCAAAGTATCACTGTTAAAACGGATCAGCTTTCCAGTGAAAGATCACTCACCTCGTCTTTTCCTTCAGTGCTGCTCTCCCGCTGCTCAGAGGTGCAGAGTTTCCTTTTGTTTTTGCTCTCAGTTCTCTTCATTCTGATGGATGGAGGTTGATTAATACTCTACACTAGTAATATATCGGTGTCAGAATCCGGTGGTCAGTGAATTTAGATGGTGAAACAAGCCTTGCTCTGATACATGGTGAGCAAACCTCTCCTCAACTTCAGTCCACAAACACAAAGACAGAATAAATGGTGAGCGCAGGTTCGACGCCGTGGCTTCTGTGTTGCTGTCTCGTCCTTAAGTTACAAACCGAGTTGCCATGACAGCCGGTCAGTTTTCAGTCAAAAACGTTACTATTTTGTCTTCAGTTTTACGTAAACCGTGCAGTTTTAACGCGGCAAATCAACCGGCGGAACTCGCTAGCTAGCTAGCTGTTTGCTGATAAAGTTTGACAACATACGCAAAATAAACTCCTTTCAGGTTTACAAAAATGAAGTAATTGTTTTAAAACAATGCGTAAATATACTCGCCGCCGGGCCCGTGTCTGTAAATGTGAGATTATAACGACAAGTCACCATTACGCTGAATAACGCAGCGTTTCCAACGTGCTTGCCGCAGTTTCAATCAGCCAGCGGATTTTCTCTTCTCTGTAAACTAATACTACAGCATTCTGGAGTTATCTCAGACATAACAAAAACCTTAAAAAACGCGATTTGTTCATCCAGTCAACTGCCTGACTGACGAGATACTTTGCCGCGGAGCCACAGCGCGAGCTCAACTAACGTTATTCATCATGTCTCGAGCGCGAGCTGTTTTGACACGAATCATTCCATCATGCGGGGCACGAAGCTCTGCTTTGCTCCTCCAGTCTCACTCTTCTTCCAACGTCAACCCGGCCGGTGAGGGGAAACGGCTCGGTTGCGAAAATAAGTGCTAATCAGAGCCGGTCCATGTCGTTGGTTTTCTTGTTGGAGGAAATCTAACAGCTTCCTGAAGCTCGGATCAAGTGAATGTTATGATCAAATGCTGATCTGAGTTCAGTCGGTTCGAGCAGAGTCCAAGTAGGGAGTCTTGCATATACATTGGAGCGCTGATCTGAGTTCAGTATGTATGTCTCGCATTGCATTAACTAGAGGGCTGATATGAGAACGTTGTTTCCTCCAGTGGTATAGAAGGGGTAAGTGAACAGCTCGGTTTTCGGGGTTTGTTTTTGCTGCCATCTGCAGACGAAAGTAATGTCTTTTTTGACAACCATTACTGCATTTTCCTTCTGCATAAACATTATTGACTGAAAGATAAAACGGTACAAGGTGAACAAATTAACTGCAAGTCTTTTATTGAAATGTACTGAGAAAAAAAAGATGTCTCAGCAAATCTGAGCAGGAGGTTTAATTTATGTTTTATTATTTATTCTACATTAAATTATACCCAATGACAAGTTCTCCGTGTTATAGAATGTGTTTGACAAATGACGGGGAATAATGAGCAAGTTAATGTAGGGAGTATTTGATTCTGAATAGTTTAGCCCATAAGATTTATGGGTTTTAGGTTTGTATCAGATCAATGATGTAGGAGGGCAAAGCATGAAACAAAAAAATGCATGAAAGACAATAAATTGGAATTAGAATGTAATAAGTCTATATGTTTTGATAGATCTTAATTTAAAGTAGCAGCCAAATGATTAATTGCATCCAAAATAAAAAAAAATGTTTTACATAATATATGTATGTGTATATTTATTATGTATATATAAATATACACACACACAGTATATATTTTTTAAATATTTACATGCATATACATAAATTATTATATTTTATATTATGCATAAATATATTTAATATATAAACATAACATATTTTTCTTAATCATATACATGCATGTGTTTGTATTTTTATATACATAATATATATTAGTACACACACATATTATGTAAACAAAAACGTTTATTTTGGATGCAATTAATCATTTGACAGCACTAATTTAAAGTGAAGTTGTATACTAAAGTTTAATCAATGCCATCAAGTAATGTAGAATAATGAGCAAAGGTATTCAAAAATGAAAACTCTGAGCAGTGTATGGATTTCCTAAAAATATAAACAAGACAGCAGAGAAATAATTTGAAATTTTGAGAAATGAGAGTTTACTTATTCAATACAATACAGATTTTAATTTTAAACATTTCAGCATTTGAACATTTCTAGCACTGTGGTCTATTTTTATTTTACTGCAAACAATCTAACTTGATACAGTATGTGAATTCATATTAAAAGTGAGGAAAACTATTTTATCTGTAATGCCAATAATCTCCAACAACAGGAAACAAAATTGATATTTTATGAAAAGGAAGCAAATGTCATCCGAATTTAAAACTGAAAAAAAATAGCCAGAATCACCTTTAAACGTAGAATATGGTGAAATATTATCAATGATGACACTTTTAACTTATTTCGTATTAATTAATTGACAATACAAATGCACATAGTTCATTTATCAGTTAAATACTTCTTCTCAGGATAATACTGCTTAATGGCAATAGTGCCCATCAAAGAGAAAAAGGCTACAACTGTGAGGATGGTCCTCATGGCTTTAAACCAGCTGGGATATGTGGGCAGGAGGGACAGGTCATAATGCAATGCTATCCCAAGCCCTATTATCACAAGCAAAGCAGACTGTGTAATGTCATGGCAAAAAAGCAGTGCTATCCAAGCAATCAGAGAGGGAACTACACTGTTGGCTAAATTGAGCCAGTCAGGTTTTGCTGGACTCCCAGCAGGCAAGGCGAAACCCCAGCGTACCCCACCAAGAAAGGAAACAATGGACGCTCCATATGCAACTTGAGCAAATGCAACTTCAGGAAGATACAGCTCTGTGACAGCCATAAGTAGAGGAGCGGAAACAAAAGGTATGAGACCAGATAATCCGAGATAGATGGCCGGCTTTGGAGCGTTCTTCAGGTCTCTCATGTCATAACGAACCAAATCAAGTTCTCTTGGTGGACTCTCTTCCTGAGGACGTTTCTTCAGTCTATGTGCGGACCAGTGAAATGACTGGGCTCCCAGAACAGAACCAGCAACATGTCTTTGGGGCAGCTGTCCATATAAACCTCTAGCTAACAGTGTTGAACAGTGAGTGGTCCGCTGCCCTAAACAGGCAAACTTGCTGGACACTTGCAGGAGGCCACTCCACTGCATTCCCTGTTATTAGGGAGGAAAGAAATGTCAGTTAAAACAATTACTTATTGATGAGATTGAGAATTCCCATAAACAATGGAAAATACATGATGTGTTGGAGGTCTATTACACAGAGTACTTATTCATAAGATAAAAAAAAAAACTGAAGTCCCTTTCTTTGGTTAAATGTTTCTCTCACCCCAAAGTTACGGAGGATGTGACGTCCGATTATACTTGCCAACATTTTACCTGCAATTCAAATAATAATAAAATATTATTAAACATTTGTTTGAGGACAGTCATTGCAGTGCTGTCTGAATCAGATCCGTTTAAAGTTAAGCCGCAGAACTGCATTATATATTACAAAAGCTAACATGCTAACTGTGCATCCAGCATAAGCAGTGCGTATCTGTCAGAAACATATTCGACAGAAAACGGTCTAAGAAATAATGAAACATACCTTGATTTCATATCATATTGTCGTAAAATAAAACGAGGAGTTGTTATTTGTCAGCGGAAGGTCATTGCAAGGCATGTGGCGATGCGAAGGCAGACACAACAACACGAAAAAGCCCAGACAGTTCCTATAAAAGTCCTACGGAAGTGTCCAGGGTCCTGTATTTACATTTAGATGATAAACTATTTAGCATACCAGTAATTATAAAAAAGCTACACTAGGCGTTTATGGAAAGGATGGAGTCTCATGGGAATGGAATGTTACAAAACAACAGCAGTTTAAAGCTATACTTTAAAATGTTTTAATTTTTTTAACGTCAAATATTATTTGTGGTTAGGTCTGACTGAAAATTAATACAGAAACCAAAAATGTATTTATTTATATTATTTATTTAAACCATTATATTGCTATTTAAATTCAAGTATATTACGCAAATGTAATCTATCAGATAATTATTAAAAGTATATGCAAATGTGATACAAATAACAAATTAATATTAGCAAAACATTTGATTTAACAATAATTATTGCTAGCAAAATTTTATTTTTAAGGGTCTGATGATGCAGGTTCACATCTCTAAATCACTCATGTGTTGGTCCTGTTCTAAGTGGTCACTCAAGGGCATCGGTTTTGATGGGTCATCCGTTTAATTTTTTACAAAGTGGTATATATATATATATATATGTGTGTGTGTGTGTGTGTGGGTGACTGAACGACACATCATAGTGTTTGTGCAAAATGGGAGTTTACTGTTTCAGTGATACCTGATATTGTTTTGTAAACTTAAATGGCTTTCCATAACTTCCTACAGGAAAGACACAATTTGTCTGCTTGCTTTGCACACGTGCATTTTTCGGAAAGTCTATTAAGTTTATACGCACACATCTGGTTATTTTTGCGTTACTTCACGTCTACTAAAGCGTGAAAATGACATCATTCCATTTCTGGTAGCAGAGCCAAATTTGCATTACCTGAGGGCACGCCATGTTGTTCACCTAATATTTTGTAAAAAATGTAACTCAATATATTTAACAAATAGTGCAAAAAGAGTGAAAACAACTGTACGCGTCCACGCTCTGTGTCCGTCGAGCCCTCTCGTGAATAAATCCACTAGCTGGCTTGAGCTGCGGGAATGTTGTGACGCGGCGAGCGCGCTGTGCTCTGCGATCGATTAGCTCGTCTGTTGCAGAAGTACAGGAACAAGCTAGATGGATTGGCAAAGTCGGAACGAGTGTGATTAAAAAAACACAAACAAAATACAGAATCAGAAGTACGACAACCTCCAAGCTGTCAAATAGACTTGACAAGCGGTGCATCATTATCTTCGATTAACTTATTGGGATAGACAAGGGATCAAAAGGTAGGTGTATATCGAAATGTTTATTCGGTGGTTTGGTGTCGAGAGGGAGCCATTTTACAACACTTTATTTCTGCTCGGAATGCTAGCTTAGCCTAGCTCGCGCCGTGGCTAAAACAACACGCATTCCCTCACGACACAAGCCCGAGTCTTTATAATTCACACCTACGTATACGTATAATAATGCCTAAAAGTTTCTTTGCTCTAAATGTTTGAATTTAAACACTCAGTGTGGACTAATATGTTTCTGCACACATTGAATGGCCTATTATGCTAACTGTGCCGTGCTAGCGAGTGTTCAGCAAGTAGAAAGACAAATAAGTATTTACTAATAGTTCGTGTTCGTTTGTTAGTCATTTTAACTCCTGTATGCTCCAGAATGTGTGGCTGAGCATATTAAACATTAGTTTGCCATTATCGCGAATATATTTATAAGTCTATTTTAGTTTGTTTTGCAGCTAACTCTTTTGATAGTTATTCGCCTGCTTTTAGTTTTCCTTAACTTTCTACTTCAACTGTTTTGCATTATACAAATAGCTTGTTTATCCTACTGTAACGTTAGTTAGACGATTCACGGCCGTGGACAGATACATGTCATATAAAATCCACTGACAAAGTGATGATTAGTCAGGTTAAAAGTGTACTTTACTCAAAAATGACTATTTTTGTCATAATATACTCACTCTCGTTTTGTTCCAAACCAAATTATTTACTTTACTCTGAACAATAGAGAAAGAGATGTTTGGCAGAATGTTAGTGATTGGCAGTATCACATTATTCACGTTCACTCTTTTTCCATGCAGTAAAAGTAAAATGATTAGACAAGAGATGTCATTCTGCCTGTTTTCTCCATATGTGATCCTCTGAGGGGGAAACAAATATACAGATTTGGGGAATATAGGGAATTGAGTAAATGGTGGCAAGAATGTTATTTTATGAATGAAGTTCAATATTCAGTATTTTTATTGTAATAAAGGATCCGTTTACAATTTGTAACCTGTGAAGGCAGCTTATTGTGCTGACAAATTAAGTGTTTATGTTTTGGTGGTTTTTTAGGAGCCAGCATTTGGGCACTGGCAGATCAAATTAACTTTTTTTAAATAGACAAAGTATTCTGTGACTGTTGTTAAGCACATGTGCAAATATATTTCCAAATATAGTCTCTGTTTGAGGTAATAGAAACTGCATACATAAATATTATCTAAGATAACATCAAGAAAAACATCACTTAGAAAGTTTTAGACTTATAGCATGTCACCCTGCAGAACATGCAATTGTGAGAAGATGCAATACTTTTTCCAAAGTATTGATTGCCTGGTAATCAATCAAATATTTGTTGTTTTACAGAGTTGGTCTGCAGATTATTTGTGGAGATCTGGAGGAAGAACGAACTGTTGGATTTGTGACTGCAGGATTTTCGAGACCTGAGATCTCCTAACATGCAATAATACAATCTGGAGTACACCTGTTGTTGCACATTGAATGTTCAAGGTTTGCTTGCACCTGGACGCTTGTGTTTTTGTTCACTGAATTACCAATGCACGGTACATCGTGTTTAACAGGAATCTGTGCACTTTGGCTTCAAGTTACTCACCTGTGGAAGCTTCTTCAAATTTGATGAACTGGAAGGTTGGAAGATTTGTTGGAAGTCAAATCATAATTACTTTAATTTTTTCCGGTAGCCTAACGTGATATTGGTTCACCAGCCTTTTATCAACCATATGGGGCGAGAATTAAAGATGTCAAGTTATCATGGTTTGGTTCATTGAATCATCCAAAGTATGAGCTGTTGAAAGCAAACCCAATTCTCATGACTTTATAACATAAAGCATTTCTAGCTATTGTGATGTGACAAATCAGCCCCCCTCCCCTTTTTCGCCCTGACGTAGCACCTTCGCTGTTTTGATGAGGTGAACTTATTCAGATCACCATTTTGTGCAAAGCAGCTTTGTGTGGTACAAACCCACTCCCCGTTTCTTATTGCTGTGTGTCTTCAGCCGAAAATGAGTTCGTAAAGGAGCTTCTGAGTGTCAGAGCAGGCACGACGTGCTGCTTCCACAAACACCCAGAATAAGAGACTGGACAATCCAAGACTCAAACAGAGTTTCTTTTCAGAACCCCTTGGATTTGCTTCATTTGTGTCCAGTCAACCTGAATGCACGCAGTCATTGTCGGTGAACTAAGGGGGTCGTGGACAGTCACTCTGGCATTACTGATCAAACACATCCTCTATTCTTCCGCAACTACACGCCACTGATCAAGAACAACACATCTCTTCCATCGCCTTATAATTTTACCTTGGGCTGCACAAGTTTCACTTCCATCTCCTTCTTTGCACCATCCTGGAAACTGGAGTTTGTCTGTGACAGGAGTTGCGGTTGTCCTGAGGCTTCAAAGCCTGTGAAAGAGCGTTGGTTGGGCCCTCTACACAGATACAGCCAAGGACAGGGCCATCGAACTACAGAGCCTTTGTCTCTGGGGTAAGAAGCCACAACATTTAGCTGGAGCTTTCCTTGATATTGATTATTTTGTACTTTGAATGAGTCATCACTTATGTAATGGACTGTGAGATTTGTCGTTAAGTAGAATGTATTGTTTTGTAAATGCAGACAATCATATCTAGGCCAAGATACCCATAAAACAGAAATTAGTGTTTTTGTTTAACCTAGAAACTTCTAGCTTGTATTTACAAAAGACATGACTTATTTTCTCGTAAAATTGGCAGGAAATGAAAATCTGTTGAAAATTAATGTTTTTTTTAACTTCATAATATTTAAATCACTTTGTCATAACTTGATCTTCTGGTGAAAATTGCAGACTTTTTCTCTGGTCGGTATGTTGGACTTCTCTAATTATTCAGTCTGTTTAAACTCCGTCCCTCCACAGTAGGCCTGCACGATATATTGCATGCGATAGTCATGCTGACAAGCTACGCAATTCACGCTCAGAATCGCAGATGAATCGCATGTGATAGTGAACGTGAGATTGCGTAGCTTGTCTGCGATCTACGGCTCTGTGTATTAAATGCCGCTCCATTTAAAAACAGGTGATAGAGATTTACAGCTAATCACAGAACCGTCTTTACTGACGAGATGCGCATGACTAATCACATGCCAAATATCTGCAGCCCTACTCCACATCCTTCATTCTGTATAGAGGATGATGGACAACTTTTTTTGGTAATATCTGTCAAGCTGTGGGGCATATTTTATGCATTGTATTCCAAAAATCATTAGTAGATTCTCTAATATGCAGATACAACTGTAAGCAAGCAGTTTGTAGGTTGATATCCACAAAAAGGGTAAGCACTGGCCCTGCAGAGCTTTCAAACATTTCTAATTTTCGTTGAGTATCCTGATCAGCCTGACTCAACAACATTGGCTCAACCAATGACATGAGTTTCAGGGCAAGACTATTTGTTTCCTGACCTTTGTCTGAAGGGGGAATATTGAAAAATGTTTTAAAACAGTCATTTTTTTAATTTGGTTCTGGAGAAATGGCAATTTTTATTTTTAAAGTCAGCTTTAAATCAAAGTTCTTGTTTTTATGGAATATTGCAGCATTTTTAATATATGATTCTTCCATGTAAATCTTTATTTTAAATAAATGTATATGCCCTTGTAATCTTTAATCAAAAACATTATCTCCTCCACTTCGCAACAATATCAAGAATGATGATGTGTTCATCTGCTCAACAAATGGGCAATAAAGTTATCCAAAAGCTAGATGAGTTTCAAAACCTTTCCTCCACCAACTTGCCACTACAGGCCAGGGTTTCGCACACATTGATTTATTTGTGGCGGCCCACCACAATATTAACACTTATTGTCACAAATAGATTTTCCAAAAGGCATTAACTTTGCTGAATAAACATAAGTAGGGCTGCAACTAACGATTATTTTGATAATCGATTAGTTGGCTGATTATTTTTAGCGATTAATCCGATTTTTTTTTAAAGCCACTTTTTCTGTTCTTTTTTTGTTGACAAAAAACACAGTATTCTGCAGACCTACTAACCTGTACGCATTTTGCGTAGCGGATATGCATTTTGACCTCAAAGTACACGCAAAACCCTGGTTATGCCTCTGTCCACACACCGTACTCAAATCAAGCAAAAAAAAAAAAAAATTTTTTCCGGCTTTGCGTTTAAATCATTCATTTCCGTGCGTTTTATTTCTCTCCAAACTAGCTGTGTGTCCATGAGTCTACGCGCTCCTCCTGCTTATAATGTGCATTGAAAAAGCAGCACATGCGAAACATCTTCCCTTAATGACTTGCAATGAGAAGCGTTTCTAAACCTGCTGTCCAACAAAAGAGAACATTATAACATACTAAACAGCATCAGTCGAATGTTAGAAATTTTGGTGATCTTTTGTGACTTGTTATCACAGAGTGAGGCAGAAATATATATATCTTCTACTGTAATAAAGGTTATGTCAATTAGCGATGGATTATAAATATACTTATTTTTATGAAAATACCCGAGGTGGTTTTAAGAACAAAGACAAACTATACATTGTCACAGTCTAGTGTTTATTGGCTTAATATTTAATAATTCAAAGGCAAATAGATTCTATCTTCTCTTATTCAGTTACAGCGATAGCTGGATGCTTTAAGATTTCTGGAGCGGCGTCAGTTCTTTTGCTTGTGTAAACATATTATGTGGATTTTCTGCACGAGAGCGCCCTCTGGCTTCCAGTATAAATGAACACATTACATTTGTTTATAGCACTAAACAATGGCCACTCCATAAAATAATACATTTTATTATTTTCTCTCCCGTGTTTTTCTGCAGCATTTAGTTTTTATTATTATTTAAATAGCATTTTAAATATAAATGTATATATATTTTGAGTGTATCGGTATCGGCAGGTCACACTTCCAAAAAATCGGAATCGGCCAAGAAAATTGCAATCGGTGCATCTCTACTAGGGATGTCAATTTTCAATCATTTCCATAATCGATCGTCGTTTAAATTAACGATCAATTAATCGATTAATCTTTAACCTTAACTACTGCAAAATGCGTCTATTGCAGTGGCATATAGTCACCGGCATGACAGGATGTGCAAATGCCACTCAAAACGCCAGCTTCCTCACCCGAATGAAAAGGGTTTTTAGTCTAAATAAAAGGCTAGTGGCAGGATGGTAAAATGAATGGATGTGATGTCATTTGATAAAAGGAAGAGAGCGCGCCGTAGTTACGCACGGGATCATTATACTTTGTGTGCTGTTTCATATCCTGCCACGGAGACCGCTGAATGCGCCTTTTTAAATGGTTTCATGGTGCTCGTTTTTTTATTTTTAAAACATCATAGCAATGTTTGGAATTGACATTATCGGGATTTAAAATAAAATGATCCCAAACGCAAGTACGGCGCGTGGGGCTGTGACGTGCGGTCAGTGATCCGCTTCCAGTGAGGTACAAAGCTTTGTTAATAAGATAAATAATTGGTTAGCAGGCAAATGTTACATCGCGACCATGCTTTTTGTTTCATGCCGAGCGCATACATTTAAATCAAGCCATATGCGGCTTTTTGTTCTGTTTTTCCGAATGGTCATGAATTTTATATTTTTGTTTCTTTTCCCAAATCCTCACTCTCTCACACTCTAGATTTGCAGGTTTATTTTATTGTTGTTCACTTTTAATCACTGTTTTCGTATCTCTTACTGTGGTAAACGTGTGGGGGGGAAATGAAAGATTTCGTGGCCATGAATTAAGAATTCGTTACTATGACTTAAATTGTTCCCGTATTTAAGTTAAATCATGGTTTTTTCTATGGAACAAATTAATGAAACATGGACAGCTGCCACAAAATAATATGTCGTAGGAACGAATTAACAAGTTGTAGGAAAGAATAGCCTATATCTGTCCTGCTCGCGTCAGCAGCCCTGTCAAAGCGAAGTGCCCGATATGCAACAATTATCTAGGGAAATTATAATTGAACATGACTTATTACTACATTTCAATACAAAATAAATTTGTACTGTATCTGTTTTAATGCACTTTTAAAGTTTGGATAATATTAAAAGCGTAGTTTGTTTATTAGTAAATTATTTTCTTGTAAGATCCAGTCCCTTCACCGTCACTCACAGCCATTTGCACGTGTTTTGCGCATGAGCCGCACGCACCCCAAAATGAAACTGCTTAATCAACCATCGATAGCTTTTATCGATTATATCTCTTATCGACAATTAATCGATCGTCGATTAATCGTTGACATCCCTAATCTCTACTGTTTATATTTTCCACGGGGGAAGTGCTACCACACAAAGTTTAAGTCTGTGGGAAACACTGCAGTTACATTCACAATCACAGTAATTAGCAAACAACAATGATCCAATCAAATTGTCCTGCCCTTTTTGTATTTGTCACAATAGGAAAGAATAGATAATTTCAATATCCATTTCTTGCTGACTTTAAATAGGTTTGCATTAATGTGACGTACTTGTATTGGTAGACTGTAATGATGTGATGTTTGTTGCTTGCAATGTTAGTTCAGGCCATGAGGTTTGATGCCTCCATCCACTAACGGGAGACACTGGACCTAAATGGCGCAGCATGACTTTGTTCCTGCCTGGCTTAACTTCTCCACGCCTCAGCCCGCCAAGGTATTGTAATGGATTGTTGACTTTGTATTGACTTTGTGCTTTTTTTTGTAATGTTTTTATTCAGGACAGTATGGCTCAACGGCCACTCTTAGTTCTCTTGAGCCTTATCCTTCTTTTTCTAAAATAAGCTTTTGTAAAGCTGAAACTGTCTGTTTAATTTGCGTTTGTGATTTTTAGTCCCCTGCTGCCCACCTTGAGAAGCATGGAGAGCACTTTCCCCGCGGAGACAGCCGGCCGGGAGTAAACCGCCGCAGGCACAATTCTTCCGATGGCTTTTTCAACAATGATCCACTAAGAGCACCTGGAGGTAAAGGAATATGCATCTAACCTACTTTGCATGCAGAGTTAATGTTTCTTGTCTTGCCCTTTGTAATAGCTGTTCCTTTTCTCTTCAGGTGATGGGTGGCAGCAGCCATCTCTGTTGAGGCATGACTCTGTAGACTCTGGTGTTGCGAAGGGGACTCAGGGGGGATTGGTAGGCGGACCAGGGTGGAAGGAGACCCCCAGCTGGCATGGGGCACAGAGGGGCCATGAAGGTCCTCACCACCACCATGCTCGGCATATCAAACGTGGTGGAGGCGAGAGGGACAGACAAGGGGGTCATCGACAACGTAATGGAAACTTTCATCCACGCAAAGGTGGCCCATATCAGGACAGATATTCTGATGAGGAGCGCAATGATGACAAGCTCAAGTTTGTTGATGAGGATTTTGTAAGTATTCTTTTCCTCTTGTTTGTTTACTTTTTGTAGTGAGGTCACACCCTGCCAGGCATGAATTAACTGGTTGAGTCATTAGAGAGGTTCTGTTCTGTCATACTTTTCATGCCATTCGTGAACCAACTGCATAGTTAGTTTGCATTCATGCTTTCTGATTTCATGTGAATTTCAGCCCTCCTTGAACCCAGAGACAACTGGAAAGCCAGCCAGTCAGCCTCGTGCTGTCGGGACTCCGGCAGGAGTATGGGGTAAAGTTGCTTTCGTTAATTAAACCACCTTCTTCCGGCTGCATAAAAAGTAAAATATTATGTTGCATTTATTGGCTTGTTCTACAAGGTTGTAACTTGTGTTATAGAGAACCCCCCTAGTGCTAAGCAGGCTATGTCTAAGATGCTGGTCATTAAGAAAGTGTCTAAGGAGGATCCCAGTGCTGCATTTTCGGCTGGTTTTGCCAGTGCTGGCCCTCTGCCTGCCAATGGTTCTAAAGTCTCCATCCCTGGACCCAGCGTCTACAAGAATCTGGTCCCCAAACCTGCCACTGCCCCCACCAAGGTACTAAGGCAATGAATCTGAAAATAGTACTTATGTGAAGTTTGGGATTTGTTATACAAGCTTATTGGATCACATCACTTATAGTGAAGACTAGGCGTTGTCAGAATTTTTTTCTATTATAATTGGGCAATTGTGTCATTTTCCATTTATGAATAAAACATTTGCCTTCCTTTTTATAGCCTGGGCCATGGAAACCCAATGGAAGGGAAACTAAAGTGGGTTTGCATTTCTCTGGACGGGATTCGGCCTTCACCAGCCCAGTTTCTGTGACCAAACCTCTGACACCTGTCAGTGCACCTGCCCATGGCACTTCTAAAGAGGTAAAATGACAAGTTAAGCATGGAGGCTGATTTTTTTTGTTTATTTATTTATTTTTTAATTCTTGATTTAAAGCAAGCAGTGCATGTATTATTTCTACAATAAAGAGACCTTCAGTCACACTTTATATTAATGTCCATTTCTCACAATTAATTACAACTTTTGCCTTATTAAACACTTAATTTGCTGCTTATTAATAGTTAGTAAGGTATGAGGTAGGATTAAGAGATTTAAAATATGTCCATGCAGTAAGACAGTAATATGTTCTTTATAAGTACCAGTGTTAATTTCGTTGACTAATAATTTTCGTCAACAACATTTTTTTTCACTGACAATAACGAACGAAAACTCTTTTTGAATGACAAAAATTATGACGTAAATCTATTGACATTTCCGTCAGTGAATAAAAACGAGACGAAAATGTAAGGGAGGGATGATTTGGGAAGAGATTCATTCAGAAAGAATGAAAGGTTAAGAACCGGCGGGACATAAGCTATAATAAACTTGCTGCACGGCGCATAAAACGTAAAAAGATGTCAATATGTGGGAGTAAGAGAAGAGCAGATATATGGATCAATCTAACGACGCAAGAGAGAACTCTATTCGGTCCGGTTTTCGGAGCGTAGACACTGAAGCATACACACACAGAAAGCGCGTCTCACAGTGCGTGAGTACTCTTTCGCATCGCATGAACAGAGAAATACACACAATATGATGTTGAATTATCCGTTTTGACGAGTATTCACGTAAACACAGTTGTTTACATCTTAAGTGAATGTAAACAGTAGGCAGAACGTGCATCGGTACATTGCATTCGGTTTTAAAGGGAAAGCAGCCTAATTTAGTTGCAATTGTCCGAGTCATTGATGTTAATCAAGCAACAAAAGAAAGACCGAAAATCACTCTCTGCTCTTGACTGAATCACTTTAGTAGCCCTAAAGATTAATCTAAATTGATTTAGATAAATAAATGTCTGCTTCAAAGAATTAAGACTAAATTTACTGTAGAGTTAGTCGACTAAAACTAAAAACAATTCAGATGACTAAAATATGACTAAAACTAAATGGCATTTTAGTCAAAAGACTGACTAAAACTAAATCAAAATTTGCTCTCAAAATTAACACTAAGTGCTAATAAACAGCCAGTATGCTCGTAATATGCATGCTATTTAATAGTGAGAATTGGTCCTTAAAATTAAGTGTTACCAGACCTTCTAAATTCCTTTTAATCTTTTACCATAAGAATCTAGTACCCAACATTCCCAGAAAATATGATTGTTGTTGGCTTCATTTCAAAGCAAATGCTTTCATAGTATCATTGTGTAATTCAGCCATTTACAAAACACACCAACAGATGAAGATTGGTTAAATATGTTTACAACACAGATGTTCTCTGCACTTCAGTATTCTGTTATTCATCAAACAAATGTTGTCATGTTTATCCGTAATATACAAATGCTGCTTACCCAGCATTTTCTTATGTGGAACTCACTTTACCTTTCCATTTCTCTTTCTCTCTCTCTCTCTCTCCATAGCCGCCCTCCAGCACTACCCCTCCCATAGACATCACCCCCTCACGGCTAAAACTGATGCGGCGCAGCACAGACCGTAAGAGTGAGTTCCTGCGTGGGCTAAAGGATGAGAGAAATGGGGACGTGAGTGACTGCCACAGCCCAGGAGCTCCAGCAGAGGTGCAGATTAATTCTTCTATAACCTGTTGTATTTTAGGTTAATTAGTTTGCCATTATTTGCTCAGTTTAAAATTATCTAGAATTGGCTTATTAACAGATTTGTTCAACCTTAAATTCATGTTTACTGAGGTTTCGTTTGTGATTTATCTTTGTGTTTAGGGAGAGGGAAGAACCCCAGAACCAAAAGTGTTTGGAGAGAGTCATGAGAACGGCATCTCCCACTCTCTCAGTGACTCAGACCCAGAGCACTTGTCCAGCTCTCTGGAGGCGGAACACAGGTCAGAGCGACCACATACAAACACTTCAACACATTCTCCTCCATCAGACACATATAAGCTCACTTCCAAATTCTAGTGAGCAGTCTACATAAGCAAATGCCTTCTATTAACTTAAAGGTATAGTCCACCCAAACACGAAAAATCTGTCATCATTTACTCACATTCATGTTATGCACAAAAGATGTTTTAAAGAATCTTGGTAACTAATAAAGTTTAGGTTCCCATTGACTTGTATGGACAAAAAAATAAATGGGAATCGAAACAAAACGTTCTTTAAAATATATTTTTTGAAAGACAAAATACATAAAGACTTGACGTTAAGTAAATGATGACAGAATTATTCATTTGGGGTGGACTATCCTTTTAAAGGATACTCCACCCCAAAATTATAATTTTGTAATTTTTCACTTACCCCCATGTCGTTCCGAACTCATAAAAGCTTTGTTCGTCTTCGGAACTCAATTTAAGATATTTTGTATGAGAACCGTGAGGCTTGTGACTGTCCCATTGACTGCCAAGTAATTTACACTGTCAAGGTCCAGAAAAGTATGAAAAGCATCGCCAGGGTAGTTCATCTGCCATCAGTGGTTCAATCGTAACGTTATGAAGCGACGAGAATACTTTTGTAGGGAAATAAAACCAAAATAACGACTTTATTCAACATTTATGCACCGTGACCTCTCCTCTGAGTCAGCGTAGCTCCATTTAGGAGATTATCTCCTGGACGGAAAATGCGTACAGTCTTCTGTATCAGCCGGGCCACAAGGGTGTGCTGTTTGCATTAAAATCAGAGCGTAAATCGATGAAGATGCATCCCCGTGTCAAAGCTGATATAGAAGACAATGCATTTTGTGTCCAAAAAGTATTCTCGTCGCTTCATAACGTTACGATTGAAAATTGAGTATTCTGGTGATGCTTTTCATACTTTTCTGGACCTTGACAGTGTAATTTACTTGGCAGTCAATGGGACAGTCACAAAATATCTTAAATTGAGTTCCGAAGACGAACGAAGCTTTAATCGGTTCATAAAGATACAATGTAATAATTAAACTTTTTATTAATTTCATATTGCTTTTTGTTTGTGGAATACATAAAAATTGTATGTATCTTAATAGATTTTAATGTTGTTGTTTGTTTTTTTTTTTTAAGTTTTTTTTTTTTTTGCTTATTTGCAAGCAAAATTATCTCTGTTCACCTCATAAACATGTATTTTTCCACTGAGATTTATCACATTGCATTTCAAATTAAGGATTGGATAAGGATATAATTTTGCCAAAACCAGTTATCATTGATATATAACTGGCACACTTATCTTGTAATGCTACCTTCATAGGCAGCACACTAGGTTTTTTGAACAGAGCCACACATTGATCCGCTCGCATCACAACAACATTGAAAATATCCACATACTCACACGTGGGTCCTCTACGACAGGTTGCTGAAGGCAATGGGATGGCAAGAATACCCAGAAAATGATGATAACTTCCAGCCCCTCACTGAGGATGAACTCCGAGAGTTTCAAGCTAAAACTGAAAAGGTAAGAGACATTTATACATTGTTGTTTAATGTTTAAATTGAAGCGAATGCTGCACGTTTATTGTTCATTCCCTTTGCCTGACTATATGCGTGTTTGCTCTCAGATGAAGAAGATTGGTCTGGGACGTAACGGTGTGCTCTTGAAGCCACGTAGTGTGACCCTGCTAACCTGGAGGAACACCCCTAACCCTGGCCTGGAAGAGGAGTCTGAGACGAGCAGTAGCAGCCAGACCTCCGATGATGATGATACCTAATGTGGCTTTAAACACCCCTCCCACATTTCCCTTTTTCTCTTTCACTTAATCGGTCTTCTCCATCGCACCCATTTGTTTCAAACTGAAAGAAGACGAGAGAAAAGATTATTTTCATGAACAAGGAACATCGGTCATATCCCAGGCGGAGAGAAAAAGAATTCACTTGTCAGCTCGTAGGCAGTATCTTTTTTTTTTCTATCTCTCCTTGTCTACATTTTGTTCTTTATCCTGAACTAGAAATGTCAAAGAAAGCCACACAACACCCTTCACCAGATCTTTTTTTTTTTTTTTGCTTGGGGAAAAAAGACTAATTCATAATAATAACAACACCAATTATAACCGTGATTTAACGTGAAATATGGTATCATCTGAATGTTCTATAAAATGGCTTTGACACCTTTCTAAATTTTTTTATTTTTTCCTTTTTTGCGAAAACAATTCGTAGCATTAGTGTTAAGATGAAACAATCATTGTGAGCCGCTGACTGCGACGTTGCTCCCAGTCCCTCATAGAAATGAACTCAAGCCAGTCATCCCTGCAGCAAGGAAGAACTAAAGCATCACTGAATGGACTGTCACATGCAATCTGGCAGCTAGAACATCAGTCCATTTCCAGCAAACTGCTCATTTTCATTCTGCAGAACCATACTAATATACCTGATTTCATATGTCTGACAAGTGCACATGTGAGAGAACCTTAAAGGATGTTTAAAAGTTAAGATTTGAAACCTAGCTTGCGGAAGAGTTTGTCAGGAACTGCTTTTTGAATAAAGGTAACGTTTGGATGGACGGGTCTATGTTTTATGTTGCATTCTGGGAAGCTTGGCGAACATACAGATGTTCAGTTCACTGAGGTTGGGTTCTGTTTAGGAAAAATTGAAGTTAAAAAATCATAAACGGACTGTTTTCTATCTTGCCCATATAGGGTGTAAAACCGTTTTTTTCCCCTTTACCTGAAATCTGTTTGATTTAAACCATATTAAGATGCTGAACATGTCAGAGTTACTCTATAGAAAGCATTTTCATGCCAACAGGAATAATGCTGTGGCAATCATTTGCAATAGCTTTACATTCATCGCATGTAGATTGATAAGGGGTATTCAATAAACACAAGAAAGGTCTGATGAACTTATTCCCTCACAAAACCCTAATAAAATCTACCCAAAGGAATAGAAAGCATTAAACATTATTGGGCTTATGTAATGTTTACAATGCAGGAATTGATCTGAGCTGTCTATGATTTGTAAGGACTGTGAACTTTGAGCGATTCAGTAAGATGGCTTGCACGCTTTGTTCTGCTTTGTTGTTCTTTAAATAGTTCATTTTGGGCGCCGAGTTCTATCCCTGCTGCTGGCAGTGAAGTAGAGATCCATCTTTAAAAGTTCTTTATTTCATGAGGGACTGCTGGTGTAAATTGTGCATCTCCTTTTTGTACCTTGTTTTTGCTGATGGGGTATAAAAATTGCTTTATCACCGATTTAAGTTTCTTTTTTAATTTTGGTACTGCTGTAAAAATTCCCACAGTTTTTTTTCTTTTGTTTGCATTATATTGTTTCTGCAGCCTTGATATTCAGGGTGGATTGTAAAAAATATAAGAATAAAAAAATGTGAGTTTTGGAAGATTAAGATTATTTTGATAACATTATTTACAGATTTGAGAAGATAAAAAGGTGTCATGTATGGGTTTATCTGTATGAGACGAAGCAGACGTGAACTACTGCATCATAATGAAAAGATCGGAGAATAAAATTGTAATAAATATTTTGCATCATTTTGCCAAACATGTCCAGGCTTTCGTTTTCTGCTGAAACAGTTGGGGAAGCATTCTTCATGTTTAGGAGGGCAAATGGTAATGCTCAAAATATGCATGCAAAGGATAAAAATAATAAGCATTTAAACATTGAAGGGTTGGGTTCTTCTTGCTCTAAGCTCATTCATTCTTCACCACTCCCTTTTTCCAAGGTGACCGTAACCAACAAACACAACTTCAGTCAACAAATGCACTTCATAACAGTCAAGGCAGACATTCTAACAAAAAGTATATTCCTATGTTTTTAAGAATCAGTCTACAGAGTAATTGCTGGAGAGATGGAAGGTTTGGGGGAGTTAATTTGTCGAAACTGTAAGATGGCATTCCATTCTTCTGCACTCTTGGATAAACATAAGGCCAAATTCTGCATTGGCACAGACCTAAAAGACCCAATCGCTCTATGGAGACAAAGGTTATTGACGCAAACGGAGAAAGCAGCTGTGAAGATGGTGCATCCTACAAGGGCAAGGACACCTGATTTCATTGTTGTAAGTAGTTGAATGCTATTTCAATATTCCAAAAACTCCAGTTGAAAAATGTTTTAATAAAATATATTGTGTATTATAAAAAATATATAATTTGAATAAACAGTTCAGAACATGTGTATCCTTATACATTACCATTAAAAGGTTTGGGGTCAGTAAGATATTTCTGAAATTAATATTTGTATTTTTTAGCAATGATGGATTTTATCAAATGTGTTTTTTTTTGTTTTTTTTTTACAAAAGTTTCTATTTAAAATAATTGTTTAAATTTCTATTCATCAAAGGATCCTGAAAATATGTATTATGGTTTCCACAAAAAAAATGAAATAATAATAAATAAGCAGCACAACTGTGTTTCAACACTGATAATATTAAGAAATGTTTAAGAAATATTCAACATTAACAAATATCAGCTTATTAGAAATATTTCTGAATGATCATGTGGCACTAAAGACTGGAGTAATGGCTGCTGGAAATTCAGCTTTGCCATCACATGAATACATTAAATAGATTCAAACATTCATTTTAAATTGTAATATTTTACAATTTTATTTATTTGAGACCCTGGACCACAAAATCAGTCATAAGCACAGCCAACAATATGGGTCAAAATTATTTTTAAACCAAAAATCATTAGGATATTAAGTAAAGATCATGTTCCATGAAGATATTTTGTTCATGTCCTACTGTAAATATATCAAAACTTCATTTTTGATTAGTAATAATAATTGCTAAGAACTTCATTTGGACAACTTTAAAGGCGATTTTCTCAATATTTTTTCCGTACCCTCAGATTCCAGATTTTCAAATAGTTGTATCTCTCCAAATATTGTCCGATCCTAACAAACCATACATCAATGGAAAGATTATTTACCTTTCAGATGATGTATTAATCTGAATTATGACTGGTTTTGTGGTCAACGGTCACATTTATTTGATCAAATATTGATCATGTTTGGTTCAAGATGGGAGAAAAAACATACCTACCCAAAATGTTTGATTGTTAAAGTAAAACTGTAAGTGTAAAAATGTTTCCATTGTCAGCTGAAGGAAAAGAGAGATCAAGTGGATGAGAAAAAGAGTGCACAGAACAAACCACAGGACAATGTGTCAGAGAATACTGCTCTAAACAAACTCACTGAGGAGGTACAAGACCACATACAAAGATAATAAATCTATAGTTCAAACTATTTTTATGCTGCATCTGATTATCTTCTATTATAGTTTCAAAAAGTCAGGATGTCGTTTGAACAAAACCTGCCCAGAAGACAGACAGAGGTTGGTTTGATACAGGCCAGTTCTAAACATCTGTTTATAATGTGAATATTGTGTTTGCGCCTGTGGTATTATGTGTTTTGGACATTGAGTAAGTGTTCTTCAGGTGTCTGAGGAGCAGACCTCACTCCAGCAGAGAGCTGATGAGCAAAGGGCTCTTCATGAGCAGAGACTGGCTGAGATCAGAGCACACAACAATCAGCTGGAGAAGCAGAGAGAGGGTCAGCTTCTTCTAGATCACTTATAGAATAAGAAAAACACCCGTGCATCATTTTCAATAAAGCTGTATTTGTATTGATTATGCAAAAACGTGAAACTATTATTTAAATGTGTATTTAGCATACTTTAAAATGCTAGAAATTAATTTAGCTAAATTTTATTCCAAAAATGTTTTCAATGTCATTTCCACAAAAGATTGTTATTAAACACATCATCATTTGAGAAACAAATAACAGGATTCAATTAGCAACTGCAAACTCGTGTTGCGATTTTTGAAACATCTCAAGTACTGGACATGTTGATGTGAATTTCTTCTAAACGATTTTTTTAATGATGTGTTTATTCCAGAAATAGAAGAGCGGCTTGCCGAGCTGGCAGGACGGGAGAGGACGGCTCATCTTGAAGAAGTGCTGCAAGAACTGAGGTCTCAGGAACAGAGGAACGAGGAGGTTCTGCATCAGCTCAGCTCTCACATCAACTCAATGAAAGGGTAAGAGAGAGTGGAGGGAAACAGGAAGTGTGCAGAGAAGCTATAAATCACTTGATGCATGTTTATACTGTGCTGATGTTGTAGGCCCAGTCCAAATGAAGTCCCCTCGAACCCACCAGAAGAAAAGAAGACACAACATGCTGCTTTTGACTTGATCTCTTCTGTGGATGGACCTCTCTCTGCTCAGATAAGGTTGGTCATTTTAACTTACGTTTTATGCCAGAATGATAAAAGATGTGAGGTAAAAATAAAATAAAATCAAAAATCAAAAACAATGTATACTTATATTAAAGGAAGTATGCAAATGCAATAATATTAAGTCTTGGGATTGTCTCTTTTGACTGGGACCAGTTAAGAACTGCCTAGAATCCACCTAATAACCCCAAAACAACAGCCTAGGGGTTCACCCAGCATACTCTAAGCAACCATTTAATGACACCCTAGCAACCATCCAGAACACTCTAGCACTGTGGTGCATTTGTTTTTGAAACAGGGCTTTGTTTCTGGCATACATGCAGTCTGGTGGTTCTGATCCAGAGGTTCTGGACAATATGCATGACCTTCAAGCAGAGGCTCTTACACTGGAGCAGGCAAAACAAAGAGCTGATGGCAAGACAAAAGGAAGAAGTGAGTTGTATCATCATTGAACTGGGGCTGCAAATAGTATTTGGACACTTAAAAATGCCATTCAAAAGTTTGGGGTCAGTAAATGAGTGATTGATTGATTGATTGATTGATTGATTGATTGATTGATTGATTGATTGATTGATTGATTGATTGATTGATTGATTGATTGATTGATTGATTGATTGATTGATATTTATTTATTTAGTAAATAATACTTTTCTCAGCAAGGGTTAAATTGATCAAAGGTCACAGTAAAGATTTTTGGTACAAAACAAGTTTCAAATAAATGCTTTCCATTCATCAAAGAATCCTGAAGAAAGCTGCACAACATTGATACAAAAATCTTTGTAATTTTTTTTTTTTCATGAACAGCAAATCAGCATATACAGGTGCATGTCAGAAAATTAGAATATGGTGAAAAATTTACTTTTTTCTTGTAAATTATTTCAAAAAGTGAAACTTTGATATATTTTAGATTCATTACATGTAAAGTAAAACACTTCAAAAGTTTTTTGTTTTAATTTTGATGATTAGAGCTTACAGCTCATGAAAGTTAAAAATCAGTATCTCAAAATATTAGAATATTTCCTAAGATCAATCAAAAAAAGGATTTTCAAAACAGAAAAGTTCTAGTTCTTTAAAGTATATTCATTTATGCACTCAGTACTTGGTCGGGGCTCCTTTAGCACAAACTCCAGCATCAGGGAGGTGTGGCATGGAAGCGATCAGCCTGTGGCACTGCTTTCTAATGCAGCAGCTCGTCTGTATTGTTGGATCCACTGTTTCTCATCTTTCTCTTGAAAATATCCCATAGATTCCAGATGGGGTTTAGGTCAGGCATGTTGTCTGGCCAAACAAGCACAGTAATATCATGGTCAGCAAACCACTTGGAAGTACTTTTGGCATTGTGGGCAGGTGCTAAAGTCCTGCTGGAAAAGGAAATCAGAAATCTCCATAAAGCTTGTCTGCAGATGTAAGCATAAAGTGCACCAAAAGTCCAAAAGTACCATCTCCTGGTAGACGGCTGCATTGACTTTGTGCTCGATAAAACACAATGGACCAACACCAGCAGACGTCACGGCACCCCAAATCATCACTGACTTCAGAATATTCACACTGGACTAAAAGCAGCTTGGATTGTGTGCCTCTCCAGTCTTCCTCCAGACTCCAGTTCTTGATTTTCCAAATGAAATGCAAAATGTACTTTTATCTGAAAAGAGGACTTTGGACCACTGAGCAACAGTCCAGTTATTTTTCTCCTTAGTCCAGGAAAGATGCTTCTGACGATGTTTCTGTTTCAGAAGTGGCTTGGTAGCCCTTTTCCTGAAGACGTCTGAGCGTGGTGACTCTTGATGCACCGAATCCTGCTTCAGTTCATTCCTTGTGAAGCTCTCCCAAGTGTTTGAATCGGCTTTGCTTGACAGTATTCTCAAGCTTGCGGTCATCCCTGTTGCTTGTGCACAATTTCCTACCCAATTTCTTCATTTCAGTCAACTTTGCATTTAATATGCTTTGATAAAGCACTCCTTGAACAGCCACCTCTTTCAGTAATGACCCTCTGTGACTTACCCTCTTTGTGGAGGGTGTCAATGATCGTCTTCTGGACCATTGCCAAGTCAGCAGTGTTCCCCATTATTGTGCTTTCAAAGAACAAGAGATACCCAGAATTTATACTGTATGGATGGTCATTTAGTGAAACTCAAATGTAAATATTCTAATATTTTGATATACTGATTTTTGATTTTCATTAGCTGTAAGCTCTAATCCTCTAAATAAATAAATTTTTAAAAACTTTTGAAGTGTTTTACTTTATATGTACTGAATCTAAAATATATGAAAGTTTCACTTTTTGAAATAAGTTACTAGAAACTTTTTCACTATATTCTAATTTTCTGAGATGCACCTGTAATTATAATTTTTGAAACTGAAGACTGGAGTAATGGCTGCTGAAAATTCAGCATCGTCTCACTGGAATAAATTACATTTTTAGATATATTTATTAAAATAGAAAACAATTATATTAAAATGTAATAATAATATTACTGTATTTAAAAAAATAAAACTGCTGTTTTTACTGTATTTGATCAAATAAATGCATCCTTGGTAGACATTGATTTCTTTTAAAAACATCATCAAAATTCTTACCCCAAACTTTTGAATGACAATGTCGGTTTGTCACTTCTTACGTTGTTTGTCAACTTGAAAATGTCCAAATAGAATAGTCTTAATTTTAAAAAATGTGTAGTGTTTTATAAACTAATCCTATGACATGTATACACCTTGAAGTATTGCTAAGCTATTACTAAGTGTCTGAATAATTTGTGTGGTTATTGTGCACTATTCTTTCAAGCCCCGGGGTCATATCTTGTTTCTGTCCCACCAGGGATGAAGTCTCCTCACAGAATGTTGGACCCTGATGTTCTTGCTGTGGAGCAGGAGAACCAGAGGCTTGAGGAGGAAATCTTCAGAATACAGCTGGCCAGGGAGAAGGACAAAAGAGAGCATGGTATCACTGTTTCTCTAGGATCTGACATTTTGAGACTTGATGACAAAGTTATGTTAAACGTTTGACAGAAAATGTGTGTTCCATCTTTTGCATGCTTATACTATTCACTAAAGGTATATGGGCATAATATTTGATGTTATTATAGAGTATTTATATATATATTATTTTAATATTTGAATGAATATTTTCTGGATCAGGGCTCATTGATATCCAGAAAGACCACATCCATCAAATGGCTAGCCTCCAAGCTGAGATCGCCTTTTTAAGGAGAGAAATAGAGAGACCACCACGCCATCCTCAAGCTGTTTTTCCTGGATCTTCTATGGCCATAACACACTCTGCTCTGCCACAGGTGAGCCAAAGCTTCAGTCATCATTCATTCAGTTTTTGAGAATGCACAAATTCTCTTTGAGTGACAGTGAGAATGATAGAGAACGAAGAATGATATGGTGTATATGTATTTACCAATATTGCAGGATCAGAGTTCAAAACAGCATTCGTTGAGGGGTTCCAATGTAACTGATCTGATGGCAGCTCTCAGTCCTGCTCCTTATGATCCTGCGTAAGACACATTTTCACCTCATCCTCTATTGAATCCTTTTTTGTTTCTCATATAGTCCCTATAGCTTTACGCACGTCACACTAAATATATGACAATATGACTTAAGTTCAGCTGTTGTCTGAATGTGTGTGTACAGGGCTGGCTTTGTGATCTTCTATGACCTGGTGATGGGTGTTGAAGATACTTTGAGATCAGTGCGTTTATTGGCAGGGTTATATTTTAATGGACAGAAGTTGGGACAAAACACCCCAATGCCACCTGTGCAGTGCCAGCCTGCAGGACCATTACTGTCCACCAAGAGTCCTGGAAACTATGCCATTCTGGCTGTTAAGCAACCTGTGCCAAGGTAGTTTGGTTCAGAGATAAATATGGACACGTAGAGATGATATGTGTTCACGCTATTGACTTTGTGCATTATTTCAGAGTACAGCCATCTCCAGATCTCTCTTTGGTCATAGAGATCCAGGCTTCTAAAAGTTTGGATTTGTTCAACCATGAAACCGAAGGCTTGGTGAGTTGTGGCTGGGCTAAGCTTGATCTCTTTGACCAGCACAACCAGGTTCACAGTGGTCACTGGAGGCTTCCCTTCCGCTCACTTCCAGTTCAAGCATCCTTAAGTCCAGGTCAACTGAATTCTGTGCCACAAGTACGTTCATCAAATACTAAGAGCTAAAAGTGCTACAGGAGTTATAATCTAATTCAATATGACTAAATAGTTATTTTTCTTTTCTAGCTGGGTAACATGGAACTTGGTCTTCGGGTAGCAAATGCTCGTGATGGAGATGTACAGACCCTTGAAAAGATTGACCCCAACAACACCTACCAATACAAGTACATATCCACGGTACGCACAATATTTGTCTTAAGCTTTTTCATAGCAAAGTTTGCAAAGCATTTGATAAGCTTACAGCATCAAATGTGTCTTATTTAGGTGGTCTCAAACACAATCCTGGCAAACCAAGAACCATGTAATACATTGCAACCCTCAGCCAATCCATTACCTTCATCACTGCCACAGACGGATCATGTGGAAGAGACCAGTTAGAGGAAAACTGCATAACTTACCAGACAAATAAAGCCTGTTGTAAATTTAAATATTTTAAGTGCTCTTGTGGCTCAGTGGTAGAGCATTGCGTTAGCAGCGCAAAGGTTGTGGGTTCAATTCCCAGGGAACACATGTACTGACAAAAAAAAAATGTGTATAGCCTAAATGCTCTGTAAGTCACTTTGGATAAAAGCGTCTGCTAAATGCAAGGTATTACAAACAGATCTGTTTTACATCTGTTATAAACTATATTAAGATACTGATAAATTGCATCATGTACTAACTTTCTTGGCTTCCCATTGTTTTAGCAACAATTTTATAGAAAAGCTTTACAGTGAACACCATCAAAAAACAATTGTAACATCTTAAAGCTAATATTATAGCCATTATTTTCACCCCATCATGAGTTCACAAGTTTCTGTCCATTGAATTTCCATGATTCCACTGGAGCGCTTGCTATATTCGGAGCAGAGCATTATTAAAAACAGAGGTAATATATTGAAAGCCACATTCACATATGCAAATATCCTTTATTGAAAGTTTACTACAATTATACAAAAATTGGACAGACAAAGAAAAGGGGTTATTTACAAAACAAAGAGACAAGTAGTTCATAGAGCGTATACGAGGCAGGCATGCGCTGCTGGTTGGAAGGCAAGTGATCAATCAGATGATGCCCATCATGCTGACGTCTCCACAGAGGAAGAACTGGCTGGCTGCAAGAGAAAATTAAGATTTTAAAATAAACCGAAGACTTTTTTTTTTTTATTAAGTTCAAGCACTAAACTAATGCTACACAAATGTTAAAACGCCAGATGCAATACTCCAACCAATTCCATTAGCTCAGCCAGTCAACAAATATTCAGATAAAGCAAACTTCCTCCAAAACAGGATTTTGCCAGTATGTATAAAACCGCATCCAGCCGAATCAGTCCAGTCAAGTTTAGTTTGACCCTTTTATTCAAACGAGGTTAAGCCGCCAATGTTTTAGAATCCAACACCGAACCTCACAACAATAAATCACAAAAACTAACAAGTTCAAACATTAAAAGAAGTCAGCAACAATTACGTTCAGATGAATAAAAGAAAATACAATTAAATTGAACAGCACTTCAAGTTTCAGATAGGCCTAACAGTAGTATCCAAATCAATGAAATGGGCTACTACAACAGAAACTAATCCCAAATACACTGTATGACAAATACTAATTTCTAACACTACAGGAAGTTATTCAGTCAAGAGCAGAGTGTGGCTTTCACCTTTCCCTTGTTTAAAATTAACAGCAGGTATTTTAGGCTGCTGTCACTTTATGATCCAGTGTATAGATTAAATATACTGGCACATCAGATTTTTTTTTTCGGTTTACATCCAGTTAAAACCTAACCGACAGTTTACGTAAATAATTGCCAAAACAGGTGACAATTTGGTGTATATTTGCACAAGCTACAAAAGAGAACTTACACACTCATGTTTGTGCGTGCACAGAAGAGCCAAACAGTGCTCGTGTACAGAGCTAGTTCGCAGCTTCTTGTTTGAATATTAAAACTGACTTAACATGTGAAAATGACTCTTGAGATGACGTTGCACTGACAATTCTGTCAACTGTCCCAAGTATCTTTTATGCTGGCTCATCAAACAGTCCTAATGGTTGAGCCCAGTGACTGTATTAAAAGGAAACAGGAAGTCTATCAACTCGCCTCCTGCTCCATTTTCTCCTGGACTCCATTGCCGTTGTGGGCAGAGTCACCGCTGCCATTAACTGAGGTCTCCTGTTTAGTCTTTTTAGCATCACTGTCCTTTTTTGGACTCTCCTCCTCTGGCTTCCTCTGTGCAGGAATAAAGCAGGACAGAACACGTACTTATTTTTTTGCGCTAAACACCGATTCTCTACATGCTACTCAAGCACACATGGCCACTTCAACAACACGCCACAACTACAATGTGCCAAGCCACAACAATGAAGCACAAACACCACAGAAGCACCAAGCAACAAACTTATTCTAGTTGGCAAATTCAGCTCATGACCCAGCATGCATAGTTGACCTCAACTAAAGGGAAGGTAGACATGCAGATGTCTCTTTATGGGCAGACTACCCTCATTAACTCCAGCTGGAATGTACATGTTTGACCCCCCCATCCTTAGGTCTACTGCAAAGGTTAAATTACAGTATTCAGTGGATAGATGCTCACCTTTTTGCGAACAAGGTGTGAAATGTCAGATGCAGATTTTGAGGAAGATGCACCATCAGCTGGCCTCACAGGAATCTGAAACAAAACAGGCATTTTAGGGTGGAATGATGCATTTTAGGCTTAAAGAACCCTTAAAGAGGAGAAATACCCCTTAGAGCTTAGTTTGGGATATTCAACATGATGGCCACACTTCAGGAAGAGTTATGGCCAGTTTAAGAAATTGTAACAAAGCATTACCCATCCCTAATGTTAAATTGAGGTAACATTGAGCATGCAAATACCTGACTAGCAGTAGATGAGGATGGGCCGCCATTTTCAGCTGGGAACGCAGATGAAGTGGATGCTCCTGCCTGTAACAAACAAATTCCAAATTATTCATCACTGCGTCTTTTGCTAGCGTCGCTGCATCCTGAATGACCCACATATCCAACTTTATCTCCACTTTTGTGTACTAAGAGCAGTTAATATTCATTAAATGTATAATATAAGCCGATGTCATCAGTCACTGCAAAGCATTGAACATTGGATAACATGCATTTGCATTATTGCCCTAATGCAACTTACAAGAGTCTGATGGATGGCCTCAGATGCTGCAGCAGTCGTCCTCTGGCTCTCCTTGGCATCTTCAATCTTCTCAGCGATTTCTGGCAGTAACTGTTTCAACTCCTCAAGCTCGTTCTTCTCCGCCTTTGCTGCCTCTGCACCTTCTGCCTTGTTTATTACCTCCTGAAGAATAGCTGGAGGAAGTGTGATGTGGAAATCAATTGAGAGTACCATGTTAGCTCACGGCAACTAGTGTTATTAGCAAGTAAATTCTCAGTTAAACACATGAGGACTGGCAACACCCTCAGTGATAATGTTCCTACCAAGACAGCTCTCGATGACTTTGATAGAGTTGGAAAAGTGCTCAATGGCTTGGCTGTACTGGGCTGTGTAGCTGTAAGTTGTGCCCAGCTGGTAATGAGTCTCAGCCAGAAGACGACTATGAGAGGGAAGGTGTTTCAGCTGCAAGGTTAGACACTCATTGAAGTCCTCCAGGGCCTGGCTGTAGTTACCTAAATAAAACAGAGAGACAAGTTCATGAAGAGTGAAGAATGACTACTGTAGGGTAACTTCAATTTTACGGCAACTTGTGAAACCCAAAAAGGTCCTTAAAATGAAGTCATAGTTTCATTCTACTACCACATACACACCTGATTCAGCGCCAACTTCTCCTAGTTTCAGGTAAATCTGTGCTGCCATTAGCTGATCTTCTTTGCTCTCTTTTCTTCAAACCAAATAAAATAGTGTCTTTTGAAACAAAGCTTGCGCAAATACATAATTAAAATATATAAAAAAGGTATGAAATGAGGGCATACCTTTTATAAATCACCTTTGCAACCTCAAGCATCTCCCAGGCCAACTGCAGGTTTCCAACTTCATCCTCCTCACTCTCCTAAAAGCACAAGGACACCATGATAAACCAGTCAAATCAATGAAGACGGGATTAAAAAAAAAAACACAGCCTTTACAATGGATTACAAACCTTATCCTTTGTTTCACCCTCTGAATCCTCATCCTCTTCATCGTCGTCATCTAAATGCATAAGAGATGTTAACTCACTGACATCAACCTAATGTGAAAACCCATCACCTTGGACACTTCGTGACACTGCAGCTTAAAAGCTAAACATTCTATGGAACCACCAGTGTTTAAAAGATTCACCAAGTGAAGTTTAGCAAAGGTATTTAATAAATCTTGCAAATCTTGTGCTCCCCAGACTCCACCATGCTTCACTACCTCCTCCATCCTCTTCCATGGGTTCTTCATTTTCATCCTCAACCTTTTCATCTTTTTCAGCCTTTTCAGTTACTCCATTTGACACCGTGGCATCTTCCTTTTTAGAAGCGCTTTCATCCACACCTTCGGACTTCTCCGCATCTTTATCAGTAGGTTTCTCATTTTCAGCTTGTTTCTCATCTTGAGCAGGTTTTGCCTCATTTTCAGCAGGTTTTGCCTCGTGTTTAGCTGGTTTCTCAGTTTTAGGTGATGCTGCATCCCCTTCCTTTGGTGCTTCAACCTTCTCCTTTACTTCCACTTGGTTCTTCTGCTCACCCTTCCCCAACTCTTCTACCTCTGACTGAGTTTGGTCCTCTGACATGGCATCATAAACCTGTGCTCGAAGCTCATCTCTGGTTTTCTCTGCGTCATAGTATAAATTGAGGAATATTGCTAGGTTACAGTTAGATTGATGATACACCAGGCAACTTTGAGCAATTATGCTTGGGCACCTTCCCACTGAGAATGAGGCTAGACTTCGTTTTGTTTGATACATTCAAGAAGCGCGTTTTCTTTGAGCAGGTAAAGTTTCAGTTCATATATCTAACTGCTTGTATTTGTCAATTTTATACATGTGAAGTAAAACTGAAAATTGAGGATGCAGTGCATCGTCAATTCACCGTGATATCGAATTGAACCGATGACATGGTAATCGAACCGTAAAATCAGTGTAGGTTCACAGCCCTACCTTAGAGTCTCTCTTAATCAGAATCAAGTTATGTGTTGTCAATGTGTGCGATTTGTGCAGAACAGGCAACTGCTAATTTGGTCGTTCTTTGGAAACAGCCTAGTTGCAAATGTTATTTCAAGCATACATACATGAAAAGCATAAAATTAACAATTTTAACTGACAAAGAGGACTTAAAATACAAACCATCCAAGTTGTCTGCGCTTTCAATTTTAGAGTCATTCTGTTTCTCGCCCTCTTCAGAGGATTCTTCTGGGACTCCCTCTAAAGCATTACCAAGCACTGTATTCTCCATCCTAAAGTAGTAAAAACAACAAAAAGTTAGATAAACTGATACTTTTCTTTTCATTAATGTAATGCATTAAACTCCAATTAATCCAAATACCTGGCAAGCTCCAGAAGGGCTTTCCCACACAAGAAAAACGCTTCACCACATTCATCAGCAGTGTCTCCATACTTTTCAGCTCTTAAAGGGGAAATGGGTTACATATATAAATAGAGCATAATATTAATAATTAATGGCAGGTACCACAAATTCTCTTTGCACTTCACATGCATTACTATTCCTTCACTACTCACAGCGTGGCACAAGCCTCCTGGAACACACTGACTGCAGACACAACATCACCCATCACCAAGTGCCGGTTGCCTGTGCCAATCAGCTTCTTTGCTTCCTCAGAAACATCGACGGAGCTGGAAAAGTAACAGAAAATGGGAGTAACGTTAACGAAACTCAATTCATTTTAATGAACCGAGCAGTTTTAATAAAACGAAGCCCAGATAACTCACCTGTCTGCAGCGCTTGATGAGCAAGGTTTCTCCTCCATACTGCAAAGGCAAACAAATAACAATACAAAAATAGTCATGCATTATTAAAATGCCTTGCTTCGTCTTTAAAATACGTCCAATGGGAGCAAATTTTCACTAAAGTGTGATTCAGAAGTTCACTGCAAAGGACCAAAGTTAGCACGATGCTAATATGACGGCTACATCTTGACAGAGTGTGTCAACAACACTATGGCTAACAGCTAGCGTCACAGTTTAATGTCAGTATAATGCCAAAAGTGGGCAATTTAAAGTGATATTTGTGTTGTTATCGCCACCTTTCAAACTTAACGACCGACTTCGACGCGTGTGCAGTCATTTCAACGCAGCGTCAAGCTCACCGACGGGGCATTCATGAATGTGTGTCAACAGAGCGGGAATGTCCTCATTTAGGAAATTTTATAAACAAGCTAGCTGTTCATATAAAATCCTCTCCCGCCAAATGAGAGCAGCCAAACACAACACGTCAATGGGAATCAACGGTGATGCCATCCCGTCGCGTGCGGTGCGACGATGTCCGGGCGCGGGAGAAAAGCGATAGAAGCACGAGGGCGACATTTTTCCTGACAAGGACGGAACTGCTGCAGCTTTGATATCAAACGAAACCGGCCCAAACCTTTCACTCTGCCTTCCTTTAACTTCTTCTTACTTCCCTGGAGCGCACTTAAGTTAACTTAAACATTGTATTTTACCTTCGGCAGTTGAAGCAGCTGCTGTTTCCTCTGGCATTTTAATGCGTTAAATAAACTAAGCTGTAGTGTGCTGTTGGATGATGTGATTACAGACGGCAGGTTTGTGAAGCTGTTCCTGAATTAGTCTTTGTTGGCGCCTTTAAATACGGATACAAGCCGTACTTCCGCTGAACTACGACCCTGTAACAAAAACGCGGGAGATTAAAATTAAAGGGCAAGTAACCATATTACGCTTCTGCTAACGCCATAAGAACTAAAATACTGTCTAACTTGACAAGGTGAATGGAGAGTCTATTTTATCTAGATTTTGTGAGACTCATAAATAATGTCATTTATTTTTTAGTATTATTTGTAATAAATAATATATATATTTTTAAAATAGACCTTATTCACTTTCTTATTTAAAACATAAATATAATAAATTATATTATATATTCTATAATAAAATTAATAATAATGGTTATTATTATTGTTATATTAATATATATACAATTTTCCTCATTACCTTTCCAAGAGGGAGGGTAGTAGAAATAGTTAAACATTAAGGTATTTTAAAATATTTTGCCAATATATTTAAAATTGTATATATATATATATATATATATATATATATATATATTAGGGCTGTCAGTCGATTCAAATTTTAATCTAATTAATTACATAATGTGTCAATAAATCGAATTAATCACAAATTAAATTTGGCTATGAAAATACCCCAAAAATATTATTTATTACTATTTGTGTGTTAAATGAGAAAGTATTAAGTCAGTATAAATAGTAGTTTTAGAAATAAATATTTTATTTGATTTAACATAAAATTTATTAAAACGTTCAATAAACAAACGTTTAGGGTAACATAAATTATGGAACACAATAAAATAATTTGAGAAACATGTCAGTTTTTTTCTGTTCATGCAATGGAAGTCATTGGTAACCAAAACAGCTTTGTTACCAACAGTCTTCAAAATTCATTATTTTATTTTCCACTAATGAAAGTAGCCTAAGTTATTCAGGTTTGAGTAAATTATGACATTTTAAAACATTTGGGTGATCTATTCCTTGAAAGTTTTATTTATTTATTTATTTTTCACCCCCCCCCCCCCTTTTTTATTAAATAGCCTAAAACTCTAAATCATAGACTGTGAAAAAGATGGACGACGCGTTTCCGCTTCCTTCCACTATAGAAAAGTGAAGTGAATACATCTCAGTATGGCTGCTGCCATCTTGAGAAAATGACTTCATTTGGAGCCCGAGTCTGCGCAGTAGAGATTTGTTTGGAGCCCGAGTCTGCGCAGTAGTGTAGTGAGGTGGAGCCGAGGAATCAAACTCCCGCCCAAACTCCCGCAGACCCAATCAACCATAACGACACGACCCGTTTTTATAGCATCGCATTACTAGCTAAAATCAAACTTATCACAAAAATGAGCAATTGAACATATATCAGCGTGATAAAAACTACCTTAAATGACCAAAACCATATTTCGGAAAATTGTATTGGAAGTGCACTTTATTTTTTTATTTTGACTCAAGTCCCATTCGTTTACATGGAGAGGGCGGGTTTATGACCTGTACTGCAGCCAGCCCCAGGAGGCGATCAAAGAGCCTGCAGCTTCAATTTTCCGGACATGTGAGGCACACCCGCTCTAAATAAGAAACTAAAAATGTCAGCAGGTGGCGGTACATATCTTTGAGTCATTTATACATTCCAACGGCTGATTCATTTAGGATTGAATTAAACGGATCTCTCTCTTTATAAACGGAGCCTACAGTCTTTGACGTAGCTTTGAATCATTGATTCACACGATTCGTTTAAAATGCAGATTCATTTCTAAACAGCAACAGAAAAGGGTTCTTCGGCTTGTAACAATAGCATTTGTAACTAACATTCTATTTTTTTATGCAGAATTATCTGATAAACTAAATTCTGTGAAATTCAGCTTCTAAAGACTTCAGATAAACGCAAACAGTGAAAATTGGATGTTGAATTGGATCTCATTAGGATAATTGAATGAATGAATGAATTATGCTTTTATATAGCGCTTTGTATATTGTTGTACACCCAAAGCACTTTACAATCATGTGAGGGGGTCTCTCCTCAACCACCACCAGTGTGCAGCATCCACAGGACAACAGCGCCAGTGCGCTCACCACACACCAGCTACAGGTGGAGAGGAGAGAGAGTCATAGAGCCAATCAAGTGGATGGGGATTATTAGGAGGCCATGATTGACAAGGGCCAGTGGTGGGAATTTGGTCAAGACACCGGGGTTACACCCCTACTCTTTACGAGAAGTGCCATGGGATTTTTAATGACCACAGAGAGTCAGGACCTTGGTTTAATGTTTCATCCGAAATACGGTGCTTTTTGACAGTATAGTGTCACCATCACTATACTGGGGCGTTAGGACCCACACAGACCACAGGGTGAGCACCACCAGCTCATCTCACTAACACCTCTTCCAGCAGCAACCTAGTTTTCCCAGGAGGTCTCCCATCCAGGTACTGACCAGGCTCAACCTAATTAGTCTGATTAATTGATGTCAAAATAACCTTAAGGGTCTTAAAAACATCCTTTATCTTTAAAATGCTTTTTTAAAAGTGATAATCCAGGCATATTCTTGACATGTTTCATAAAATTCGCCCTTAAACATTGTGAATGCATTTATAATCAGCCCTTGCGCATTAATTTTAATTCCACACATATACAAAAAAAGCGCACACATTTTAATATGTAACAAAAATGTTTTATTATGTTTAGAAGTATACAGAGTTGTGAATGGGCATTGGTTCCAAGGCACAGAATCACGCAGAAGTGTGTATTAATAGGGGTCGTTAAATGGGTAGTGAGGATGTCCTGCATCCCGGGGGACAGATTTACCATCAACCTACAAAAACAGATTAAAATAGATATTGTATGTAACCGCAAACTTCTTTTGGAATGCATTTGATTTGTAGAGTCTTTACACTCAGCACACTTACAAACAGCAGCTTCAACATTATATTTCATTTTTAAGTAACCTCTTTGTTAAAGGCCATGTAAAATTTAGTGCCATGTTTTATGATGTGGCGTTCAGTAACGTAACTTACAGTAATGGTTGGCACAATGTAACGCCAGCCTCTGTGCAATGCGGTCACTTGATTCATTTCCTCAGGTTCAAGAGTGAAATCAAACACCTGTAAACGAGCAGAGCAAATGTATTGCATGGTTACAATACATGGTCAAACTCTAGAACATGAAAGAGTAAAGAAAAACATGCAGAAACCTGGATATTGTCTTTGATCCGAGACTGTGTAATGCTCTTTGGGATAGTCACTACTCCTCGTTGAGTTTGCCACCTGACAAAATATTAATGAAGAAATACTATGAAACAACCAGTGAAGAAACCATGCACAACTAGAGCAAAAGCAAGAATTTACCTGATGATAATTTGTGCTGGAGACTTGTTGTATTTCTTGGCTAGTGCAGCAATGGCTGGTTCCTCCAACAGCACAGGCTCCTCTGGATGCTTCCAGGCTCGGTCAGGAGATCCCAGCGGACTGTAGGCGGTCATCACCAAACCTCGATCCCGGCAGTGAGACAACAGCTCAACCTGTGCAAGGTATGGATGGGACTCCACCTGCAAAACACTATTGTCACTCTACATACTCAACTGATATAATGGACCACATAAATTATAACATCACATTTTCTTCTGACCTGCAAAACAGTTGGTTTGATGCTTGCAACTGACAAGATGTCATCAATCTGCCTGCTATTGAAGTTCGAGAGCCCGATGGCCCTGACAAAGCCCTTTCCCACAAGTTTTTCCATAGCAGCCCATGTCAGCTTGTAGTCTATGTTGTCATACAGCAAGGTTCCATCCTCCTTCCTAGGAAAAGAGGTATCGCCTCGTCTGGACAAAAATAAGAATATTAAAAACTTGACTGGTATCTGAAAAAAGGCAGAGCACATTAAAGGGATAGTCCACCCAAAAATGAAAATTCTGTCCTATTTATTCACCCTCATTTAATTCATGACTTTTCTTCGGTGGAATATATTTTGACGAATGTTGATAGTACCCAAACCATTTCAGTTTCCATTGACTTCCATTAATGTTGAATACCCTAGATAAGACTATTATAACAATGGACTATTACAGACAATTTTTTTTTAGATATTAGAACTTAAGTTAATTCTGAGAAAATTAATTCAAAGTAATTAATATATAGTACTCTATGTGTGTGTGTATGTATGTATATACACACACACACACACACACACACACACACACTTTATGAGAATAGCTGGAGGCTTACTGGAAGGCATATGGCCAATGGATGAGGTAAAGGTCTAGGTATTCCAGCTTCAAATCTTTCAAAGTCTTTAAAAGAGATGGTTCCACATCATCTGGGTGGTGTTTTGTGTTCCACAGTTTGGAGGTCACAAATACATCCTCTCGCCTCATGCCCTGAAAGAAGACAACAGTTGTAAAGCACACATGGATTATATACACCATGTTCCAAATTATTACACACAAGCCATTTTTGTTTGTTTTTCCAAATCAGTCAGTATGATTAATGATTAATTCTCAACTATTATTTTACAATGAGAATGTTATTACATTGGAAATAACTGTTTTATTGATATTTAAAAAAATAAACAAAATGTTGTTCCAAATAATTATGCAGAAAGTAGTTTGAAAACATTCAATGGGTTTTAATGAACGCAAAACAGAAATCTGTCATATGTGCTGCATGGACAGATAATTTTTCCAAAAGTGCTACAATTTAAAACAAAAACCTATTTACAGTTCAAGTTACATATTAATATATACACCCTTCTTGGATGTGACTAACAATTCTCTCATCCATTGAACTTGTAAGTCCATGTATCATTTCTGGCAGCATTTCATTTGAGGATGCCAGTATTGCCTCCCAGAGCTGTTGTTTGGAGTTATACAGCCGTCACCGGCACCCTCATAGATCTTCATTTTAAGGACCCTCCACAGGTTCTCAATAGGATTGAGGTCAGGGGATGATTGTAGCCACACCATGATTGTTTCTCTTTTTATGCCCATAGCAATCAATGGTGTTTTTTGCAGCATGGGATGGGTGCATTATCCTGCATGAAAATCCTTTTATTCGGAAGGCATGATTCTTCTTTCTATACCATAGCAGAAAATGGTCGGTTAGGAGCTCCACATATCTTGCAGAGGTCATTTTGACACTGTCAGGTACCCTAAAGGGACCGACCATCTCACTTCCCAATGTTCCAGCCCAAATCATCACTCCACCACCCTTGCTTGACGTCTCAGTCTTGTTGAAACAGGGTGGCCATTCACCAACCATCCAGAACTCCATCCATCTGAACCATCAAGTGTAGCAAGGTATTCGTCAGTGAATAAAACTGTTTGAAAATTAGTCATGTAATTCTGAGTCCATTGCAAACGTTTCTCTTTGTGAGTTTTGGTTAGAGGTGGTCGAAATGCAGCTTTTATGCACAACTGCCAGCCTCTGAAGGGTCCTGCATTGAGAGATTCTTGGGACTCCAGAGACCCCAGCAGCTTCAAATACCTGTTTGCTGCTCAACAGTGGCTTTTATAGCTGCCCTTTTAATAACATTAATTTGTCTGACAGAAACCTTTCTTAATAAGCCTTTATCTGATCGAATTCTTCTGTGCTGTGAATCACTCACAAATCGTTTGACAGTTCAATGATCTCTTTTCAGTTTTTGCGATATCAATTGTTTTCATGCCTTTTGCAAGACATTGCACTATTTCAAGCTTTTCATCTTCAGAAAGATATTTCTTCCTCCCATATTGCATGAAACCTGTGACACGCTTAATAATGCGGAACAATCTCTTTAAGTTGGTTTCCCTTTAACTAAGATCACCTGGCAAGCTAATTAACAAACCGGTCTAAGAATTATACAAGTTATCTTAAAATATGAGAAATAAAAAAACAAACAAACACTTTCTTTGACAAAAACTAGAACCAGATTATTTATTTTAATGAAAATCTACTGATATTTTACTTGCATAATCATTTGGAACACAGTGTATTGTGGGTATGTGCCATGTTTGTAATCTACTTGGTTGACCTACTTTTTCAGGTCCCATCATTTCCTGAAATGCTTCACCAATTTCTGGCTCATTCCCATAAATGGGAGCACAGTCAATGTGCCGATAGCCAGATTGCAGTGCCCAAATAACTGCCTGTTTTACCTGCAATTGAGAACATATTTATACAAAAAGCTTTTTGGAGTTCTAGACACATACGCTAAAATTAAAGCAAAAGATAATTGCAGAAAATGTGGGATAATATACTGAAAAACTGTATATCCTAGCAAACCTGCTGTCTTTCTCAATACAGCATATTCATGTACAAATTCTGTCATAATTACAGTTGGGACGATGCACAGAAATCTTACCTGTCCTGGTTCACTCTTCCACGTTCCAAGTCCCACAAGGGGCATCTTTCGCCCGGTGCTAAGAACAGCAAAGTTATTCATACTCATCCTGTGTGCCTTCAGAGGAAAGAAAACAAAGAACACAATTTGAACAGTGTTCATACATGGAACAGACTTCAGGATATTAGATCTATGATTTAATCCCTGTTCTAGTAAATCAATCTAAACCTTAAACACTCACAAAGGTTGCAGTGAATGCAAACTGTGCTCAAATTCAGGAGCAGAATGAAAGGAAGCGAGTGTGTAACCTGCTGACTTATCAGCTGACTTCCACAGCAGCACAAGCAGGATGTAAATATTGTAAAAAATCCTGGATTGCATTTTTTGGACAGCATAACCTTTGGTTTAGCAAACATGATACAATTAATAATTAAATTAGTTTGAAATACAGTGTTTTTATTTTAATAAGGGAGTTTAAATAATGTCGAAATCACGTCCAGTTATTACTGGCACACCCCCAATCATTATTCTAGATCAGTTTGCTCTAAATTGTCTAGTTAGTGGCGTGAACCACACAGACAGTTGGATAACATACCATTCGACAGTAAAACTTGTGAGAGCGAATGACAAGACGCAGAGCGCGTTGAATATGCTGCATCTCTCCCTGTAAAATCAGGTCAACTAGTGTCCCATGTGGCACACCATAACAACAATATTTTTCCTAGGTCAGGGATAGCTTTATATCATTTGTTCAGATACTTACTGTGTATTAATAGGTCAAGGAATTTCTCTGCTATATAAAAATCCAGTTTGATTAAAAATTATTTGAAAAATTTCTATAACGTTGACGTATTACTTCCTGTTCGCTGAAAAAACCGTCAAAATAAAAGTCTCAATAGTATTATCATTAAAGCAATTTCCTCAACGCCAGACTCTTTTCTACGATACAAATTTAAATGAAAATTTGATATTCGCTATTTGCTAAACAAAAAGCATGTAACTTTAGTCACAGATCATATTAAAATAGTATGATATATCTGAAACTCATTCAAGTGTTCTTTAATCTATAAAGTCCACTACCCTTTGTACACTTCTAATATTACATGTCTTTTCTTTTGAAATGTAAAAGAGAAAGTTAGTGATGCTTTGTTTTGCTTATTACCCTACTGTATATTGAACATAAATATTTAATCTCTCATGAAATTAAGTGCAGTTTGGCCAACTTTACCCCAGAGCACTAAAACAGTGATTGGTTAGGTCCAGTCTTCTCTCGGCTTTAGCTTTTTAACTTTAATTCTGTCGTAGAATCAAACAGAATTCTCCAAATTCAGAGAATGAAATTATACCAAAATAACTGCAAAGGATTTATTCTCGTAGACTGTTTCAATCAATGTCTTCATAACAGGAAAAATGGAAAGCACAATACATCATATTTTTATTTTACAGAGTACAGTTAATTCAGGATGGTAATTTCTGGTTGTAAATTTCAACTAAAGGTATAAAACAGCATCAAAAACATATGAAGACTAAATTGGGCTTGGGGAGTTTACACAGAATAAGATCAAGCTTTATATGACAGAAATGTTACTGTGTCTCCATATGTTACAGAGCACAAAAATATCTATAAAAAAAACAGAAATCTGAGATCACTCGTTTCCTCTTCGACTTCTCTTGTGACTCTTCTTTGACCGACTGGAACACAAAGAGACAATTGCACCATGAACAAGAGGGTAAAAACAAAGACATTTATTTAAATTAATTTGATATAAGTATTACCTTTCTGGGGACTTGGAGTGAGTGCGATGCCGGTGACTTCTGTGGTGACCTGGAAGAAAATATGCCAATATTTCTTAATTATCAGTTTTGCCAATTACTGTAATTATTTTGAAATCAATTGTGGTGACTTATTTTCTTTGAGTACTTCAAAACAGCCTGGCTGTACCTGGAGATTTGGAGCGATGCCTTTTGTCCTTGGATCTGCTGCTGTGCCTGCGGGGACTTTTACTGCGATGGCGGTCCCGATCTCGATCACGTCTGGGTGATGGACTGAATGAACAGAGGAATCAGACAATGTATTACACTGTATAATCTCCTAAAATAATATTCCCCACTAATAATGTGCCTAAAACTATTTCATTATATACCTTCGTCTTTTAGGCGACCTGCTCCGTCTAAAATGAGAAAAAGAAAAAAACAACGAAGAAAATCAGAAGATTATTTATTCATCTGTTAAGCCAGAAACCTGAAATAATATCATCTTAATGGATGACTAGCACCATCACTGACCTTTTGGGTGAGCGGCTGCGTCTGTAGCGTGGAGAAGGAGACCTGCGTGGCCGGTCCATATCTCTATAACTTCTTCTGTGTGGCTCTTGTGTCTGCACTCTCTCTGGCTGCAGTACATATGGAGAGGTTGTGTTTAACGATCACAAATAATTATATATAACTATAATAATTTTGGATAGCAGACATTGTGAGTTCACTTTTACCTTCTCTTCTTCCTCATCCTCCTCAT
This sequence comes from Ptychobarbus kaznakovi, assembly GCA_027422405.1. Taxonomy (NCBI): domain Eukaryota; kingdom Metazoa; phylum Chordata; class Actinopteri; order Cypriniformes; family Cyprinidae; genus Ptychobarbus; species Ptychobarbus kaznakovi. Next base: position 11,146,829 of record CM049800.1, on the reverse strand, counting down.
CACTGGTTTCCACCTCATCCAGATCTTCTTCCAGAGCACTAATACGAGTATCCAGCAGTTCAGCTTCCTCCAAAACCTGTCTCTTCTGCGAAAAACAAACAAAAATAAATGAACGTGGACACATTATTTTATAAAATAAGTGACTCAATACAATTGAAATTACTTCAAAGGACAACACAAATGCATTCAATTTATGAAAAAAAATTACAAAATAAATATATATATATATATATATATATAACACTACACATAATAAGTCCAACCTACCTGAAGTCTAGGGAGGATGATGTCACAAATTCGCTCTGCATGAAGCAGCTCATCTATAAACTCATCAACATGCATCAACTCAAACTCTGTGTAAAGAAGAAACGTTATTTGCAAAAATCTTTTTCAGAAAGAATAAATAATGTCATGCCACATACCCACTAAATATTCAAGAAAAATGCCCACCTCCATTTCTGTTCTGGCTTTTAATTTTTCTGTAGTCATTGTATAATGGTTCTAAATACTTGTAGCAATCTACAGAAGTTCCGGTCAGGCGCATATACATTGCTCCAAGCAAACGGACATACCTGGAGGAGGAACAAGCAGATCAGTAATGCAACACACAGCACAGTGTAAACAGGAACATGACAAACTGTATACAGATAGAGCAGCATTTGCATACGAACTTGAAGTCTTCATTCTTGATGAATTCCACAATAATGTCCTTTTCAGGCTGGATCTGCAGCATCTTTAGTGTCAGACATAAGAATGGAGTAGGCTTGATGTTTCCTCCATATACACCCCCAACAAACTTCAGTTCCATTGCTTTGTCCACGACAAGTTCAGCTTGATTTTACAGAGGGAACAATATTAGTGACATTTGTATTACATGGCACTATGTTTTGCCCTCCACAATTAAAATTAAACTTATACTAGTATGAGCTTCATATTCTCCTATATATGACGCTATAAATAAAGGCCTAATAACAAATAATACAAACTATTTTTTAAGGTTAAATAAAACGTTCCATTTTAATACACATATTCGAAGTTAATTCGCTTCTACTATTGTATCAAGTCACGTTACTAACGCTGCCAGCAGTAAACGATGAACAACAGCAGGTCAGCTTTAAATTATAATGAAATAAAATGAGGTAGTCAATAATTAGAATTAAAGTTACTTCGAGGTCATTCCTGAGGGTAAGGTAAATAACTAGCGTTGTTTTTAATGCCACATTCACAATTTCAGTCTGTAGTCTAGCACACTTCTCTTACCTGTAAGTCCAAAACATTCCTCTTTCCAGTACTTGGACTCATAAATACGTGTTCGTATAATCTTCTCGACAAGATACTGAGGATTTGTTCCATGTATGCTATTGGCATCTTTCACCGTTCTATTAGCCATGGCTCAAAATTGTAAATAAACGAACGGATAATCGGAACGCTAATGTGCCATCGAGAAATATCGAAGAATGACTTCCGGGGAAAAGCGTGCGTCACATCCGTAAGGTCAAGCTGTATTTTGCTGTCCAATCAAAAACATCTCACACGACATCTGCGCGCGAAAGAGTTGTGTGAGCTTTATGCTCTGTAACTACTTTGTAAGATGCGTTCAACTTCATATATACATTAATTTATATTTCTTAGCGTTTAATTGAGACGGAGACGGAGTACTGTTGCTTATTAATTAGTTTAATCCGATTTGATACGGTTGCGGAAATCATCGGCGGTGAGTAAGAAAGAGAGGTGCTGGGGATTTAAAGTTGTGTAACGTTACAGAGTGAATTTTCATGCTTGATACTGTATATAACGTAAAGGAGACGTGTTTTTTTATTAATTAATTTATTCTTAGCCCTCCCTGATTTATTTTTGACTTTTCTAAAAAAAACGAAATAAATAACAGTTAAAAGCTACCTTAGTTTATTCCTGGTCGCAGTTTAAACCAGATGGAAAACTGCAAAGTTGTTTAGTTGGCCAAGTGCAAGTTTAAAGTTATTTTGTCAGGTATTTAAGGGTTAATATATCACTTTAAATTGTTGCATTTAATATAATAATACAAGTTCCGAATAATACAATTTTATATTTGTTTACAATTATAAAATACATGTATGTGTGTAGTGTAATATATATGTTTATATATGTGACCCTCTCTGTGAAAACCCAGCTAAAGTCGATTTTTTTGTGATTTACTGTTTCCTACATAAAATCATCCTTCATAAGATAAAGAACATTCTGTGAAAATGTAACCTTCATATCTTTAAAATTGACTGAGTAAGGCCATGTCAAAGATTGAATTATAGTGAAACTAATGGTTGAAATCCAACTTTGATGCTTGTTATCTCATAATTAGATTTTGAGACTAGCCTGGATTTCACAGAGAGGGTCACATATATACATACATGCATTGTATACATACATACATACACACACACACACATGCATACATCCTTTTTTAAAATACATTTTCTGTGTCTTTTTTCCTGGATTGCCATTGTTAATGCTTTCTCTATTAAATACAAAATATTAAATACATAATCGATGCTGTGCTTTACAGACCTCACATCAAATCTGCACCATGAGCCGCTACATCACTAGAATGAGAATGAGAAGAACCTACAAATGGAATGGGAGACCAATTGTTGCAGACAGGAAGCTGAAAAGGCAGTACTTTGAGTAAGTGTGCTTACCTCATTAAATTACAGTGATTTGAACAAATATAACTTGTAATTTGATTCTGAGGCTTTGTGAGAGAGAGTAGTCTCTATAAAATGTTTTTTTTATTATTATTAGATGCCATCTCCTTATCCAGTAGTAATGGAAATTCAAATGGTCAAAAGATGTTTTAATCCAGAATCTAACAGCAATAATGCTTTGATTGATCCTCACACAGATCCATGTCCATTTGTGTGGAGGGAAAGACAGAAGATGCAATTGTGTCTTTAGGCCAGTACATTTTGATTGAGGGCGATGACGATGACAATCCCTTTGTGGCACAACTTTGCAAACTATACACTGATGGTAGGAATATGACCCGTTTTTATACAAAATGTGTATATTTGAGTCAGACAGTAACTTGTGTTGGTTTATGTAACGTTTGTACCCAGATTCAGGAAAGAAGAAGACCGCAGTAGTGAAGTGGTTTGTGCGGATGTGTGAAGTACCTCATAATAAACGCAAGCTCTTGGGCAGAGATCCCCATCCACAAGAGATCTTTTTCTGCCAGGACCACTCTTGTGATAATGAGGTGGATGGAGAGACCATACTTGGAGCAGTACAGGTAAGCCAGCATGGTATGGTTGTAGGATTTAAATTATGAAGGGATTGCTCATATTTGCACATGATGAATGTGTATCACACTATGATCAAGAAATCCTTGTGTAGGTGATTCAAATTATTTATTCTAGTTTTTAAATGTAAAAAAAAATCCATTATATCCAATAATAATTTATAACTTTAATTCTAGATTGAGTATGTCCCAGCTAAGGATTCTTTCCCAAAACACAAGAGCAAAGACATACTATTTGTCAAACTCTTGTGGGATACCAAATCCTTCAGAGAGTTGGATCCTGAGCTGATGCAGCCCCCTCAGAGCCCTAAATCTCCCCCACCATCTTCACCGGGCCCTCAGACTCGTGCTCTTCCAACCCCAGACCCCTGGGTAATGAAACGGGCCATGTCTGGCACCCTCACCCACGGCAGCATGAGCACAGGCAAAATGAACTCCGTTGAAGCAGAGTCTCTTCACTCTACATCCAAACTCTCTGCAGCTAAAGCTCTTAGTGCAAAGAGGAGAAGCCGCGCTTCGTCTGGGCCACATGTTCGCAAGAAGCTGGACTTGTGCAGTGAGTGGCATCAATCCACATATATTTAGCTTTTAAAGGAATAGTTCACTCAAAAATGTAAATTTGTGGGTAATTAACTACATCCAAGATGTAGATGAGTTCATGTCTTTATCAGAACACATTTGAGAAATGTAATGGCATCTCCTGCCCATCTGTGGATCCTCTGCAGTGAATGGCTGCCGCCAGAATAAAAGTTAAAATACTTGATAAAAACACAGTAATCCACAAGTAATTCACACAACTCCAATGTATTGGGACTCGAAAAGCAAAGTGTTTGTTATAAATTACCACAATTAAAGCAATTTAACTTTAAATCATTGCTTCTAACCAAAATAACAATCCATAATATATAATAGCACTTCCTCCAGTAAAAGTCCATCACCTGTTGTCCTCCTCTCACATCAAAATCCACCAACATATTTGTTAAGAACTGTTTTTGACAGTTTTTGCTTATAAACGGTGATTGATCTGAGCATAATTCTCCTGATTTAGACGAGACCTCTTATTTTTTCTTTGAGAAATAAAGGTTATTGAATAAAGAGCTCGATTTTATCCAGAAGCAACAGTTTGAAGTTAAAAGGTCTTAATGATGGATTTGTTCATTACAAACATGCCTTTTGCTTCAAAAGACATTAATTGATAGACTAAGTTATGTGGATTACTTGGTGAACAAGTGTTATTTTGTGTGAACTAAAGAGCAACTGTTCTTTATGTGGGAAATATTCCTTTAATGGACTCAAAAGCACTGAACTGACCTGTGTTTCTCTTACATTATGCTAGGTCCAACTAAAAACATGTCCCGAGATGATGTTCTGGGGGAGATTCTTGATGAACACACAGAGAAGACGCTGATGTCTAAGCTGAATACGTCTCCAACGGGTCGCATCTCTGTTTCTATTAGACTAACTCCACTAAATCTTAACAAGGAGGAGCGCGTCTTTCCTCTGTCCTCACACAGCCCAGATAAGCCCAAACTGACTGCACATGACAAAGACAATGCAACCAGGTACATCTATTTACATTGGAAATGATGTGTTGGTTCGTTATGGTCTTCTATATGGCTTAGTATTCTACTTCGTACTGTGCTGATCGTTTTAGTTAGAAATAAGCAAACCTGTTTTGTTCTTCACACATTGAATACTTAATATGCAATATCTATATAAAACTAAACTATAAGTAGAGTCTAGTTATAAAAGTCCTGCTGCCCTCCTAGTGTCTTTCTTGGGGTGCAGCCACTTGGGGATGATGATGATCTAGAGCCACTAATTAGCAAAAGCCGAAGTCCCTGGAAGAGAGAGGCAACCCCTAGGAGAACAGGTCTAAGAGACCTGAAGTGAGTGATGTTCCTCTATTGCTCCACAGAGGAAATACAGACTCATTTATTTTCTGGGTGGGCTTTGGCTGTCTTTATTAAACACAAAGGTGTTATGTGGCTTTATTTATCTTTTAACACTGAATGCATTGTTTGAGCACACAACTACTTTCATCCAGACCAGTGCACTGGTGGCCCCTGCTTCACTTTCTTTATGCATTTATATGTTTAATTCGAGTATGAAATGACCTATGGAGTAACCTAAATGTGTTTTTTAAAACAAGAGCAAGAACTCCATCCAGGAGGAAAGATTCAGCTGCACTCCGAGAACCAGCACTGGCTGCTTTGTAAGTGTTGCAATTGCCTGTTGTGATATTGCAATCAAAAACAATGTTGTGAAGTTTTGTGTGCATGTTTTAGACATCAGTTGGCCAGTGGGGGTCAGCATATAACTTAAGATTGTGTTGTCATACAGTAATTTAATTGCACAAATCCATGACCAGTTCTTGAGGAAAGCAGACAAATTTCTCAACAGCCATGTTTAAAAATGATTTTTGAGTGCACATGGTTTTATTTTAATTATATCTTGTAAGGTGCATTTAAACTTGATTGGTTAGTTAGGGGCATGTAATTGTAATTTGCAATGATATTAAAATCCGTTGCATGTAACACATGTTTGGAGAAAAACTGAGACTTTTAAATGCATCACTAATAATTGAAAAAACTATTTGTTTGTTTTAATTTAATTCAGCAGGCATGCACATGTTCTTGGGAAAACATGACTTTTGCTTTGTAACCTGTAGTAGTGAATAAGTCATGTACTGTGCAGTATGTAAAACGCTGACCTGCTTTGGCATTTTAAGTTCCTATGGCACCATTTGGACAGTTTGACCTTATTTTCTAATCTATAAATTCAGTTATCCAGACCAAGTTGAAGTTATTTCATTTACCTCTCATATGATCTCGCAATGGTGTGAGAGTAATAGATTGAGGTTAAACCTGGCATGCACGCATACTACTTGTCATAGTGTTATTTCTTATCTCTCTTCATATTCCTGTTAACAAACTGATAGAGCTGAAGAGGAGCATGACGATTCACCCATCCAGACTGCTGACACTCCTCGCTCTAAAAGGAAATCTGCCCAACTTGTGTCCTCACGTATCAGAAAGCAGCTGTAGGTCCCTCTAAGGCTGTGAATCTGTGAATTCAAATACACACATACATACATGCATACATACTTGGGGCTGTTCACACAGGGTGCTTGCATTCAAGCTGCGTTGTTTAACACAATGTTATTTTTGCATTTGATTAATCTACTTTTAATTAAATTATCCATGTTATCTGTTTTTACAGAAATTTATTAGGCAACAAGTTTGACCTGCTGTCAGATGGTGAGGATGGTGATGATGATGACTGCTTCATACCTACTAAAATCGATCTGCAGAGTAGCAGCGATGACGAAGAGGAGGCAAAGATTGACAGCGAAGATGAGCTTATAGTAAAGAAGCGTAGAGGATCCCGAACACCCCGGTCTACAGAGAAAACCCGTGTCTCTGCTAGAACCCCACAGAAAACGCCCAGCAAGAAGGTTCAAAGAAGTTAGATTTTTGCTATGTCTTCCTGCTAGCAGTAAATGTGCCATCACAAAACCAAATCTATATTTCAGATGAAGATAACACTGGATGTGGCGATTAATTAATCTTCTAATTTTAACTCCAGACTGCTCCAGCCACCCCACGTACACCACGTCATGCCACCCCCAGCATACCCAGCAGGAGTGCCCCGGCCAGGAAGCCAGGGAATGTTCTGGAAGAGGCACGGGCACGGTAAACAAAAACAACCCCACAGACTATAGTCCCATAAAGTTGTCTGTTTAACCAGCAAAGCTATACATTTACATTGTTTAAATGTTTGGAGTCAATATGATTTTTATTGATTTATTTATTTTTATAAAATATTTAATATTTAATTGATAGTAAAGAGTTTATTGCAGATAAATTCTGTTGTTTTGAACTTTCTATTGAAAAAAAATGTTTCTACAAAAATATTAAGCAGTACAACTGTTTTCAACATTGATAATGATAAGAAATACAAAATGTTTCTTAATCACCAAATCAGAGTATTAAAGTGATTTCTAAAAGATCACGTGACACTGAAGACTTGGCTGCTGAAAATTCAGTTTTGTCATCAGAGGAATAAATGGAATTCTAGAATATATTTAAATAAATTTTTTTTTAACTTTAATATTGCAGTTTTACTAATTATTTTTATATAAAAAAAAAAAATCAGTGTTTTATTTTTGCAACAGGTTACATGTTTCCTCTGTTCCCGAGTCTTTGCCGTGTCGAGAAAAAGAGTTCCAGGACATCTACAACTTTGTGGATAGTAAAATCATTGATGGCACTGGAGGGTAAGAGTCCGATTTAACATCCATCTTTTATTTTTTGCATGAAGGTCATACAATTTTTATTTTTTTTTTTTTTTACAAAACACAAAGGTCGTAAAGTTAATGTTTCTTCTGCAGGTGTATGTATATCTCAGGTGTTCCTGGTACTGGTAAAACTGCAACAGTACATGAAGTGATCCGGTCCCTGCAGCAGTCTGCTGAACAGGATGAGATCCCTCACTTCCGCTTCATCGAGATCAATGGCATGAAAATGACAGACCCACACCAGGCTTATGTACAAATACTGCAGGTATGTATGCTGCCTCCTCCCCTATAATCTTGACATCATTTTCTCCTTTTTTATAGTCTTATGTAGTATTTTTTACGAATTTATGCTCTAATTCTGCTCTGGTAGAAACTGACTGATCAAAAAGCAACACCTGATCATGCAGCTGCTCTACTGGAGAAACGCTTCAGCGCTCCTGCACCCAAAAAAGAGACCACTGTGCTTCTAGTAGACGAGGTGAGACATTTGTTACTAGTGACACTAATAACGTCACCTATGTTGAATGTTTTTAGTTAATGGTTTATTGTGATTAGCTGATCCAAATCAGTCTAGATTAGTCAGGTTCTCAACCTTTTTGACTTGAAAGGCCCCCAGCCTCCTGTTGGCCAACACAATATTCAAAGCCCCCCCATCCCATAATTGCAATGACATTTTCAGTATTCCTTTTGTAATTATAAAGTTGCTTGTTTATAAATGGATTACATTATTTAATGATTTCGGAAGTTTCAAGAACTGTATGCTCTTCAATAAAAACAGTAGTTATTGAGGGAAAATAAGAAATAGGATTTGAGTTGGTATCTATGCGATTTATTAATGCAATTATTTTGAAATCGTTCTGCAGGTCCCAAAAACCAGCTTGACCTTAAGCTCATATAAACAGCAAATTTCCTGTCAATCATTGGCTTATTTGTACTTTAAATATTATATCTGTGCAAGAATATCTGAAAGAATATCTCTTTTTATGCCTCATCTCTTTATTTATTTATTTTTCAGCTTGACCTCTTGTGGACCCGTAAACAAAATGTGATGTATAACTTGTTTGATTGGCCAACAAGGCGCAACGCTCGTCTGGTGGTTCTTACCATTGCGAACACTATGGATTTGCCTGAGAGGATCATGATTAACCGTGTTGCCAGTCGACTGGTAAAACCATTTTACAACATAGAGATGCCATTCAGTTCTGATTGAAATGACTTTGGCTGCTGCAAATAATGGAAATAAAACCTAATTGTCATTTGTTTATCTTCAGGGACTAACAAGAATGTCCTTCCAGCCATATACCTTTAAACAGCTACAACAGATCATCACATCGAGACTGAACAGAGTGAAGGCTTTTGAGGAAGATGCTCTCCAGCTAGTCTCAAGAAAGGTGTGTGTCTTGGGCATTGTGGCTCACCTCTTGAGCGCTCTGGTCTCTGTACTGATTTTTGGCTTCAAGATGTTATTCATTTAAATGTACATGTGGTCATCTCATGTTATTATGATGTATCAGTAAGAGATTGTGGTCTTCTAGGTGGCAGCGCTTTCGGGTGATGCACGACGTTGCCTTGATATCTGCAGACGGGCCACAGAGATTTGTGAGCACTCTGGAAGTCAGAAGAACGGCAGTGGATTGGTGGGGATGAGTCATGTGATGGAGGCTTTGGATGAGATGTTCTCCTCTTCCTACATTGCTGCTATCAGGTGAAAAGAAAAGTTAAAGAACTATTATCAGTTATATGCTTATTGTTCCTTAAGGTAATAAAAAACAGAAATCGAATAATTCGGCTCCAATCAGACTTCCATTCTTTTTAATGTTGTTATTGTAGGTGTGCTTCTGTTCAGGAGCAGCTTTTCCTAAGGGCTGTTATTGCAGAGTTTCGTCGACTGGGTCTAGAAGAGGCCACTTTCCAACAGGTAGTTCACTTATTAATAACAATTCTCATTCTAATCATGATCTATATTTACAATTTCACGAGTTGTATAACCTAAAAGAATGAATGTATGTTTGTTTTCTTCTCCGCAGGTGTTTGTTCAGCACCAGGCTCTGTGTCGTGTTGAGGGTTTGCAGCCGGGGAGTGTGTCTGAAGGACTGGCCGTCTGTCAGAGACTGGGTTCCTGTCGCCTGCTTCTCCTTGAGGGAAGCCGCCTGGACCTGTTTCTTCGTATCCGACTCAATGTTAGTCAGGACGATGTGCTTTATGCATTGAAGGCTGACTAAAACTCAGACCTACCGAATCACACGCTCCAACTGGCATGGTTATAAATGGATCTCCACTGGGTCTGTCCACTTTTTGGACAGTCAATGAGCAGATTTTAACTGGAGCTTCACATTTAAATCCTTATGAATAGAATGTGAGATATTGTCCCGTGTGTTTTGAATAAATTATGAAGTTTTAATGCTTAAAATATATGTGTAGTTCTATAAATATGTTTTAATTGTACATTTTGTGTATTCTAACCACATTTGTGCTTTAGGTCATGTCTTTCCGTTCACTCTTTAATGCATTTAGAATATTTCCACAAAGGCTTTATTCTGAAGCAGTTTTTATGTATTTTAGTGTGGGAAAGCAAGATTTGTTGTTTATCATTTAATGACTGTTAAGGTAAAATGTAAAATTTTTCATAATATGCACAACATTTTTTGATATTTTTCAGGTTTTACTTGTGTGATGTCTTGATACAATAAAGCTATTGACTGATCAGATCTGATCATGAGACATAAATTGCTTCTTAATCAGTGTTACAGACAACATTTTACAAATATAACAAGCATAATAATTGCTAAAGATTGATTAAAACAAATATAGCCAAAATGTATAACAGTTCAGTTTAAGGAATATTCACACACTTAAGCACTTTACAAAATACCAATAACATCCTTGATAACAAAAAAATATTAGGTATAGCAATAACACTTACTTATCATGTTAACATTGAGACTGGTGTGATAAATGTTTGTACCAACATTGTGTGTGCAAAGTGCAACCCTTAACTTTACCAAATAAACCTGTTAACATTTGTATGATATCAATTTAAAGAAAAAAAATATTTATACTCCACAAACAGGAATGATGAACACAACCAAGATGTTCATCTATAAAAAAAATACATTTCACTACTGATTATATCCTGTATAATTGAGTATGCGACGAATAAAAGAACCTTGAACCTTGAAAAGTACTCCCACAACTTTAAAGCTGAAATTTCAAATATTTCAATGAAGAATCTAAAAGCTTCTACAAAGAATACAAATGTCACATTTTTGTTTTTGAAGCCCCAAAATACCCCACAGACATCCATTAATGCACATGTTTGAGTTTGCAAACCGGTAAGCAAGTTGAACTTTGACAACATGCCATTGATGGTTGTTTTCTATTTGTAAACTAAAGTTATATTTCATCTGGAATATACTGTTTATATGATCCACGTTCACATTCATGTCATCTTCGAAAGTCTTTTGCAAGCCTGTGGTCTGACGTTTGGCATATCTAGATATTCTTGAATGTTTTGGTTTGTGGTATGATGAAATGTAAGAGCAGTTCCTTCTTACTGATGATTAAGGTTTATGCATTGAACAATCTCCACTTAACTTGTCTGTTGCGCTGCTTCTCTCATTCCACAGAAACTTTGAATTTGTGAGTAAAGTTTCATCCAACACTTTATATATATATACATGCTTATAAGCTTCATTTATGACAAATTGAACCTCACTCTCCACTTGCTTCATACGCTATTGCTGCGATCTCCATATTGGTATACTGGCAACAGGCTGAGTGATACTCTTTAAGATCAGACTGTTTTGCCAGAAGGAGATAGGAATGGTTGAGAATATTTGTGCTGCATTCTGGGAAGGTGGTAGAACAGGTCTTGGGGCAACAATGTTGTTTTTCACTAGGCAGATGAGATAAAGCAGCATCCCCATACACATAGTCATTCCCCGTAAAGCATGGGACCGTATCATTGTTCAAAATGATATAATCTTGAGCCATCTCCAAATCCTCTCTGAAATTCTCCTTGTTTTTTTCATCAGCTAAGAAGCCACGATCAGGGAGAGAAAGACAGATGGACTTCTTACAGGATTTTACTGAAGTTTCTTTCTCGGGCAGGATCTCCAATACTGATGTAGCAGTGTCATTGTCACATTGCTTGATGTTGAATGTTGGCTCCTGAATTGAAGACAGAATAATGACTAATACGAGAAACACCCTAAAAAAACTATTTTCTGTAAATTCTAAATAAATCACAATGCTTTCATGTGCAATTTTTGAAATTTTGTATTAAAAAACATGCTAATAATAGGTTAATTAATTATATTTAAAAAAGTAGTTTTAAAATTAAATTTTCTCTAATTCAAAATGATCAAAGCAGATAATAATTACCCAATGAGATCCACTGATATCAGTCAGAAAGCTTTCCAGCACCTTGTTAAGGTTTGGGACTGATGGCCACAAGGACTTTTTGAACTTCCTAATAGAGTGAAAACAGGACATATTGTACGTTACTTTATGTTCTTTACATATGTTTTAAGTCATAGAACATAGGTTCAACGCATTGTGTATTCCAGAGTAATTAGGAGAGAATTACATTACCGGAAGTATCTGGAGAAGAAATAGATCATTGCAGAAGCAACGATAAGCAGAGCCACTGGTACACAGACAATGAAGATCCACTCTGATAATAAATGAAATGGTTTAAGTTTCAGAGTTTTTAAGCATTGTGCATGATTCAGAGTCATACATTTCTACCTTTGCCTAAAGGTAAGAGGGCGGGGAGAGGTTTTGACCAGTCACTCCAGTCTCCACTGTACACCGATCCATTGGGTTGGGCTCGAACCTGGATAGTGTATTGACTCCCTCTGTGCACATCCAAGCAAGTGCTGGTCTTGGAACTGGGTGTTGTAAAATCCTACCAAAGAATTTAGTTTCAACATGTGTTATGTGGCTATTTAACACATCTGAATGAAGAAAGTCATTAAATAACTGATTTAAATGTGTTCATATCCATCTGTCCACTATCAATGAACACTGAACTATTTAAATACACTGAGTTTCTCATTTCACGTGATTGAAACTCACCTTCCACTCCCTCTCTCCTTCCCGCTGGTATCGGATCTGGTACTTTAGATACTGCGAGATCTTCAAAAAGGGTGGATCCCATGTCAAACAAAGCCGTCCTTCCTCGGGCTGTGCCTTCAGACCTTCTGGAGGCCTTGTCTGGACTGTCAAAAACAGCATAGACAGACCAAAAGGCTTTCAACTGTTGTTGTCATTATAATGTAATGATGTCAATAAGAATTTAAGAAGAATCAGTAACTAAAATTAGCATTTTGAGTGCATTTTTGTAATATCACCCTTACAGTGCTGGTAGGCTTGTTAGAAACCATGAAACTGAGGTGAAGGAGACCTTGCATGGTTGCAACACTTTTTGCTTTGTGTCTGCAACTCTGTGGTTTTTTTGAGTCGTGTCTGAAATCTGCCTCAAGTTATGCAGAAAAATACAACTTTTTCCTAACTGTGTAGATCAGGGGTCACCAAGTTCGGTCCTGGAGGGCCGGTGTCCCTGCAGAGTTTAGCTCCAACCTTAATCAAACACACCTAAAGCAACTAATCAAGCTCTTACTAAGTATACTTGAAACTTCCAGGCAGGTGTGTTGAGGCAAGTTGGAGCTAAACTCTGCAGGACACCGGCCCTCCAGGATCAAATTTGATGACCCCTGGTGTAGATACATGTCAAATACATGCTATTGTACACAACAAATAGGATAATTATATATTAAAACTGCAATCAAGGAGGAAAAAAATATAGAATAGAAAGTCTCCCATACCATCATGTATTCACATGGTACTAAATTGTTACAATATTCAAGTACCATTATATTTAAATGGTACTTTGCTCAGTTTACAGGGTGTTTTATTTGGACAACATTTGGTGACTAACATGGCTTTCAGACATTTCTTATGTTTTACTTACTGGTGCTGTTCATTCTGAAAGTTTCTGCATAAAACGTTCGACCGAATGGTTGCAATCCAACGCGGAGGTAAAACCGATAGATACTGGACTCTTGCCCATACAAGACACATTGATGGACAGTGTCGTTGTCTCTGGAACACAACTTCCAACTATCCCACAGACTTCTGAAACACCAGACAAGAAGGACTGCAGTTAACAAACCAAGCAAACTGCTATGCTGGGATTTCTATAAGATGTAAGAAAACATGACACCTGTTTATTTGTCTGTAGTGGAAGCTGTGTCTGCAGTCATCATAAATGTCTCCTCTCCATTGGCATAATACTTGATGCAGATCTGGAGTGTGGCACCGCAACTTTATGTCACCTGAAAATGAGCCAGATACCGAAAGGTGACTGGACATTTTACTGTTATTTTACCTAGGTAAACTTATTTTATTGTAGTAGGGGATAGTTCACCTGAAAATGGTCATAAATTACTCACTCTCATGTTCCAAATGTCCATGAAATATATATTTTTTAATGGAACGGAAAAGAGATAACCAGAATGACAGCTTCAGTTGCCATTCGCTTTTATTATAAGGGAAAAAATGCTAAGAAAGTGAGAGTTCCCAACATTTTGTCTAACATTGTCACTGAAAAAAAATGTCTAATTGACTTAGTTTACCAACACCAACCCAGATTACATTTAATAGATTGCACTGTTTGTAATAGGTTTGCAAAATGTGTCAAATAGATGTTTGGAATGAGTTTGAAATTTTGACCAATAGCTGCTAATATGGTGATGTGGTGTTATGAGTGCTTCGAAGCAGTTAATGATTTTGCAAGGAAAATGGTCAAACTGATTTAGACTTTATATAAACTTTGCTTCACACAGTTTGTATCACTCCGCTTGCAGTATGTCTCATAGCGAGTGTCATGGCGGATGCCCAAAAGACACTGTTTTTATATGAGTGAGTCAGCAGTAAAGACTTAATGAAAGACTTTATTTTTTTACTTTCAACAACACCTTGTAAGACGCAGCCCTGAGCACTGCATGCACGGAGCAGTGCTGTAATTGGAAATCACCCGTTAACACATGAAAGGATAGTAAGACAAAGATATTGCTTTCCACAGCGGAAATTCAAACTAATGTTTTATTGTTAATATGAGATTGAGCTGAAGAATGAATGCTGTATCAGATACAGGCAATCACACTCACCCAGTCCATCTCTCTCTCATAATACTCTAATCTACATAATACAGTGAGCTTTTAATACAGTAATACAATACGTTTTCAATGAAGCAACTCAATGTTCCTTCGTTACTTGTTTCTTGTGTATTTACACTCTTGTGCCGTCGAATTGTTGTATAAATGGAATATCACAAATGAGCAATAATACACGAGCAGCTGTGCGATATGGCTGGCTGTATATCGGCACAATTACCTACAGCCGAATCAAAGCCGTGTCGCTATACAGCCATATCACACTGCTACTCGTGTGATATTGCTAATTTATTATCAACTATAGTAAACATAACATGTTAACATATTGTATCAAGACTAGAGCTGTCATTTCTGTTTACATAATGCATGTATATATGTTTTATATATATATATATATATATATATATATGTGTGTGTGTGTGTGTGTGTGTGTGTGTGTGTGTGTGTGTGTGTGTGTGTGTGTGTGTGTGTGTGTGTGTGTGTGTGTGTGTGTGTGTGTGTGTGTGTGTGTGTGTGTGTGTGTGTGTGTGTGTGTGTGTGTGTGTGTGTGTGTGTGTGTGTGTGTGTGTGTGTGTGTGTGTGTGTGTGTGTGTGTGTGTGTGTGTGTGTGTGTGTGTGTGTGTGTGTGTGTGTGTGTGTGAACATTTTTTATATATTAAATATATTTATTTATAATAAAAAATTATATATATTTTCAAAATATATACTGTATATGTGTGTATTTATATGTACATAGTACACAGAAAATACACAAAACATATATATAATGCAAACAAAAACTTATATTTTGTACGCGATTAATCGTTTGACAGCATTGATCAAGTGACTGATCACTGATAATGTTTTAGTAATGAGTTCTAATTTTAAAAACCTTTAGCATAAAGAGGGATTGGGGCAACATTGCACTTCCTTAAAATTTAAATTTTCTGCTTAATTTTCTCACAATTTAAATTTTTCAGCACACATTGTGCTGTGACGAAGGTTGTGTTGATGCTAAATGAGGAAACGATCCTGCATTTCATTAAATCCAGACTTGAACAGTTGAATAAAAGTAGGCTAATTGGAAATATGGCAGAGATCACACAGTTTCAAGGGTCCAAATAAAGGTTGGTGTCGCTCACACCACACTCTTTTCAGCTCTCACCTGCTGTTTGTGGCACCATAGCTTTTACAGGACTTGACCAGTCACTCCAAAAAACACCTTCAGGCTTGACTCTCATTTGCACTGTGCAGTTCTCTCCTGCGGCCAGAGACAGAAGCTTATGGGAGTGTTTTGACACCTATGAAGAGTGAGTGTAGACTGCATTTAGTAAACAAACTGCTTCTCTATGTACTATTCATACAGTAATATCATGATAAGGGTAAGTGTCAGACTCACCGGTTTAACTGTGATTGATGTGTTTTTGGATCTGTAACGAATTTCATACTGGATGTTCATTATAAATAGTTTTATTTCTTTCCATTGAACTAACATTTGGCCCACGTCGCCAGTTGGATGAAGGGAAATATTTGTTGGAGGATACAGAAAAACTTGGAGAAAGACAAACAGATATATTTCATTTTAATTCAGACACTATCAAGAATGAAAACTTCAAAGTAAATTGTTGTTGTTCTCCTGTTGCACTTACGCTGATCCTCCACACTGACTGTACGATTGTAGATGGTTGTGTTGGTGTCTCTGTCTATCACTCTTAGGTCCATCTCAACATACAATGAATACGTCACTTGATGGGAATGTGCAAATATGCAGGACCCTTTTCTCCTCATAAGTTTGCTGTTTCACATCACATCTTTTTTCTTCTGATGATCTGTATGATAGAAACATGTTTGCTTGAAGCAGGTCCTCAACCACCATGGGTGATACATCCACACATCTAATAATTTTTCTGATTTTTTAAAAAAAATTCCTCAGTGACCCAACAGACTCAACTTTACAGTCCATTAATTTGAATTTAAGCTTAATACACAGTAGAAGATGAAAGTACTTGAAAAGTCCTTATTCATACATTTTGTAGAAAAAATAATATGACTTTCCAGCAGGTGCTTCCCAAAAGCAAGTGAAGGCTTCTAGATCCCTGGTGAAACATTTAGGGTCTTTATCCATAGCCAAGAGAGAAAACTCTGAGAATGAAAAAACATTCCATGTCGCTACAGTACTAATAAAATGCATAGTTTCATCTAGCATTCACTGAAGATTTGAACTTTGCTCTACTAAATGCACCCTCAACACTTTTTTTCACTACTAAGACACAACTAGAACAATACTTCAGCAGAATTAACTTAGCATAAAATAGATAAGTGCATAATCAACTAAAATAAAAACGGACTAACTCTTGTGTCTTACCTTGCTTTGATAGGTGAAGCTCTAAATGCACCTGCGTGATCAGACAGGAAAGAAGTATCCACCAGGTGAGTGCTGAATCCATCATGTACACAGGGCATCCATACATATGACTTTTTAAATCTCTAGATATGTTAGTGTTCAGTACTCTATGTTTTTAAAAGAGGGCGGGGAGGTTGGTAGGTGGTCATCAGATGGGGCCCAATGAAATAGGAAGTGGTTGCACTGGGGATTGAGGCAGGCACCCGGACTGACAAAGTGTCTCCTTAACACGCACATATATACAAGCTGAAAAAAAAAAAAAAAAAAAAAGCCTTCTGTGTTCAAAAAACTCAAATAAAAAAAATACTTTATATTATATATTACATAAAAAAATGTGTAGAATGATATGGTCCAGTTGAAGAGGTCGCACTTCATATTTAACACCCCAGCTCTGACAAATTATAATTTTGAGTTCCTTTTTTGGTACTGTGTCTTTAAAAACATGAGAAGTGCAATATTAAAATTTATGTCTAGAGTGCAGTTATGATAGACATACCCATGAAATTGGGTAAAATGTGAACATACTTATGCTTTTGACTATATATATTTGTATGTCAAATGCAGCTTGGTTCATCGACCAACAAAAGAAAGTAGCTAGAGTATAATATTAAATGCAATAACTTGACTGTGGATTTTAAGGGGGGGGGGGGTCTGATGTGTGTGTGTGAGTTGGAGGAAACTGAGTTGCCATACCCTGACTGACAGCTCCTGCTCCTGTGGCAGAATAGAAGGAAATACCCTTGACAGATCAGCAAGCTGCAGCAGGGAAGGGGCCTGACCTCAACCCCACTACTTAAAGGAGCGAAAGAAAGAGTGAGTACTTTCTGGTCCATAGCGTAATCTACGGTTGTCTCCAAATGCCTCCGAGATGAGTCTTGTCACCACATAGATGCTTTATTTATCAAAGTAAAGACATTCTCTTAACGTATTTAAAATGATTACAGGATGGCTATAGCGTGTCATACATATGTATTACGTAAAAAACATAAAAAAGTATGGTCTTGTTTTTTACGGTCTGATAAACAACATAAACATTATGTACAGAACTCACTCAAGCTAAACAAATGAGTTTCAATAAGGACAATACATCGCTTTCTCAAGTGCTACATTGAATAATACTGGCGTTTTTGTCCACGTAATGAACTACGTTTGATGAATGTACGTTTCAACAACCTCACACAATGATTCTCCAAATAAAAGATGGAAAGGAAGTTCAGTGCATGGTTCAGATCCCCACAGACCCAGTGTGCTACATCTGTAGCTTATATTGTAGGTTCCATTTCCTCTTGAGTAAACCAACATGTCCTGAGATATGAATCCTTCTAGAATCTAGAGTCACAGCTCATACGAGTGTCCTTTCACAGTCTGTTCACTACATCCATGTGGTTTTGGTGGAGTGTCTCTTTGAACAATGGAACCTGACCACAGGGGAGTGACAGTAGCGCAAAGCCCTACTGTGATGAGCCTCCCTTGGGTTATGAACCCTTCTTGGGTCTGGAGGGGCTGGTAGTCAGGCCTCTTCAGCTGTAGCATCTATTCCAGCATAAGTGAAGTTCTCAAAGAGAGCCATGTTGACATAGACCTGGATGAAAGATGAGAATTAGAGGTTGGTTGATGGCTACATGCAGAACTGCTACGTTGCTGCTATTTCCATGAAATGCACACTTTTACATAGCATATTAGAATGATTTCTGAAGAATCATGTGAAACTGAAGACTGGGGTAATGGCTGTTCAGCTTTGTCATCACAGGAATTTTTTACATTTTAAACCTATATTAAAATAGAGAACAGTTAATTTAAAGTGTAATAATATTTTACAATATTACTGATTTTATTGTATTTTTGATCCAAATCAAATTGAGACCACCTAGCAACCACCTATAACCATACCCCTGGTAAAAAGCCACAAAACCTCCGCATGGTGGTCAGAGTTTTACATATGCAAGCATCAGTCTGTTTTTTCCTTACCTTCCGTGCCTCTTGCATCCTATTGAGCTGGACAGATATTTGCGAAAATGGCGGTCGCTCATAGGGTCTATCTCGCCAGCACTGCCTCATAAGTTCATACCTATATGGATTATTAATTATTAATACAACTGCAGTCAATCAATATGGAAAATTACTACAAGAACGCATGAGTGTCTGTGCTTACACTTCATCATCACAGTTCCTGGGCTGCTCCATTCTGTAGCCCTGAGGAAGTTTCTCATAGAGCTCAGCACAGGTCATCCCACAGTATGGAGTCCCACCTTGAGAAGAACAGATTCATAGCGTTCATCTGGCTGAAACATGTTTATAATGCAGTAGACAACAATTTATTTAAATTGTTATGAACAAACTTACCTAAACTTACAATTTCCCACAGAAGAACTCCAAAAGACCACCTGAAAGACAAAGGCAGATATTTTAATCAAAGAATAATCAGGTTTAAGAAGAAAAAGATTTGTAAACAATCTGTAAAATCTCTTTGATGGCGGAAAAAGAAATGGAGAGCAACTGAATGGAACAGACATCAGAGGTCTCGCAATAGTTATTTTTAAACGATGTAATGTCTTAAAAGAAACGGTGTTCATGGTGCAAGACTCAACGCAATGACTAACATCTATTTAGCACGTTTACATACTGTTTTTAACAATTAAAAACAGCTCAAAAACACAAGAACACATTCAACCTGAACTGCACAATCTTTCAAGAATTTGAGGTCAGTAAAATTTTAAAAGGATATTTTTGAAAGTCTCTTATGCTCATCAAGGCTGTATTTATTTGATAAAAAATACTTTAAGAACAGTAATATTGTAAACTATTATTGCAATTATTACTACTTTTGTATTTTAATATATTTTAGTTATTTAATATATTTAGATATATGATGGCAACACTCCAGTCTTCAATATCACATGATCTTTCATAAAATATTCTAACAGGCTGATTGGTGCTCAAGTAACATTGAGTAACATTTCTTACTATTATCATTGTTGAAAACAGGTAATATTTTTGTGTCAACAATTATATATATATTTTTAGGAGACTTTGATGGGTAGTTAAACAGCATTTATTTGAAATATTTAAATTGTAAACATTTTTCAAGCATCCTTGCTGAAAAGTATTTTATTTATTTTTGAAATAATTTTTTTTTTACCCCAAACGCTAGTGTAAAATTAGAGCAGTTATGGGGGATGAACTGCAGCTCGTACTGCGTCTTTTATTTAAAAAGACTTCTCTTTGCTGATTTACGAGACTCGAAGCCCAAATATGAGATCCTCGACGACAGCGTGTCACTGGCTGCATCAGACGGAGAAGAGCTGTTGGGCTCGATTGATGACCCCGCCCTCCCTCAGTCTGGGCAAATCCAGCGAGCCTAAGCCAGGCACGGACGCCAAACTTTTCTGCGTCCTGTCAAGAGCTGTGGACGAGTTGGGCCTGGAGCGGAGCCCATCCGAAGCCACCTGGATGAGTGGACGAGCCACCCCTCGTCAGCGAGCTTCACCGTTCTTCCCAGAATTTCACGAAGAACTCACCAGGTTCGTGGTGCGCACCACCTACTCGGCCCGTCTACATGCCTTCTCTTCATCCGCCCTCACTTTCGGTAGATGGCACTGAGGAAAAGGGCTACGGGAAACCACGTTATGGTCCGCTTGGACAGCATGACCGTGGTGGCCTATATAAATCACCAAAGAGGGCTCTCCTCAAGGCGCCTCTTCACTTT
The DNA here is from genome assembly GCA_027422405.1 of Ptychobarbus kaznakovi. Classification (NCBI taxonomy): domain Eukaryota; kingdom Metazoa; phylum Chordata; class Actinopteri; order Cypriniformes; family Cyprinidae; genus Ptychobarbus; species Ptychobarbus kaznakovi. The sequence continues at coordinate 11,125,991 of CM049800.1, read as the reverse complement.
AGTGGAACGCCTCTTGGAATGGGCACAGCACAACCTGCGTTCGCTCAGAGCAACACATGTGCCAGGCAAACTGAACCAGGGCGCAGACATGCTGTCACAGAGCAACATCAACTCAAAAGAGTGGACTCTCCATCAGCAAGTGGTTCAGGAAATATGGGAGATCTTTGGGAAGGCAGAGATTGACCTCTTCGCCTCAAAAGACAACTCTCACTGCCTGACGTATTATTTGAAGGACATGGATGCGTTGGCCCACGATTGGCCCAACCTCCTCCTTTATGCGTTTCCCCCGATCGCTCTGATCACTCAGGTTATCAGATGAATCAGGGAACACAAACACAAAGATATTTTAGTGGCCCCGCTCTGAAGGAACCAGCATTGGTTCTCAGAGCTGTCTCAGCTGCTCACCGCAGCCCCATGGCCCATTCCCCTGAGACGGGACCTCCTCTCTCAGGCGAACAGAACGATGTGGCATCCCAGGCCCGAGCTTTGGGCTTTGCATCTTTGGCCTCTCGATGGGAGCTCGCAGACCTCCCTGAGATTATTCAAAACACAATCACTCAGGCTAGAGCCCCGTCTACGAGACGCCTCTATGCCCTTAAATGGTCTGTTTTTGCCGCCTGGTGCTCAACCCGCGGCACAGACTCAGTTTCCTGTGAAATATCGCTGATATTGTCCTTCCTACAAGAGCTGTTGGACAAGGTACACTCTCCCTCCACACTCAAGGTTTATGTAGCAGCTATAGCAGCCTCACATGCTCCTATAGCGGGCCAGTCGGTGGGCAGGAACAACCAAATTGTTCGTTTTCTGAAAGGGTTCAGGAGGCTGAACCCCCCTTGCCCCTTCACAATCCCTACTTGGGATCTGACCACTGTTCTGAGGGCTCTGAAGGGCCCTCCCTTTGAGCCGCTACAGTCTATTGACCTACGATCCCTGTCGCTAAAGACCGCCCAGCTACTGGCGCTAGCATTGTTCAAGCGGATGGGTGATTTACAGGCACTCTCTGTGAGCTCCACCTGCCTTCAATTTGGGCATAACGACTCCAAGGTCGTCCTCAAGCCAAGGCATGGTTATGTACCAAAGGTGCTCTCGACTCCATTCAGAGCACAGGTCATTTCGCTCTCTGCACTTCCTCCCTCAGACGAGGACCAGGAGCTGAAATTACTCTGCCCCATTAGGGCACTGGAAATCTACCTGGATCGTTCCGCCCTCTTTAGGCATTCGTACCAGCTCTTCGTTTGCGTCAGTAACCGCACCAAAGGGTGTCCGGTCACGAAGCAGAGGCTTTCAAGGTGGATGGTTGATGCTATTACACAAGTTTAATCTTCCTTGAGCCTGCATTGCCCCATTGGAGTACGAGCACAATCCAGAAGAGGCGTTGCCTCATCGTGGGCATGGTCTAGCGGAGTGTCCATCGCAGAAATATGTGCGGCGGCCGGATGGGCCTCGCCGTCCACATTCGCTAGGTTTTATAACCTGGAAGTCCCTGCTTTAGAGGCACGAGGCCTTTTTGCTTGAATGACGTGAACCTTAACAGGTGGGACCGGCACTGAGCAAAGATCGGCCATAGCACGCCCGACTTACCAGTGGCTTACTTGTGCGCTCTCGACTCCCCAGGATGCCGAGGCAGTTTAGGTCCCCCTCGGGACGATGACCCGGGCCAGGTCTGGCCTCTATGAGCTCAGCCTGCGACATCGAGGGCTTCTACTACTTGTCCCCTGGGCCCTTCAGTGCCCATGGCAAGTTAGATGCAGTCATCCCCACACTATTGCACGGCGCGGCGTGTACTGGTTCCCCATATGCATCTTAAATAAAAGACGCAGTACGAGTGAAGTATCGAAAGGGAACTTACTCGGTTACTATCGTAACCTCGGTTCCTTGAGATACGGGAATGAGTACTGCATTCCTTGCCATGCTATGGCGCTGTACGACTCAGTCGTCACTTCAGTCAATGTAAGCCTGAGAATCCTATGGCTAAGCGGCCGCTTAAATAGCCAGAAGCCCCGCCCATTCTGGCGGGCTTTGGCGGGCACCGCCGCCATAGGCTCGTGCAGCACCTCTGCCAAGCCATTGGTTCGTTTTTACAGCACTGCACGAACCAATGGCCATGCAGTAACACTGCGTATTTGAAAAAGGCGTCAGTTATCAGAGAAAAAGGAGTTTTCCCCATATGAGTCTTAAATAGGGATGGGCGATACCTTTTATTTTATTTTCGATCCGATACCGATATTTTCAAGCCCATTATCGTCGATACCGATACCTCTAAACTAAACTGATCTTTTAAATTATTAAAAGAATATAATCAGTAATTATACTCACTTAATATTAGATTTTAAAGCCATGCTTTGTTTTACATTTCATAGGCCTTTTTTTTGCTTACACTATCAGAAATAAAATATACTAAAATTGTATTTTAGCTCTTTTCTGGGGCAGTAACCTCAAAGGTGCACATATACCCCTAAAATGGAGCATATTAGTACAATACAAGCATGCATGTTTTAAGGGTGGATAAGTTACAAAGGTGCACCTTTGAGGGTACCTCAGGAAAAATAAACGTGGTGTTACATAAGAACTAAAATGTATTATTATTATGACCATGGTAAATTTGTGGTTACTGCAGTTTTACTACAAATACTGTGGTAATCTGTGGTTACTGTGAGAAAACCATGGTTCATTTTTGTAAAAGGCTGCCAGGCTGCTGTACTCCTAAAGGTGAAACTTTAGCATTTTTTTTTTCTGACAGATTTCGTAAACCCAATTACAGAATCCATTTAAACTTTTAACAACAGATTAAATAAATTTACTTGCACAAACTATTTACAATAAATATTACATAAATAAACCAAGTTTGGGGTTAGTCAGATTTTGTAATATTTTTAAATAAGTCTCATGCTGCAATTATTTGAACCAAAATACAGTAAAAACAGCAATATTGGGAAATATAACCATTAAAATAACTATTTTCTATTTTAATATATTTTAAAATGTAATTTAAAATGTATCTGTGATCAAAGCTGAATTTTCAGCATCATTACTCCAGTCTTCAGTCACATGATCCTTCAGAAATAATTCTAACATCATTTGCTTCTCAAGAAACATTTCTGATTATTATTGCTGCTTGAAATTTGTGTGGAATCCATTATACATTTTTCAGAATTAATTGTATACATAGTAACAATGATATGTAATGTAATGTAATGTAATAATTTGGAAATGGTTTCTTAAGATCTACTTATGCTTCAGTGATGCTTTTGGGAAACGCAGCTCTATTTGAACAAACACTTTGTGACTGAGCCATGCTCAGCAGCGAACGCTGTCTGTGATTGATTGGTTCTGTCTTTCAGCATTTGCATGTGTTGCGATGAGCAGGATAAATAGTTCTAACACTATTAGACTAACACTTAGAAGCTTATTTTATGCACCAAATTTCTTGATAAATTAATTTAGTGGTTAAAAAATGCACTTTAGAATCAATATTTTTTTTGTGAGGATCGATCCTTTCGATACAACATCAGTATCGAAGGTATCGATACTTTAGCATCGATCCGCCCATCGCTAGTCTTAAATAAAAGACGCAGTACTCGTTCCTGTATCTCAGGGACCCGAGGTTACGATAGTTACGTTACTGTAGGTTTCTATATGTTAAAGCTAACGCTAATGTTTGAGTGTGACAATCAAACTCAGGCTTTGTGGGAAATCAATAACAGGCTGATCCAATGGAGAAAAATATGCGTGTATGTCATGTTGGTCATGTTGTTTTCGAAATATTCAGTGCACAGTGTTCTTGAGTGGGTAAAAATAGGTCATTTTGACAGAGGCACTGTGGTCTTGTGGAACATGATACTCTAAATTTGAGCTTCCTGGTTCATGTTATCAGTTCCTTCCTGCTTATTTATCAGTTGTCCATAAAAAATTGAGAAGGCTTAAGACATGTTGTTTTGGATTGAAACTTATGGATGCCATAGCACTTGGTGTTTTCAAATATTTGTTTGAAAATAAATTGTTTTATCTATAATTTTCCTAGAAAATAAAGTGTCAGGCAATAACATTTACTATTCAGGTAATAAGGCATGAGATGTTTGAAGTGATGTGTGATTCACATTTGCCAAAACCCCAAAATACTTACACATCACTCTTTGTGGTGTAGACACTGTAGTTTAGTGACTCGATGGCCATCCATCGCACAGGCAGTCTTCCCTGAGACAGAGAGAGAAACATTTAACCAGTTTTAAGAGTAATATACACACTATGCACTCAATAGGCTGAATAAGTAATGGCAAATTAGTTTTATAATCTCATATCATATCACAGATATGGTACTCACCATGGTCTTTTTCACATACACCTCTTCGCCACGTGAGAGGCCAAAATCTGCGATTTTAGCAACTAGGTTATCTCCCACGAGTACATTTCTGGCTGCCAAATCTCTGTGGATGAACTGTTTATACACAAACAAGATAACCAGGCACAGAGTTTAGCCATTTATATTAACATATTAATGTGGCATACAATCTAAAATGGCCTCATTAAATTGAAAAAATAAATAGTAAAATATTTAATTGAATAAAACAATTAATAATTTAGAAAATTATTTAAAACAAAGGCTAATAATGAAAGAAATTGCATAACTGCAATATAATAAAATGACTGGGCCAATATGGCAATTAAAGGAATATTCCACCCAAAACTGCAAATTTGGAACTCTGACGGCACCCATTCATTGCAGAGGTTCCATTGTTGAGGAAGTGATGCAATTCTAAATTTCTCCAAATCTGTTCCCCTGAAGAAACAAGCCCATCTACATTATGGATGGCCTTAGGGTGAGTAAATTATAAGTAAATACAATTTTTTGAGTGAACTGTTCCTTTAATTTTACCTATCAATCCATGGATTCTTAAATATACACCCCCATAATCTGAAAAACTGTATACCTGTTTGTCACTAAGGTAATGCATGCCAGTTGCTACATCAGCAACAAACTGCAAGAGCTGCTGGGAGGTGAGTGTGGAGGCAGTTCCGTGCTCTTTGGCAAAGGCAGGATCAGTCTCTAGGACACGACTCTTTCTTAGGAAGTCCAAAAGATTTCCGTAAGGTGCAAATTCAATGGCAATGTAAAGGTAACCTGTGGATAACAGAAGCTGTCACATATCTGCACTATTCAATAGAGAAAAAACTTATATGGCATCCGTGCCAAATAAAGTAATTTGACAATAGTGATTTGAAGCTTTATTAACATTACTATCACACTTCACATTCATCTCTGTGAGGCACATTATATTATCTGACCTTATATGTAGGTAAAGCCAATAGGTGGCACACTCACCTCTGTTTTCACAGGCACCAATCAGATTAATTATGTTTGGATGCTGTCCCAATTTACACAGTACTTCTAATTCACCGGCAAAATCCCGATGGTCATTCTCTGAGGCAAACTCTGCAGGTGCACACAACGGACACACAAAATCACAATCACGTAAAAACAGACTTTGGCTAACAATGCTGTGTTGGCTTGTGTTCTTACCCTTGAGCATTTTAATCGCAGCACTCATTTTTATGCCATCTTTTTTTACCATGGCCTTGATGACCTGACCAAAGTTCCCTTCTCCAATGACATCCTCAAACTTAATGTCCTCCCACTCCAGTATGGGATAGGTGAGGGGCTCCGAGGAAGGCTTTGGTCGCCGGGTCAGTGTGAGAGTCCCAGAGTTGAACTGTAAGATAGTCTCTTCACCCTGAGAATGCATGTGTTTACATTTATTGAAGAGTGATGTATTTATGGCTAGAGTACTTATAGTTGAGTCCACTTATACTACATATTACAATGACATGAACTATATGGTTATATATTATTGATTAAAATATGATTAAAATTGTTATATACTGTATAACTGTTCAAAAGTTTTTTTCTCAACAAAGACTGTATTTATATGGTTTATATAACTTATTAAATATGGTAAAAATTGTTAAACATTGAATAACTGTTCAAAAGTTTGGGATCTACGATTTGTTCTTAACAAAAACTAAATGTATTTGATTTATTTGAAAAAAGATTCAATTTGCAGTTTTCAATTTAAGATAACTGTTTTGTATTGTAATATATTTACAATATTAATTTATTCCTGTGATGGAAAAGCTGAATTTTCAGCAGCCATTACTTCAGTCTTCAGTGTCACATGATCCTTCAGAAATCATTCTAATATGCTGATGTGGAGCTCAATAATTATTATTATCAATGTTGAAAATTGTAATCAGTGCTGCTTAATATATATATAAAAAAAACGTTATTATATTTTTCCAAGATTCTTTGATGAATAGAAAGTTCAGAAGAAAAGCATTCAAATATATTTTGTTACAATGTAACAGTCTTTACTGTCAGTTTTTTTATCAATTGAACACATCCTTATTGAATAAAATATTAATATTAAATATAAAAAATATTGCTGACCCCAAAATTTTAAATGGTAGTGTATAAACATAATCATAAATTAAATCAATGTTATATAATTAATCATATATATATATAAAAATATTGATGAAGTAGATGTAACTATCCCACTATGTTTAAGAATTAAAATATAACGTTTATATATAAAGTAGATTTTGTGCCCAAAACTTCAAAACTTTTTTGCTACCACTGTACATACACAAGAGTAAAAATAAAGTAATAAAGTAAAGTGTCCACTCACCGATCCAGACTGATAGGTGAATGTCCGCTTTCGTTTAACGACAGATTTACGAATGTAGAAGAGAATCAAAAGGGCCAGAAGGATGGTCACGCAGGTCACAGCCACTGACCCAACCACAGCCCAAAGAAGCTGATGATCCTCAGCCATTGGCCGTCCAACTTGCTGAGTGGTGGGAATATAGTTGGAGAATCCTGCTTGATATGAAAAACAGTAGTGCCTTTATATTTCGGCTTTACAGTATGTTTTTCTCACATTTATTCACTCTGGTCACTTACCATCTCCACGTGTCCTGGCTTGTACAAACTTGCTCCACTTCCCTGGCACCCTGGAGAAAGCCCTCACCCTGAACTGGTATAATGTGCTGCCATTGAGGGATGTCACATCCTTCATGGTTTTGTTGCCGTCATCTGTGTCCACCCAAGGATGAAAGCTGCTCTGGCCTACTGGCTGGTATTCAATGCTGTACTTCACAATGCCTCCATTGGGGTCCTCAGGCGGCTGCCAGTGAAGCCTGACTGCATTGATGGACAGAGCATCTGCCTGGACGTTCCTTGGAGAAGAAGGACCTGGAGAGAGATCATACACAATTTTGCCACATCATTTTCATTTCACACTCTTGTGAGTTATTCTTTTGCACCACATCCTGTCTAACATCTAACATTCATGTGCTATTTTATAGCCAGTCACCTACTTGCGCCTACTTGGGGACATGCATGATTTCTGTTTACCTTGCTTATAGATGTGAATATGGTGAGGCTTTGATGGGGGCCCATGGCTGCCACAGTTTATCAGCCGGACGATCACTTGGTAGTCCCTGTGATACTCCAGATTGTAGAGCTTGATGGAGAGCACATTAAGCAAGGTGGTTTCTTCATGCAGCTTCTCTCCACGTGGTCCATTTAGCTGTACTAAAAAGCCAGTGGCTTCGCGACACGTGCCAATCAGGGACCACCTGATGGTGGCATTACGGCCCTCCAATGAGCAGGAATCAATTTCCGGCCTGGCTGTGGGCTCTAGCGACACAGAATACGCAATCAGATGCTGTCCGCTGCAGCTGAGCTACGTAAAAACTATACTGCTCTCAGAGTCAGTCTTTCAGGGTCAAATATTGACTGAAAGTCAACAGTCAAAATATTGTTTATCTATAGATTTGTTTCCATTCCAGTTTTTGACAATCCATGTGAACCCCATCCAAACCTCCATCTTCAGCTCAAAGAACCTCACTCTTCTCCACATAAGATGAGGAAATATGCCCCCACTTTTATTTAATTTGTTGAGATGTCACTCAATATCATTGCTACACATTTACTGAACGTTTATGGAACTTCATAATCTTTTCATCTGAACTTCAGCGTTGGATTTATTCTAAACAGTTTTGATTTGAAATTGATAATTTTTTATGGATACTGGATAACCATGAATTTATTTTAGGTCAGATATTAAAATGCTGTTTGTTAATGATGGACTTGTGGACACAGACTCAGCATTGTTATTGTTAACTAAACTATTAAAATTGTTTTTGCTAATCGAAATGAAGCTGATATATAATATATAAATACGAGATGAGAAAAGTTTATAGACAAAAAATTACTAAAAGTAAAACTGAATTAAAGCAATATAGAAAATATATACAAATATTAAAACAACAAAAGCATAATTACTAAATTATATTAAATTGAAATGAAAACTGAAAACATAAAAACTAAATTTAACATATTAATAAATACAATGATAGTATATAAATAACTGAAAAACAATGGTTAGACAGTGTGGTAACTGGGAAGTCTTTAGAATTGCGTGGAAAAACAGTATGTACAGCTATAAACAGGCTCTAAATGTTGCCAGGACCGAGCATATCCGCAAACTCATAGATAATAACCAAAACAATCCAAGGTTTTTATTTAGCACAGTGGCTAGATTAACAAATAAACAGATGTCACCAAATCTAAATATTCCCTCACAGTTTAACAGTAATGACTTTATGAATTTATTTACTGAAAAAATAGATAACATCAGAAATACAATAACAAATGTAGATTCTACAGCGTCTAGTACTTCAGCTTCATTCATCGCACCCAAAGAAAAACTGCATTGCTTTACAACTATAGGACAGGATGAGCTAAATAAACTTATCACTGCATCTAAACCAACAACATGTTTATTAGATCCTGTACCCACTAAATTATTGAAAGAGTTGTTACCTGTAGCAGAAGAACCGCTTCTCAATATTATTAACTCCTCGTTATCTTTAGGTCACGTACCAAAACCATTCAAGCTGGTGGTTATTAAGCCTCTTATTAAGAAACCAAAACTAGATCCTTGTGAACTGGCAAATTACAGACCCATTTCAAATCTTCCGTTTATGTCAATTTTTTTTAGAAAAAGTTGTGTCTGCTCAATTGTGCTCCTTCTTGCAAAAAAAATGATATCTATGAAGAATTTCAGTCAGGTTTTAGGCCCTGCCATAGCACAGAAACTGCACTTGTTAAAATTACAAATGACTTGCTTCTTGCGTCAGACCAAGGCTGCATCTCATTGCTAGTTTTACTTGATCTTAGTGCTGCGTTCGACACTATAGATCATGACATACTCATAGATCGATTACAAAACTATACAGGTATTCAAGGGCAGGCTTTAAGATGGTTTAGATCCTACCTGTCCGATCGCTACCACTGTGTTTAATTAAACGGGGAGGCATCTCAATTATCACCAGTAAAGTATGGAGTACCACAAGGATCTGTCCTAGGTCCTCTGCTATTTTCATTATACATGTTGCCCCTTGGTAATATTATTAGAAAATACGGGATTAGTTTCCATTGTTATGCTGATGACACTCAACTATATATCTCAACAAGACCAGATGAAACTTCTAAACTATCTAAGCTAACGGAGTGTGTTAAAAATTTAAAAGATTGGATGATCAATAATTTTCTCCTATTATATTCAGATAAGACAGAGATATTACTTATTGGACCTAAAAACAGTACACAGAATCTCTTGGATCACAATTTGCAACTAGACAGATGTACTGTTACTTCCTCTACAGTCAAAAATCTGGGTGTTATATTAGACAGCAACCTATCTTTTGAAAATCATGTTTCCAATGTTACAAAAACAGCATTCTTCCATCTTAGAAACATTGCCAAGCTACGGAACATGTTAACTGTTTCTGATGCAGAAAAGTTAGTTCATGCATTCATGACCTCTAGACTGGACTATTGTAATGCACTGCTAGGTGGTTGTCCTGCATCTTCAATAAACAAGCTACAGATAGTACAAAATGCTGCGGCTAGAGTCCTTACCAGGTCAAGAAAATATAATCATATTACTCCAATTTTACAGTCTCTGCACTGGCTACCTATTAAGTTCCGTATCAGTTACAAAATATTATTCCTTGCCTATAAGGCCCTAAATGATTTAGCTCCTGCGTACCTAACTAATCTTCTATCACGCTACAATCCAACCCGCTCCCTAAGGTCACAAAACTCTGGACTCTTGGTAGTACCTAGGATAGCAAAGTCCACTAAAGGAGGTAGAGCTTTTTCATATTAGGCTCCCAAACTCTGGAATAGCCTTCCTGATAACGTTCGGGGTTCAGACACACTCTCTCTATTTAAATCTAGATTAAAGACACATCTCTTTAGCCAAGCATTCATATAATGCATCTCACAATCTTGTGCTGCAGGTATATCTGATCAAACGCACATTATTATGCTTTAGCTTGGGTTGAACTGATAATTTTTGCCTGGATGGAACAACTGCTACGCTAATTGTCTTTATTTGTTTATCTGTTTCTGCCACGGGATTAACATCCCGTGTTAACTAGGAATTTTACAAGCTTCAGTCTGGATCCAACCCTTAAATGATCTGAGATGACCGAACACCTGAGAAGAGATGATGAAAACCCCTCGGAGGACCTCAGAGGAAGCCAACCATCAGCGATTATACTGAATTAACCAAATTTTGCCATAAGTTAATTATATTTAGTTTCTACAATATAAATCTATTTTAGAAACTTAATTTCCTGTGAAGTTGCTTTGCAATGATTGTATCGTAAAAAGCGCTATACATAATAATCATGAATTGAATTGAATTGTGGTAGAATGATACACTAAGAAGTAGGACAGTGCCATGTTATTGCCAATGTTTTAATTACAATTACAATTCCATTAATTAGATTTAGGTTATCACATATTTAACATTTATTAGATGTATTTTACACTTACAATTAGGACATGTTTATTGAAGGGGTCTTTTTCCACAGGTGGGTGCGGGCCATCTTACCATAGTAATGGGGCAGTTTTATACGCCCTATACATTGTGTTCCTGTACATGTTAAACTCAAATCTAAATATGTTCTCAAATTAAGCATTTTCCTACAACCAAGTCATTTTTAATTCTAGTTTGATTGATTCTCACCTGGGCAGTCAGTCTCCATGATTGCCTCTGGACCCAAAGAACCTTCTCCTCCATCCCCTGGGCGTGTGAGTTGTACACGGACATGGTATCTGGTTGAGGGCTTCAAATTCGGTAATGTGATTTGATCACTGCCATACACTAAAAAAAAGATGATATGTGTATGACTTTTATAGTATATTGATATGATTCTACACATGGCATGAACATAATGCAGGGATTCCTAAAACCCGAAATGATTTTGGCAAAGTTACCTATAATGGAGGACCAGGAGTCTTCTGCATCGACTGGCTTGTAAAGTAGCTTTTTGGAAATAATGGGACCGTCACCCATATAAGTGTCCTCTTGCTTAACAACCAGTTGTTTGCTACTCCTCAACAGCAGTTTAGGAGCAGTGTTAGGGTAGGGTGGCTCTAGTTCACAACAAAGTGCAAATTTAAGGCTCTTTAATTTAGTCGCTAGAACATCGCTAGAATTAATCAATTTTAAAATGTATCTCACCTTTCACAGTTAAGGTAAACTTGAAGGAATCCTGCCCACCATTGGTGGAGACTCGACATTCCCATAAACCATTATGCTCCGTAGACAGCCTTGGAATCTCAAAGTGAGCTGTGCTTTTTTTGGAGTCCATGGTAGTGTGGGATGCCTGAGAAATCAACAGCAGACAATCACAAAGACTGTCACATTAAAAAGATAGACACATTACTTTCTGACTTTTCATTTTTACAAACATTCCTTTTTTCAACTTCATATGCAACTTCTTATACTTTTGACTCTTTCACCTTAAGAACGGTGCTTTCCAGCTTGCGTAGCTCAATACTCATATGGCTAGGCAGTGGATGGCCTGTTGCAGAACATGTGATCTTTTGGCTGGAGTTCAAGTTTCCCTCCAGGTTACTGGCCATGTCCAAAATCTCTGGTGCACGATCTGAAAGAGGGATATGATTAGACAAACGGCGCCAAGAGGAACAAACTTTATAGATTTTAGAGCAGATGGAACAGTAGTTTTGAAGGCTGACCTGATTTCTCACAGTATTGCCCTCTCCAGCCTGTAGGACATTGGCAGCCACTGAATCGATTGCATTTGCCTTTGTTCTTGCAGTTGCAACTTAAAAGACAGTCAGCGCCGTACATTCCTTCAAGACAGGCTATGAAAATAAGATTGACAATTCAGTCTTTATTGTATACATCAACATAAAAGCAAGAATGTTAAAAGGATTCAGTAAGTTGTTTTAGAGTCTGAGCTCTGACCTCAAAAAAGTGTGTTTGGAAATGTTTGTGTAACTATTCTTACAATTACTAGGCTACCTTATTTCTTAATTCTTCATTTTCTTATTTCTGAAATGCTTACTTAATATCTCATATTATCTTACTTTATATTGCAACTTTATTTATCTTAGCTGTGACATTAATTTCACAATTGCAGCTTTATTTTTCACAGTTGCAACTTTCTGTTCTTATAATTGCAACTTGTATTTTACAATATGACTGCATCACACAATCTGACTCTTTATCACTCTATTTCATCTTTATTTCTCAGAATTATGGCTATTTTCTGTATTTGCAATTTTGTATTTCACAATATTACAGCGTGACTTCTTTTTGTTGTTGTTGTTTTTTTAAACTTTATCTCACAATTACATGTTTTATTTACTCCGAGGTGGAAACTGGTTTCCACAAAGACTAAAACAAATGGACAGAGCAGTAAGAAATGTTTATCTTGGTCAGACTGATGGAAGCTGAATTTTTACTGGCAGATTCCAACAGCACCTGTTTAAACTTTAATTCAGAACTGAATCCCTTCTGCTGGGTCCAGATGATACTCTGCATGGAGAGAACAGTTATGAAAGGGATGTTGTGTTAAACTCACGTTTACGACAGCGATCTCCATGCCAGCCGCTGGCACAAGAACAGCCGTAAGGATCCGTGAGACAGAAACTCAAGTTCTGGCATCCATTCTCCGACTTACAGGATTCCTGGCAGTTCCTACCAAACATTCCTTCACGACAGGCTGCAAGACCAAAATCCCAAAAAATGATTTGTATGTTTAAGTCCTTAAATTCATAGTCTCTACAGATGCAAATGATCAGTTTCATATAAATGGGTTTCATTTACCTGTCTCACAGCGCATTCCCATAAACCCCGGTGGGCAAACACAATCTCCATCTTTGTCATGGCACACGCCTCCATTCAAGCATTCGGGACAGTCTTTGTCACAGTCGGAGCCCCATTTATTCTTTGGACATTCTAGAAAACAAATCAAGCACTAGCATATAAAAAATCTAAAGTTCTGAGTATATTTAAATTGGTTATATGATACTAATTATGTTACCACGAACGATGAGGCGGATCCAGGCACTATAAAGAGCACTGTCCCCAACATAGCTGACACTGTAAATTCCTGTATGGCTTTGATCGACTTTCACCAGATCCAGAACTGCTGTGCGGTTTTGAACATCAGCAAAAGGAGTCATGTAGTAGTAGTTACCTAAAACAAATCAGAATAGAAGTGCTTATAAATTGCTCATTAATGTACTGATTTTTGCTCATCCATTTACTGATCATCTTGTTGGAATCGTCCTGCTGGAACCTCTTTGTTTTTCTACATGGCGTCCCATTATAGAATTATTTTTTAATTTTTTTTTTTTTTTTGTATGTATATCATTTTGAAACATGTTTTCATGAATCTCATATTCTCATGCATAAAATGCTGCATACATGCTTTTTGACACGCATCTTGCTAAATCATAAAGAATAAGATTAAAGATATACTGACCGTTGAATTTCCAAGTAATGTCTCGTCTTTCTGTCCCAACAACATCCATGATTAGTTTCACTTCTTCTCCTTTACTGGCCGTCAGAGTGACTCTCACTGGTTTAAAGTGACCTTAAAAGACATAATAATAATAGTATTCTGGTATAAGATCACATTTATGAAATCTTTTCTTCAGTCTGATTATTTTGAAAAATATATTTCAGATTCTTAATAATGTTTTAGGTTAGATATTTCAGATATTGAATACTTTTTTTTTTTTTTTTACCAAACTGTTTAAGGTTTAAGATTTCCCTCAAACGTGAAAATTCTGTCATTATTTACTAACCCTCATGTCATTCTAAACTTGTATGACTTACTTTCTTCTGAAGAACACAAAAAATATTTAAAAAAATGTCTCAAAGGTTGTTGTTTTTTTGCTCAGTGTTGTTCTGAATTGCATTGACTCTCATTGTAAGAGCAGAAACAGCAGAAACATTCTTCAAAATATATTATTTTATGTCTTTTTGAATCACACAGGCTTGCAACATGAGGGTTAGTAAATGATGACAGAATTTATATTTTGGGTGAACTATACGCTACTTTTTCCCCCGCTCATGTCATCTTACCTTTGCTGTAGTTGTTGATGAGTGTAATGCTGCCAGGTTGGTCAGAGCCCCGTTTTGAGTGACAGTAGAAAATCCCGCTGTGGTCAAAGCCAGTAAATTCAGTGGCCACCACTTCTTTAGTCTGTGGCCTCTGCACATTGAAATGTGGCGAATCTGCACGAAGGACAATGCTGTTGTCCTTTGTGATGCTCAGCTGAATCCCGTCTGTATCACGCTCTCCAGAAATGCAGGAGAGGCGGAAATGATGAGCAGATGTGGCCCCGTTAGAGGTCATTGTGAGATCCATGACTGCATCTGAGAGAGGACACATTTCACACAGATTAATGCAATGCAGTTTACTAAAACTATTGGAAAACAATTACTAGAGAGAACAAAAAAAATATATTCAGTTAGTAAGTTAATATTCTCATCACTTAAGGGTGAAATTGTGAATTTATTCAATACAGTTTCCTGTTTATTTACATTGATCACAAAATAAAACAATGGAGCAACTACAGAGGAACATCCACATTCCTGCTTTCCCACATTTCCCCTAGCTTTCTGCCACTATGTGACCTTCTCAACACAAGAACAATATCAGGAAACAAAGAGGATCCAAAGCCATCATTCCACAATGAATACCATTAGATTGTGTGTGCGAAATAATGAAAAACGGACTAGTTGTCACACTTTTGACTCCAGTGAAGTTAATATCTATATAGGCACATGCCTTAAAGTGTTGGCTACATAAAAAACATTTTTGAGCATATATTGACCTGCTGTTCTTGTTTTCACACTATATGTAATTTGCTACCATTGATAAGGCTGAACCTGTCATAAACAACCAAGACAACAATACAATTGTGACAACTGATATTAAAATAAAGTTACATCTTATAGTAGAGCATACATGGCATTTTAATGATGTGTGTGTGTGTGTGTGTGTGTGTGTGTGTGTGTGTGTGTGTGTGTGTGTGTGTGTGTGTGTGTGTGTGTGTGTGTGTGTGTGTGTGTGTGTGTGTGTGTGTGTGTGTGTGTGTGTGTGTGTGTGTGTGTGTGTGTGTGTGTGTGTGTGTGTGTGTGTGTGTGTGTGTGTGTGTGTGTGTGTGTGTGTGTGCGTGCGCTGTGCTATATTGTGAGGATAAAACTGAGAAACATATTTTTGTGAGTGTGTTATAGAGTATTGTGAGAATATAATTGACAAATGTCATTCTAATATAGACCAAAATATTGTAGCTAGCTATAGAATGTTTGAAGCCAACCTACAAGATTACTTCTAGATGACTCATCTTCGGAATCAAAAACAGACATCTCATATGAGTGATCAATTCCCATATCAATCGTACTCTCCAAATCGATCAATAAATGCATAATTATTTTGAAATCAAGTCAAAAGAAAAATGACACAACTAATAGGCTACTTACCAGATAGGTCCACGAGGCACAAGAGGCAGATTAAATGCAGCATGACTGTAATCTTATGTTCACTCTTAGATAATCCGTTCGAAATGATCCAAATACAGGATTTGTCATTCCAGTGGGGTTTTCCAGCTCGCCAGCCGTCGCCGCGCGTAATTGCCCATATCTCCAATCACTGTGAATGAATGTACGCGCACAGATTCACTCTGCGCGTGGAGATCTGTGCTGTTGACACGCAGAAAACTCAACTCTTCTGCTTACTCCACACTCATACTTTGGGTGGGAAAGGAAGGAAGAGGCGTAGGGGATGAGAGAGAGAGAGAGAGAGAGAGAGAGAGAGAGAGAGAGAGAGAGAGAGAGAGAGAGAGAGAGAGAGAGAGAGAGAGAGAGAGAGAGAGAGAGAGGATCAAACAGTTGGTACTATTTTCACAGGAATTCAGTTGCACAAAACTGGATGTGTCTGATGACTTACAGTAAAGTCAGTTTATCAAGATCAGTGTTGTTCTATAATTATATATCTGCAAAACGTTTGCTCTTACATTGTTACGTGTATTAAGCATACAAATGTATTTGTCTAAACTTTTAAACATTCTTAAAACAAGACTCAACTGAAAAGTTAAATTAAAAAGTAGACAAAAATGTCCTTACATCAAACAATGACATGTATTAAAATGACCACGAACAACAAAATGCTAAATTAAGACAACATATAGACTGAATAGGAAAATTGCATACAACAACAGAAGCACAATGATTTTATTTTATTATATTTATTTATCTTCTATTTCATAGCATTGTTCTATTTTATTCATAACAGTGTTACAGTTTACTAATGGGACTTGTGTATTAGTATACTAAAGGTGCATTTATTATTATATTATATTAAAGTCATTATCCCACATAATTTCAAGAGTTTGCACTGTTATAGCTACATTTTAAAACAACAACAAAAAACAACAACTGGTTATTAAGGAAGGAAAGTGCACCCAAAATACTGTTTCATGTCAGCATGCTCAGAGGTTAAATGTGAACTGATTTACTGAGTCATGTGATCTCACTTTATGTGAAAATTCAGATGTTTCCTGTCAACTGTTCTTTTTCGGGCAGCTAAAGATGCACAGACACAGTCTGGATTTATAGTGTTTAAATATCCCCATCACTCAAGGCACCAAAATGTCATTAAGAACAGAGATTACTGCCATACTCATGGTCATATTTGCCTACTGGATGCATAAGCTCCACAGTGCTGTAGGCATCTTTTAACCATACATCAGTCATAGCCAGGAAACAAGAAACAATTCCTGACTGTATGTTTTGACTAAATGGTCAGTCATCTCTAGTTTAATTGCAGAAGAAAAGCCCACGGCCGCACGTCTACACCACCTTTGCACACTTCACTGATTTGTAGATGGATGGTTTTTGAAATGAGCACATGTATGTTTTGTGTCTGTTTCTTGATAACATCATACAATCGAAGCTCACTCAGACTGACATTGTTCTGACTTTCCTGTTTTCCACTCCAAGAGCAAGGGACAGATAAAACGTCATTTATTTTTTGCACACAGATAATACAACTGAGTTTATTTGTAGATTTGTTATTGCTGATTTAGACTAGAAATATATAACACGTTGCTGTTTTTAGAAGTGCTGTCTGAGGCGGAGGTCTTCTTGCTTTTGTGTGCATTGTCACCTTTGGTACACATATCTATGAACTCTCCACTGTTCAGACACAAATAGTAGTTCATCTTCACAGGTCACACCTACATCCTGACCATAAGAGAAACACAAGTGTAAACACATTACATTTATCATTGCATTTTAAATATTTACAGTTACTGCAAAGAAAAAAATATGGTTAAACCAAGAGTCTTTGGATGCACCGTAGTAATTATTATTATCTATTTTATAATATGTGAAAAATATGTTTCCACAAAATATTAAGTAGCATAGCTTAATAATAATATTTCTATAATAATAATCGTAATAATATTTATAGGGCACAAAATCAAGCATATTAGAATGATATCTCAAGGATCATGTGACACGGAGGACTGGAGTAATAGCTGCTGAAAATTCAGCTTTGATCACAGGAATAAATTACAATTTGAACACATTAAAATAAAAAAACTGTTGTTTTTAAATTATATTTCACAATATAATGTTTTTCCAAATAAATTAAGCTTTTTCAGCATAAGAGATCTCTTTCATACTTTTTAAATATACCACCACACATATTTTTGCATAAATAAGAAATAAATCAGCTGAAAGATAACATGGCTCAAAATTGCTAAATTCAATATAGACTCAAGCAAAATATGTTTTTATACAGTATGCCGGTTGTATGCATGAAAAACTCTTGCCAAAATGTTGTAGTACCAGTATTCATATTCTAGGAATAAAACAACAATATGCAAAAATATGATTTGCATTGTAGCTTTTGTAGTTTCTGTATCCTAACATGTCTTGGGTAGAATGTGTTTGTGTTTTTGTATTGGGGCGTATGTGTATTTGTGTATATACAAAAACTGGCTGATAAAGCGTTGAAAGTGTTTGGATGAGGAAGCCGCACGGGAAAGTAGTAGACACTGTGTCAACATATTCTGTGGATGCGTGGAGCCAGGGTGGGAAAAACACTCACAAGAACAAGGTACTTAGAGGGACTAGATTTAACCACGAACTCCCCCAGACTGCCGCCTATTGTCCCAGTCACCTTTTGTTGTCCCGCAGTAATTGCTTTACCTCCTCTTTATTATGAAAGTGATGATGAATGCTGATTATTTTCTCTTGTCGGCAGACAAAGATTTTCCTTTGTGAGTTCAAGAGACAATGCACACACTGGCGACCAGTACACATGTAAAGGGAATCAAAAGGCTTTGTGTAACTTCAGTGTTTATTATTTGATTTTTTGCTTATGCTCAAGTGTTTAGTGTTACCTTGTCACAACTTTATTGCCTAGTTACACACAGAATACAATAAGGAATCATTATCTTTAAATGATAAACTATGATTATTATTTTTTTTGGTGTTTTCCTCTCCACCACAAGGGCCTGGCTTATTTGTTATAAGTAGTTGCTAGTTGGTTTCTATCCCAAGTCAAAAGACCCCAAGTAAGAGCAATAACAACAACATGCTCCTGTTCCTGCACTGCTAATAATAAGTCACTTCATAAAAGTCTGAAAAGTCTAGTTTTATATTTATTTGTAAAGTAAAAAATGACAATAAGTACTATTTACATGAAATAAAAAATATATATAGATAGATAGATAGATAGATAGATAGATAGATAGATAGATAGATAGATAGATAGATAGATAGATAGATAGATAGATAGATAGATAGATAGATAGATAGATAGATAGATAGATAGAGATAGACGATAGATAGATAGATAGATAGACAGAAGATAGATAGATAGATAGATAGATAGATAATAGATAAATAGATAGACAGATACAACAGATAGATAGATAGACAGATAGATAGACAGATAGATAGACAGACAGACAGACAGACAGACAGATAGATAGATAGAGATAACAGATAGATAGATAGATAGATAGATAGATAGATAGATAGATAGATAGATAGATAGATAGATAGATACATAAAATAACAATAAGACAATAAAATAAAATAATACAAATAAAACATATAAATTATTAATAAATAAATGCATACATACTAGTCACATCACTTAAATAAACAATAGTAATAATAACAACAACAATAATATTAATTATTATTATTATTAAAATAAATCTTAGAAATAAAAACTTACAAATAAAACTTGTATTAAAAAAGGATGCATTAAGTTGAAGAAAATTACAGTAAAGACTTTTACATTTAGTGAAAAAAATTGTGGGAATCTCAAACATGGGAATAATTCAATCATAAATACAGCACAACTATTTAGACTTAAAAATATGAATGACTATTTACATGAACTTAAATAAATGTTTCAAGTTAATTTAGCATAACAAACAAATAAATAAACAAACAAACAGATAAATAAATACCAACATAAAATAAAACAAAAATAATTAAAAAGAAATAGTTATTTATGCATGAAATTAATTCACTACCATTCAAACGTTTGAGATCAGTTCAGCAAGGATGCATTAAATTGACCAAAAGTGACAGCGAAGACTTTTACATCGTTTCAGCAAGACAAATTGTGGGAATCTCATACATAAGCATGATTAAATCGTGAATACAGCTATAATTGTTATTGACTAGGCAGGGGACAACCGTGAGTGTTATTAGATGCATTGTGGCTATGTGAGAAAGTTTGTATTAAATTCCCATTTCCACCCATTGTGATGAGAGCTGGCAGGCCTCCACACGCACTGACTCACTCCTTGAGCGCCGGAGCACTGAATGTGTAAGTGTGAGAGTGTGATCTGGTCTCATGGGCATGCAGCCCTGCTGAGGAAGCTCACCATGGGACCCATACTGCTATAGGTGCTCCATTATACCCTTAGATCCCTGCCGGAATTCCTCTCGCGATAGCAGGCCTAAAATGACTGCATCAAACTCTCCTTGAAAATCTGTCATCTCTTCCTACACGTCTTGAAATGATGTTTGTTGAAAACTCCTACAAGTTCACCATCAGCCCGATGGAACAATCGTGTAAAACGTTCCATCTAGCATGGATGAGTTCTCCGTTCATATCCGTGAAATAACAAACACGGAGGTTTGAGGGAAAAGTAGATGTCTGTTTTTACCTAGTCAGCCAGATGTAGAGATACGAGGATCTTTATCAGAGAGGGTCAAGGATTGGAAAGCTGAAATAAGAGGAAGTGGAGAGTGTAAGTACAAGAGAAAGAGAGAGAGAGAGTAAAAAACAAAGGACAAAGGAAGGGAAAAAGAGGTGAGAGGACACGTCCGCTCCTCAGATTTTGTCTCAAGAGTGTGCGTGTGCAGAAAGAGACATCTTCACCCTGCCCACTCTTACACTCTCAATTCAGATTTCCTTTCATGTCTACACAAACTATACAAAAACTTTTGGCATATTGTGGGTCAAGATCAGATCAAGCCTTCTCTAATTCTACTTTTCTGGACTTGTCTTGTTTGAGAAGAGTCTGCATGGAATATTTATACTTTAAGTAATATTTAAATAAATATATAAATATAATATAAACGATTACCACTTATATAACACTATAAAACACTTAAATAATCTATTTTCTCTCAGATCAAATCAGCATAAAATGTTAAAAGCATAAAAGAAACAATAACATGTATGCAAATCTACATAATTATCATTCAAAAGTTTGACGTCAATAAGATTGTTTTTAAAGAAAGTAATATATCTATTCTGTAAGAATGCATTAGATAGATGACCAATACAGAAATGTATAATATGACATATATTGCCCTATAAAAGGTGATATTGCTATATTACTTAAAATACGCTAATTTTACTTTAAGATTCTCTAGGTAGATGAAAACTGTTTATAACATATATGAAATCCCCATAGTAAAATTAGTATATGCACATATATGTTAATAATGTCTATGATGATTTTTATATATGAATTATAAATAATTTTTAAAATACATTATCTATTATTTATGCTTGCTTATATAATATCAACTTATCGTATATTGACTGATTTTAGGATGGATAAACATTTATATCACATATGTGCCCATACATTTGAATAGGCTATATAAATATATATATGACAATAAAGCATAGTATATATGGAAATTCAATATATGTGCATATATAACATATAACATCCGCATATGGGAAAAGTGACAATTTACATTATTATACAATGTTCTGTTTCAAATAAATGCTGTCATTTTGACATTTTGATTAATCAAAGGATCATGAAAAAGAATCCTTAGAATTGGTAATAATAAGAAGTGTTCCTTGTGAAAAAAAATCAGCACATTCGAATGATTTATGGGATCATGTGACAATGAAGACTGAAGTAATGGCTGCTGAAAATATTTTGCTGTCACAGAATAATAATACTATATTTTTGATCAAATAAATGCAGCCTTGGCAAGCATTTGTTGAAAAAATCTTACCTCAAACTGTTGATTGGTAGAATAAGTTTATCAACAACCCATTTGCACAAACCATGAATTTGAACTCATAGCTCTTTATGACTCTGGCTGTTCATTTACAGTATTGCTTACACGGTTACCATTGTGGTTTTGAAATGTTAATATATAGGGCCTTATCTAAGAACAATAAACATCAGTCTAGCCTCTCATTTCCATGTTGGCTCAGGGTGTGGTAGAACAGTGGAAATCCATGTTCCGCACGCAGCAGGGCATCTCGCCACAGT
The DNA here is from genome assembly GCA_027422405.1 of Ptychobarbus kaznakovi. Taxonomy (NCBI): domain Eukaryota; kingdom Metazoa; phylum Chordata; class Actinopteri; order Cypriniformes; family Cyprinidae; genus Ptychobarbus; species Ptychobarbus kaznakovi. The sequence continues at coordinate 11,103,808 of CM049800.1, read as the reverse complement.
CCTGCTCTCTGCCAGCTCCACCACTGCCATTCACATCCATGTATAACATAGGATGGAGAAGGCGCGGTGGCCGGCGAGGGGTCACTACACAGACTGTATTTGGAGAGCACGATGGAGAGGATGGACGAAAGAAGCGGCGCTTCCTACAGATCTGCTGCTGTTAGATCTGTTACATCTGTTTGTGTCATTTCTGACTATGTATAAATGAATGGTTCAGACTGCTGCTGGCACACGCTTAAAGCAAAAGATCAAGGAGATGGCCAAAATATGACTCTAATATGTTTAACATCAACAAATGAATATGACCCCAGTAGAAAATTATGTGAGTGTACAAGTTGTGATTTTGGAAATGTTTGGTAGATAGGTGAACACGTCTGACCCATTTTCCTCAATCAGTAAAGAATGCAGCATCATTAATTCAGATCAAATGTGAGGAAGTTCTAATCATAACAGGACTGAGTAGTGTAGTTTTGTAGGGACCCCTGGATGACTTCTCTCACACACACACACTACTCTTTCTATATGAGCATGATCATTTCTGTTATAAAAAAAATAATGTGCAATAATTATTTATCTGCCTGTTTGTCAATCCATCCATCCATCTATGTTTAAATTAAATTTTTATCTAGAATTTTTATTTTTAATGCCATTGTCTGCAGACTTGTTTTCAGACACGAAATCAAGTCACCCAAAGTGTAGCTTTTATTTTTAATTTGAATGATTGTCTTGAATATTTACTTAACATTTACACAACAACAAAACAAAAACATAAACAGAATAGCTAAAATTCAGTCATTGCTCAGTGATGCTGTTTTATAAATACACACTACACAATAGAACACAAATTTGTTTCAATTACATTTTGCATGGTTCTTCTGTAATTCTGTATTGCTAATTATTATTAAACTATTTATGTTTACGTAGTATCAATATTTTAGTAAATATTTAGGTCAGGACAAGTACATTTAAATCATTATGAAACGTTGGTTTAGATACGTTTTTGTATTAATTTACAAGTTATTATTAAATATATTTAGTTTTTTGCAAGGATGGGGACATTCTAGAATTGTCTGCAAGATTATTAAATATTATTAACATTAACATTAATTAACTGTTCCTTTCTGGAACAGTCCAGAACATTGTGGAACTAAAGTCATAAAAGCCAAAAATCATCCAAGGTACACTTGTGAAGTTTTGGACGTCTCACTTTTGGTAACTGTTTAGAAACAGTAAAAATCCCCATTTAAAACACTTTTTTTCTGCTTCTGAGGTTTACACATGCTATTAAATCCAGCTGTGGTAACTCAGCATGACTGAATTGAAATTATTTATTTCAAATTTGGATGAAATGCATTAAAGATTTAAAGGTATAGTTCACCCCAAAATGGAAATTCAGTTATTAATTACTCACCCTCATGTTGTTCCAAACCTGTAAGACCTTCGTTCATCTTCGGAACACAAATTAAGATATTTTTGATGAAATCCGAGAGCTTTCTGATCCTGCATAGACAGCAACACAACTCACATGTTCAAGGCCCAGAAAGGACATTGTTAAAATAGTCCATGTTACATCAGTGGTTCAACCTTCGGATTTCATCAGAAATATCTTAATTTGTCTTCTGAAGATGAACAAATGTCTTGCGAGTTTAGAACAACATTGGGGTGAGTAATTAATGACAGAATTTTCATTTTTGGGGAACTAACCCTTTAACATTGCTTGGAGATGCTGGGGATTGACCCTCTACCACATATTTTTTTGTTTTATTGAGCACTGTGAATGATACACAATAAGAAATAATTTTAATAAACAATTATTCATTGCGATATAATGATATACAGAAAACTAACATGGATAACGTCTCGGTTACGTATGTAACCCTCGTTCCCTGAAAGAGGGAACGGAGACGTCACGTCGGAGGACTGACGATTTGGGATCTCGCTTAGAGAGACCAATCCACTTCGAGTGTAAACTAAACGAGCCAATGCACATTGGCATGCGATTATTGCATCCAGCTGCCACTGATCACAGCGTGAGCATAAGTAGGCAGCAGGTGCAGCGCATATTCAGGTTTTCGCTGAGGAGCCGAGCCGGGGCCGGCCGCTCAGCGGTGGTACAGGAGCCGTGGCGACGGGACGTGACGCCTCCGTTCCCTCCTTCAGGGAACGAGGGTTACATACGTAACCGAGACGTTCCCTATCAGTCGGTCACTCTCGACGTCACGTCGGAGGACCGACGATTTGGGATCTCTACCAAAAGGCCACGGATACTGCCCCTTCCAGTGTCCCGTGGAAGCCTCCTGTGCCCCTATTTTTTGGCGCAGGTTAGGGCTCCCACAAGAAGACCAGTTACTGTTGCTATGGCACTACCCACTCAGTAGGACTGGATAACACTGGGAAAGCGTACCCGTTCAGCTTAGAACAGGAACGCTGCGGAAGCTCCAACCTTCCCGAAGGAGGTTCAGAAGCAGATACACATATGGACAATATTCAGGTGCATATGGAAGATTGGAGGTGATTGTAACCCTCTTGGAAGTAGCAGGAAGTCTGCCGGGAAACACGGGCTCTAAGGCTATACCGTGGAATTTACACATATGGGATCCAAAAGGTCTCTACATATGGACTCCAGCCCTCCACCGGTTCTCGCGGATTCATCGAGTGAGGGCCTGGCGCCGGACGCTCCGCTACGTCCAGCTGCCGAGGGGATGGAGGAGCTCGACAGGGTCTACAGTTGGACTCTCTGGAGCAGTTTTTAGCAAGCCGACCCGAAACCGGAGCCCCTCAGTGCTTCTACCCGTTTGAGGTGAGAACACAGGAGGAAACTGGTTCCACATGAAGGCTATAAAATCTAGCGAATGTGTTAGGGGTCGCCCAGCCCGCAGCCCTACAAATATCTGTCAGCGAGGCGCTATGAGCCAACGCCTAGGAGGACGCCACACTTCTTATAGAGTGAGCTCTCAACCTGAACGGGCAAGGCACACCCTGTGCTGATAAGCCAGGGTGATGGCATCCAATATCCAGTGGGCCATCCTCTGCTTGGAGACGGCATTCCCTTTCTGCCGGCCTCCGTAACAGACAAGAGCTGGTCTGAGGTCCTGAGGCTTCGCGTCCTGTAACGTAGCATGTCAACGCTCGGACGGGACAAGCAAAGCTAGGGCTGGGTCTGCCTCCTCCGGGGGCAGCACTCGCAGGCTCACCACTTGGTCCCGAAGGGAGAAATGGGAACCTTGGGCACATAGCCTGGGCCGGGGCCTCAGGATTATCTGGGAATCCGCCGGTCCAAACCCTCTTGATTTAGGCAGGAGTAGACATTTTGTGAGAAATCGTCGACAGAATTGGCCCCGCTGTATGCATAGAGACAGGCAGGTAGAGGGGGGCCCTGGAGGATTCAACCCTCTTGATGAAGACCCAGGCTTCCCACCAACTTCCCATCCACGGTCGTGGTGGGTCGCAGCCACATAGTGTAAGCAGGAGTAGAGTTTTCACTTCCCGGGGTCTTCTTTGAGAAGAGCACCATTGAGAAACTTCAGCTCGAGTGTTCTCGCCAAAGTGATGGTGTGACTCCCTCTTTTACAAGGCTCCAGGGACCAGACATGAAGTTTCAATTGGCCCAAGGTGCCCGCTGAGTGTAGATCCTTCCTGCTGCCAGGGAGGGGCTCACGAGGAGAGCAGTCCGGGTGGGCCTAGAGACAGCTCCTCTTCCTCCCTGTCCCAAGACTGGGGGGTATAGGCCCCGCGGAGGGGGGCCGAGTGTTCTTCGGAGGAGTAAAACCACTGGCAGAGAACGTCTCTAGGGATGCGAACAGGTCTAGCTGTGCGAGGCCGAAACGTCTCCAAATTAGCTGAACCGTCTGGGGATGGAGTCTCTACTCTCCGGGGAGCGCAGCTCGTGACAGCTCGTCGGCTGTCCGGTTGAGCAAGCCCGGAATATGAATGGCGCAAAGCGACCTCAGATGCTTCCGACTCCAGAGGAGGAGGTGGCGGGCGAGTTGCGACATGCGACGGGAGCGTAGACCACCTTGTTGGTTGATGTACGCGACGGTCGCAGTGCTGTCTGTACGGACCAGTACGTGCTCGCCTCGTAAGCATCTCTTGAGATAGTTCAAGGCCAGGTGTACTGCCAGCAACTCTAGGCAGTTGATGTGCCATTGCAGTTGGGGACCCGTCCAAAACCCCGACACTGCAAGCCCGTTGAACGTGGCCCCCCAGCCCTTGGCGGAGGCATCCGTGTAAACCACCACAGCGTGCCTGGAGACCTGTTCCAGGGCACTCCTGCCCAAAGGAACGAATGGTCTGACCACGGGTGAAGGTTTGGCGGCAGGCTGGAGTGACTTGGACCCGCAGCGTGCCGCTCTGCCACGCCCACCTCTGGACTCGGCCATGGAGCCAGTGTTGAAGCGGTCTCATATGGAGCAGCCCCAGCGGCGTGACCACCGCCGCAGCCGCCATATGCCCCAGGAGCCTCTGAAACTGTTTCAGTGGTGCCGCCTTCCTGTTCTTGAACATATTCAAGCAGTTCAACACCGACTAAGCGCGTTCCTGCGTGAGGCGCTGTCTGATTGACCGAATCCAAACTCCATACCGAGAAAAGAGATCCTCTGCGTCGGCAAGAGTTTGCTCTTTTCCCAGTTGACCCGAAGGCCCAACTGGCTGAGGTGCGAGAACATCAAATCCCTGTGTTCGCATAACTGATCCTGAGACTGAGCCAGTATGAGCCAGTCGTCGAGGTAGTTGAGAATGCGCACGCCCTGTTCTCTCAAGGGAACAAGGGCTGCCTCCGCTACTTTCGTGAAGACACGGGGCGATAGGGACAGCCCGAAGGGCAGGACTTTGTACTGATATGCTCGTCCTTCGAACGCAAACCGCAGAAATGGCCTGTGGCGCGGAAGGATCGACACATGGAAGCACGGGTCTTTCAGGTTGAAGGCTGCAGACCGAACTTGGGGACGGATGCATCCGAAGATGCGGTTCTGCATGAGCATCTTGAAAGGAGGTTTATGAAAGGCCCAGTTCAAGATGCGCAGACCCAAGATTGGTCGTAACCCACCGCTTTTCTTGGGCACAATGATGTAAGGGCTGAAAAAGCCTGCCTTCATATCGGCTGGAGGGACCGGTTCCATCACGTCCTTCGCCAGTAGGACAGTGATTCCTCTCACAAGACATGGGCACTGGCTGCCTTCACTGCTGTGTGGTGGATGCCCCTGAACTTGGGAGGACGCCGTGCGAACTGAATCGCATAGCCGAGTCAGATGGTCCTTAGGAGCCAGCGAGACGGCTGAGCAGCTCCCGGCACCCAGACACCGTACAAGCGGGACCATCGGGACCACCGACGTACCCGTGGTAGGGCAGCGAGGTGGAATGCAGGGACCTGGCCCGTGGCGGACCGGGGAGGGGTCTGAGTGTGCGCTGCACGTTTACCTGCTTCCATAATTTGGCAGAGGGTGCGTGAGTAGCCTTTGATGACGCTCTCGAACCGCCCACTGCTGCCTGCTGGCGAGAGGGAGGATGAGTGGGGTCCGAAGTTGATCCGTCCATGACTCTCCATGCCCTCTTGGGACCCAGAGACAGAGACAACCGCTTCCTGTCGAGATTTTGAAAAAACTGATTATCCACCCGGCCCTCCTCCGGGGGAGGGAGAGATGCACTTACCCCCTCCCGAAGCAGTTCCCTCTCTCTCTGGGTCGCCCGTCCCGAGGCCTCTTGCTCCTCCGCTTACCGCCAGTCGCGGGGGCCAGGACGGGCGGGGCGGCCTGCCTACACCTAGCTCAACGGCACCGCTTTTGAAGGCTGCTGCGGATGCGGTGCGGGAGCGGGGGTGGATGCAGGGGGCCGCCCTCGGCGACGAGCAGGCTGGGCGCTGCAACCCGCGGACGGGTGGAGGCAGCAGCTGCCCGCCGAGGCAGGAAGTGTTAGATCGCCTCAGTCTGCTCCTGTGCAGCCGGGAACTGCTGGGCCATGTTACCGGCTGCGTCGCTGAAGAGGCCAGTCTGGGATACAGGTACCTTGAGGAACCGAACTTTGTCGGCGTCCCTATGTCAACCAGACACAGCCAGAGGTGGCACTCCTGTACCACAAGTGTGGACATCGCAAGACCCAGAGACCGTGCCATGACCTTCGTCGCTCGTGGCGCGAGGTCAGGTGCGGTACAGAGCTCTTTCAGAACTTCTGGATCGTGACCACCCCCGTGCCTGTCCCTCAGTGCTTTTAGCCTGAAGAACCTGCAGTAACACCGTAGCGTTAGTTGGAGGCAGCATCTCCACAGGCCACATAAGCCTCGCCGGATGAGACCAGACGAGTACAGGGCGCTGAGAACCAGCACAAGCTACCCCAAGAAACCAGTTGTCCAACCTCGAGGGTTCGGGACACAGTGGCTTTCTCCACTCGAGCCCTACCCTTCCGGCGGCCCGGGAAAGCATAGCCGTCACTTCCCGATCCGACTCAGGCATTGCTACCGCCGGAGCAGTAGCGCAGCCAAATCTTCCTCTCCAGAAGCTCCGGCTCACCCTCCGATGCAGCGATCGACATCTGGTCGTCGGGAGGAGTGCCAAGGATACTGCTGGTATGCTCCTTTTAGAGGGCCCAGCACGTTCCATTGGCAGCTCAACTGGTTGCGGAGCGCAAGAGGAGCGATGGTCCCTTGAGGGTTTGCCACCACTGTAATCCTCAGACCAGCCGTGCTACCGCCTGAAGTAGACCTCGCCTGTCTGCAGCCAGGACGAGAACTAGATCGAGACGGAGGCAACAGCTCCACCCCTTTGTTGAGGTAACGGAGCCTGGCCGCAACTCCGAGATGAGCATCCACAGTGAGAAGATGACTCATCCACGAACGCCACCTCAGCGCGCTTACTGCCCAGACACGTGAGGCAGCGATCGTGATCATCACCCAGCGCCAGGCAATGACCGCATCCAGAAATGCACGGGTGACACGTTGTCTAAACAAGACCCAACTCGTCTTTATAAAGACGCAATGTCAAGTTTGCCAGATGCAACGTCGTCTTTAAAAAGACGCACCCGTGAATGCTCTTTTAGGGAAAAAACTCTTTTAGCGTGCTGAAGCGCACAGGGGAGATAGTCATCTGCAACACAAACAGGGGGTAGTGCAGTCTGATGTGTGCAGTCCACTCGACACGGGAAGAACCACCACCGCTGTAGAGCCGTACCACCAGCACGAGAGTCTTCCGAAGAGCGTGCTCAACTCGTTGAATTCACTCGTCAGCAGAAGTCAGGAGCAGAACGATGTAACCGCTCGGCTCCGAAGCGAAAAGCTGAATATGCGCTGCACCTGCTGCCTACTTATGCTCACGCTGTGATCAGCGGCAGCTGGATGCAATAATCGCATGCCAATGTGCATTGGCTCGTTTAGTTTACACTCGAAGTGGATTGGTCTCTCTAAGCGAGATCCCAAATCGTCGGTCCTCCGACGTGACGTCGAGAGTGACCGACTGATAGGGAACATTTTTAAAGTTGAGAATTTAAACTTTTTTAAACTTTATCTTCAGCGATATATGATGAGGGCATGAAATGTACTGTAGATCAGTGCACAATAAGACTGACCACGGACATGAGTATGATGTATAAAAAAAATTGACAAATCAATCAAAGAAAAAAGATTCCCCTGCAGACATAAAATGATACAATGAAAAATGTAAGAAGCATGAGAGTGTAGTTAGCAGCGGCAGTCACTGGAGACTCTGTGGCAGGAAGCAGTGCTGCGGGAGCTGATATGTGACCAGGAAACTGGCAGGAATCAAATAGTAAGCACGCAGAAACAGGAAGAACTGCTGGTCTCCTGTCTGCTGAGTGTTTGCTCAGTCCACCACCCAGTTCCCATGAGACCCATTAGAAAACAGCAAGAGTAATGACCACTTGCCTCTGAACCAGCATGCACTGGGTCCGAACCAGAACTCACAAATGTATTTTTGAGTTCCCGCTGGTACAGTGGTGAGCATGCAGACCTAAACACTTCTGCACAATGCTTCTTAATGACGTCCCAACGGCTGATAATATTACAAAATCAATCAAGAGGGTCCTAATGGTGATTTTAATGAATGAACAGTATTGATGTCTGCTGCCATCAGTTTTATGTTTGAATGTAAGTTATTTCAAAGCTGCATAAAGCGGTACTCACAGTATGTATGTCCCCTGTCGTCCAGCATAGTTTCATTCCCAGAAATGGTTATTGCAAGGAACTTTCACTGACAATAGAAGCATTGTTGTATTACTTACAATTGTATTTAAGTTGGAAGATTTTGAAACACATTTTTCTGTCTAAGAGCAACAGTTCCCTCTCATATATTATTATTTGCCGAAACCCTTGTAACGTTTTCAAACTGATAAGGTCTTTATACACAGAAATTCATGGCCACTACAATAAATAATTTATTTTGTGCTGTTACTCAAAAATGCAGATAGCTAAGTAAGCTACAAACTACTACTACTACAAAAAAAAATTATGTGTGATATGTTAATAACAGTAAACTGTTATACCAAGGAACAATTGTTTGTGTAGTTAGAGGAACTGATTCAGTTGAGTCAGTCATTTACGCTGGAACGCAAACTGCCTTTTTGCCTTAAGATATGGCCACATTAGTGGCATTTCGGCAACAATTCATGGGCAGTAAGGTATATTGTGTCTAGTGTATTGATGTATTAAGCACAGATCACATAGAAGGGGAAATGCGTGTGCACACACAGAGTGAGGCCAAGCAAAACACTCTGGTGATAAAATCACAATTAACGCACCACTAGGACAAATTACTTTTCTTTCGCAGGGAACTTGATTTTCAGCTGCCATTACCAAAGGAAATGAGTGTTTTGCAGATGCCAAAAGGGAGTGTGAGACCACCGAAATGATCATATGCATGGGCTTTCCCAGCTAAACAATAGGTCTGGTACGTGAGATGCCTGGGTCATATCATATAACAAAAACATTGGGCGGATTTGGTGCAAATTATAGAGATTAATAAACATGGAGAGAAGAGAAAAACAAATTAACTTACATTTGGCAGATGCTTTCATGTAGTTACTTACATTGCATTTAAGCTTTACATTTAATCAGTTCATGCATTCCCTAGGAATTTACCCTATGACCTTGGTGTTGAATGCATTATTGATCGACTGTTTGGGCTACAGTAATGTATAATAAATGCAGTAATTACAGACAAATTTATTCTGTGTGGTTGTGGTGAGGGTGGAGAGAAAGCCTGTAAGAAAGAAAGAAAGTAAAAAAAAAATGGTGTTACATGCCAGATACTGACAGATGCTCTCATGCAAACAGCAATAACAGCAGTTTAAGTGCCAAACACGGACACCTTGACCATTTATGTCTCCTATAAGACAAACTGTCCATTGTTGTGGAGCTCAGGTTGTTTTTTCCTGTTAAAGAGAGTGAAGCCATCACAGCTGTACCCATACTGTGCTGTGATTCTCTATCCGTCCTTTCCTCTTTGTATTATTATAATTTTTTAACACATACCAAGTCCTTGTCTGTTGACAGCAAAGAGTGAGTGTACTAATTAATGTATATTATAGGCTGTCCATGTAGATCAGAGCTTAAATAATTGTTTGTTTAAAACAATTTGTTTAAAACTCCAAAAAAAACAGTTTGCCTTTTTGTCTCCTATAGCTTTAACAAATTTCAAAATATAGTTAAAATAGTTGAATTTAGTTAAAATATAAATATTATAAATATGGATATTATTTAAATATTAGAATCTAAAAAAATAGTTAAATAATGAAATTAAAATATAGTTAAATATCACATAATTAAATATAATTAAAATATAGTTATAATTATACAACCCGAATTCCGGAAATGTTGGGACTTTTTGTAAAAAATGTGAATAAAATGAAAACTAAAAGACTTTCAAATCACATGAGCCGATATTTTATTCACAATTGAACATAGCCAACATAACAAATGTTTAAACTGAGAAATTAAAACATTTTATGCACAAAATATGCTCATTGCAAATTTAAAATGTCCACAATCTTTTTATGCACTCTTTCACAGATTGGAGAGCCTCTGCCCATCTTTACTTCTGAAAGACTTTGCCTCTCTAAGACATCCCTTTTATAGCTAATCACGTTACAGACCTGATATCAATTAACTTAATTAGTTGCTAGATGTTCTCCCAGCTGAATCTTTTCGAAATGCAAAATTCTTGCTTTTTCAGCTCTTTGTTGCCCCCGTGCACCCTTTTGAGACCTGTAGCAGGCATCACATTTGAAATGAGCTCATGAGCTTTTGTGTCATCAGTTCAAATGTCAACTGCTAGGTGAAAAAGAAGTAGAGCTCCACTTGACATTCAGTTACAAATTAACTTTATCTGAGAATGACAAGCTGAAGACACACCTCCAGCAACCTTTGCACAACCTACCTGCCATTTCCTTAATCTTGGAAAGGGCTAACAAAAATGAACCTGTCCATTTTAAAATGTGACGTTTGAGGAGAAAACCATCCGTTTTGAGATATTCTAAATAACCAGAAGAGCCAAATCTCAGGTAAGTTGCCTCACAACATTTATTTCACTGTATTCTGATGCTTACCTCTCTATATATGTATATAGGTAGTTGACGTATCATTGTGTCCTATGGTGTGACGAAAAAAATAAAAAATCTAACATTGAATATAAACCTTCTCATGCTATTTGTAACTCTAAGAATGAAGATACATTTTTCTCATGTTATTTGTGTTACGTTTTTTTTCCTACATTGTTTTCTATAACACAATAAGACAGTCCAATTTTTATTTGTCAACTACCAACATGTTTGTTAAATAGCTATTGAACATGACAAAAGTAATGCAAAGCCCAACATGTGATCTCTTTGGCACATATGAGCAGGAAGACAACATGGCAATACATCATTCAAGGTTGCTAGTTTAATATTTAATGATCTCACATTTCCACCTGTCAACCCTCATGCCATTTTACATTCTGTTGTCGACCACAACAAGCCAACTGCTAGGAAAGGTAAAGTGAGCTATTATGGAAATCAACATTACCGCACATTGGCTACTAGCTAAGCTGCCGGATAAGACCTTATAACATTGTCTAATGTATCACAGGAACATTTGAAAAGGTAGGCCTCACCCATTTCCTAATGCATTTTGTTCAGTTACCTGCATAAAAAACAAAACATTAAGGATAAACGCAAACATATGAGTTTTAATTTCTTACTAACTTTTCAGGAACTTCATGCAGGTAACAGTTAACATTTTTATTCTCAACTCATTAATCAAAAGATGTGTTGAACATTATAGTTTTCAGATTTTTGTATATGTGAAAACAACAATGCAAAGTCCTTAGTGCCAAATGTAATCAGTAACACAAAACCTAGGAGTAAATGGGGGAGGGTGTGTATAGTGTATACTTGATCTTGAGGAGGTCAAGTAAAAGACTCCTTTATGTGCCGTATTTCCGCAGTATGTTCGGACCCACACTGTGAGGTCTGGGAAAGGATCTGGGGGCTGTTAGTTTGCAAGTAGAGTAAGAAGATAAAGATGGAGTCAGGATCCTATCAGTTCCTATACCTCTACCACAGCTTTTCTAAAGCTGTTTTTCTCACATTTATAATCATGCACACATGCAGACACTTCCAAGTTGGCTGACTCTCGGATCCTGCAGGTATGCTGTTACAGGGGGAGTCCTGACACAGGAAGAGATAAAAACAGCTCCTAAGGAGTGTTTACAGCCTGACATGAATAGCGGGAGAGGGAGGGAATTAGTCAAAAGTATTGAACCCTCTATGAAATGTGGCCCCTGTGGAAGGCACAAGGAGATAAGCAGGAAATGCTTATCCATGCATGTGAGATGGAACATTCAAACACTCTCTGTTTTATACACATGTATTATTCCAACACATTCTCACGGCAGTTCGTAACTATATTACAATATAAGTTGCATGTTTTTGTGCAAAATACAGTTTACAACACTTTTTTTTTATTCTGCTCTACAAATTTAAGATGGCAGTTGATATTTCATTTTTAGATTAATTTTTTTTATGATAACGGCAATGACAAGTACTTTTAGATTTATGATTCATTTGCATCTAATATATTTGCAGTCATTACCAATCCAGAGGTATTTTTTTTAGGTTATTTACCTGATCGTTTGAACAAGTTCTTTGAAATGCATTGTAGCAGGACACATCAACTTTATTGTTTTGTATTGCACTTTTTGTTCTTTATTACCTTTATTGCACCTTGTTATGTGACTCTCAGGAATCTTGGATTCTTATTGGTCAGTTTTAGCATTCTGTGGTTAAATATGTTTGCAGGATGATGACTAAACTACATTGTCCCATGCCGGGAATTTCCTAAATTTGTGCTACTTGTCATGTTTCTGGTGGTTCATGCTTCTGGGATCATTCTTTCATCACATCAGTATTTCATGTCCATTTATTTATTTATTTTCTAACAAGTTAAATTATGTCTAAAATAAACACATTCAGGGTGATAAAATCCTGGTGCTTTGTGTCAGGGTCCTGATCACCCTTTCAGAGATTATTTGGCCTTACCAGCTGTACACTATTCCTTACACAGACTAGTGCTACACTTAATGTATTGTTTGATTTGTGTGTTTTCTATGCGTGAGGATGTTGTTTGCTGCAGGGTTATGCTGAGTATTGTGGTGTATCACTGAATGTGTCAGCATGTTACAATTCCTGTTCCTGTTTACATGAACCTATTGAACTGTAGATTTTTTTTTTATCTTTTGCAATTGATAATATGACACAAGGTAATATATGTTTATATATGGAGTACTGAAAGAATATGAATAAATACAGTTATAGCCTACAAATATTTTAGTTTGTATCAGTGTTTAATGAAGTATTCTATAAATGTGAACTTTCACATAGCTTCATTCAAGGGAAAACAACAGAGTTTTCTTTCAAAGTCAACATTATAATTTAATATGATTGAATCAACCTGACTATATTAGGTTGCACCAACAAATGTAAGTTTGTAAAAAGTTGTAAGTTTGTACCGTTTTTATGGTGTTGAAAATACATCTGCAAGTTACAATGTATGTGGGATGTTTTCTATTCTTTCCATTGTACTGACAGTGTCAATAACCTGCCTTGATACCCAATAAAGTAAAGATTCATATGATGTTATATAGTTATGAAATGGCACCAGAACTCAAGCTCTCGCAGTGCTGAAGGCCACTTCAGTGTATGTCATTTATCTTCCTTAATTGTGATTTCAGCAGGAAGCAGGAAAACATGGGGTCTGCTACACGCACAGTGTGTCTGCTCCTGTGTTTTTGGGTCTCGGGATCATGCTACACACTCCAGACCGTGGGCCCATGTACGGTCAACAAAGAGACGGTGAGGAAAAAACAACACACACTCTGGCCTCTTTTGTTCCCTGAGCCAGAGCAAGTGCTGCTACATCAGGAGTATCCTGTTTGTAGGCACTTGTTTCCTGTTTTCGGTGACAGAGGTTTACCCAGTCTGTAAGTGGTTAATGTCGTGAGAAAATACATTTCTTGTTTGAAACCGCAAGTGGGTAATCTGCCTTTTTAAAATCTTAATGGTATTAATCCTAATACCATTTAATTTGACTGTTGCGGATTCCAGAAGTAAGTTTCATAACCACACACCTCTTTATTCTTTCTACAGGCTGCATTTGACTGCAGTGGGAAAAGACTTACATCGGTACCAAAGCACATCTGGGAATAAACATCATTGGGGGATGCAACTGGACAACCTGTAACCAAGTTTTCACCTTCCCTTTCGCCATCAGCCACACACCCTCTCCCCTACCTCCCCCTACTGACCAGACTAGGTCTTCCCTCGGTGGACCTGGTGTAGTGGCCAGTGGTACAAAACCATGGAAGCTTTCCACACAGAACCCAGAGAGAAGAAGAGTGAGACCTCTGAGAGTTTGAATAACAGAACAGAACAGGAGCAAGGAGATCATGACACCAGAGCATCAGGCATGGCACAGGATGACCACAATGATGGTATGAATACTTTAATCTCGTCTGTATTAGATTTAGTTTGTTTCTTCAGTTAGTGACGTATACTGTTGGAGTGAAAAGGATCTGTTCCTTAGTTTTTTGGTTTCGTGTTGGTTTCATATGGATTTGAAAAACGTTTATACCTTTTATTTCAAGACCAGATTTATTTGAGTGTTTAAAATGTAATATGGCATCAAATAAAAAGTAGTAATAAAATAATTTAAATTGTACCAATCTTAATCATTATTTAAAAAAAGAAACATTGAATTATTGAGTTATGACATTTAACAACCTAAACTAAACTTGGCTTGTCATAAAGTCAAATGATCTGATATTTTAAAACTTACTGACATTGCCAGACACATAGCATTTCCTTACGTTTTTTTCCCTACATAACTTTTGTCAACAAAGTTTTTCAAATATTATTAAGCAGTGTAGCCGTTTATTATTTTTCTTAAGAAATAACAATAGCCTACAACTACTACTAGCCTACTACTTTTTGACTTTTTATGATATCAGGATACTTGAATCACCCTGACATTTTTGACTTTTTGCCCCCTCCAAAATAATACAAATTAAATGAATTTGAATGCAGATGTTTTAAACCTTTGCATCATAAAATATGTGTATTAAAGTCAATGTATGAGTGAATTGCATTTTTTTATTTATGTTAGAGAATTAGATGAGGACCAGCCATTTCTTAGTGACATTGTTTTTCTCTGCTTTAATTATATTTATGGAAAAATAAGCTATTTGTGGGCTACAAGATATTCTGATATAACATCTAACACGCTATCATTTCAATATCATGTTTTTCTAATGGCAGGATATTCTAAGGATATCGACTATGGAGCCTTCCTTCGTAAACTACTCACAGCGGAACCACCACCTACAAACAATACAATTAATGGTCAAAAGCTTTTCCCCTTTAATCTAGTGTATTATTACAACATTTATAATCGTGCATACATCTGAAACTCAGCTAACCAATATAAATATCATTTTTAGGCACACAAATAAAAACAGACGATGATCCCAAAACATCTTCAGAAAGCTGGAAGGTCTTTGTGGCTGTTCTGGGGTCAGCTATCACACTCTCTGTCCTTATTGCTTTGATGGCCAAATGCAAAGTCGTGCACAAGTATCTGGCGAGCTACAGACACTCCAGGCTCAGCGAAGTAGACGCCACGAGTCAGTGTGACCCTGCAAACTTTGAGGTGGGATTCTCGACCCAGGGTGGCCCTGGGACTCGCGCAGCTGCACCTACTAGTGACATTGAGGAGTATGATGATGGGTTTATTGAAGATAACTATATTCAAGCAAGTGAGAGTGAGAGAGCCGCAAGAGCAGCAGCACTGACTGATGATGATGAGGATGAGGAGGAAGAGATTGAATTTAGTATTGGCTAGCACTATTAAGTCTAATGTTGTTAAATCTTATTAATAATAACTTGCATTAAGCAGGCAGTAACAAACATTCAATACTCCATAATCACTAAACTATTCATTGAATAATTCATAAAATATATACAGTGGCCCATTTAAGTATTTGAACACTTAAGCTTAACACACACAAGCACATGCACACACTCACACACGGACACACACACGGTATAATATTTCCAATTAAATTAATAATATTTTGACATCGATGTCCAAATAGTTTCTAGGGCCACTTTTTTTGTACATAATATGTGAATCAAAGTTGAATGACAATTGAATGTACTGTAGGCCTTGCAAAATAATAATCTGTTATAATTTTATACAATGTTAACATTGTTAATGAAAGTTATTTTTATTATTTAATGATAGTAGGCCTATATATTTTTTCAAATGGTAATATTAATAATCAATAACATTTAAAGATTTGTCTTTCTAGAATTTGCATTTAATTTTAATTGAGTTCTGAACCATATACATTTTGTCTTTTGTATGTTTGTGTTTCACTTCATTTCTAAATTAAATTAAATTTGTTTTGTTTTTTGTTTGTTCTTTTTTTGAGAAAACGCTATACTTTCCTTGGCCACTGGGCGCCGCATTTGTGCACTTTAGTCTAGAAATAAATATACAATTTTTACTATTGATAATGATATTATTATATCTTTTTGACACTGTTTATACATGTTAAATAGTATAACACAAATGAAACATTATATGGCATTCACGTCATCCTAAACGAATGCCGTGTTAGGCTTTTTTATTTGTATCTACTTTTTATAAAGGATTGTCAACTGAAAGTATTTGAAGTTACGTCACACTGCTTCTACATTACAACAGAGCGACGCGACGAAACAGCGTAGATCGCTTGGTAAATTATAATGGCAGCGTTCTAGTTTTGACGCGTCGCGTCTCTCGCAGTTTACAGCACAGCAACAAGCTCGAGCTGCACAACCGGTTAGACGCCTCCACACCAAACCCGGAAGACGCGCGTAAGCGATGGGGAAGATCTCTCATTTCACTTGATCAAACTTTACCAAAATTCACAAAACTGTCAGTCACTTCTGGTCAAACAACAGCTTTGATAAGGATGGCAGCGTCCGCGATCTTCATCCTGGACCTTAAAGGCAAGGTAAGAGCGCGTGCACCTGTCAGAGAAAGGTCGTACAGTTTATACTCCCAGACAGTGGCACTTTATTTGAAACCTATATACTACAGATAATCGATGTTTATAGATCAGTTGCCAAAGTAAATTGTGTGTATTTACTCACTTGAAGGTTTCTAAAACTACTAATGATGTAAATATGGCACAAGATAGACACCTCACCCACACTCTAAAGTTAACAGCACTTTCACTGAAGGCAACTGCAATGTTAATGTTTCACATATTGCGTTTTTTTGTATATAAAAGTTATATTTAAAAAGTTAAAACAACAACAAAAAAATTATTTTGTGGACATAGTAAAAGAGCACCTCTGATGCTTCACATCAGTACCTTCTTATAATTTTAAATATTATTACAATTTAAAACTTTACTCTTTTATATATGAAAATATTTTGAAGTGTGATTTATTACTGTGATTGTGAAGCTGAATTTAATCAGTGTCACATAATCCTTCAGAAATCATTCAGATTAACATATTATTGTCAATGTTGAAACAAAGTGCTGCTTAAGTTTTTTTGTGGACACTGATTTTTTTTTCTTTTATGAATAGAAAGTTTAAAAGAGCATATATTTGAAATCTTTTGGAACATTATAAATGTCTTTACAGCCATTTTTTCAGTCAATGTAATGCATCCTTGCTGAATAATAGTACTAATTTCTTTCCTTTGCATTATAGTGTATCACAGTTTCCACATAAATATTAAGCACCAAAAAATAAATGAAATAAAATAATGAAAAATATTTCTTGAGCGCCAAATAATACTGGAATAAAGTCTGAAGGATCACGTGACAATAAGGACCTGGAGTAAAGGCTGCTGAAAATTCAAAAGCAAAATTAAAAGCAGTCATTCTAAACTAAATTGTAATAATATTTCACAATATTACGATTGTTTATGGTTTATTTAAAAAATGCAGCCTTGGTGAGTATACGAGACTTTAAAAAACATAACAAATGAATTATATATCAAGAGGTGTAAATATAAAGAGAAGCTCTGAACACATTTGTAAAATGTTGACAGTATAGTAGTGGGTGGATGGGAGTGTTTCCATGAAAACAGAGCCTCAGGGTCTCAGTGGAATGGATTACCCTCCAATATACCCCTGGATTTTGGCAGTGCTGATGAAAGCGGTCTTGTCTGTGCCCTAGAGCAATCCAATATCTCCATCTGAAGGAATACCTCAACACCAGCCACTTTAAAGTCAGACTTCACTGATCTATAAGTTTCACTGTATACACCCTGAATGTATCTGTCAGTGAACAAGTGACCAGGACTTAAAACATTTGATTGTATCTTGAAATGATTAATCTAAATATTTGTATAGATATTGTTTCATAGATCATACTGATTGAGCTGTTAACATATTCTCAGGCTGGTTCGAGTCAATGAAAACAAAGCTTTCCTTTTGGCCTGAGAATTTATTACAAAGTGTTTACTGCTTCTGAGGCCGCAAGGAATCCATTTCGCATGATGACTGAGGCCAAAACATCTTTAAGAAAAATAAAAGATTCGCTATGTTTACTGAGAGAACCTCAAGGTTTTCCAGAGTTTTTAAATGACCTTTTGCTTGTCGTATTAATATAGAACATGCTTTTATATGGCGTACACTCATGTGTAAGTGATGCAGTGGTGAAAAGGGTTCCTGTGGCTCAGTGGTAGAGCATTGCGTTAGCAGCGCAAAGGTTGTGGGTTCAATTCACAGGGAACACACATACTGACAAAAAAATAAATACATTTATAAGTCTCTTTGGATAAAAGCGTCTGCTAAATGCATAAATGTAAATGTGATGACAGAGCAGAATTGTGATACTCTGTTTAATGATAATCTTGGTGCTTTCAACTTTGTTTCCATCTCTAAGGTGCTCATATGTCGAAACTACATGGGCAATGTGGACACGAATCAGATTGACAACTTTATGACCATAATGATGAAGAGCGAGGATGAGGCAGATTTGTCACCAGTGGTTATTCACGGCTCTACCCACTTCCTCTGGATCAAGCACAGCAACCTCTACTGTATCCTCCATACGCTTACATCTAAATGTAAAAGTATAACATTTATTTGTCTTTATTATAAAATCACTTTATTTGTGAATATTTGTTGTCACAGTAACTGCTCTGCAAACGAGTAGTGTATTTACTACTTAACAGATTATACTCAGTGGTTGCAATAACAAAGAAGAATACCAATGCTGCTCTTGTATACTCCTTCCTGTACAAATTAGTGGAGGTAACTGTGTTTAATATATATCAACATGACAACGTATTACATAAAATCTTACGCAGCACAATCCTGTTGGCTGTATAAACATCAACACTTCCTCATTATAATATATCCTTACCAAATTTGTGTACATTTGATGTAGTAGTCTCGTATTAACCATTTGTTTGCAGGTGTTCACTGAATATTTCAAGTCACTGGAAGAAGAGAGTATTCGAGACAATTTTGTGACCGTATATGAGCTAATGGATGAAGTCATGGACTATGGGTTCCCTCAGACCACTGATAGCAAGATCTTACTAGAGTAAGTTCTGACAGACTTACCATTCAGCCACCACTGCTCAGAGAACAATGTTCATCGCTCACTAACAGCGCTATGAGGGGGTCATCATTCACTATTCAAGCTCAGAGCTATTCATAAGTCACGGTAGAAGCTTTGTGCAGAGGGCAGAGTTTGACAAAATGCTGTTATCTGTGATTTATAACGCTCATAAAGATGATTGGACCAGAGAAGTGCAATATACTGTCGTATCTAAGACTTTTTATGTCAAATTAGTTGAAAATTCATATTGAATAGCAATAACTGAAATATTTATGGCTGATAAATGATCCCTTTAAGCAGATGACAGCACTTTCTGGTCATTTACTTATTTAGAAGATTTAAAAGTATTAACTATAAACTAATTTAGCTACTTAAACATGTTTTATCCTTAAAGAAACGGAGAGTTCAAACATAAAAGTATAACATTTTAACTAAAGAATATAACAAAAGCACAATAGGCTAATTCTTTGTCTGGCAAAAAAAAAAAGGACAATTATATGTAAGTCAGTTCATAAACATGTTTCAGGTTTATAAGTGCTTCTCAGTTTGCTGGCACCCACTTAGCGGATAGCTAATTATTGCTAGCTCTCGCTGACAGCAACACAATACCCTGTCAGCTGGTGAAACTTGAGGTTAGAGCGCACACCACTGTTGCCAACTCTCGCGAGACAAACAAGCAACCGCAGCTTCAAAAACAAGCCCAATGTTTTTTTATGATTTATTATCATCAATATTATTTATTATCAATTATTTATTACCAATAAATGAGCCCGCAACATATTAAACTGAAATCAGTCTTTTATCTGAAAAGCAAAAACAGAAGCTATTTTACAAAAATTAGCAAACTGCAACAAAAGTGGGAACAAAACTCATCTCCAATCACATGTGAGCAGAATATGATTGGAGAGATGGAAAAGGAGAAAAGCACAAGAGCTTCAAAGGGGAGCTGTAACATTGTAGTTTTTATGTCCCAAGCCTTTACAGAAATATTACACTTGAAAAGCAATTGGTTACAATTTTTTTATATTTTAAAATGAAACAATGTGTTATTTGAACAATTACACCTTCTTGAGCCATCAATGTGGCAATATTTGTTTTTAATTAATTATAAAGAATTCCAAGCACCACAAAACTGCTCGTCTCCACAGCCATGTAGAGCGGGAAAGTGCTTTATTTTGAGGTCGAAAACAGGTTTTTCTACCATTTAAAATAAAATTATGTATACAATACTTTAAATAAATGACATAAAAACAAAATGCCAAATAAATATTATAGAAAAATATATATAAAAATATTATATTAAATTATAATATATTGTATTTAAAAGAAAATATAATATTATATAATATTATATATATATATATGTATATATATTTAAAAAATCATTAAGCTGTCATTTATGTGTATTCATGAAGTCAAAAGGTAATCTAATAATGGGGTCTAAATTTAAATAAACAAAAAAAGAAATACATTTTAAGACATCTTGCCATGCTATTCGAACCAAATGTGTTTACTCTTAGTATTAGGATATGACTACTTGTTTTTCCATTACAGCCTGTGATAATTAATACATTACAAAATCATTGTAAAAATTAGGCTACAAGAATGTCATCCCACTCCTCTACATCTACTTCTATCATGCTTGGATTACAGTGTCACGCGCCTTCTTTTTGAATGTGATTTTTCTCCAATGAGGGGGCGGAACATAGCCTATGGCAAATTACACTACGGCACTTATATTATTGCACTGGGTGGCTATTAACTCCGAGCAGACAGAGTGTCAATCAATGCATTGGAGAATATGGTGAACATAAATAAATAATCGAAGTTGCTTGTCAGATTTCCCTAACAAGCAACCATATTTTTTTAAATAAGCCCAAAAACTGCGACCTGGGATTTTTTTCACACAACTTTACAAAAAAAGAAGCCCAAAGTCGCGTATAATAAGCAGACTTGGCTACTGTGGCGCACACACATACACATCTACACTTCTCAGATCTTGTTCTCAAAACAACATTCTCGCAGAATCAATTTGGAAGGAATTAGGAAAGTTATTTAATGAATATTTAGGGGTTTGTTTTGGTGTATTTACTCAGATATTATAGTATGTGTGTAATGTTAGCATTCACATTCATTTCTATTCGCAGTTGTATGTATGATAGATGAAGGATTTGTGGTAAGGTAAACATTGCAGATATATAAGTGATGGAAATACAAAAAAAGAAAAACAAGGTTAGGTGTTTGTCAGCCGGTCTGTCTCAAGGGGCAGCCATGTTCTTCCCATGAGTTCTAATAAGCACCAGAGATCTGTTTACATACTCACTGAAGTGACTTGCTTCTCTAACTAGTGACAAATAATGATGCTGCTCATCATATTGATAATGGCTGACATGCACTGGTGGGCTCATATAATATCTAATCTTATTATGATAATTGTCATTTTCTTATGTTAGCATGTCCTGATGGCCTTCTTTCACTTCCACACCAGGTACATCACCCAACAGGGGCATAAGCTGGAGGTGGGAGCGCCACGGCCCCCAGCTACAGTAACCAATGCTGTGTCTTGGAGGTCAGAGGGCATCAAATACAGGAAAAACGAAGTCTTCATGGATGTCATTGAGTCTGTCAACCTATTGGTGAGATGATTTAAATATACTGTAGTGACAACATTCCTCAATCAGCCAATCAGATTATTGGGTTAGGGCTGGGGCTTCAACATCATTCTTTTAAACCTATGATTTTCTTATGACTCGAAGGGTTTTTAATGTTTTTAGAGGTTTTAGGACCAACAAAAGATGGTAATTCAGGAATACATTCTAATTAGTAAAATCAGTCATATAAGATGTGCCTCGTATTAATGTTAATTATTATATAATGCATCTATGCAATTAATACTCTTGAGCGATTAGACCTTATTGAATTTCAGCACATGACACTAGCGATCAAAATTTGGGGTCAATAATTTTCTTTTAAAAAAAAACATACTCTTTTATTCAGCAAGAATTATGTAATAAATGTATTGAAATTGAGAATAACGACTTCTACATTGTTTCAAATGATTTTTATAACATTCTATCAAAGTGTCCTGAAAAATATGTATCACAGTTTCCACAAAAATATTAGGCAGCACAATTATTTTTTAAAGATAATAAAGCACCAGCATATTAGAATGATTTCTTTAGGATTATATTTCATTAAAGACTAGAGTAATGGCTACTGAAAGTTTAGCTTTGCCAGGAATAAATTGCACTTTAAAATACATTAAAACCAAAAACAGTTCTTTTAAATTGTATAATATTTCTATTTTTGAATTGTATAATGTTATTTCACAATATTACTGTTTTTACTATATTTTTGTAAATAAATTGCAATAAATAACAATAGCGTAACAAGTAAATGTAACTTATATTATAGCGTAATATAAAAATGAGCATATTACTTTCCTTGTTGTGGAAAAAAAACACTTTCCACATACTGGATCAGATTTGCTTATTCAGTGCAGACATCAAACAGCCCACGCTATCGCTCCATCATCCTACTGTACCTTAGCCGACCTCCTTCATGTTCTCCAGGGTCAAGGGTTAGGTCTCCAGACTTCCTTAGATTGAGAGAGGGAGGAAGCAGCTGCCGTCTTTAAGTTCTTGTTGCCTTTCTTTTCTGCTTCTTAACTCTCAGCCCCCTGACTGGACTGGCTTTTGATGGATTCATTAGAGCTCCTCAGGGTCGGGGGGTCTAAACGCTGGCAGACAGTAGCACTGAGCAGCACCACTCTTCTGATTAAGAGCTAAATCACGTCTTATTGCTTTCTAATTCTGCATTGCTATTCATCCGTGCAGCTTTCTCGCTCTGGCTTTTTATTGTATCTGAGAGCCCTCAGAGGTATTGAATCGACGTGGACTTTTAGAAGTTTAGATCTACCTTCTGAGTCCAGCTTGTATGCTTTTAATATTTTACCTTAATATATTACATTCTCATATCCGTAGTTATCGCAGCATATTCAACCCTCTCTTTCTAAGAGCATTATGGCACAAAGCCCACAGTTACTGCCTTGCCCGACAGAGCGTAATAAATTGTAGATGGCAGTAATGGCGATGATGCAATCTAGCACCTTGCCACTCTTGATTGTGCTTTGCATTTATCTTCTCTGTTTTTGTCCGTTATAGGTCAGTGCTACAGGCAGTGTTCTGCGTAGCGAGATTCTGGGCAGCATCAAAATCAAAGTCGTTCTGTCAGGCATGCCTGAGTTAAGGCTCGGACTCAATGACAAAGCTCTCTTCGAGATCACAGGCCGTGAGTACACATATCCATCTTAAAAACTGAAATGTCACTTTTTGAAACAAAACAATAATAAGAATGTCAAAAGATAGAAATAAAGTAAAAAAAGTGCAGATAGTAACAAATCTTATTTTTCAAACTTAAAGGGGTCATATGATGCGATTTCATGTTTTCCTTTGTCTTTGGAGTGTTACAAGCTGTTTTGTGCATATATAAGATCTATATAAGGATTAAAGTCTCAAACCCAAAGAGATATTCTTTATAAACGTTAAGACTCATCCACGCCTTCCTAAAACAGCACATTCAAACACGCCCCCACATGTCTACGTCACGGTGTGGGAAGATTTGCATAACACCGCACAAATGTTTACGCAATGAAAGAAGGCGTAACTTTTATTCTCGCTGTAGTATTGTTGTTAATGCAGCCATGTCGTGGAGACGCTGTGTTTCGTTGTGAAAGCGAAAGTACTTTGTTTGGCCTTCCAAATGAATACATAACTAGAAATCAGTGGTTAAGTTATATTTAAAACACTGTTCCAGAACCGTACAACGCACATATTCGAGTGTGTGCAGCGCATTTTACGGAGGACTGTTTCCTGAACCTGGGAGAGAGTAGCCTACAATGTGAACACTATGAATGGCTGTGAACACTATAAAGTGGGGCAATTCCAATGTCGTAAGGACAGTCTGGTGCTTCTGACTCAAGTACGTTTCGATTTTTAAAGAATTTGCTACTGACTATTCAAAGTGCGAGTTTTGAGCAGTGTAGAGTAGTGCTTGTTTGGCATTTCTACGATCACAAATGCAGACATGGTGTTATGTTTACGCGGCGTGGCGCAATGCGTAAAAACACCGTATGAGTCATTATAATCAGTAATTATGTCCTCACTGGATGCAACAAATGCCTCGTTTAAACTGGGTTTTATTGTTTTTGTCTTGTCGCGCCGGGACACGGCATTACAATACGGTAAGGGGCGTAACATTTCCGTCACACGCTTGAGGTATTCGGCCAATCACAACGCACTGGATAGCTGGCCAATCAGAGCACACCTCGCTTCTCAGAACAAAAAGCTTTGTAAAAATCGCGCGTTTCAGAAAGGCGGAGCATAGAGGAGCAACAATAATGTACATTATGTGGAAAATAATGAACTGCGTAAACGCATTGCATTACACCAAATACACCAAATAATGTTATTTTTAGCAACGTCATATGACCCCTTTAAAAGGCTTATTTTCCCAAAATGTAGATTTTTAAGTATACTTAATATAGCAGATTAATTATATACTTTCTTAAGATAAGACTTGTCATAAACAGAAATTAACAAATGAACAGAAATCTCACCTTGAATGAGGACAACTCTGAAATAAATGAAAGCATGTTTCTGCATGTAAACCACAACATATATCAATCACAATTAAACCTGTTTACAAGATTGCAAGCTTAATATTTACCTGTTTTTCTGTCATTATTTCTCCATTTGCTTTTGGTGACACAAATGGTGACCAAAATGCTACATTTCAGTCTTAAATTGGCCTTGTATATTTATTTATGATTTTTTTCAAGTAGTGCAGAAAAAGACTCAATTTCAAGGGCTGCTAGTCAAGCAGTCAGTTGATTATCTTAACCTATTTTATAGTAAGCCTCTCTCTCCTTTGCACTTGTTAGGTGAATTCCATTATTCCGATTCTCTTGGTTAATCCCCACCCCAGGCCTAACCCAGCGGGTGTTAGTTTCACAGCAGGCCAGATTTCAGTTATCTATTCTGCATGTGCGGTATAAATGCACCTTGCATTCTAGAACAGGGGCGCTCTGGATTTACTCTACTACTGAAAGGGAATATATATCAAATTAATTGAGTGATGATCTTCTGTTCAAAATAAATAAATATAAGTTCCATCCTTCATTCTTGGCATTCATCCAGAAAATTGGAATATTAAAAAGGATAATCAAGTATTGATAGACATGCGCATTTTACATGCCAAAAGGCTCATTGCCATTTATTGGAAAAAGGCCTACCATAACTCATTGGTTAAGAGAAATATCTTCATGCATTGCAATGAAAAAGATAACCTATATGCTTAAGGGTAAAGAAGCTACATTTTAATTTTAAAGAAGCTAGTCATTTTTTTTTTATTATTTATTCAATGTACGGATATTAACAATATAATAGAGGATCAAAATTCTTGATTGGGTATTAAAATACATTTTAATGTGCATTATATTACCCCCTTACAACAGCTGTTGTTATTGTTTGCAATGGATTATTAAAGTCTAACTTCCAAAGTACAGACTGTATTAATCCTGATGTTGGTTTGTGCTATCACACTTTTTATGTATGAGCCCCTAGTGTTTTTTTTTTGTACATTGTAAGTGTCGTTACAGACACGGTATGTACATGTGTCAGTCTTGTAAATGTTTCAAGAAAATTTAATACAAAATTATATTCCAACCTTATAAATAGATGCATCTACTAACCAAGCTGTGCTGTGGTAGCTGATGACCTCCCCAACATTGTATAGACATACAAGCTACCCTTTCAGTTTACTTCTACAGGAAACAGTTTTATCAGATATGGTTTCAGGGAAGTGAAAAAGACATGGTTGTTTCCTGTGCCACTTCCCACTATAAAACTGAACTATAGCGCAGATTATTGTAAACACAGTGGAAGGTAGAAGGTGTCATACTGTTATTGCATCAGTTGAAGAAATGTCTATGTTCAGCTCAGCAGTAGAATGAGAATAAGACAAGTGAAACACTGCCCTCCACAGACTCAAGATTGAAAATGCAAGTTTTTATTATGGTGAAGATTCAGTAATAGGTCATTAAGTGGACAACAAAAATAGTATTTTCTGTTATAATATTAATGTTGATATGACACATTTTCTCATTATAAAGTGATCAGTTGCATTTTATTTGTATTCATTCATTCATTTTAACCCTGTGATGCATGGATTTTAAGTCACAAATGGAAGATTTGTGGAGTATTTTAATCTGTTATTTTAAAATTGTTTATACTATTATAATATTTATTAATATAATATATTAATATAATATTTAGATTTGATCATTTTAGTTTAAGTTATAATTATTTAGTTCTTTGGTCATTTTATATTTATTTTTATATAAAAAAAAATCTGATATTTATTTCAGTTTTAGTGATTTTAGTGCTTTAACTTCAACTTACATTTTATAAATTAGCTCCCAAGTCAACATTTTTAATCTAATATATATTTACTTTTAATTCTACTTTCAGTTAGCAGCAACTATTTTGAATAGTTTTCATTTACAAAAACTGAACTGATCAGGGACGATGAAGTACACACACACACACACACACACACACACACACACACACACACACACACACACACACACACACACACACACACACACACACACACACACACACACACACACACACACACACACACACACACACACACACACACACACACACACATACATATATATATATATACATTTGATACGTTATATAGAACATTATATAGAGTTATTGATGTATGAATTCAAACCTGCTATCTTTAGAGCACTTTTACAGCCGAGTCAAAAGATGTGTACCTAAAAGTTTATATCTGCTTCTGCACATCAACCACTTTCCCTGAAGCCTCTTGTCTGTGGACCCTGGGGAGCCAATCAGAGAGCTATAAGAGAGCATCCTAACCCCTCTCCGACCTTTAGTCCCCGCGGTTGATGTCATCAGTAGGTGCTGCAGCGGCTCCCAGCAGGTCTCATCTGCGGCAGAGGTCACAGACACACAGAGCTTTTTATCTGACCTCTGTGTTCCAGCTCAAACCTCTGAGAGCTCTTTCATGTTCCACTGTAAATGTCACTCCTGGATGGAGCGGAATACATTCATAAATTTAAAGGGAGGCTCACACACGCACACATTGCTGCTGTGAGTGTGCTGCTGAAATCCCACAGCTCTCTGGTATTAGTGAGTGTTGTGGCTCAGAGGCCCTGAGTCATTAAGAAGCTCGTCTGTAGTCACTGCCTTTCCCTTTGCTGAGGTCAAACAAATAAACTACCTCCACACTTACCTGGGTGCACAGAAGTGCTATTGTTGGCAATTTCCAGGAAACACATTACGCTCTGTGTGTGAATATGTGATGTGTGTGCAGCTTTCAACTTGATTAACTAGCTTTACACTCATTATAATCATCAGTGACCGCTTTTCTTATATTCTAATTCACCCCGCTCTCACTGGGCTTCTGTTTCGCTTTCTCTCAGGAGAGAAGAGCAAGTCTGTGGAGCTGGAAGATGTGAAATTTCATCAGTGTGTGCGTCTCTCTCGCTTTGAGAACGAGAGGACTATCTCTTTCATCCCGCCTGATGGAGAATCGGAACTAATGTCTTACAGACTCAACACCACGGTCAGTGCTGCATGTATAAAACTCTCCGATCAACGTTCAGACATATTTGGTCAAATTGGTAATTTAATTACCAATTTATTATTAATTTAATTTATTGGTAATTTTGTCATGGTAATTTAGAACAAAGTTTATGTGATTAATTCATGTGTTTACTTACTGATTGATTTGTAACATAGTTAAGTATTTTTAGTTTTTTTTGTGCCGTTGTAATGATGGGGTCTCAGTGAGCTTTGTTTAAATAAAAACATAGAAGAATCAAAGAACGTGGATATGATGAGAAAACAAGACAAGAACTTCAAAGTAGAAAACATGCAAAGAATTTGAAATGAAAAGACAAAAACAAGAAACAAAGGTTATGTTTTGAAATGCACTAGCATACTGTTTTACTTTTATTATTTCTGTAGTATATACTATGCATACTGTGAAAAGCATTTACATTTATATTCCACTTCCAGTGTGAGGAAATTAATTGGAAGTAGTTACAACATTTTTTTTGACTAATAAATCTTTTTTTTTTACTAATCATTTTGCTTATAGTTTAAAGTTTATACAAAATCGTATTCAAATGGAAATGTTTTTTATGTTAAAGATATATGATGCTATATATACACTACCTTTCAAAAGTTTGGGGTCATTAAGATTTTTTATGTTTTGAAGGAAGGTTTCTTTTTACTCTCGAGGGCTGCATTTATTTGATCAGAAATACAGTTACATCTGTAAGATTGTGAAATATTATTTATTTTATGTTATTTATTTTTTGATGAATTGAAAATTCAGATGAACAACATTTATTTGAAATGGAAGGGTTCCTTGACAAAAGTATTAATTTATGTTAATTTCTATTAAGTATTAATAAACAAAGCTATTAATTTCTTTAAAAAAAATAAATAATATATATATATATTATATATATATATATGTAAAATATAAATAAATACATGAATAAATTGTACTGACCCCAGGCTGTGGAATGGAATAATTGAAATGTATTTTTAACATTATAATTATTTTTACTGTCACTTTCAAACATAAATTCATATATGTGTGTACACACACACACACACACACACACACACACACACACACACACACACACACACACACACACACACACACACACACACACACACACACACACACACACACACACACACACACACACACACACACACACACACACACACACACACACACACACACACACACACACACACACGTAAATGTAAATAAATAAATAATTATTTTCTCTGTCACTCCTGTGTTCTGACAGGTGAAGCCTCTAATATGGATTGAGAGCGTAATAGAGAAGTTCTCTCACAGTCGAGTAGAGATCAAGGTTAAGGTAGAGCTGCACACATACACACAATCTACACACTCCACCGACTCTTGCTTTTCCTCCTCCAGCACACTCCTTGCTTTCAGTAATTAGCTTTCAGGCTTCTGTCCTGGGGAATGGCTGCGAGTTTACCTGAGCTGTGTCCAAAGACTTGTCAGATTCTTACATAAACCTGCTTTGTCCTATTGCCCTTGCCATACTAAAACTTTAGTTTCTGAAAGTGTAGCTTTGGAAGTTTTACTTGGGGTGCGAAGTTGTGCTATAGTTCCTCCATCTGCTCTCCAGGCCCGCAGTCAGTTCAAGACCCGCTCCACTGCCAACAATGTGTCCATCTTAGTTCCTGTTCCCAGTGACGCCGACTCCCCCAAATTTAAGACCACCACGGGCCAGGCTAAATGGGTTCCTGAGAAGAGTGCTGTTGAATGGAACATCAAGTCCTTCCCTGTACGTACCATGCATGCTTTACTTATGTTTTTCAAGATGTTTGAAATCTTTGTGGCAAATAACTAACATTCAGATTTCTGAAAATCGTATTTTGAAATTTAAAAAACAACAACAAATCAACCAAATTGTTGGTGATTTCAGGAAGACCACCAAAGCAAATATAAGTCCTCCCAAAAATATTGCTATTACTGGCAATAAAATAATTAAATATTGAGTTTAAATATGTATTGCTATTTTGTTGTTGTATATATTTTTATTCATTTTGTTTTTATTTTATTAGTTGTATTTTTTCAGTTTATATATTGCTAGTGAATTTTTGTTGTATACATTTTACATTTTTTTTATTATTTATGTCTTGTTTTACATTATTTATTTTTTTGTCATTTTTGTTTATTTCTTTCCCTTTCCTCTTCAAGTAAAGGCAAAATCCCATATATAGTATAGAACATGTATACAAAATATAAACACTTTTTTTGCTAAAGGAGCATGCATACAAAATATACAGAATAAAGTGTTTGCCAAAAAAGGAACCTTTTTTATTTAGTCATAAATAGGACATCAAAAGTAGTATAAGCCAAAACGTACTGATCTTATAATTCCGTGCTTTATTATTTAGTCTAGTTAGTGGTAAAACCAGCTTTTTTATTATTATTATATATATATTTATATATATTTAAGAATACATACTATCTAAACCAGGGGTGTCAAACTCAGTTCCTGGAGGGCCGCAGCCCTGCAGAGTTTTGTTCCAACTCTGCTCCATCACACAAACCATGTAGTTTTCAAATAAGCTTAAAGGACTTGATTAGCTGGATCAGGTGTTTAATTAGGGTTGCATCTAAACTCTGCAGGAACTGAGTTTGACACCCCTGATCTAAACCTAAGAATACACACATGTGGGACATTTAGTCAAGAATATTTTTCCAATCCTGATGACATCATGTGCGTTTCAGGATTGAAAGGCCGTGAATCGGTTCTGGAGTTTTGTGCTGTTGCAAGCCTTGTAGAGGCAGGAAAGTTTGTATCGCCCACTTAGGAATATGACTCACAAGACTCATTTAGAACTGAACTGTTAATTGGGACTTACGACTGAAGTGATGATTGTTGCAGTGTTAATTAGACAGTTAGATGTGTCAGAAACTAATGATGTGTCTTTACTTGTTGAAGGGCGGGAAAGAGTTCATGATGCGAGCTCATTTTGGACTGCCAAGTGTGGAAAGTAAAGAACTCGAGGCCAAGCCACCAATCACAGTGAAGTTTGAGATTCCTTACTTCACAGTGTCAGGCATTCAGGTGCGGCAAAACACTTATTTGCCTCAAAAAATACTTTGATAATGGTCACGATGCAGTTTTTTTTTTAATTATTTTGTTTGTGTGTGGTAACAAACACAGGTGCGATACTTGAAGATTATCGAGAAGAGCGGATATCAGGCATTACCGTGGGTGCGTTATATTACTCAGAGTGGAGGTGAGACATATTCAGAAATTCCCTCACGCTTACTCCAATATCATTCTGATATAAAGTTTACCTTCACCCTGCATTAAAAGTTCAGTGAACATGAGCCTTACTCTGCACACACACACACACACACACACACACACACACACACACACACACACACACACACACACACACACACACACACACACACACACACACACACACACACACACACACACACACACACACACACACACAGCACACACACACACACACTCGCACACACAACACACACACACACACACACACACACACACTCAGCCACACACACACACACACACACACACACACACACACACACACACACACACACACACACACACACACACACACACACACACACACACAGTTTGAAATAGTGTAGACTATCAGTTTTCCATTTGCATCAGTGACACCAGAGGAGACAGAGTCACTCTAATCCCTCAGCCCTGTTCACTTATTCATAAGAAATGCAAAGCAGACATTAAATCTTAAACCACAATGGAATTCTTCAGATATATCCAAACATCCAAATGTCAATAACATATTCAAATGCCTTCAGTTAAACTTTTATGCACTCGTTATTTTATATATACAGTTTATTAGTTGTACTTTCTGACTTTGCTTGAACATTTTTGGCAGATTATCAACTGAGGACCAACTGAGCGAGGACAGCGCCTGTGTATGTTGTGTGTTCTGTCTGTCCTTTTTCATCTGTGAGACAGCTACTGCTTTCCACACAGCAGTTGGACTGCTATGGCTTTTATCTGAGATCAGGTTTTACAAATTAAACAAGGAAGTCAGACGCAAAGTTCCTGAGAAACCGCTATGAAACAATTGATTTTGGATTATAATCCAAAGGTTGTTACAGAAACATCCTAGAATCTAACCTATACATTTTCTATTTAAAAAATATATTTTCATCCTCATGTTGTTCCAAGCCTGTATGCATTCTTTCTTTTATTTAAACACAAAAGAATCCCTTCATACCGTGAAAGTCAGTATGATTTAATGTTGTTATTGTTTTGGACCCCATTTACTTTCATTGTATGGACAAAGTGGTTCAAACAATTAAAATAACATATTTTGTATTCCACAAACAAAAAAAGAAAAACAGACAAGTTCATGGTTTTTAGCATTAACCATACTTAGATCTATAATCATAAAAAATGCATTACTTGAAATAAACTAAAATATTAACTGATAAAATAAATAAAAACATATTTTATTTTAAGAAGTTTAAGTTGAAGTACTAAAATAACTAAAATTAAATAAACTGAAACTTAATAAAACGATATAAAATGAATAAAAATTACCAAAACACACAACAAAATTAGTAAACAAAAAAAACATATAAATATAATGAGGAAATTCAAAATATTAAAGCTATAATAGTATATCAATGACTACATTTATATCCACCTTCACATGACATTTAAACAATGTTGTGATTAATCTTCACTTGATGTACACACAATACTTTGGTCAAATTGATTAAGCTCATAATTGTAGCAACAATAATTGGGTCCCACTTTATATTAGGTGGCCTTAACTACTACTGTATGTACTTACATTTAAATTAATTGTGATACAATGCACTTATTGTGTACATACATGTTTTTACATTGTACTTAATGTTTTAAAAATACCTGCACGTAAATTACATCTGTAATTAATTTCTGTAATTACATTTATAGTTAAACTGTTGACCCATCCCTTACCTTAACCTACTCTTAAACCTACCCATACCCACCAAACCTGTCCCTAACCTTACCCATATCCCACCTCAATAGCAGCAAACGTGTTTTGCAATACAATATGAACACAATAAGTACATTACTTATTTTTTTATGCAAGTACATAGTAGTTAAGGCCACCTAATATAAAGTGGGACCTTGGACATTTTTGGTGCACATGTAAATGTAGTCAGTGATACTAAAATAGCACTGTGCAGATTTGGAACGACATGAGTATTTTTTTTTTTCACTTTTATTCATATTATCTTTTTAACTTGTCAGATGTTCACTTAAGCTGCTTATTTTCATTTCTGCTGTAGGTGGCGGGACTATCTCTCAGTGTAATATTATGATCTTATGTCTGTAGAGCTGTAAACATAACCACAGGCCTAATGAAATGAATACCTTGTGCTCAAAATCAATGATTAATAAGGCAGCGCACTGTTAGGACACCACTGTAACACTATATTTTCACCAGAGTGGCCCGTATCTTTGTCTTTGGTTTGGTTTGTTTGTGCTCACTCAAAATACCATGAATGCCAACACACTTTTAAAGGTAGAATGAAAAGTGCAAATGCTTAATAACATTACCATGAACCATTCAGCAAATAACTCAGCTGCATGTTGATGCTGCATTAATTATGATTGCGTTTATTTCTTTAATTCACAGCGGTCAACACATCTGATCACACATCATTTTTTTGTATGTCATTGTAAGTGTTCACACTAGGAAAATCCTCTCAGATTTTCTTTCATTCAGCATGCATTGCACCACTTGTTTTATCAGTGTGTGTGTGTGTGTGTGTGTGTGTGTGTGTGTGTGTGGAATACTGTCTGCCACCTCTGCAGAGGCAGCAGAATTATTTGTCACGTCAAAATGGCTTCCTCCCTCATTTATTTACCAAAGGTCAATGGCGTGACAACATCTGATATTTATTTCACACTGAATATGAAATATGTATTTTTGATCTTTTTCTATTGACAACATTTTTGCTCAATACTGTACTAAAGGTCATTGTGAGAAAATAAATGGACGTTTGTTTTGGCAAGCGTTTTTGTGATTATTTTCTGTGCTGTATGGAAATGCTTATTTTTGGTTTATTTACCTATGCATATCCAAGCTATTGAAATAAATTGCTGTTTTATGCAGGGGTATGAGTAAATGGATCAAATGTTTTCTTTTTCAATCATCCATGAATATGGGTGTTGTATGCATTGCTATTTTTGCTCGCCTTCGTTCTTATCAGTCTTAACACACGACAGGCCAATAGTTGGGTGACAATGGGTCACAGAGTCAGCTATTGTTTGCGTGGTGACTGAGCAGATATTGCACAATAGCCGGCTTGTTGTGGGTGAGAACAGGCATTGCACAACACCACCCAGCCCATGATAACGGTCCCTCAGCCCATTACTGGCCCATTGAGAAATGACTTCTGTCTTCACAGGACGGGCTATGGATGAATGACTCAGCTGCACAGTTTCTCACACATGCAAAAAGGACCAAACTGAAACATTTTAACAAGCCAGTAGCTTTCTGTTATTTCTAGATTCTTTTTTTAACCAAAAAATAACACTTAGTAGTGTTTTGGAAAATCAAATTATTGCATTGCAAAAAGAGAACACAAAAAATCTTACTTTATGATGACTCTTTAAACCAAATCCAGACTGTGGTGACCTCAACACGTATTTGGACACCTAATGCATGAATGCCAGTGCATATGAAACTAAATAATAATCAAAGTAGCATATGCAATCAAATGTCCTTGACCTATTCTTCAAGTTCACTTATCTGAGCAACTTTTGCAATGAATTGTAACCATTTTGTTCCAGGATAATTTTTAGTGGATGTTGAAGTCAGGGTACGTCCACAATAGAGTTTTTTAAGCATTTTCCAGAACTTACTGAGACATATGTAAACCCTTAAATCACCTTGCTGCGTTGACTTAAAATGTCATAAGATACAATTATATACATACTATTTTTTGCACAATCATTGTATCCAAAATATCTCACCATTCACTGGTGCATGCAGGTTACACTTAAAATAGCCATTTAATGTATGGTCTAAAATGCAACTGTCATCAGCTGTTTTGCTAGAGGACAGCAATTGCAAGTATATAGTCTCCTTTGCAGGAGAAGATTGTACAAAGTAACATTTATGTTTTGTATCACTATGAAATAGAATAGCATGCACAACAATGCCAGCAGGACCTTATATAAAGATACATTTTCACTATACAAAAACGTAGATAATATTTTTTTAAAGTTAGCTTCTCAATTGAAGGTTGCTTTGGATAAAAGTGTCTGCTAAATGAATAAATGTAAATCCAGATTAAATTGGACGTATCAGTTCCCTTTAAGTTCACACAGGTCAGGTGTCCTACCAGAGTAACCACAGGTGTAGCTCATTGCATTTACTGGGAACATAGTCTGCTAAGGTAAGTGTCACAATACCTTTTTTAATAATTGTATTTTATAATTTTAAACCTTCTAAACCTCTTTTGGCTGAATGGTTTGTGTGAAACGTGTGATTGAAATGTTTTCAGATGCCACTTGGTTTGATATTCAGCTATGAAATATACTGACATTCACATATATATTAAACGCATCCAAAGTTTTATATTGCTGCCTGCTTTTCCAAAGTCATTTCTCCAAAGTTGTCAAGACAGAGCCTGAATGTTTGTTTATTATGCGTACAAATTGAAATAGATTTCCACTAAATGGCTACAACCTGCCATCTGTTTATCTCCATCTGTTTGTGAATGTTTTTCATAAGCTCTCCAGAACAAAATACCGATGTGGCGAGGGGGGCGTGGGAAGGCGGAGCGCACTAAGGGGAGAGCGGGTTCTGAGACGAGTGGGGAAACGGTGGGCAAGTGAATAACTGCTAACGGCTGTATCTGCTTTCAGTGATTGTCGGAGAGGCTTATAAGAACCCCGCCGGCCTCCAGGGGGGGACGGAGAGCCTGGCGCCCAGAGAGAGAGAGATCCACAGCAGAAGAAGAGAACTACCCCGGAAAGCGAGCGGCGAAGAAGAGAGCGCTCGCTGATTTGTTTATGTTTGGTTTTCTGTTTTATTTTGGTTTAATAAACCCCGTTTGTGGCTCGTCACCCCTGACTTCCTCGTCTTCCTTCCCTCCCCGAAACGAACCTTGTTACACTGGTGCCGAAACCCGGGACGAGGAAGCCGGCACGCCAGCATGCAACCCGCCAGCCCCACACCACTTGCGGATCTGATCCAATCGCTCGCGGGTCTTCATCAGGCCCAGCACCAGGCGCTGTTGGATATGAAGCTGGAGCAGGAGGATCGCTTCCGGCTCCTAATCCAGGCGCAGGATGAAGACCGGCGGGCCGTCCGGAGCTTGCTAGGTCGGGAGGAACCCCCCGTCGCAGCACCATCAATCGCCCACGTCCCGCTGATGCGAATGGGTCCCCACGACGACCCGGAGGCCTTCGTGGACTTGTTCGAGAGGACAGCGGAGGCGTGTGGCTGGCCGCGCACCCAGTGGCCGGTGCGCCTGATTCCCCTGCTGACGGGGGAGGCACAGGTGGCAGCCCAACAGCTGCCTGTGGCAAACCTCCTGGCCTATGAAGACCTCAAACGGGCCATCCTGCAACGCGTCGGCCGAAACCCTGAGCAGCATCGTCAGCGCTTCCGCTCCCTGGATCTAGGGGAGTGCGGCCGACCGTTTGTGATGGCTCAGCAGCTCCGGGACGCGTGCCGCAAGTGGCTCATGGCCGAGCCCCGCGACGTCGAGGGAGTGATCGACCTGGTGGTACTGGAGCAGTTCGTCGGTCGACTACCCCGGCGGACGGCCGAGTGGGTCCAGTGCCACCGCCCGGCGTCGCTGGCACAGGCCATCCAGCTGGCGGAGGATCATCTGGCGGCGTGCCCTGGGGTCGGCGAGCCCCGGCCTCATCAGTCTCTCTCTCTCTCTTCTCTTCCCCCTTCTCCCTCTCTCTCTCGCCCTGTCCCCGCTCCCAGGTCGCGGCTGCTGGGGGCCCCTCGAGCCCCACCACGGAGTGGGAACGGCCAGCCCGATCGCTACCCCCGGCGTGGGGGGCGGCCGGAGGCCCCGACTTTTCCATCCTACCCTCTCCGGCAATCCCTTGCTCACCCTTCTGCCGCTGGGGCGGCGGTAAGGCCTGGGCCGGCCTGCTGGAGATGCGGGGATCCCGGGCATTTCCAGGACCACTGTCCTATGATGGAGGTGGGACTGCTGGTCCGGGTCCCCGACTCCCCGGGGGCTGCCCCCGATCAAGCCGGGCAGTACCAGATACCTGTGAGTATCAAGGGGGGTACATATCAGGCCTTGGTGGATTCGGGCTGTAACCAAACCTCCATCCATCAAAGCCTGATACAGCAGAGGGCGTTGGATACGGGCCGCAAGGTTAAGGTGAGGTGTGTGCACGGTGACATGGCGGATTACCCCTTAGTGCCGGTAGCCATTAAATTTCGGGGAAAAATACATAGAATGGAGGTGGCGGTTAATTCCCACCTCAAGCATCCGCTGATTTTGGGACCGATTGGCCAGCGTTCACGCAATTGTTGGGGATACTATGTTCGGATGCTTCTTGGCAGAAGGGGCGGGGTCAGGAAGAGGCGGCCGCTCGGGCTGGAGAAGCGCTAGCGGACCCGTCCCCGCCTGCCCCGGAGGAAACGAGAGCCAGCGAGGGGGTGAAAGCCCCGGAGCTGGACGACTTTCCTCTGGAGCAGTCGCGGGATGAGACGCTCAAAAACGCGTATGATCGGGTCTGCTCCGTTGATGGGCAGCTTCTCCAGCCGGACGTTCCCCTCTCCTTCCCTTATTTTTCCCTCATTAAAGAGAGGTTGTATCGGGTAAGCCAGGATGCCCAGTCAAAGGAGATAACAACCCAGCTTTTAGTCCCTATGAGCCGCCGGGAAATGTTATTCCAGGCGGCGCACTGCACTCCCATGGCCGGTCACTTGGGGGAGACAAAGACACGTGAACGTCTCATGGCCCGATTCTTTGGGCGGGGCATTCACGGGAACGTCCGGGGTGGTGTGGCGGCGTGAAGTGAATGTCAGTTGTAAACCCCCCGGCCACCGCCAAAGCGCGCCCTTGCGCCATTAACTGATGAGGTCCCCTTCGAACGAATTGGCATGGACCTCATCGGGCCATTAGAGCGTTCCGCACGCGGATACCGCTTTGCATTAGTTCTGGTGGATTATGCAACGCGTTATCCGGAAGCAGTGCCTCTGCGCTCCATCTCCGCAAAGAGTGTAGCCGAGGCACTGTTCCGAATTATCTCCCGCGTGGGAATCCCGAAAGAGATTCTCACGGATCAGGGCACGGCGTTTATGTCACGTACGTTACAACGAACTATTACGGGCTATTGGGCATTAAATCGATTCGTACCAGCGTCTATCACCCACAAACAGATGGCTTGGTCGAACGATTTAATCGCACATTGAAAACCATGGTGCGTAAATTCGTAAAAGAGGACGCCAAAAATTGGGACAAATGGCTCGAGCCCCTGTTGTTCGCGGTGCGGGAGGTCCCCCAAGCCTCCACTGGGTTTTCCCCCCCGTTCGAGCTCCTGTATGGTCGCCAGCCCCGCGGGGTGCTGGACGTCATCAAGGAGACTTGGGAGGAGGGGCCTTCAAACAGCCGTAGCGAAATTCAATACGTCATGGACCTCCGAGCAAAACTCCACACATTGGGGCGGCTCTCGATGGAGAATTTGCTCCAGGCCCAGGACCGACAAACACGGCTGTACAACAGGGGCACTCGGCTGCGACAATTTTCACCGGGAGATATGGTGCTTGTGTTACTTCCGACGTCTAGTTCTAAATTACTCGCGAAGTGGCAAGGGCCCTTTGTGGTCACACGGCGAGTGGGGGAGCTCGATTACGAAGTCAAGCGAACGGATAGGGGCGGTGCATCGCAGATCTACCACCTCAACCTCCTAAAACGCTGGAATGAGGGGGCGTCGGTGGGGTTAGCTGCGGTTGTTTCGAACGAGGAGGATCTCGGACCAGAAGCGGCTATCCAGCACAATCCGCTCGCTCTGGTCTCCGGGGGGGACCACCTCTCGCCGCAGCAACTCACCGACGTAGCTCAGGTACAAGCGGAGTTTTCGGATGTTTTCTCGCCCCTGCCCGGTCGCACGGATCTCGTACAGCACCGCATCGAAACGCTCCCCGGGGAGGTGGCGCGCAGCCGGCCCTATCGCCTGCCCGAACACAAGAAAAATGTGGTGAGGGAAGAGCTAAAGGCGATGCTAGACTTGGGGGTAATAGAAGAATCGCATAGCGACTGGGCGAGCCCGATTGTATTAGTCCCTAAAACGGATGGCTCGGTCCGGTTCTGTGTCGACTACCGGAAGGTGAATGCAGTGTCGAAATTCGATGCTTATCCAATGCCCCGAGTTGACGAGCTGCTTGATCGGTTAGGTACAGCGCGCTTTTATTCGACACTGGATTTGACGAAAGGTTATTGGCAGATCCCCTTGTCGCCCTTATCCAAGGAAAAAACAGCCTTCACCACGCCGTTCGGATTACACCAGTTCGTAACACTTCCGTTCGGTCTGTTTGGGGCTCCCGCGACCTTTCAGCGCCTCATGGACAAAGTCCTCCGGCCACACAGCGCGTATGCCGCTGCCTATCTGGATGATATCATCATCCATAGCAATGATTGGCAGCGGCATATGGAACATCTCCGCGCGGTCCTAAAGGCGCTGAGGGGGGCGGGGCTCACGGCGAACCCGCGGAAGTGTGCAATTGGGCGGGTGGAGGTACGGTATCTGGGCTTCCACTTGGGGCACGGGCAGGTGCGTCCCCAAATTGATAAGACGGCTGCAGTTGCGGCCTGCCCGAGTCCTAAGACCAAAAAGGAGGTGAGACAGTTCCTGGGGCTGGCGGGATACTATAGGAGGTTTATCCCTAATTTTTCGGACCTCACCAGCCCGCTGACTGATCTCACTAAAAAGGAAGCACCCGACCCGGTCCAGTGGACGGAGCTGTGCCAACAGGCCCTAACCCAGGTGAAGGCTGCCCTCTGCGGCGGCCCGCTCCTGCACTCTCCTAACTTTGCGATCCCCTTTGTGTTACAGACAGACGCGTCGGACAGGGGGCTGGGTGCCGTCCTGGCCCAGGTGGTTGAGGGAGAGGAACGGCCGGTGCTGTATCTAAGTCGGAAGCTCTCCAATAGAGAGACTAGATACAGCACCATTGAAAAAGAATGCCTCGCCATCCGGTGGGCCGTCCTCACCCTTCGCTATTACCTCCTGGGTCGGGAATTCACCCTCTGTTCGGACCACGCGCCCCTCCAGTGGCTCCACCGCATGAAGGATACCAACGCGCGGATCACCCGTTGGTATCTAGCTTTACAGCCGTTTAAGTTCAAGGTGGTCCACAGGCCGGGGGCACAGATGGCGGTAGCCGACTTCCTCTCCAGGAATGGGGGGGGGGGGCTGCAGGCCGGAGGGCTCCCCGGCCTGAGACGGGCGGTGGGGGTATGTGGCGAGGGGGGCGTGGGAAGGCGGAGCGCACTAAGGGGAGAGCGGGTTCTGAGACGAGTGGGGAAACGGTGGGCAAGTGAATAACTGCTAACGGCTGTATCTGCTTTCAGTGATTGTCGGAGAGGCTTATAAGAACCCCGCCGGCCTCCAGGGGGGGACGGAGAGCCTGGCGCCCAGAGAGAGAGAGATCCACAGCAGAAGAAGAGAACTACCCCGGAAAGCGAGCGGCGAAGAAGAGAGCGCTCGCTGATTTGTTTATGTTTGGTTTTCTGTTTTATTTTGGTTTAATAAACCCCGTTTGTGGCTCGTCACCCCTGACTTCCTCGTCTTCCTTCCCTCCCCGAAACGAACCTTGTTACACCGATAATTTGCATCAAAGTGTAGATCAGCTTCCCTGTTCCTACAAAGAAAAATATCCCTCTTTCAATTAGAAACATTTACAATAAAACACACACCCCAATAAATTCAAAATGTGTTCACATCCTGCAGACTGACATTCTGATCCTTTATTTGATCCATAGAATTGCCTGCACAGGTTGTAGTATAAATTCACACACAGGTGAATTCAACTGACACAGACAGTCAATGTGCGCTCCTGAAAATCTGAAGACATCCCAAAATGGACAATACCTTGGTATGCTCACCATTGCCCACATAAATAAAGCAGTCAAGGACACACACATATTGTCCAATAGCGTTGGAGATAAAGCAGCATGTTTTACCTAAAATCAATTAAAAATCAAACTTTAAATTGCTTTTGTGCTTTTTCAGAACTTTTAACTGTACTTTATTGGAGTGATGCATGTAAAAGCTGAATGTTTGTGCTTAAATGTTTAATACAAAATGTAATTGTAAATGTCACATATGATTTGTGACTAGTTTAATGGGTGCAAAGTATCAGTGAGGGTATTGTTTTTTTCATCTCAGTTCTTGTTAAAAGAACTGTAAAAGAAGGACATTTTGATGTAGTCACATTTATATCAGACGAGCCAGACTTGAAGCAGTCTCTCTTCTTGTCTGCATCTGGCCTGAAATGCTGAAGATTCCCATTGTCCTCTCCCACCGTCTCTGTCCCGGTCCTGACCTCTCAAAGAGGAAAACTACTGCGGCATAAATCCCGACCACTAACACCGTAAAACTCCCACCAACCAGCATCACCATCCCGGATATATACATGTCATTCAGTGCTTTCCCAGGTTTGGGCATGTGGTAGGACAGGGCCACATCCAGCAGGACAGCTCCACAAATGAGCAGAGAGATCCCTGTGATCAACATGATGAGGACGTCAGATAAACCGCCGCTTTTTAGCATGTTGATTCGCCGCCTGCTGCGCACGCAATTCATGTCCTGGACAGCAGAACTCAGCAACTGCTTGAGGAGGACGGCCAGAGCGAGAAGGCAAAGAACAGTTCCGGCGCCCAGTCGCCACTCACTGGAAATGCTGGTGGTGGTGGAAAGGAGGCCTACGCCGCCCAGGCCGCAACCTAAGATCAAGGCCACTGAAGCACAGTAGCATAAGAAGGATTTGCGTGGCTCGTTGAACCACCAGAGCTCCACCTGCTCCTCCAGGAGGTTCTGCTGGATGCGAGCCGGGTCAGGATGAAGGTGGCCCTGAGGAGGGGAATAGTCCTCTAGTTCTGGCATGATGTTCGCCGCTAATGGTGCTTAAGACAGGCCCCAGCTGTGAGAGGACACTTGGTTAGAGTTCCTGGAGAAAACAAGTTGGAAATTAGGTAAGAAGATGCCATGTGTGCAGATATACATTTAAATTATTATATAAAAAAGCAAATGTGATGTCACATTAAAAATCTATGTAGAAATATGTTTATTTCACACTTCATAACTGAATATTTTATTATTTGTATCACTTAAATACTATAATATATCAATGCAAAATACTTGAACATATAAATCTGCTTTTGTACCCTACATTGCATACCGATAACAAAAATACAAATATGAAAAAGTAGTCAAATAA
The DNA here is from genome assembly GCA_027422405.1 of Ptychobarbus kaznakovi. Taxonomy (NCBI): domain Eukaryota; kingdom Metazoa; phylum Chordata; class Actinopteri; order Cypriniformes; family Cyprinidae; genus Ptychobarbus; species Ptychobarbus kaznakovi. The sequence goes on along the minus strand of CM049800.1, from coordinate 11,061,575 downwards.
AATAAATGGCCACATGCTTAATTAAATCACATGTCAGCAGGGTTAGCCATGCTATGAGGATAACACTCATCACCAAAATAAAGCATTATCTAAATAACAAATTATAACATTACAATAACTTTTGTGTACACAACTGATTATGAAAGTAATAATGAAATATTTATAATTATTTATATAAAAATGGGACATCACACAGGGACTCATAGAGATGTCTTTTTACTATTTTTTTATCCATGAATTTAATATCGCAATTCATACTTTTACTTCTACAAAGTAATTTATATAATGTGTGTGTGTGTGTGTGTACATTTTGGTTTTAGGTTAACTTTGATGAAAGGTTTTGATCCACTTCAAATGTATAGTGTATATAAGAAAAATATATCAATATGGTGAATAGTTTGTACTGTTACTGAAATACCTGTATGTTTTGTTTGTTTGGACAACAGATTTTTCAATGAAAAAACAAATCATCTGTGACTCGACTGGACTGACCACATCATTATCAAAGATGCATTTTATAAGTTCCATCCAAAATTAGCTCAATTTGGCTTGAAAAACCAAGGGGTAAAAATGCCTTCAATGTCACCGAACAAAACCGCAAAATAAGGTATGTTAATCTGCACATCACTCTCCCACTCCCCAAAATATGCAAAGTTCAACAAAATGTTGCAAATATTATGTAAATTATTCAGGAGGGTTTTAAAACAGCATTTTGGAGTCAGACCAAGCTGCTTAATGGCTAATACACCACTTTATTAATAAAGCTGTTCTTAAAATCAATTCATGATGTGGTCAAACAATGAACACACGGTTTAATTGAAACTTGTGTTTAATCTAAAGCTGGTTAATGTGGCTGGGGACGATCATGTGGATGTGTGTGGAGAGAGAATAAAGATTGTAAGTAGTGTGAGAAGACAATTTGCCTTCTGCTCAGGGGCTCAGGCATTAATTCCTTTACAAATGGCCTGTCTCTGTGGTCCCTGTGACCCTCAAGGTTGCAGGACAGACAGCTTGTCTTTACAATCCCGTAAGTGGCTTTGCCTTCACAGTCAGCACTGCTGCACCAGCAAACTGCATCTGCTCCTCAACTACATTGCATACATTATAATAAAGGACCAAGGCGAACTGTTTTGCTTTTCATCAAGGACCAGTGACATTATTTTGCACTGTTTGTTCAAAGTCAGTCACTGGCACACGTGTGGCCTTAGGGGTTGTATACATGTACGTTTGTGAAGCTTTGATAATTAAGTCCCTGTAGACCCGAGTCTCATATCACTGACATACTGCTTCCCTGTGACTGAGGTGAGACATGTAGAGGGAAAACAAGCAAGCCCATGAAAGCAAAAACACCAAGTCCATGCTAAGATTACAATGTTGTAAATGGATAGTTTGTAAAATGAAAATTCTGTCGTTATTTTCTCAGACTCTGTTATTCCAAACCTGTATGGGTCCTTGTTTGTAGCAAAAAATATACATTTTAAAGAATAACATTAGTTACTTTCTTCCAATGCCATTACAATGACCAGAAACTTTCAAGCTTCAAAAAGGAAGCAAAAGAACCATAAATGTATCATCATAAAATTAGCATTGTGGTACATAAGATTTGTGTGTAATAGCTTGTGAATCCCATCCTGGTTCTTCTTGAAACCTCTAATTTGTGAATTAATTACTCTTTTAAGTTAAATCTTTTTTAATTAATTATTGAACCAATCTGAAAGATTTGTCCACTAATCGGATTGATTCACTTTTGATTTCAACTCACTGATTATTTCAGTGTTTGCCTTCACTGGAAGGGATTATCAGTGAGTAACAACTTTTTTTGGTCTGTTTCTCACACAAGTTCTCATATGACTTGGAATATAGTGTACATGTAAAATGAACCACATTTTATGGTGTTTTTGAAGCTATAATGTTGCATTATGAATGCATTTTGTGTTTCATTAAAGAGTAAAGTGTGAGTAAATGCTGACAGAATGTTCATTTTGAGGTGAACTCTCCCTATAAAAATTTATAATAATTGTTAATGCTTCTTTTACTGCAAGCCAGAAAGGACAAAAAATAAGCAAACACAAAACTGATTTTCAAATTTTTTTGTACAATTTCTGCACCCCCTTTCTCCAGTTATGTTATAGAGTATACTGTTACCTGGTATGAGAGATCTTCAATCAGATCAGCTTTTGAATCTTAGAACTTTTATGGAACTATCATGAATGTGATCTTAGATGGGTGCCTTGTGTTACATTGGAGATGTACTCACCCTAAAGCAGGGGTGTACAAACTCGGTCCTGGAGGGCCGGTGTCCTGAAGAGTTTAGCTCCAACCCTAATTAAACACACCTGAAGCAGCTAATCAAGGTCTTACCAGGCATACTAGAAGATTCCTTGCAGGTGTGTTGAGGCAAGTTGGAGCTAAACTCTGCAGGACACCGGCCCTCCAGGACCGAGTTTGGACAGCCCTGCCCTAAAGAGTTCTAATGTGTCTGAGATGAGAGTGTTTCTCCATGTGGCAGTTTATCATTCACTGGTGCGTTTACTTTCAGTTATTTCCTCGACAAAGTTCGGAGAGAGAAAGGACAGCAAGGAAATATTCTATATCACCTCAGGGTTGGGACTTGATTTGAACGTATTATTTGTGTCCATCACCTTAGCTTATACTTAAAAATCATTAAAAAAAATATACTGACTTTTGGTTTTGATTCGCAATGGCTCCTTGGAAAGTTATCCTCTTTAGTTTTGTGATGTCACTGACAGGTGCAGTCCAGACTCCGAAATGTATTTATAACACAACCAGGCCGACCAGACAGCTGAAAGTGTGTAAGATGTAATTCTTAGTTTTAAAGCATTTATAATTATTAGTAGTCAGATTCCTTTAGGCTGACATGAAAAAAACCTTCTAAAAGGCTGATCTGTCAGTGTAGCATCCTTGGGACTGGACAGCCATCCAACTTAGCCCTCAATTTAAAAAACAGTCCACAGTCAGTTTGCCTGCAAGGTCTCTCTGAGGTTATTCATAGGCAAAATGTCCCTGGCTGTCAGTGTGTGAGTGATCCACAAACCAGGGCAGAGGTGTTCAGGTTTAGGAGCATTCTGACAGTGTACCTCCTCCTGTTTCTTGGATCATGTTGCTGCTGGCTATTGAAGTTTGGTGGTTTTCTTGAAGATTTAGAGCAAACGGCATCTTTCCCGAAAGGTGTGAATGCTGAGCATTGTGGCAGGCCAAGCGCGCCATTCATTCTCTAGTCAAGCGGTACGCTGTTGTATCTCTGACTGCAGGTCTCTGATGTATCTGAAAAAGAAGCATTCATAAAGCAGGCTCTTGTCTTTTCTCCGGTCACCATACAACAGCTGATGCCTTGTCTAGCATCCTCTTCTCTGCCTGGTTGCTAGACACAGACAATGGAGCAAGTCTCCGAGTTCTTCTCTTGAGACAGGTCCCTATCTGTATGGAGACAAAGAAAGCAAAGAATTGAGAGTTAAATGTGAAGGGGATGTGTAAAGGATATGCAGTATGTCTAATTCGTCAGGGTTTGATGAATTGCTTTTGCTGTTAAGGAAGGAAACTGCTGTGAAGGGAGATCTGAACGGGGCGGAGATTTTCTTTTCCATATCAAGGGTTCAGGTGAGAGAAATCTTTGCAGCAAGGTGGAAATGGATTGAAAATTTCCAGAAAACATTCATGAAATATATATTTTTTTATTTAAAGCTATTTTTCTAAGTTATATGAATATATTCTGAAGGCATGTAGAAAGTTCACTATATTTTAACTCATATGGAAGCACCATTTTAAAAAGTTCAAAAGTGTCACGTTAGTTGTTCCAAAAAGAAGGAAACTTAATTATGCTGCCTTCTGAGGCCCTGTCACTTCATGTGCAAGCAACGTGCACGTGTCCGTTAAGTCCACGAGATTGTCCCATTCCTCATTTTAGCGTTCAGAAGGGTTGCTTTGCGGCTCTCGAGCACCTTGGGGCAAGCTTGCAGCAGACTTCTACCCGACAGTCAAAGCGGCATTACATCACAAAAGTGCGGACTCAGAGGAAGACCACGAGGGTTTAGGGTGCCATTTGGGACAGGGCCTGAGATGCATCAAACAGACCAAAGTCAAATTCATTCATGATTATTTCATGCTATAACTAGTAAAGAGGAAGTGATGATCAGTTCACATGCTGCTTGAACTGAGGTGCAACTGCAATCTGTCGCGACACATTAACGAGCCCCAAAACATTATTTATTGTTTGAATTTCTTACATTACTAAATTTGAAAGCTGAGACTTAAAGTAACCTTCTCTGTCTGGTCTGTCGATGTGTTGTTAGTTTTCTTTGCCCTGCAATGTTTTTTCACTGCATGAAAACATGATGTGTAGCATGAGAGCGCCGTGGCTTGTCAGATATAGCAACAGTAACGAAGGGTCAGTTACAACATGATGAGTAAGTACTTATTCAAAAGCAGTAGCTTGCGATTTTAAACACAGTAGTTGATTATAAATCATTATCCGAATCTACTAATAAAAAACAGTTCAGTTTAATTACAAATTTACTAATGTGCACAATAATTGTGTGTGCCATCATGTATTTTTACACTTATGGAATTACCCTGATTATGAAGGATAGAAGGTATGATGGGCTGATTCTTAGCTTAGCAACATGCTAACTTCAAACTCTATCTGGAATCAATTGTGAGTTGAGTTGCTGCCTATGTAGTGTGTTCCAAATCAATCACTTAAACGTTTACATATTTGTCAGGATTGTTAGGCAGCTGCCTATGTACAGTGTGCTAGATTTTGGAACAGACCGCATTTTAGCAAGTATTTTTCTTGTTCAAATGTTAAGACATGTTCCATGAAGATTAATACAGACAATGCTCATGGAATCACAAACACACAACAGGCTAAACTCTATATTCTACTCATTAGTATTAAATGAGTTATGTTGTGCTGTACCTGAAAGAGAAGAAATGAATCACAAACTATTTTGTATAAGATTTGGGTCCTGGTGGGCCAAGAGTAAGTTGTTATGTTCATGCTACTTGCTGCCCCTCTCTCCTTCTTGCTTAATCCACATTTTATCGGCCTGCACACATGGCTCAAGTTACTGTCAGGCATAACCTCAGGAACAAACCGCAAACAGCAGCTGGCCTGGACCCTGCCTTCTGAGCTACATAAACCACTCTTGATTTTTTTCACCCTTAATCTCTTGCTATTTCAACTGAGAAATGCTCACTGTTTCTCTGTTTCTGACTCAATTTATGCATCTATCTTATCTGTCTGTTTTTTTTCCTATGTTGCGCTGCCGTTCTGTTGGCTGGGGAGGGATAGCCTTTTTGAAAAGCACAGCTCCCGTTCCCAGTGCTCTTTCTTTTCATCATAAAAGTTAACATATGCCAGAAACACGTACCTTATTCCATCATTTCACTTCAAGACTCAGTGGTGTCATTTCATTCTCTCCTTCCATCAGTACACTTTCCTCTAAAGAACACTCTTTCATTCCAACCCCTCACTGCAGCTTACCACTACATTTGTAGAAGGAAACAGAACACAAAATGACATTATAAAGACAGATTACTCAATATTACTCTGCGCAAAAATCTCGATGTTCTCTATGTATGATTAACTCGACAACAATAGACCTGGTATGGCTTTTATGGGTGTGCAAATAGTGCAGAAACATGACTCATATCTTTCTAGAAACCTTCATGCATGTCAATAAAGGAAAAAATATACAAAACGACCTTTTCCGTAATCTGCAGTCTGAACGCGTCGATGTTAGTTGTCAAAAGTCAGAGCCAATCTGCAGATTTTTGTATAAAGGATGGAGTACACTACACGACTTTTAAAATTGAAACACAAGGCATCAAATACTTGGCAGCTGAGGGTCACACACTACCAGACTTGCCAAAAAACAACAAACTCACAGAAACGTGCGCCTTGTCTTGGGCTCAGTGAGGGCTCAAACTGGCTCAAAACATTGAATATGTTTGATATGTTTCAACTGGATGCAATCATAGTCTGTGCCCATCATATACGCAATGTGAAACACCAAATTCCCAAAATCTGGGCGCTGTCAGAAACAAGCAACCAACCTAAAACTGGAAAACTGTGCGACTAGTATATTTCAGCCTTGGGTTGACCGATTTCACAAAAAAATGATGTATCATATGATGAGCAAAGACTCTTTGGCTTCAGACTATGATTCCATCCAGTTGGAGGATATTGAACACGTTTGATATTTTGAGCCGATTTTAGAAAACATATTATTTTTTTTCGTCACGCATCTCCTAGCAACAAGGTGCATGTTTCTGCATGAGTTTGTTGTATTTGTAAGTGTGAAAGGCTGGTATTGTGTGACCCTCACTCATTTAGTATATGATGGCCAGTTTTACTGCATGTGTACCCATTTTGGCAAGTGTAGGATGCCTAATGTTCTCAGATCTTTTCAGATGTAGTGTGTTTCAGCCTTAAGGGTGCTATTTTGTCTGGTAAGGTCTACGATGTTCTGTGTTCACTGCAGTTCGGTGCTTAATTTTCCTGTTTTGGGCACAGCTGCAATATTAAGCACCAATTAACAGGTCCGTCTACCCAGCTCCACACTGCTGACAAAAGGAAAAAACGTTTACCTCTCTTCCTGCCTATCTCTCTCTCTCTCCCCCTTTCATTCTCAAAATAGTGACAGCATCCAGAATATTTTGGCCTCGAGGACAGCAGAAATGTGAACATAATCCATAATGCAATACAAAAAAAGGGCAACTATCCAGCTTGGCCACTGAGCTCCATTTTCTCTGACTTGCCCTCCATCTGTGACCTGGACACCAATCCGGTTAAGACCTGCTCCTTCACCTGGACCTGCTCCTTCACTCTTAGGGCTTGGTTTCATTCTCACTGGCTGTCTCTGTGTCTGTCACAGAATATTCTGAAATATACACTTTTGGGATGTTTGGATGTTACTGAGTGCTATCATGCACCTGTCATTTTTAAGATCTGTGTGCTTATAAGGGGTCTCAGAGGAAAGGATGAGGAAGGAGCCCAGAATTTTTGTTTTGTTTGGCACCTGGAAGCATAAATTTGAGATTCCTTTCATTCCGTGCAGATGCATTTATCAAAACTCTATCAGACCTCCAAATAAGGTTGTTACTCCTTTATATGAAAAAGGTGCTGGTGATACTATTCTACAGTAATGATATCAGATGGTGTTACCATGGAACTGAATGACCATAATCACCTACCTTTGTATGTATGTGGCACTACAAGATACTTTAGAGAATACCTTGGCAATATCATGGTACATTTGGTACTTTTTCTAGTACTATTTGACATATATCTTTTTGTTTGTGATTTTGCTTTGTACTTTTTTGTCTGGGCTACAGTATGACTACTGTTATAATGTATCATTGTAGGTGTGTTTATGGCTATGCCCAACAATAAAGTAACAATAAAGCAATAACATGTCATAAGACTGCTTAAATTTGATTTTATATCCATGATGTGACCTTCTGTCAACACCTCCAATGTAGCCAAAATACCATATTAACAAAGGATTAATGGTAGAGAGGGTAACCATGATTAATTACTATCCCTTTTCCTCTAAACTATTACACTGTCACTGTAAAGCACTGTTCACACTGAATCACATTGAAAGGGCACCCAATGGCATTAAAATAATTTGCTTCCCTTTTATTTTATGATACGGAATAAGATTAACTATTCAGAAGGGAGGCATTACCTTTCTTTCACTATAGGCTGTTATAGGACTGTTACAGTTCTGCAGCTCCTCTTTAGTATTTTGTATTCATTTGACTATACGAGTTACTCTTTAAACCACAATATGTTTGACACGGCATCAACAAAGCGTTATCTGATAATTATACAAATTCCTCATTCCAAATGTCTAAAAATACTATATACATTTGTTTAAGATTATATATGTGTGTCCTCAAAACATATGGATTGGTCACTTGTGGTGAAGGTTTATTTATTTATCGGCCAGCTCAGGAATAAAATCAGAAATGGCATCATGCAAGAATGATACTCCACACATTTGACTCCAAATAAGTATTTTAATTTATCTGAAATATATTTGTGCATTTGCCATAATGGACTATCACTGTTATAAGATGTGAAAAAAGAAAGAAATTGTAAGTGTACTGGATGCTTATTTGCATAATTGCAAAAGGACTAACAGTAAGTGTGTGACCTCCTTCAGGAAATAATTGAATAAACGCTGTTCATCGGTATTACTCACAATTTTTCTGAAGTAATTATATTATAATGTTAAAAGGTATAATATATTATTTATTATAGAAGGTAGGGTAAGTAATCATTCTATTTTATCTGATAAAGTTGTTGACATGCAGTATATACAGGAAATGTGCTGTACTGGCTTTTATCTTGTAACAGTATATGATGATAATATATTTAGAGTGCAAAGTCCAAAAATCCATATACAGGACAGTCAGTTACAGTCATCTTGTTTTAGGAGTGATGTTTTTTTTCTGTATAACAGCGTTGCTAACATCCCTCAGCTTGAGCCACTTGTGTGACATGCATTTGTAAACTATTTTCATTGGCAGAGAAAAAAAAAAGTATGTGAACTAGCTAAATTTTGCCTGTGATAGTGAACAGCACACCTTGGTACCAGTACTAAGTATTCAGAACAACATGTTCATAATGAGTACAGAACTCTGGTTTGTGTGCTTAATTTATAATTGTATGATTCCCTGCCATAGAATAAGTTAATTTTACTATCTGATATAGCCTAGAGCAATACATATTATATGTATAAAGTTTCCCATTTTAGGATGCTATGAAAAGATTTAAATAATTACCTTCCCCTGATTTTACATATCAGTACATAGCCTAGATTTCCAGAAGTAAATGGCAAATACTTAAAAAAAAAACTTACAGAAGGAAGTCCTAAAACTCCAGTACAAAGTTTACATGTCCCTGAGGTGCTCTATCAAGGTGTGGATCATCCTATCTGTCTTAAGCTTTTATTACTCATAATAAATACATTTATATTTAAACCTAAAAGAATACGAAGGCGTGCTATGAGAACGTTTCTGGTCTTACCTGTGATGCGCTGGCAGGCAGCAAACCATCCCGAACACAGCAGCCACAAATACACACAGCGAGAAAAATACAGCCAATCCGTCTGAGAGGTGAAACGCGCTCAGCTAAAAGAGATATCAAGTTTAACGCAAGTCTCGCACAGTAATCCCGACCATATCAGGTTGTCATTGCAAATGGCGTTGCAGGTGCACTGCTTGTTCAGTCCGGACTTTTGCCCTCCGCTCGGAGGTGTGGTCTCTCCTCTCATTGCTACTCTGCTCGCGGAGCGTGTAGTTCAGTGTGTGTGTGTGTGTGTGTGTGTGTGTGTGTGTGTGTATGTCCGTGTCCGTGTTGTCCTCGCCGCTCCTCTCCAGCGGGACACCTGCAGCGATAAGAAAGCTTCTAGTCCAAAGGTCTGACGTTAAATGACGACAAATGGAAACACCAAACATCGTTCTATATGTTGGTTCATTCTGATTCGCGTTTCAAGCAATGCACAATAAAATGTTCATGGAAATAATCGTGGAGTTACTTGCTCTGTCTGTTGTAAAACCGGGAAACCTGTAACTAGCATGACCAGTGTTTATGAATAGATCACTCAGGCTACTGCACGAATTGTGTTATTGGGAGTATTCACAAGTTATGGTGATTTTACAGAACTTGAAGTAGGCTATTTATCTCTAAACAATTAGGCTAATCAAGAAGTTTATTCTCAATTTACTATTTTATTATATAGTACGGTGGCCGAGAAGTTCAAAACAAATCACGATTCTGAAAACAAAACAACAAATTTCAAACGCAAATGCAAAAAAAAAAAAAAAAAAATCAGAAAACGCAACAACAATTCAGAAGACATTATAACAAGTCAGAAAACACAACAACAGTTCAGAAGACATAACAAGTCAGAAAACACAATGACAAATTCGAAAACAAAATAACAAGTCAGAAAATACAACGACAAATCTGAAAACAAAACAACAAGTCAGAAAACACAACGACAAATCAGACAAACCGGAAAATGGTTTGGGAATATATATTTTTTGCACTGTCCACTGAGCGGACCTGACTTGATTTACATTTCACTTCTGATTATACCCTGTATAATTTAGTATGTGACGAATAAACAAACCTTGAACCTTGAATAGATGACTCACCGCTGACTGGACGAGATAGCTGTCAATCAAGATGTACAGGAGGAATGACACATAGAACAGCAGAGTCGATATAACACATTAACTACAGTGGTGCAGATGGTAAATCGCGCCTGTGTATATTTTAACACGGTCGACCCGGGTTCAAACCCGCCTTTTTAAATTTGCATTTGCATTTGTAATTTGTTATTTTGTTTTCAGAATCGTGATTTGTTTTGCACTTCTCGGCCACCGTAATATAGCCTATCAAAGGCTTACAATACAGTAACCATTATTCATAAATAAATATATTTTATTATATATATATTATATATTTTATTATATAACCTATCACAGGCTTACAATACAGTAAGCATTATTCGTGAATAAATATATTTTAAAAATACTAAGAATTTCTCATTTTATTTCAGTAGGCTATGTATTCGAATATTCAATGAGGAAAACGGGGCGGGGCTTAATTTAATCCACAGAGAATTGACGGTTTTGACGGGACGGCAGGGGTTAAAAATAAGAGGGTTTGGTGATGCAGTGAAAAAGGAAAGTTGTTTCAGATGCAGAGCAAGTCATTACATTTTGATTAGTTTTTTATGCAAATCACAAGAAGATCAGCAAGCATATACTAATAAAGTGAATAGGCTTATTCTGATTTCACGTTGACTTTAAAGTAATTACCTCTAGTAATTGCATTAACGTAAACGTTTTATTTTGCACTTTATCTGTTCTCATCCATTTTAATACATTTTACAATTAATTAATCCAGTTGATCTTAATGATTAATCAACAAATCATTTCATTTGTGTATATGTTTTCAATGTATTTGATTATTTATAAGCTACACACAGCATGGGCTGTAATAGAGCATGACTTGTGATTTCCCATGCTATAACATTTTTTAAAAGTGTTCCTAAGCAATATATATAGGCTATATATTTTCTCTTGACTTGAAATGTGTTTCGTCAGGCTACATTTTTAAAAACAATATTAGTATTGATTCAGAAAAAAAAAATTCCACCAAGGTTGGCACAGGTATCTGCAAATGGTGACACCCAGTGGTTCGATAAGGTGACACCTTCCTCAAGCATCAGTCAATGTAGTCGATTACAGGACATGCAAGACCACAAACCACAGAAGTCTGATTTTCTAGAATATTTGCAGTGAACACAGATTGCATGACATCTTTCTCCCTGTGGATCTGAAACGTTACCCTGCTTTTAATGACAACTGGTGTTTCAATACAGTCAGTTAATGCTGTACTACTCAATGTAGTAAAGTGCACTAGTTTGAGTGACTTCTTGATTTATCAGTATAGGCCTATCTCTTATTGGAATAATAATGCATATTGACAAAAAATGTCACACACTTACTATGCAACCATAGGCCTAAAAATATAAAATATAACAGTATGTCTACAGAGTCAGACACAGCAAAACATTTCAGCCAAAGAACACACTCTCTTAGCTAAAATGTTAGGACAAATGTGGGCTTCACCATCTCATGCCTGATGTAATGGACTTTTGGATCTTTGATGTTGTCCCTTAGTCTTTTGGGCTCTTGGGATGAAGCTTACATATTTATGAAGGTCATTCATGAACTTGTGCACCAGTCCTTCTTCATCACTCTCCTGTCAAGGGAAGGAGAAAATACACACAGCACACTTTGTGCATCATCGGTGACGTGAAGTTTGGGCTTGATTTGAGTGATGGTCCGCTCTTCTGACTAGAACCAGAAAATCTGAGCATATCACACCAGTCCTCGGGTCTGTACACTGGCTTCCAGTTACATTTAGGATTGATTTTAAAGTACTTTTACTCATGTATAAATCACTCAATGGCCTAGGACCTAAATAAATGGCAGATATGCTCACTGAATATAAACCTAACAGACCACTCAGATCAGTAGGATCGAGTCAGATAGAAATACCAACGGTTCACACAAAACAAGGGGAGTCCGCTTTTAGCTATTATGCCGCCTGGAGTTGGAACCAGCTTCCAGAAGAGATCAGGGCCTGTATTTATCAAGCTTCTCAAAGTGCCATTTTAGTCTTAAGTGCTGAGAATTCATGAAATGTACTTCTAAGTTATCAAATTTCTTAAAGCTAAGAATCACTCTTACTCTCCCAGTTATTTAAGACAGCTGGAGAGGTCTCTCAAGTGGTTAGGAGTTGCCAGCAGGGGCTTGTGATGGCGCTGAGGAGACAGAAACATGCGCAAATCTTTCAGGAGAGGAAGAATGTTCTTGAAATGTTTGACGACGAGCAGTTAATCAAGCTGTCCTCAGTTATTCAAAACGAGCAAAGAACTTTACATTACCAAAGAACATCATAACTGACTTCAGTCTGGCGTGATTATTATGCGATCTATGATGAATAAATCTCTTACCCCATATTTAATCTAATCTGCCGCGCCGTGGCAAGTCTCTGAAGCAGCTCTCTGCGCTGCATCACTAAAGACAGGCACCTAGTCTATTTTTAACGGATAATAATAATCTTCTCGCTGTCGTCAAAGGCAACAGGCGATATCTTTAACTAGTCGATACACTATTATATCGGCTATCGGCATCCTAAATTGAAGTTGTGATGACGCTTCGTTTCCTTTAATGTATTCTCTTGAAAATCATTTATTGTCAAATGTGTGTTGAATGTAAACTCTATTAGGAATTTAACCATTCAATTTGAATTGATCTGAGAACATTCTTAATTAAGGAAATCTATTCAGAGATTGGTCCATGCATATGTCGTCATCCAAAATCCAGTTTGTGGCACAGCAAAGTGTCCTGAATCATCTCTAAGACTGACACTTAAGATTTAGTCCTACATTTCACTTAAATTATGACTGAGATGATTGATAACTAACTCTTAAGCGCAGCTTTACGCCAATCATTTTTTTTCACTTAAGTCAATTCTTAGCAGTGTTCTTGAGAGTAATTTTTAGAGGCTTGATAAATACGGGCCCAGATGTGCTAAAATATTAGCCCCATTTAAATCCAGACTCAAAATTCACCTGTTTAGCTGTGCATTTGTTGAATGAGCACTGTGTGCTACGTCCGAACTGATTGCACTGTATTTTATGTATAATCATTTTCTACTTTTAACTGTTTTAAATTCATTTTAAATCAATTTTCATATAATTTCCTTGTTTTATTGTTGTGATTTTTTTAATTCCTTGTTTTATTGTTGTGATTATTATTATTTTTAATGACTGTTTCACTTCCTTTTATGTAAAGCACTTTGAATTACCGCAGTGTATGAAATGTGCTATACAAATAAACTTGCCTTGCCTTGCCTTGGCGAGCCTTTCTGCTGTGGAAAGTGTCCAGTTCTTGCTCCATCCACCCAGAGGAAAGCAGCCCAAGCATCGATCTTTTTCTTCAACCATTAGTGCTGATCTATTCCCCCTCTGCCTCATCCCGGGTTCATTTGTATTCTAATTGCCAGGCCTTGAAGTGGCATGTATACGTTTCGTACAAGGCTGTTTTCTGTCAATGCTGTGCCAATACTAGTGTAGTGCTGTCTTCAGCTATATGTTTAATGTGGCATTTAAGCCTCAAAGAGGTCACATATGTGTGTCTATACTGGTTGTTTTGTAGGACGTTCATTAGGACATAAGTTAAGTTTGAAATCTTTATGTGTGTTCACACTTAAAGACACCAGAGTTCGTGAGATCTGTCATTGACCTCGGTGATCCATTCTAGCTATGCTTTGATGTCTTTTTTAATTTTTCTATTTTAAAATGTAAGACCATCAAGTTAACTGAGACATATTTTACACTTAATCAGAACTTCTACATCATGATATGAAATAGAATTGTGCAGCATTTGTGCAATTATTTTTAAACTGCCATGAAATCATTACTTCAGTTTTACTTCAGTTATCACTCCAATAATCTTACATTAATTTATTAATTTTTCCTGAACATTGCTTTGCAATTTATAATGATGTAAATATGTTACCAAAGTAACATTATCTAGCTGGTTAACATAAATTATTTTTGTTGAAATCACAAGGGTTATGTATAGTTGTAAGTATCACTTAGTATGGGTTAAAATTATAAATAATAATTATATGCATCGTTAAATTATAGCAGTACAATATCTGGTTATTAGCACATTTTGAAAGTGTATATATATAATTTTAAAATGTAGCTAAAGATGCTTTGTTTTGTTGTTTGTATTTTGATAATTTTTGTGTCTTGTTTTTAACTCAGTTTGTCTGTTTTGTTTTTTTTATTTTGTTTAGTCCTGTTTTGTTTTTTGTTTAATTTTGTTTAGTCCTGTTTTGTTTTTTGTTAGTCCTGTTTTGTTTTTTTGTTTAGTCCTGTTTTGTTTTTTTGTTTAGTCCTGTTTTTTTTGTTTAGTCCTGTTTTGTTTTTTTTTTTGTTTAGTCCTGTTTTGTTTTTTTTTGTTTAGTCCTGTTTTGTTTTTTTTTTTAGTCCTGTTTTTTTTTTTGATTAGTCCTGTTTAGTCCTGTTTTGTTTTTTGATTAGTCCTGTTTTGTTTTTTGTTTAGTCCTGTTTTGTTTTTTGATTAGTCCTGTTTTGTTTTTTGATTAGTCCTGTTTTGTTTTTTTGATTTTAGTCCTGTTTTGTTTTTTGATTAGTCCTGTTTTGTTTTTTTGATTAGTCCTGTTTTGTTTTTGTTTAGTCCTGTTTTGTTTTTGTTTTGATTAGTCCTGTTTTGTTTTTTGATTAGTCCTGTTTTTTTTTTTTAGTCTGTTTTGTTTTTTGATTAGTTCTGTTTTGTTTATTGATTATTCCTGATTTTTTTTTGTTTAGTCCTGTTTTGTTTTTTGATTAGTCCTGTTTTTTTTTTGTCCTGTTTTGTTTTTTGATTAGTCCTGTTTTGTTTTGTTTTTTGTTTTTTGTTTTGTTTTGTCCAAAATGTTGGCTGGTCAAGTAATAATCTGAACTTTTTGGCCAAACTGAGCCACCAGAAAAAAATCTCTACTGTTGTGCCTCATTTTTTTATTTATTAATTATTTTCCATGACATTGGATTTCTGTATTTGATAATTTGCCTAATTGTATAGCCAATTATATTTGTAGCTTTCTTCACTCAATCCAATTTCTTCCCAAAGACGATAAAGCCCAGTCCAAGTCTATGACGTTTAAAAGACAAAGTAAACTCTCAATTTAGTCTGTGTGACACTGAGCACAGAGTGCGTGCTCTCTTCCCTTTCATACTGCTGATGATAAAATATGGCCCATCTTTTAAGGCAAGAATAGATGCATGCAGAGTGTCACACATCAGTGGCAACACATCAACAAGCTTGTGTTGGCAGTTATTATTCACGGACAGTGCTGTAGTTGATGTTGGAGGCTTTGAGGAAGGAATAAAAGACAGGTAATAGATGTGCTCTGTCAAATGCTTTGTGAGGGAGATATACAGACACAGTCGTGCAGTTTCTGTTATCTTAAAAAAGAGTGTATGTGTGTGAGAGCAAGGACAAGAGATTATTAAAACAGGTGTGTGTCTCCACATGCTGATGGTGTGTGATTATTCATTACTTGCAGGCTTGCTGCTGGCTCTCTGCTGAGAGCAAGTCCCAGAGTCACCTTGACCGAGCCTCATATAGAAATATCACACTTATTGCAACTGCTGCCGTGGCCCAACCTGTGAGACATGAGGATTCTGTACTTAATATTTGATTTAAACCAAACTATATGGTTGCATGTACTGTATGCTTATACTGTATATCTATATAGCCCTAAAAGCTTTGTATATTTTTATGTAACTATGTAACTTTAAAAAAAGATTTTTTTACTTTGGGTAACAATGTTACTGATGTTCTTTGGGTAGTATTGGGTACATACTATTATAATAACAATAAATTATTAAGTATTTACATGCAAGAAACTCTAACCCAAACCCATATAGTAAGTACATATAGCTAATTAATATTTCTCAGTACCTAAATGTATAACTACACTGTAACAAGGACACCTTCAAATAAAGTGTAACTTTGTTTTGTTTTGACCAATCTTTATTGTTATGCCCTATTTATTTTTTAGAATTGATCAGTTATGTCCAACTAATGAAAGACATGATGATTTAGTACTTGATATATGATTTAAAGCAACTATATTTGCTTTAAATACCAGTCACAAGTCACATGGGTTTATTTGTAGCAATAACCAACAATACATTTTATGGGTCAAAATTATAGATTTTTATTTTATGCCAAAAATCATTAGGATATTAAATAAAGATCATGTTCCATGAAGATATTTTGTAAATATCCTACCGTAAATATATCCAAAAATAATTTTGGATTAGTAATGTGCTTTGCTAAGAACTTAATTTGGACAACTTTAAAGGCGATTTTCTCAATATTTAAATTTGAGATTCCAGATCTCAGCCAAATGTTCTATCTTAACAAACCATACATCAATGGAAAGCTTATTTATTCAGATTTCAGATTATGTATGAATCTCAATTTAAAAAAATGGACCCTTATGACAGGTTTTGTGGTCCAGGATCACATATGGTTTCATGCAATGCACATACATGTGTTTATATTTGTATATGCTACCATAAAATGTCTTTTAACTCTGTCTACCGGGTGAGGATGCCTGCAGCTTCTGCTGGTCATACTTCACAAGCTCAGTCCCCACATTCGCATCACTGATCCCTTTTTATGAGCAGTTGAACCAAAGAAAGAGAGAGAAAATAGAGAAAACTGTTTATATAGGATGAGACACTATGCTGGTTCGCAGACCATTTATCTCAAACATTTTAATTATAGTAAATATTACCATCCAGGGACTTAGAAGCAGCTATTGTATAGGACAGAAGGACAGTGATAAATGGGGCTGTAAAATCCATGTAACTAGATTTTTCTGTGTGCTGCTTACAGTGCTTAAGCAATGCAACATTGATCCTTTCTATATACTGTCCCACTGCTGCAGCTCAAAAATCAGAATTTATAGTCTTCCTGAATTAAAATTCACACTGTGCGCTCTGGTCCCTGATGAACTGTGTTCTTGGTCAGCAGATATGTAGCAGAAACCCCTTACTCGAATACTTTGAGAATGAGCTGCTTCTTTTCAACAAAAACATGTGCTATAAGTCCTCCTCAAACAGAAGATCTGCTATACTACAACAATATGTTTGTCATGGAAACATCAGTAAGAATGGATTGATAATGATAAACAATATATATTTTTTTTATTTATAGCAGTACAATTTCCTCTTGGTAGCAAAATATAAGAAAATAATATTTAATCATTTTTTACTTGCTAAATGCTTTTGCTAAAAATGTTTGAGCAAATTTTTTTTTTAATAAGTATAAAAAAGTATACATTTTTATTTTTAGATTTTTTTTCATCACTGTGCATGTATTGAGAAATATTTCTTATTTTCTGCATGAATCTCTGCCTTGTCATATTTGAAGCATAAAATATTGATAAGTGTAAGAAAGTGTAAACACCTATTAGGCCAAGATATATTGAAAACTGTCATACCCCTAATGTTATAGAAAATTACAGGATATTTATTGATATTTATTGTACGCTTGATGCAGTTATATCATCTGCTACTTCAAATGCAAGAGCTCTTTAAAGCAGGATGAATTCTGATTGGCTGTCAATGTTTTTTTGTGGTTCTGCTGGAAATATCAATCTGAAAGGGATCCCAATGAAATCATTCCTGCCTATAGTTATATATGTGGTGTGGATTCTGCTATCTGTTTACATTTAGAACACATTTTAAAACTATATCTTTATCATTATTTTTATAGTTTTCAATGAACAGGGCTTAAATTTGGACTGTCAATACTTGCTGTGCACTGGAAATACATTTGATCTTAAAAAGGGGGCGGGGCTTAAAGAAGGGTCAGTTCAGGGTCCTGAGCAGCAAAACAGGACCTCAGTAAAGTCAAAGAACAACTTCAAAACATCAAGGGAAATTGTGTTTCCTTTTAACACATTCAAGATGATGAATGATCATATTTAAGATCTCTCTGTCTGTCCTCAGGCTGGTCTGTATCTCAGCTGTCATGTATGTCCTAAATCTGTCTGTCTTCCATCTCCTCCATCTGCCTCTTTAACAACTCAAACTCCCTACCTGGATGCATGGTCTTCCTGACAGTGTGTGTGTGTGTGTGTGTGTGTGTGTGTGTGTGTGTGTGTGTGTGTGTGTGTGTGTGTGTGTGTGTGAGCGAATAAGGGGGTGTAAGAAAGACTGCATGATCCATTACTGCACAAAGCCCGTAGGGGAAGGGGATGAAGAAAAGAAAATGATGATAATATTGAAGGTAGGAAGAAAACATGAAAAAACTACGCAAGCAGAAAACTAGAAGGATAATAAAAAAGTGAAGAAATGGGAAAGCGTGTGAGAAAAGTCCAATATAGACAGAGGCAAATCAAACACTGGCAGTGCACTGACAGAGGGTAGAGTTCATATTGAGGACAGCTCATCCATAAACTGGACACTCTTGTAAATCCTCATGTTTTTCTCTTAAGCCACTATCTCGAAGTCTAAAACAGCGTCGTTCATGCAGAGTGGTATCAGTTGCATCAGGGAATAATAAGATTAATTTAGCAGGAGCTGGAGAGTAAAATAACAGTGATTATAGCCAGGCTTTCATCACTCTGTCTTTCATCCCGCCGCTCTCTCTAGCCCCTCCGGATTGATGGAAGCCGACGTCGCATTTCCTTCACGATTGTGGTGATGTCCTCGGCGAAATGCCAGCGTTCTCTTGATTAATCTGCCTGCTCTGTTCCAATCAGTGTCACAGCGGGAGAGAAATGCCATGTGTTTTAAATGGCCAGTTTTAGCACATGGGCCGGTTTTATGAGCTCGGCCTCCCGTGGACTTGTACAAACACCGTTTCCTTTTGGTGGGACAGCTTGGGTGTGAAAAACAAAAATGATAACGGAAGATTACAAGGTATAGCAGCAGCCTGTCAAAGCTAATTATAAATAGGTACTTTCAATAAATGTGTGACCATCTTTTGTATTTCAAACCAGATTTGACATTTAGAATTTATGCATTATGTTAAAAAATGTCCAAGTTGTCAAAAACTTTTTCTCCTTTCTATCTGTTGGTGTCACGAATCCGGTCTATGAACTTCCACTCACTCACCACATGTACTCTTGCACTACACTACTGTTACATCTCACCTCGCACTACAGTTCCCATCACCCACTGCACTGATGACACACACAGCTGATCGCACTGATTACACAGCTGATTCCCATCACTCACCCAACTTAAGCCTTGGACTTCCTCTTCTTCTCTGCCGAGTATTGTTGAGCGTTTATCACAGTCATTGCTGATAGCTACTTTACGGAGCCTTTCCTAGTTTCATAGTCTTAGTCTTGCCTGTTTACTTGTGTTTTGATTATTGCTTTTGTGTTTTTGGATTGCCCTATTGTCTTGCCTTTTGGACTCTGTTTTCCCCTGTTTGGACTATTGCTCGTGTACTCGGATTACCCCTATTGTCAAGCACTTTGGACATTGTTTGCCCATCGACGACCCACGCATGCTTTCGGAATATTCTTTTGTCTTGCCCTCAATTTATCTGTTTACTGATGTTTGACCCTGCCTATATTTGACTTTGTTTCTAAATAAAGCTTGCACATGGATCCGTATGCCTCACGTCTCGTCGGATCCGTAACAGTTGAAGTGTGAGGTCCTGCTATTTAATATTATTAACTGCTATTTTCTTTAAATGTTAGTCTATCAAATATTAAATGTAAATGTATGCATTTTGGCAGTTAATAAAAAAAAAAAGATGTGAATGAAGACAGAAAAATCTAACAAATAATAGAATCCCATCAAAATGGGACCTACGACTGACCTTATATGTGACCCTGGACCACAAAACCAGTCTTTAAGTCGCTGGTGTATATTTGTAGCAATAGCCAAAAATACACTGTGTGGGTCAAAATTATAGATTTTTCTTTTATGCCAAAAATCATTAGGAAATTATGTAAAGATCATGCTCCATGAAGATATTTTTTTAATTACCTACTGTAAATATATCAATACTTTTTATTATTAGTATTGCTATAGTATTTGATTAGTATAGCATTGCTAAGAATTCATTTGGACATTTAAAGGTGATTTTCCTCAATATTTTGATTTTTTTTGCACCCTCAGATTCCAACAAACCATACATCAACGGAAAGCTTATTTATTCAGCTTTCAGATGATGTATACATCTCAGTTTCCAAAAAATAAGACTGGTCTTGTGGTCCAGGGTCACATATGATAAAAATCCTGGAATTTTTTTTTTATTTCCAAAAATAATAAGCACAACTGTTTTCAACAATGATACCTTGATAATAACTGTTTCTTGAGCACCAAATCAGCATATTAGAATGATTTCTTAAAGGTATTCATTCTGTCATCACTTACTCATCCTCAAGTTGTTGCAAACCTGTATGAAGTTCTCTGTTGAACACAAAAGAAGACATTCTGAAGGATGCTGGTAAACAGTTGACAGTAGCCATTGACTTCCATATTATGGAGAAAAAAATACTATGGAAGTCAATGGCTACTGTCAAATCTTTGGTTACCAACATTCTTCAAAATATCTTCTTTAGTGTATAGCAGAATAAAGATATGTGTATTATGCCTTTAAGGATCATGTGACACTGAAGACTGGATCAATGGCTGCTAAAAATTCAGCTCATTACAGGAATAAACCACATTTTAAAATCTATACAAATCCAACAATTCCAATTTCTCATTTCAAAATGTATATATTTTCAAATCTAAATGTGTTATTGTGTCCACAAACACTCCATGTGTGACTGCAAATAATGCTTTTCTACTGTGGCATTGATAACTTTTATTGCTGTGTGTCATCACTGGACAGAACAACATAAAAACAATTACTGAAAACTGAGTGTACCTTTAAAAACTGAAGAATCTTTAAGAACCTATAAATTCACATCAAAAACTTTTTTCAATCTCCAAAGAACCAATTATACAACTAAAATCTTGCCAACTAAGTAAAGTAGGATGAATGTAAGAGAATATAATGGCCTAAGGGTGACTTTTGAAGTCATTTGAGTGCTATATCGCTGGTGAAAGTCCATCAGTGTGTTTAGTCTGTCTTCACAAAATTAGTTCCCAGGCCGGCCATGAGCCTTCTTCAATGCTGACTCGTCAACTTGCACAGCTGTACCAGCAGTACATGGTAACTCAACACACCATTCTGCCCGGACACATACACAAACAAAAGTGGAAAAGAAACATAAATTGGTTCTTACGCTCAACTGACAGTCCAGTGTCTTTGTAATTTCAGAAAGCTTTCTTCACCCCACAGCAAACATGCATTTCGGTTCTGATGAGTAACTACAGAGCTTAGCCATGCTCTCTGCCTCTGCTGCTGGAGAGGATGTTCCATGCAAAACCAATCAACAGAAGACAAGCTTTATCCAAACTACAAAATGCAAATACGGTAATATAAGCACTTCCGTAGAATATAACTCACCTATTACATGTCAGAGGTCAGAGGAGAATGGGCAGACTGGTTAGAGATGATAGAAAGGCAACAGTAACTCAAATAACCACTCGTTACAACCAAGGTATGCAGAATACCATCTTTGAACGCACAACATGTCGAACCCTGAAGCAGATGGGCTACAGCAGCAGAAGACCACACCGGGTGCCGCTCCTGTCAGCTAAGAACAGGAAACAGAGGCTACAGTTTGCATAGTCTCACCAAAATTGGACAATAGAAGATTGGAAATATGTTGCCTGGTCTGATGAGTCTCGATTTCTGCTGCAACATTCAGATGGTAGGGTCAGATTTTGGTGTAAAGGACATGATAGCATGGATCCATCCTGCCTTGTCTCAACGGTTCAGGCTGGTGGTGGTGGTGTAATGGTGTGGGGGATATTTTCTTGGCACATTTTGGGCCCCTTAGTACCAATTAAGCATCATTTAAACGCCACAGCCTATGTTGCTGACCATGTCCATCCCTTTATGACTACAGTGTACCATCTTCTGATGGCTACTTCCAGCAGAATAATGCACCGTCACAAAGCTCAAATCATCTCAGACTGGTTTCTTGAACATGACAATGAGTTCACTTTACTCAAATGGCCTCCACAGTCACCAGATCTCAATCCAATAGAGCACCTTTGGGATGTGGTGGAACGGGAGATTCGCATCATGGATGTGCAGCCGACAAATCTGCAGCAACTGCGTGATGCTATCATGTCAATATTGACCAAAATCTCTGAGAAATGTTTCTAACACCTTGTTGAATCTATGCCACGAAGAATTAAGGCAGTTCTGAAGGCAAAAGGGGGTCCAACCCGGTACTAGCAAGGTGTACCTAATAAAGTGGTCAGTGAGTGTATATATATATATATATATATATATATATATATATATATATACAGTATAGCACTTTTTTTAAACAACCATATATATACATATACACTCTTAAAAATAAAGGTTCTTCACGATGCCATAGAAGAGCCTTTTTGTCTAAATGGTTCCATAAAGAACCTTTAACATCTGAATAATTTTTCTGTTTCACAAAAGGTTCTTTGTGGTGAAAGAATGTTCTTCAGATAATAAAAAGGTAAGAAAGAGATGGTTCTTTAAAGAACCTTTGACTGAATGGTTCTTCTATGACATCACTTGAAGAACCTTTTTAAGCACATTTATTTGTATATCTGTTTTTTGTTTCCACCACAAGGAAAACAAATTATTGTGACTTTTTATCTCACAATTTTGACTTTTTAAAATGAATTAATAAATAATAAACGAATTAATAAACTGTTTTACGTGTTGTTGTTTTTTATTATCCCATGGCGGAAACATAATATAAATTGTACAACAATACAAAACTGGTTAACAATCTGTGAATCTACCTTTTAAATTAATTTAAGTTCAAAACCTAATTGTTTTATGAACATTTTTATACAAACATAAAAAAACAATGTTTGTTATTCATTAGCAGAATGTTCCCATTTTTCTAACATAGAATGGCTCAAAACATCAGACTGCAACTGCGATAATGAAGAAAAAATAGAGGTTTAGAGGATTAGATAATTTTTTAACTGCATAATCATATAAAGCTGGTCTTCAGGCACCAGTTTAGTGTGTCATTCTGGCCACAGTTACAGCACATTAGCTTTCAGGTACAGTCGGCATCCCTCACCTTTGCAATATCCGTCCAGACAGAGATGATACCATACAGCCAGACTCTGTCAGTGCTTGCTGACCAGAGTCACGTAAGATGAACTAATCATCCCAGACACGATCTGATGCTGCTCTGCCTGACTGGGTTCATAACTACAGTGGGACACGGGGATCTGTGTCAGCTGCTCAGAGGCACAGACACGCATCAGAGTACAGAAACATGCCAGCTTTAAGACATTTGTATTATAATTCCTTTTTTCACACTTAAAAAGAAACAAGCTCATAGTGAGAAGAAAAAAACACGCAGTGGTATAAAGTTGTATTGTTGTAAAGCAGCAAATGCCCCAGTGTGTAAATAAACAATCTGATATGTTGAAAGATAGGCCTACGCATATTTTTTTCCTGTCCTTGTCATCAGATATCTCATATCAACGCACAGTCCCAAAGCAAAGCCCCAGTGAGAATGCTGTGATGTTTGTAACTAGTAGCAACTGAATTTGAGTCTGTGCCACACTTCAAGCTGTGAACATTTTTCTTAACACACGCACATAAATGTTACAATGACTCTGTTAAGCTGATTTATTTTTTAAGGCCTCTTTAGATAAAAGGGAATTGTGGCTCATTGAAAGTGCACTAGATTATGGATCAACTGGTGGGTCGTGACTCAGAAATGGACAGCAAGGAAAAACAATGCAAATGCACATAAAATAATAAGAGTTTTCAAACTTTCTGATGTCAAAACCCCCTAATATTTCGATACCTGGATACCTGATGATATTCACATTTGGCCAACGACAGAGAAATACATGTTCCTAAACAGGTTGTGGGCAGCATAATAATTGATGTAGTTGTGATATGTACCAGCAGAGAGTAACAATGTAAGCCAACCTTGGACCCCTTGTAATTGTGAAGAAGAAATTTTACAATTCTATTTCTTTATCCACCTTAATATTCCTGTAAGAGCGAGAGTGGCCATTTGTACATTTTATGGGACTGACTTCTTTGCTTCTTGCTATTTTTAGCTGTACAAAACAGCTTGTTTTGCTGATAGATATTGCAAACTGGTATGTCTTACCATGTTATTGTAATGTATTATCTCAATATGAATGCATTAGTTTGTAGTGCAAACAGTTTAGCACTTCGTTATTCTTCTCGTTATTTCCTTACACCGGCTAATTAACCAGAAGTCTTGCGCATTCATAGAAAACGGCTTACTTCCATGTTGAAGAATTATACAATAACATTAAAAAATGTGGGGTTGGTAAGACTATTTATTATTTTTGAAAAAAGTCTCCTGTGCTCACCAAGGCTGCATTTATCTGATCAAAAACACAGTAAATAAATAGTAAATATATTAAAATAACTGTTTTCCATTAATATGTTTTAAAATGTAGTTTATTCCTGTGATGTGAAGCTGAATTCTCAGCAGACATTACTCCAGTTTTCAGTGTCACTTGATCCTTCAGAAATCATTCTAATAAACTAAATTTGTGCTTGAGAAACATTTCTTATCATTATGAATGCAGAAACAATTGGTTAATATTTTGTGTATTAAAACGTGGGAAAATAACGTGATACATTTATTTCAGGGTTCTTTGATGAATGAAACAGATGCTTCATTTTGTGTGGAAACCATGATACATTTTTCAGGATTATTTGATGAATATAAAGTTAACAAGAAGAGCATTTATTTGAAACAGATATATTTTGTAAAATTGGGCTATAAATGTCTTTTGATTAATTCACTCTTGATGAAATTAAATTCAATTGAATTCAATGAATCTATGCTGAATAAAAGTTTTAATTTCTTCAGAAAAAAAAAACAATGTACTGACTCCAATGTTTTGGATGGTTGTGTATATTATCCTACGTTTTATACAAATGTAATGTGGTGTGAATTTCCATTTGTTTGCATTTACTAATTCCTGAAATGAATAGATTCAAACAATTATACTTGCACTAGTAATGATTTGTACAAACAAATAATGATTAATGTCCCCAATAAGTAAAAAGCAACAGCAAAACATTCCGAGACTGGAATGTGACTCAGTGGATGATTCAGCATGTTATGCCCTATTCCACCATTGAGGAAGACCACTTTGTGTCCCATAGTACGGTGACAGCATTGCTGCCACAGTGAATCACACAATATTTTTTCAGTGCACTCAATGTTATGTCTATAGTTATAACTTGTGAGATCTTTTCACACGCGCTCGTTAAAACGACATCTTTTCTCGTGAAATCAATCTTTTCTCGTTAAAACGAATCTTTTCTCGTAATAACGAGTTTTGGGATTTGTGTTATTTATCTGTAGAACACTAAATCACTAAAAGGCTTGCTTTCGTAATAATGACATCTTTTCTGTAATATGACATCTTTTCCTGCTTTCAATTCAGTTGGGATATGTTTAAAACGACATAGGTGCTGTACCTGCTAAATGCAGACATCTTTTCTCGTTATTAATTTGACACATTTTCTCGTAATAACGACATATGTCATAAAAACGATAAGTTTTCCGTTCATAATAGATACATGGTAGGCTGAGCTGACGATTGTCCGGCTGCTCAGTCCGCGCTGCCAGATCTGCATGCGGCTGAATTATAAAATAAATATTAAAAATAAATATAAAATGTGTGCAGTAAAGGGAAACTTTGTTGTCAGTTGGCAGAAATATTACCCAACAAGTCAATGTAAACATCTCAATTGCATTGCCTGTAAATTTGCAACAAACAAATGTACAGAGGTCCTTTCTTTATTAGTGGCCTACAGAACATTCTCAAAACAACCTAATTTAAAGACCTTTTTAAGATTTGCACTTCACATTTCAGCCGTTTAACATTTTTTTTAAGAAAAGAGATGAAAGTTTCAAATAATTATTATATTAAATAATATATAAATATATCTTAATGACTTAATTCTTTAGATTTTTATAATGCATTAGCTTTCTGCCGATCCACTGGTTCACATTTAAAAATATGTACTAAAAATAGCAGGCGGGCTTATTGAAAATGAATATTCATTCTCTGGCAGCAGGTTTCACTTTCAGAACGGCGGAATATACCGGTTTCTCCAATCCCCGGTAACCGCAGTAACAGCGCAGCTCCTGGTTTTGAAATGTGCAGCGCTCATTTCTATTCAGCGAAAATGTGAAATCATAGGCTTTTTAAGTTTAATCGTCATATTAATCCATATAGCGATTCTTGTCTTTATAATTTAGACTTTTTGTAACATTTAGGAGTTTTCATGGCCATACATTTAAACAATTAAACTGAAGACTTTTTAAGGACCCACAGAAACCCTAAGAACTAGTTCAGTGCAAACGTTTCTGTCATGCATTTGGCAAAAAGGTTTTGTTGACTATGAATTTTGACCTTTGAAATTTGAGTCAAGTGCAACTCTGCCGTATTGTCTGTGCTCAGTGGTGTGATGGCGATTTAAATACAAATCTAAACATATAGGCATCCCATTGAACTTGTTAAAAAGATAATCAGTTAACAATCTTGACTAGAAAATGCTGTTTTCATGTCTGTTTTCCATTTATTATTTGCTAACGTTAGTGAATGTTTACGCCGTGCTGAAATTTATACGGGGAGCGGCTAGAAGCTAGCGACCCCTTCTGGTTGGAGATAGTCCTAACATCATAAACTGAAAGCAATATTTGCGTGACTTACTTTTCAAGTGTTTTTCAAATTGATCATCCGAGTGTAATATAATCCAGCGGGCCGTACTAAAACACACTGGGGCCGCCAGTTGCCCATCCCTGTAGGTCTATAGTGGCTACAGATGAAAGAGGTGTCGGCACTACACACTTCAATAAATCACATCAAATCCTGCAACTGCGCTGTCATCAAGAGGCAAAATAACTTTTCTGATCATTTGGATTAGAATGAGTGAAGAATTCTAATTAACCTTTTAAGACCTTATTGAGCGTCTAAATGTTGCAGTGAAATACATTTCCTTGGCGGATAAAGCATGGTGCTGACTTGAGATATCAGTTTAGAGAGTCGCCCCTCCAACCCTTTACAGACAAATTAATTGAGGCTCAGAGAAAATGTTAAGATCTCCAAGTCTCTCACCTTGATGCTGAGTGGACTCTTTAACTTCTTACAGATACAAATCATTTGAGTATCTTAATATGAAAAGAAAAAGAAAACCTAATTTGATGTGGCGCAACCTTTTTGGATGATGTTTTGATATCTAGGACACACACTTGCAGAGTTGTGATGTTCATATCATATTAAAAAGATTAACTGATATGACATTACACATCACATTATACTGTTAAGCGGGTATGTATGCTTTTAGCTTTCTTTAAGGTTTAGGAGGGCTGCATGTAGAAACAGTGGATACTGAGAACACTCTAATAGTAAGTAATGCTCACCTCAGCTAAACACTTAATGCAATGGCTAATGAACACTAATAAGATCACCAATTATTAGCCATTCATAGGAGAGGAAAGACGTTTTGATGACTCGGATAATGATTATTTAGAGACTATAATCGAATGAGACTTTTGGCAAGAAAGTAGTTGACTTCTCTGAGGGACGAAAGAGAAGGTCTTGAATTCATAATGATCTCCAATGACCAAACTATATTTTACAGAAGTACAGAACCCAAAATAATATAATATAAATAATAGTAAAGCATGAATATTTATTTAATTTATATACAACATTAAACTTTCAGCAAATAATCAAGTATTAGCTTCTGCTTTAGGTTAAGGAAAAGGAAAAGGGTAGATTCCATTTTAGTTTAATAAATAAAGTAAATCAAAATATAAAGTGCATAGGTAAGTCGAGGAAAGAGGAGGTCATCTTTAACAGAATATTATTAGGACACTCAAATTGAAATAGTACACTTAAAATATTCGGGAAACATCCAAATGGGTTATGTGAATACTGTAATGATGAAGAAACAATACCTCATGTATTTATTGAATGTAGGAAGTATGAACAAGAAAGAGGAAAAATTATAGAAGAATTAAGGAAAAATAGAATTCAGGAGTTACATTTTAAGGTTTTAATAAAATTTGCAAGTGAAGTAAATAGTAAAGCCTTCTATGATTTTATTAGAGAGACAGGATTGATAAATAGAATATAAAACTCTGTTCCACACTCCGGAGCAGAAGGTGGCATGCACCTATTTAAGCCGCCGTTGCAGAAGGTTGGTGTTGCGCCTCGCCGTTAGCACCAATGAAGAAGAAGAAGAAGAAGAAGAATCACAGGTAGGTGAGTTTGATCAGGTTTGGAGCTAAACTCCAGGAAAGTGGCTCTCGCGAGCCAGATTTGAGGATTACTGCTCTATGACTTTAAAGTGATAGTCCACCCAAAAATAAACCGTCTGTTATCATTTACTACTCTCATGTTGTTGCAAATCTGTATGACTTTCTGTCTTCTGTTGAACACAAAATAAAATATTTAGAAAAATGTTGGTGACCAAACAGTTGCTGGTAGCCATCCATCGTATGGGGAAAAAATACTATGAAAGTCAATGGCTATCAGCACCTGTTTACACTGTAAAAATGCTTTTCTTACTTAGATTTTTTGTCTTTTCTTACTCAGATTTTTTGTCTTTTGTTTGGTTTCCAGCCAAAATATAAAAAACTCTTAAATCAAGAAGGATTTTCAAGACAAGTGAAAAAAATGTCTTGTTTTCAGAAAAAAAAGTCAAAATGAGCTCGAAACAAGCTAAATAATCTGCCAATGGGGTAAGCAAAATAATCTTGTTTTAGGTTTGAAATAATATTATTTTAATAATTTTATAAACATTTTTTACATGTCTAGAAAATCCTTTGAAAGTAGTGACCGATCAAAAATTGTGACCAAATTTTTATTTTAGTGTGAACAAAGTCCTGATTTTATTTTACAACGACAGAGTACATGAGATTTCAGTGCATTTCTGTCAGAAAGAAACAACAAAAATATTACTGTATCTTCATATAAAGGGAATTTCTTTTGGGGGAAGTAATGTAATAAATCTTGACCTGAGTGGCCGATACATTATGTGTAATATGTTCCAATAAACCGCCAGTGGATTATGGTCACAGTTATGGATTTTTCTTGTGAAAAAGGCACATTTGCAAAACAAGCTGTGTGAATCCTATTTCTGTATAATATGACCTTATCTAAGATTGATTAGTTATGAACTAATCTCTTTTGCTTACTATGCAGAGATTCTGCAGGACAGGAGCAGTCACATTCATAGTGATGAATGGTGGCCATTTGACCCACTTTAACATCTCTAGATACACCACTGCATTTCTAAACACCCCGGCTGTGTCTTAAAATCGAATGATCTGCCTCGCGAAATGGTAAAAACACCGTCTAGGTGGGCAGCTCATGGGACTTTGAGACCTGCAGCCTCTGTGCAAACCCAACCTTACCATATTAGTGAGTGTTCTCTAAAATATATTTGTACTTGTGCAATTTTTGTGTTTATTTGTGATAACAAAGAATGGCCATTTTGCAATTGTTACAGATGATATCTTATTTATCTGCTTTAGTGTACTCAGTGTATATATGGCATCAGAAACATATAACTTAAAATGTCATCACAAATTTTGTGTTTGCTCCTTCAACCGCCACGCAGCATCCATGTATTTAGTGATTTCAGAGTTCTGCCGTGGAAAATTTATTCTTCTGTCACTGCGATCTGAGGCAATCTGAAATGTTGCACAAAAGACATGATTTGGATGATTATGGAAGACATCCTAGGTCTTTTTTTTGTTTACTGCACCGGTGATGGTTAAGTATATGCACAGTAATCTGGGATACTAGAATACGTAAATTGGGATCCGATTTGGGAATCCACTATGGGGTGTGCAAATGTAAACTTCAAAAAACAACAGCAACAAAAGTTTGTTTTTGGATTTAAATAGCAGCAAACCGGTCCAATGTTGCAGATTCATCAAAATAAACATTTTAAATGTATCTTTTGTTTTTACATACATGGTTTAGTAAATAAATAGGTAACACTTTACAATAAGGTCCTCAAAGTCAACGTGAGTTAATGCATTTGTTAGTTCATTTGTAACTTGTTTGTCACCCATTAAAAATATTAACAGATACAACTTTTATTTAAATGATTGTATTAGTAAATTAACATGAACTAAGATTAATAAAAACAAAAAAATGGTTTATGTAATAGAAAATGTAAAATGTTTTAGAAATATTTTTCATTGTTAGTTAATGTTAACTAAGGTAGTAAACTAAATTGAACCTTATTGTACCTGTGGTAATAAATAAATACACACATATTTAAATCTAAACGGCTTCTAAAATGTTCACATTAAATCTAAATAGAACATTAGTGACTCCCATATTGTTATCCTTTTCTTTCATTCAGACTCATAAATACATAAGAACTTACTAAAGGACTTGATATCCATCCTATCTCTTGTGCTTCAGTCTGAGGGTGAGAGTACTTTTTTGTGGGCTCCAGATGGGCCCTGTTTATGGCCTGGACAAAAGCATCTGTACAAAAACATTTGTTATGACATTTTACATAGTACAATAGGCCTATATTAAATTTACATTAAACCCAGACACCCAAACAGCAAACACAGTTAATGGTAAATCCTTACTTTATCACCACCAACATAAAAAGAACCAATTAAAATATTTAACATATAGATTTAATATATTTTTTGGATTTAACAAATGTTGTTTTGGCGGAAACTATGGTAGAATTGTGTTAAATCAAACATAAGTGTGTGGAAATACTCACGGTCCTCCATTTCTTTTCTGTGGGCGATGTTGGACATGGGCTTGTCAGTCACAATGTGCACTGAAATTCAAAGAGGCTCTTTTACATATTTAACCAAATAGAGACATGTATACTGTAAACAAGTGAAGCCCTGCACTCACGTTTCTTGAAGGGGTTGATGTTAAACTCAGTGTAAAGCTTCTGGTGTCTCAGCTCCTTCATTATTGTCTCGACATGAATAGCATTCTGGTGAACTATGTCCACAGGGTCTTTTTCTTTAGGGTTTTCCATATTTAGTGCTATCAAATATGTTTTAGTTGCTAATGTTTGCTAGTATGATCACCGAATCACTTCCAGCAGCAATGGCCAACACGTCGGTTTTCTGAACGAATCTTGTTGCTTGGCAACTGTAAACAGAGCGCTAAACCGGTTTATCCACACGAGGGAGCCAAAGCCCACTAATTCGTTTGCTTCAGAAATTCGTCTGGTGTTTTCTCCGAAAGCATGCCAATAGTGGGCTCTGTGAGCCTATATTACTCCACCAGCAGGAGCTATATTATCTGCTTGTGTTGAATGAATGATTTGAAAGAATGAATAATCAATACACAAATGGTATAGAAACTGTTGTATTGTGACATGGAAGCATTTGCTGTGGTTTAAAAATCAAGAATATCTAAAATTACTCATTTTTAGTAAGACAATTATTTATTTATTTTGTAGAAAATAAATAAATTAACCAGCCAATAAACAAATATTGCTTTGTCATGGAAAGTGCTGTGTTAAGGTCGCTGATCTATATAATCTCTATTATAGATCAGTGGTTAAAGTGCAATACTTGTTGTGGTTTAAGAACCAGGAATATCCAAAATTAGGCTACTTATTTAGTCAAAAACAAACACAGTAAGTGTTGTGTTAAAATATTTTCTGTGGTTTAAGAACCACCAAAATTACCCATATTTTGTAGCAAGCAGACAAACAAACAATAGTAATTAAGTAAATAAATAAATACATTTCTGTGTGAAAGTGTGTGAAATTAAATATTTTTTGCGGTTTAAGAACCAGGGTCGTCCAAAATTATTAGTATTTTGTAGAATATATTTATGATAGTCCATATGCAACAAAATATTTAAAGTCAAACTTCTCAAAAGAAACTGGACAAGTCTTTCTTATGGAGGCTAAAATCGTATGGAGGCTAAAAGCTATTTAGTCTTAAATTGAAATTGTAATGTATTATATTTATTTATATATAATTTATATAATGTCTGTGTCTGTTGTCAGATCTCAGTTGTTAAACAGTTTTGTGTTTTAATATTTTTAAAATGATTATTAATTACAGGTTTTATGTTATTTTCCAATGTTAGCTCTGCCCCCTGTACCTAATTAAGCTGCATAAAACTGTGCAATTATTATAATTTTGCTCTTTGATATTACGTCTCTTGGAGGATTACATTTCATTAGTACAGTCAAAACACGAAGTAATGTTTTGTACTGCACACAACAACTAATGCAGTGTATCATTTTTATTTATTCATATTTATCTTGTTAACAATTCTTTGTTTTACACCAAAGTTTTGCTTTATTTTAAGAATGCCTTCTGGACTGTTCCTATACATCCGTAAAAAGAACGTGAGAAAGTTTCCAGCACATATAACCATGAGTCCATGCTATGTCTGTGACTAGCAGTCATCCATGACCACAATCTGTGCCGAAACACAAACACACACTCGCTCAAGACCTATTGTCTACACGCACACCGCAATAATTCTCTATCACACACACAAAGGGACAATGTGAATGTGAATGCGTGTGTTTGTTTAGGTGTGAGTAAGTGTATGTTGAGGTTCAGATAAATGTGCCTACCATCATTCTTTGTCGCCCACCTTCAGCAGAAATTATGCTTTATTTTCTCAGTCGCAAAATCTCTATCTAGTAGATAAAGCCCAGGAGTCATACAACACTGATGGCACTGATTGCACTGAATACACTCGCCATCACTGAGGCCCAATGGAGACGCCACTAGGTCATGGGAAACTCTCTTGAAAAATCAGATTGGCACTGCTTTGTGTTCTCTCAGCCTCAGCATGTTCTCTGTTAATAGGACTGTGTAAAGGATTCCGGGTACCAAAATGAGACCACGTACCCAACCCTGAGAGTCCCAATCTGTTCTAAATCTCCTGTGTTTAGTCTTTGTAATGAAATTGGGTGTTCCTGGGGGGCTAGACTGGTTGATATAAGGTCATAAGTAAGCATTGGCGGTATTGAATTCACCTTGAGTTTGTTCCCAAATCAGATATAATCACTTAAGATTTATTTCCACAAACCAGATCCCTTCTCTCGATGCATGTAAAGTGAGCTTAATAAAATGTTTTAAAAGTATCACATTAAATAACTTGGAATAATAGCTTGAAATTGTAAATAGCTTGAAAATCACTTAAATAGATTGAGTCAGATCGTTGTTAAATGTGCTAAGAGCAACAGCAATTGAGGAGTTGACTGCCCTTAAAATTACCTGCCTGAAGAGAAATACTGATTGTCTCATTTCTGGATGTTAGCATGGAACAATTGTAAGGAATATACAAGGCAGGCCATAAAGTCTTTGCTCGGACTTCACATCCTTTCTCTCGGATGTTTTAAATAGATTTGTAATCCTCAAACTGACACACTTTGTATTTGTATATCTGTCTGTCTGTCTGTCTGTCTGTCTGTCTGTCTGTCTGTCTGTCTGTCTGTCTGTCTGTCTGTCTGTCTACGCTGTAAAAATTATTTTTTGAAGTAGTAAATGAAAAAAAGATTATTGGAGTATGTTTTACAAGAAAATAAATACTAATATTCAAGTTATTCTATTTCAAATTTTAGGTATAAATCAATGTTACTGATTGTTTCCTTGCAATTATTTTTGACATTTACTATGGCAATTTCTTAATGAAAACTTTTAAGAACTAATTAAGTGTATCTTATGTGTTTCACAGACTTTCAAATGTTATTGGATTATTATTTATTTACAACAAAATAGCCTACTATTTCAGCTTTTCATAATTCATTGTTACTTGCTGTTATATAGAATAGAATTTAGCATGTAGAAAATATGAATTTTAAGTAAATAATAATATAATATAATAATTAGTATAAATATATAGCATATTTTACATGCATCTAATCACTGATACCACATACTGCTTCCAAGGGAGATGCAGGCAAATGCTTTGAGTAACTTCATCCATCCATCCATTATTGTCTCCATAAGGAGAAGTTTGTCTTGAGCAATCAAGAGAGCAGGTCAACTGTAAAAAAAAATTACAACTACAAAAAAAATCTACAGTTTCACAATAATAATATTTCACATAGATTACATAGATACACTAAATACATCAGCCTTTGCAAAACTTGTAAACATGACTTATGCAACTTTTATTTATTTTTATTTTGTTACTTTTGTCTAATACAAATCGATACAATATTTCTATTGTCACATAGCTTGCTTTGCTTGATATTTGCTAACACCACGACTCATATCACAGTTTACTTATTAGATTTTCTTCAGGCATCCAGTTATGTTGAGTCAGGTCTGTTGTTAAATGAGTACTAAAAAAAATCATCTTCACAAGAACTTCAACAAGAACATCTTCATGTGAGATTCTTTTAAAATGAAAATGAACTAACACACTTCATGCAAGTTCGAGTTTGCTTTGTAACAGGACCGCCTGCAGTTATTGGTTTGACATTTGTTAAATTAATTGCATTAACTTACGCTGGCACTTGATGTGTTCTGTTATCTGATTGGCGAAAATACTGTCTGGTCTTCACAAGCTTATCAAGTGACTTCTCTTCTGTCATCACACACAGACAGCTAAACTTAGAAACACACACACTTCTCTTTGTTGCCACTGCTAATAGCAATTTCAGTGAGTATGTCACATAAAACATGTGTTCCTGCTTTTCCTCTATCCCCTTGGCCTTATATAACAAGTGTTATTACTGTAACTGTCACTTTGTTCATTCCTTAGACTAGAGGATGTCCAGAGGAATAAAGAGAGCGTAAGACAAATACAGAAAAAGCTTGCTGCTTGCCTCACATTCTTTTCTCGAGTGGCTTTTGTTTGGGAAAAGGATCTATCACATGGGGATCCACAATGGAATTCGTCATGAGTGGGATCTGAGCAGTCCTGACAGGTGAGAGAGAGGAAAGAGCTGCAGACTGAGCTACTTTGATTACTTAAAGAGCATTTGATCAACTATAGCAGGCTCTCTGTGCTCTGTCTTCTGCGTGAGAGCGTTTCCAAAGTTCACTCATTAAGACTCCTTATCAGACAGCAGTGTCTTAATGGGATTTTGATGGTGGTAAATGTCAGTGGACACAGTATATGGCAGACTAAGCATGATCATAGTGCCTGTAGTTTTATTAGTAATTTTATAGGAAGCTTTGACATCAGTTTTAAGTTCATTCGTATACTGTAAAACATAATTTTTCAAAGTTTTAAATAAAACAAAGAGTATCAGATTACTGTTGTCTATACTGTTATATCATATGAATACCATAATTAGACACAGGGTTGGTGTCTGAGGAAAAATAGTTTGCTCACAGCAAAAAAGTCACAACAGATCCATAAAGTTGTAAGAATATAAATATTAGTACTGACAAAAATGTATAAAAAAATAGCATGTTCTGTTGCTGAAATTAATACAAACAAAAACTTGCAGTTTTCTCTATCTATCTATCTATCTATCTATCTATCTATCTATCTATCTATCTATCTATCTATCTATCTATCTATCTATCTATCTATCTATCTATCTATCTATCTATCTATCTATCTATCTATCTATCTATCTATCTATCTATCTATCTATCTATCTATCTATCTATCTATCTATCTATCTATCTATCTATCTATCTCTCTCTCTCTCTCTCTCTCTATCTCTCTCTCTCTCTCTCTCTCTCTCTATACTTAAAACATTTTATAGTACTGTAAATGATAAATATTATTTAAATACTTTAAAAGAAAATACTGTTATTTAAATACTAATATTTCAGTTGTTCTTGTTCAAACTTACATTTTTTATTCACTGTTACTTGCTTTTTCCTTAAAATAGTAATATTTATTTGCAATTTCTGAATGAAAATTGATAAAAAAAATACACCATACACTACATCTTTTTAGTTTATCTTATCTCAATTTTTTTAAATATATATTTTAAAGATGAATTCCTTTGGAATAAGACCAGGCTATGTTAAATAAACCGCCTCATCTGTCTTAAGAAAAAGCAGAAATCAGAACAGAACAGAAGGCAGTCGCTCCTTCACAAGGTGGTGAGCCAGCTAAATGTCAGATCTGTCTTCAACTACCACTTACTACTTGGCGACAAAAGAGGGATTGGATTTCTTCAGAGAGCCCAGGTTGTGTTTGCAAAGTATCATTTGGGAGTTGGGCCTGTTTGGGCTTATGTCCAGAGTAGGTGGTGTGAGTAAAGAGGCTGTGTTTGGGTGTCCTGTGAGTATGACAGATATTGAGGAGGAACCAGTCCATAGCCCAGGATCAATGTTATCATCAGGCCATTTCTCCACTTGTTTCCCTGCAATGCAGGAAGTGGCTGAAAATTCTTAACTGACAAAATGAAAAATGATATACAATCAACCACACAACAGACAAAACATAACAAAACAGTAAAAGAAAATATATAAAACATTACTGTAATAATTAAAACATATCACATATACATTTAAACATATTTCTATATCAAAATAACATGTCATGTTGCCATTGTTTTTTTTATTTTTTAAGCATATATCACTTAACAAGATAACACATTATTTCCAATGGGTAAAATGAATAAATACAATTCAAGAAATATTCTCTGAAAACAAGTACATTGATCTTGTCAGTGCTTAGATATTTTTACTGGAAAACAAGACAAAAACGTTTTACTTGAAATTGTACAACTGGTAATCACTACTCAAAAGACTGTTTTTGTTTCTCGAAAAATCTGATAATTTTATATTATCTTAACATAATGAGTCAAATACAAGCGGACCACTGCAAGCACTTGCTGTAGCACAGTAGCTGTCATCCATCAAATTGAGACTGATGGGCTCATTAAGTTCAAAGAGACTCATAGACATCCCATTAAAACTTTACTATGAACTCTTTACTACGGAGGCTAAATGTGTCCTAAAACATAGCTGCTAAAACATCATCATATTAATCAGAATAAATCATACATCTTTAATCCCTTTATCATACATGGCAATCTAAAAGAGACGAGAATGAAAAGTCATTTTGTTAATGTAATCAGTTGCCATGAGTTGAATGATGGAGGATTGAAACTAGGTGAAAGCTCAACAACTAGTTCAGTACCAGTTGCATTTGCAGACGGCCCCTGGGTTTTACAGGGAAATTCCACACCGACATATGTGCAACAGGGCTATAATGTCACTGAATTATGACACATCCTTTCATCACAGGCTAAATAATGCTATTTAGAAAATTCAAGGTTTTCTGGTGCTAATTTGTTGGGAAAAGAACAGTCAAATAACACAACACATAGTTTTCCTAGATATGAGAGACTATTTTGGGTCTCAATTTTAGAAATAAATTCAGTGTGTTGGTTCACTGACTAGCTCTTTGTATGCTGAAATGTCTTTAGAAAGGAGCTCTGGTCCTGGGCCAGTTTCTGCCAGTTTGCTAGTATATAATTATCACACTTCACACCTGGCAGTGCTGCCAACACTTTACTCTCTGTCTGGCAATTACATTGAAATGGGATCGGTTCGTTTTTGGTATTCTCTTAAATAATAATAATAATAATAATCATTTTCCACCCTCCATCATCATTCCAACAAAAATGTTCTTACAGCAATCTTTCTATTTTACATTATACCAGTATATACAGCCTTGGTGAGCATAAGATACTCTTTAAAAATCTTTTTAAATGTACAAATCTTAATAAAAAGAGTTTATGCTGTATTTATACAAAGTATATGAACAATACCATGTCAGTTTGTAAATAACATACTCTATCTATTATATGCTGTTAAACACAAGTACTAATGAGATGCTCCTCTAAGTGATTATATTCACTGTCTTTCGTATGAGACGTTAAACCGAGGTCCTGACTCTCTGTGGTCATTAAAAATCCCATGGCACTTCTCGTAAAGAGTAGGGGTGTAACCCCGGTGTCCTGGCCAAATTCCCACCACTGACCCTTGTCAATCATGGCCTCCTAATAATCCCCATCTACTTGATTGGCTCTATGACTCTCTCTCCTCTCCACCTGTAGCTGGTGTGTGGTGAGCGCACTGGCGCCGTTGTGCTGTGGCAGCCGTCGCATCATCCAAGTGGATGCTGCACACTGGTGGTGGTTGAGGAGACACCCCCCCACATGATTGTAAAGCGCTTTGGGTGTATAGCAATACATAATAAAGCGCTATATAAATGCATCATTCATTCATTCATTCATTCATTCATTCATTACCAACCACCAGTGTTTAGGGTCTCTTCAAACCTTTACCATGCTGTTTCCAGGGTCAGCAGCAGTATAAAACAGTTCAGACCTATGCATGCCCAGACGTGCACCACGCTGTGAACATGTTGCTGACGTGAACGTGTGGGGATGTTCTGGTCTGCTCTCAGAAGGAGCTACAGCTAGAGACAGCTAGACTGATCCCAAACTGAGGTGGCGACTCCACATGCAGTATGCACAGATAAGAGCACAAAGGCTCCTCTCCTCTGTCCTTATCCAGTGTTAAAACAGCAACGTCTGCACCACAGAGGTGATGCCAATCACTGCCTGTCTTTCCCATGGAACCCAAATGGTGATCAGGTTACGCTAAGCGAAGCCTCCACTTATTGAAACACTTTGCTCAAGTGCCTCTGGTTTGTTCAGACATGTTGACTACCACCTTACACTTCTTCATACTCAGAGTGGGGTCTTGGTGGTGTGTTTATCTTAGTTGTTGTGCCTGTGCTCAAAACAAATGGCTTTGAGGTAAAGGGGACGTGTGGTCTGGCATGATGTAGAGGTTCTTCTGTATAAGTGGATAACTCTTGAAACTTTTCTCAAGTCATTTGTACTCCTTAGTAGCAGGAGTTTTGTTTTACTTTGTACCTCTTGCAGTGGTGGTCCATCAGAAGAGGCTGAGACACCTCAAATATGTTTTCTAAACGAAACAACTCTGGAGTAAGAAAATTAACTTATTAATTTATTAAGTTATTTGTTTTATTCGATTTACCTATAAATTATAAATTACTTCACAAATTCAAGATGACTGCTGGCTTTATCTCATTAGTAAAATGACTGGATTGATATTTAAATGATGCATTTGAATTTTTCAGGAAAGAAACCATGCTTTTCAGTATTTAAAAAGAAGTCATTTTGCCCTCAAAAGACAAACAAACAAACAAACAAACAAAACAAAAAAACAGAAAGGTATTCAGATTGTACATGTATTTTCTTTCATCTCATGTGCAATATTATTCATTTCCCTTAGCAAAGATATGTATTTTTTTCATGTCTTTGTATAATATAATTTATTCCTCCTAGCAAATGTATACTTGTCTGTGCATTAGCGGTGGGGATTTTTCTATACATTTTTCTGCAGATTACATACATATACTTCCATACTATATAGAATATGAAAAAAAGTAGTATGTCTGAATTCACTTACAAAACAATAGGCATAAAGTATCCGGATTATTTGTTACTTCTGCCGGGATTTGAAAGTGCGGATTGGATGGACGACAGGAGAGGATTTATAAATGTGAAGCAACAAATTTTATTCATACTGCCCATATTTATACTTTATAGAACATGCTTTTTAATGGTTGTGAAGTAAGTTTAACACCAAATATAGTCCCGACAGTGCACAGTTTCAGATGCAGTTCAAGTGTCTCTTTATAAGTGAGTCACTAAATCATTCACTCGACTGATTCGTTCAAAAACACTGACTTATAGACTTTGTTTAGCCCTGTCCCTTTTCAGACCTGCACTCATTGTCTTCTGGTTTGTGTGTCCACAGCATGACATTAAAGGTGTACGAATTAATGAATGAACCACTCATTTAAAAATCTTCCTGGTCGAATGATATTCGTTGACATCTGCTTCAAAAATTGCAATGCACATTGAATCCTCTTGTGAAACCAATCACAGTCCTTGCGCATCTGCTCAACAAAGCTTTGCTCTTAGGGGATTTCTTTGGCTCTTGTGGTTCTTTTCACTCCCATCAAGGTGCTAGCTTCCACACAAAGGCAAACTAAAGCTAACTGGTGTCATACTAATTGCAGGTCTTCGTGGTACATGCTGATGCAATTTGACATTCCCTCTGGCAGTATTAGGCACTTATGAAACACAGAGCTCCCTTATGTCGTCACACCAGGCTTCTATACTTTCCACTGCCACCCTGAGGAACAGATCAGCACTTACTTGAATGTGTGTGAGAGAGACTGAGCTGGTAAGTGGGTGCACATACATGTTTAAGATCATAGATGACTCACACTAAGGCTCTGATGGCTTGCATGAATAAAAATAACCCTGCAAAAAATATTTAAGGTAATCTATACAATACTGAGGATTGTGACTTTTAAATGAGCACAATATCACAAGTTTGTTGATATTTCCCTTGATGAATAAAATTCTAAAATATAGGATGCCAGAGCAAACTAGAAAATTGTAATGTGATTAAGCATGGCTGAAAAAAATGAATTGTGATGTAATAAAGTTGTGATGTCGTATAAAACAGTTGTGCAATTTAACTTGCAGTATAGAGCATATTAAAACAATATTAAGCGATTGAAAAATATTATGTTTTTATTTATTTATTTTCTACTATTGATGGTTATGTCGTTTTTATTTATTTTTATTTTCTTAGACAAGTTAACATTGTCCTGAACACAGACTTCTCTATCTTTTCACTTCAACAGATATCATGATTTGCGGAAAAAAAAGAAAAAAACAAACAAACTTTTGCCTATTTCCTCTGAACCAAATGAAAGTTTAGAGCAACCATTGTTACATATCTTTTCACTCTGTGGAGATGTGAGGTTTTCTTCTCTTTGGGAGATTTACTCTGATAAAATCAACACACATCAACGGGTGGAAAGATCAAGTATTCCAAACAAAGACGCACATCAGTCAAGGTAGGACTAGAGCAGTGACGAAACCGAGACAAATGCTCAGTTCTATGTGTGTGTGTAGACATCGAAGCTGACACGCATTCTGACAATCAGGGTGTCATCAACACACGAGGGCCCCCTCACAGAGTGAAGCATTGAGAAAAACTAGATTAGATTCCATTTGTGAGAGTCTGATAAACCAGCCAACATCCAGGAACGAGTCCATACAGTATTCTCCATATCAGCAAAGCCAAAGATTAATTTAGGTCCAACACTGAGATACGGAACAAACTATCCCATTTAATCACTTGTAAAAATCTGTTTTGCCACAGGCTTGGTTTTGCACACACACACACACACACACACACACACACACACACACACACACACACACACACACACACACACACACACACACACACACACACACACATGTTGGTTTTTATGGTTTACGGGGACTTTCCATAGGCGTAATGGTTTTTATACTGTACAAACCGTATGTGCTATGCCCTACACCTCCCTACACCTAAACTTAGCCCTCACAGGAGAGTGCATTTCTATTTTCCCTCAAAAAAACTCACTCTGTATGATTTATAAGCGTTTTAAATTATGGGGACACTGAAAATGTCCTCATAAATCACCTTCTCCTTGTAATACCTATGTCACCCATGTCATTATACAAATTGTGTCCTCATAAACACACATAAACAACACACACACACACACACACACACACCACAGACTGTGTGTCATGGGAATGGAGTACTAGTGTGTCAACCATATTGATTACACGGCAGCAACTGTGATTGTGTGATACCATAACTGCATTCTGGCAGGAGGGGGGTCTATGAGCGATGTGAATGATATCAAACACCCCTTAATCGCTGTCATTTTTATCTTCTATAAAAAGAGAAATCCAATCTGTTATTTTATACAGCACTACGCTTAGTAATCTTGTTTTAATTGATGATATCAATAGGACTGTGTAAAGCATTGTGTAAGAATTGTCAGAGGACATAAAAGCTTCTTAATGGAATAGTCCCGAAATCACCCGGAGATTAAAATTAGCAGAAAATGTACTTATACTCAGGCCATCCAAGATGTAAATGAGTTTCTTCATCGGAAAAGATTTGGAGAAATATAGAACTTATTTTGCTTAAATTTAGAATTTAGAAATTTGGACCCTCTGCAGTGAATGGGTGCCACCAGAATGAGAGTTCAAACAGCTGATTAAAACATCAAATGGACCATTGACACTTTATCTACAATCTCAATTAGGAGTGTCAATGGTCCATTTGAGAGATAGATAAGTCTGCGATCTACCATAAAGTAAGAAGAAGAAGACGACGTGCCACGTGCCAGCTGTTGTGAATGCGCTCAGGACAGTTGGACATTGCGGTGTATCAGAGGTAAAAAAAACGATATAAATACTATTCAGTTTCTTGCACAAACCGATCCTTTTGTATCTTTAGACCTCAA
This sequence comes from Ptychobarbus kaznakovi, assembly GCA_027422405.1. Lineage (NCBI taxonomy): Eukaryota > Metazoa > Chordata > Actinopteri > Cypriniformes > Cyprinidae > Ptychobarbus > Ptychobarbus kaznakovi. The sequence continues at coordinate 11,018,994 of CM049800.1, read as the reverse complement.
TGTGTCGTCACGAGCCGCAGGGTTTAATTTGGTTGTTTCTGACTCTCAAAACTGTGTAGCTGTGGACTACCATTATGTGACTGACAGACTGCAATGGTTTGAGATGAAAATCTATGTTTGTGTTCTACTGAAGAAACAAAATCACCTACATCTTGGATGCCCTGGGGGTAAGATAAACATCAAATTGTAATTTGGGTGAACTATCCCTTTAAAATTTATACCCTATTGTCCTCTAACATCAAAATCCCAGCCTGATCTCACGGCAATTCGTACATATTTTACGAGGTGGCTATTCGTACGACCTCACTCGTACAAATTCATACGATTTTTGTTAAATCGTACGTATTTTTCGAGTTGCCAATTCGTATGAACTTGTTCGAATGACCTACACCTAAACCCGCCCCTAAACCTACCCGTCACTGGGGTTTGGACAAATGTACGAGTGAGGTCGTACGAATTAGCCACCTCGTAAAATATGTATGAATTGCCGTGAGATAGCGTGGCTAAATCCACACACATATTTGTTTAAAACCATTTTGAACTGTTTGCTCTGCACATATTTCTCTCTTGATTCAGAGAAGATGACTTTTTAACTGGAGAAAGCAATGATATGTATATAGAAGACTTGTTTGACATTAAAATGTCTTGATGGATTTATTACAAATACAAAGCTCTTTGCTTCACAAAACATTAAATGATGGACTTGAGTCATGAGGATTATTTGTGGATTATTGTGATGTTTTTATCAGCTATTTGGATTCATTGGTGAGTGTGATATACTGTGTGTGTGTATATATATATATATATATTCAAACCTGTTCCAATTAAGAAACAAACTCATCTACATCTTGGATGTCTTGAAGGTGAGAATTTTCCCCAGTTTTCATTTTTAGGTGAACTGCTCCTTTAAGTTCTCTGTCAAAATGATATACATCTAATGATATAATAGAAGTCAGGGGACTAAACCTGTCCAATTCATTGTAAAAGGAAACTAAAAATAAACACCTCGCCACTCGTTTGAACTCCTCTCAAGTGCCAAAAGCAAACAGCAGAGAAGTGCAAAATGAGCTGCCTCAGGAAATCAAAATAATTACGCATATAAAAATGATAGCTTGGCCAAGCCACGGCAATGTTGAACACCATCGTTTTTCAACCACTGATGGTGGAATGTTGGTCTGTGTAAAGCCTCTGAAAATAAACTTCAATAAAACCACTATTTGACAGAAGTGTAAGAGTTTGTGCTCACTAAGACTTTATTTCCTCTCCTCTGGGCATCCCTGTTCGCTCACAGGCCAAGCTCTTTTCAGAAACCATGTCTTAGACGTGACATTTTTGAATATATTTTGGTCTTTTTTTATTACATCTGATATGCACACTGAGTGCAAGTCCATGCCAAAGATGAAAGGGACTGCAAATACTTCCTGAAGGGATACACAAACAAGCATTATTTCATCATCAACATATTTTGCTGTTCAAATGTCTCTGAAATATCACTCAGAGATTGATTTTTTTTATTATTTCTGTGTAACCGATGGCATGTTGAGCCTGGATAATTCCCAGGCTTTTATAATGTCCCTGACCAAAACAAATTACTGTTAAGTGTTTGAGAGCTTGACTGAGTGAGAGCTGCGTGGATGGAAACTTATTTAACCAGTGAAGGAGAAAAATAATGGTGCTCAGACCTTCAGGGTCTCTATCAAATGATGACATGTCTACTTAGGCTGCATGAATGTGTAAGCAAAACCATCCATTATTTTAACAGGGAAAAGTGTTCATCCGGAAATGGGAGCAGTCGTTGATCTCTTGGAATGTTAATGGTGTGAGACTAAACATTCGAAGGAAATAATTCAACACTTTTTGTGCTTAAATTAGTCATTTACATAATTTCAAGGATGAAGATCTTCAGCAGCCTATATAAGTTGTTTTGTCTCTATAAGAAAATAATGACACATAATTCATATTCAAAACTTTTACTTTAAATTGCAGTAAATGACAGTATAGCACACATCATACTCTTATCAGAATACCATGCGTGGCTGATTTGTGCTGGTTCACTGCCTGGTCAGAGGGTGGTAGCTACATTGGGGAAACCTTGTAATGAGACCTTGATCCCTCCACAATGCGCTGAAGAGGCAGATCAAGTGGGCTTGGCCTTCTTTCATAGCAGCTAAGCCCTGCTACATGGTCACATCAAGGCCTAAAAGCCTGTATGAGAATCCAAAATAGCTTACAATAGGGATTTAGCCACTGTGACACTTTCACGCATACTTGCTTTTCAACCTCTCTCTCTCTCTATCTTTTTGTTATCTAATCACAATTTGTTTATTCTAATATAATAATGTCAACTTGAACAATATGTTATTTTATTTATTTGAAAGTAGACATGTAATAGGATTCGTTCAGATTTAATGTAATCAAGGTTAAAAGTTTAAAATCAAGGGTCTACTTATTATTAATGGTTATTTTATTTGACCATTTTCTATGAAAATTAGATTTTTTTTATGTGATGGCAAAACTGAATTTTCAGCAGCCATTACTTTATTATTCAGTGTCACATGATCCTTCAGAAATCATTAAATGCTGATTTGGTGGTCAAGAAACATTCATTATTATTGATTTTGAAAACAATCTTGCTGCTCTTTTTTGGGGTGGGTGGGGGGCTGTTACGTTTTCATTATTCTTTCATGAATAGAAAGCATTTCATCTTACATTTTTAGCTACTGAGAATTTCCTAACATGAACATACACTGGAACACAAAAATCTCCCATCAATATACTACACACTAAAGTCATTGTGTGTGTCTTCAATGGGCTACCTGAATACTTGCTAGTAAATAATGACATTTTGACTGAATGCTTAAACAAACAAGGTTCCATTTGTGTGGAAATGATCCATCTAAGAAACAACTTTTAGTTACACTCAAGTTCCCTTCACATATATCTGTCAACACACATGGGTCAAGAGAAGAGATTTCCTCAATGTGTTTCTGTGATGTATGCACATTCAAATGGCAACATGTATTGTTTTTGTAATTTACATATACTAGATTCTAGTAGTTAATTGTGACCCTGGACCAAAAATCAGTCTTAAGTCGCACGGGCATATTTGTAGCAGTAGCCAAAAATAAATTGTATTGGTTAAAATCATATTTTTCATGTTCCATGAAGATATTTTGTAAATGTCCTCCTGTATATATATTAAAACGTAATTTTTGATTAGTAATATGCATTGCTAAGAACTTAATTTGCATTGTTTGCACTCTCAGATACCAGATTATGAAATAGTTGTATCTAGGCCAAATATTGTCCTATCCTAACAAACCATACATCACTGGTAAGCTTATTTATTCAGCTTTCAGATGATATATACATCTCAATAGAAAAAAAATACCCCTATGACTGGTTTTGTGATCCAGGATCACATTTGATTCTTTTATTCTGTATTATTGACAGAATAGCTCATTTTAAATATGCAAATAGTTTTTTTTATTATATTTTTTCCCTCACGGAAATCCGATACAGTGTCGTAAATGTCACAATGGCATCAGTTCTTTCACCATAGATAAGAGCCTGACTTGTCGCACCTGTCAACAATCCAGTCATGACCAGAATGTTTTCAGGCTTCGTAACAGTGAAACAAGATAGACCCATGTGTAAGAGCATGTTCAAAGCAAGTACTTTGGTCTAAGATTTCAAACATTTGGCAGTACCCCAGTGCGTGAAACCTGGTAAAGTTGTGTTGGTCAGAGCTGCTAGGAGCACAGTAAACTTCCATGTGCCACTTGGGACAGGGAGGGTAAAATCTTTCCTATCCCGACTTAGAGAACGCTCTCTTTTCATTTCTGCCATTCCATCTCTATTCATTTCATCACCTTCCCTTGTGGCAAATAGACCGTCCCCCAGGTGCCTTTTTCCATGTTGTTAATGTTTTGTTATTCAGCTTCCGCAAACATTATGTGGAATTGCTGGTGCAAATTGCTCCACTCGTTGATTTATGTTCTGTTTGGCTGGCTGGAACAGTTCAGGGTTTGACGTGCCGAGAGCATCTGGTGGCGCAGGTTAATTGAGGGCGATTAAGGTGATTAATAGCTTTGTTTGAAGTAAAAACACAAGACAGAAGGGTTTGTGTTACAGGCAAAATGTTCTGCTGGGGTAGAAGCCATCAACAGCCTGGGGGGAGAGGAAGCCGCAGTCGTAACAAATGTGAGTGGAGGGCAATGGTGAGGTTGGTGAGTATAGCCTTAGGTATGAGATACAGGTGAAAAGCTCCAGGCCAAATGCTAGCTAGTAGTAATGGAAGCTAGTGCGTGAGCTGCGGTGGAAAAGGCAATATTGACTCGAAGGCTCATTCATATAAAGAGACTCTCTGTTTTGACTCTATTCCATTATTATCTCATGAACCAGCAGCAGCTCTGTCAGAGTGTGCTTTTCACTAATTTTACAGTGATTTGACACAGTTAATGAATGTAGAGTGGTCTTTGAATGATTGGTATGTAGTAGGAAAGTTTGACTTATTTAATTTAAGGATTATTTATACTAAGCCACTGCATGCATTTTTACTAATCACCTGTCCAATCATGAAACAACCCAATTTAAATACCCTCCAAGACACATTTGAGACGAATCACCTGGTGGCTTGAGATGCAGGCCTACAAGGAAAGTGTAAATACTCAAAATAATATTTAGGCCTAATTTTTTAAGATCTATGTATTTAAAATGCGTATTACATTTCCATTAATTTGGATTATACAGTTTTAAACAAACCAGGTAAAAAAATGTGGCACAGTTATTAACTGTTTGCATCTATTTGGTTTTATTTAAATAATCATATTTATAATTAAAAGCATGACAGTATTGCTGTGGAGCAAGCAATATTCATTTAAAATGTATAAGATTAAAACAAATTAGATTTATTATTGATATAAACCTTGTTATTGTATATTTAACACACATTCAGTTTATTACTATTACAGAAATCTTACCTGTTTCATTTATGTAGCTATATAACAAGTGTGTTTATTTAGGTTAAAACTGTGTAATCCAAATGGATAGAAATGTTGTAGTTCAAATACACAAACCTTAAAATTAGGCCTAAGTATTATTTTGAGTGATATGTGTAAATGCTGTTGTTCTTCAAGCCACATGTAAACTTTACTTGGAACTATCAGTATGTGAAAGTTTGGTATAGCCAATTTTTTATCATGGATAATTTTGTTCAAATTTTTATTTATAGTAATTCACTTTATATCGGGATCAGAGGTATGTGGGTGGGCAAGCCATGTAATGCCTGAGTAAATTAATGCCACAACTTCCACAATGCCACAACTTACTCATTAGTGTTCAGATCATCTTTTTTCCTGAAAAAAATCAATGAAATGGCAATATTTCCAGCCACTAAATGTACAGTTTGAATCGAACTTGATGGAATAAAAAGATGCAAAATAATGGTAAGAAAACATGTCTTACTATTATGCCTAAGTTGTTCTCGCGGGCTGCACACAAAACAAACAAAGACAAATACAACAAGCATACCCCAATTCACAAATAAATGATACGTACCTGTATGAACCGTTTCTTTTTAGTGCTTGTTTATGAACAAACCATTCTTATAAAATTGGTTTGACTTTGAGCGGTTACTGAATCAACATTTGATTCACTTAATAAACTCAAAGTAACATTAGAGATTTTTATAAGTATAAACTAAACCATAATTCCCGTTAAAAATCCACAATTTCATAGAGCAACCATGCCAGAAACGGGTAAAAAAAAAGAATAGACATTGCTTGATTGTAATGATCCTTTCGTTATTTTTATAGTCATTTTTTGTTTCATTATTTTTTATGCACCTGTACTTTACGGATTATATTAAAGGGAGAGCCTATATTAATTATGATTAATACTTCATGCACAAACCTGTTAATGTAATGTACAAACTTTATGCACAAACACAGTTCATGTAATGTCAAGATTCTATATATCTGCATTACATTTATTTGGTCTGATTTGTTGGTTTAACATTTTCTCTTTTGATGAGTTTATAAATAAACATTTAGAGAAAAAATGTGTGACTGTGTGATTGGATTCCATAACTACAGTCATGGCCAAAAATATCGGCACCCTTGGTAAATATGACCAAAGAAGGCTGTAAAAAAATTAATCTGCATTGTTAATCCTTTTGATCTTTTATATAAAAATCACATAAATCTAACCTTTCATTAATAATTTAATATCATTATGAAATAAATGTTTTTCTCTAATACACATTGGCCACAATTAGTGGCACCCTTTTATTCAATACTTTTTTAAACCTCTTTTTGCCAGTTTAACAGCTCTAAATTGTTTCCTATAATGCCTGATGAGGTTAGAGAACACCTGACAAGAGATCAGAGACCATTCCTTCATCCAGAATCTCTCCAGACCTTTTAGATTCCCAGATCCATGTTGGTGCTTCTTCTCTTCAGTTCCCCCCATTTATTTTCTGTAGGGTTCAGGTCAAAGGACTGGAATGGCCATAGCATAAGTTGGTTTTGTGCTCAGTGACCCATTTTTGTGTTGGGTTTGTGTTTGGATTATTGTGCAGTTGGAAGATCCAAACATGGCCCATTATACGATTTCTAACAGAATCAGTTGCTTATTGATTTTTTTTATCTGTTGGTATTTGATACAATCCATGATGCCATGTGTCTAAACAAGATGTCCAGGACCTCCAGCAGAAATATAGGCCCATAACATCAAAAATACAGCAATATATTTCATTGTACACATGGGGTACTTTTTATCCCTGTGTTCACCAAACCCATCTTGAGTGTTTGCTGCTAAAAAGCTCATTTTTTTGTTTCATCTGACCATTGAAGCCAGTCCCATTTGAAGTTCCAGTCGTGTCTGATAACTGAATATGCTGGAGTTGAGTGAATCCAGGACCCAAAATACAGAACCATAAACGGTGCCTCTTTTCCTCCGTGTTTGTTTCCTCCTTTTTTCCTCTTGCGGCATGGAAACTGCCGTTCGGTTCGCCACCCTAGCTCTCCTAGATCTTCCCTTCTACGAGTACGCTGGGGAGTTCTGCAAGCTTGCTGTGGCAACGACGGAGGATGATGCCACCTTCAATCATCTGTTCTGGCTTGGGGCTAACTTCCATCGCTCTGTGGACCTCCCAGACACCATGGGACTAAGTTGGAAGGAAGGGACCTTCCGGTGTCTGGGGAGTATCCGGGCCCGAGCCAGAGCCATCCCGCCATCAAGCCTGCCGGCTGTTCCTGTGGCAAGCCCGCTGGCTCCAGCCCCAGAGCTCCTAGATACGGCGCTATCCCTGGAATTCTCAGTACCTATCCTCCCTGCAGAGCCCGCACCTCGACAGTGCCCTCAAGTGCCCGCTCCTCGACAGCGCCCTCAAGTGCCCGCTCCCCCAGAGCACCCTCAAGTGCCCGCTCCCCCAGAGTGCCCTCCAGTGCCCGCTCCTCCAGAGCGCCCTTCAGAATTCCTAACATCCCCCAATAATTGTTTTTTGGGGGGGTCATATGTCCATGGCTGTGTTGACCCATCCCTCCATCCACCATGGCCTCCCGTGTCCCCTGATCCCTCATGGCCTCCCGTGGCTCCTGATCCGCCCTCTCCCCAGTGTCCCTGTCCTCCAGTGGAACTGTTCTCTTGGGAACTGAGGGGGGAGTACTGTCACGTGTGTTCCTGTTGAGTTTCCTGTTTTTGCTTATTTGGTCAGTTTCCTTTGTTCTCCTCATTAGTTAATCATCGTTCATTCATATCTCCTGTCTTGTGTTAATCATCTCGTTTGCTCCTTTGTTTCAGTTCCTTTATAAACCATCAGTTTCTGAGCTCCCTTTGTCCTGGATTAATGTTGTTTATGTGGAAGCCGTGTGTGGATGTATATTAAAGACTCCTTTTCGTTTACTCCTGTGTTGGGCGTTCTTCCTACCACCACGTATGACAATATGGTGATGTAGGTGCTGTTTTAACGTTTTCTTGACCGAGACTCAACTATTTCCTGCAAGATTCCTGCTGTGTACTTGGAGTCTTCCTAGCCACTCAAACTCTCCTTCTACCTTGCATTAGGACAATAGAAACACTTGAGGCCTTCAGAGATCCCAGATGTTGCACGGCGCGGGATGCGCCTTTGGGGAGGGGGGAGTAATGTCAGTTCTGTCTTTCTGTGTCTTTTGTTTCCTTTCCTCTCATGCCCATATTTGGTTAGTTCCGGTTCCTGTCCCCGTTTAGGTTTTTAGTTCATTAGTTTCAGGTGTGTGTGACTAATTATCTAGTTTATCCTCGTTTAGTCTCCCCTACTTAAGCCCTGTGTTTCCTGTCTCTGGTATCTGGTCTTGATCGTCAGTTGGTGTTTGTCTTTACTCCCATGCTCAATGTACTCCTGTGATCGCTTCACTAATTGTTTTGCGATAGCTCAATTATCAATGAAAGGTTAGATTTTTGCTGCACATCAAGGATTGACAATGCAGATTAATTGGGTTCACAGCCTTCTTTGATCATATTTACCAAGGGTGGATATTTTTGGCCATGACTGATAAGCCGGACATTTGGGCAATATATTCCAGAACTATTAGAATGAATCGCATCCCTTAATCCACCCTGTGGTTTCCGTTACTCTTTATATTGTTTCTGTAATAGTAATCCAGTTAGAATAAATAGCCCTTAAACATGGTGTTGTTCTTGGCAGGTGAGCCATCTGTACAGCTGCAGTGAATACAGGGTTTCTCTGCTTTATCACACCATCTCTCCGCTCCTTCATTCTGCCAACTCAACACAGCTCTCACTCACTGTCTGTCTATCCATCTGTTGCCTTCTCAGTCTGTCTCTTGCTGCCTTTCTTGCTCTGTCTCTCTCTCCACATGTACGTTCTATCATCTAACTGCCTCTTGGTTTTCTCACTCTTTCTTTGTGCCAAGCCGCTGTCATTTCTCAACCTCCCACATCCTTCTGCTGCCCACATTTTTACCCAGCATCATCAGTAAAGGCCGGCGACAGACGCTAATGTGCCTTGCTGGTGGCATATGAGGGTATGAGTTGGAGCCCAGCTCCAGAGCCCGCTCCTCGACAGCGCCCTCCAGTGCCAGCCCCTCGAAAGCGCTATGCTGTGTCTGCGTTTCGCGACCCCCAAGAGTCCGCGCTTCCAGAGCGCCCCCCCAAGAGTCCGCGCTTCCAGAGTGTCCCCAGTAGTCTGCGCTTCCGCCCCCCAGTGCCCGCTCTTCCTGAGTGCCCCCCGGACTTTGACAATTTTTTGGGGGTGCTCCATGGCCCACAGAGTTCCCTGATCCGCCATGGCCTCCCGAGTCCCCTGATCCGCCATGGCCTCCCGAGGTCCCCCTGGGAATCCCGGCAACCCATGGCTCTGGCGTGGTGTCCTAAACGGAAGGTCTCCTTCCTGATGTCCTGTCCGTGTCGAGAACTCTGCAGCATCCGGGACTCCCATCCTCCCTCCTATCGTACTAATGCTGTTGATGGCCATTTTGAATGCTGTTGAGTCTTCCACCTGATGAACTAACTTCCATCTTGGATGCTATTGCACCTTTTAAGGGCAGGGCTGGGATCATGTTCGCTCTCGCAGGCTTGTCGTCGAGGGAGAGGAGTAATGTCAGGATTCTTTCTGTGTCCTTTTGTTTCCTTTCCTCTCATGCCCATATTTGGTTAGTTCAGTTCCTGTCCCCGATTTTGTTTTTCAGTTCATTTAGTTGTCAGTTTCATGTGTGTGTGACTAATTATCCTAGTTTATCCTTGCGTTTATCTGTCTCCGCTGGCTACTTAAGCCTTTTCTGTGTTTCCTGTCTCTGGTATCTTTGTGATTTGGTCTTGATCGTCAGTTGATGTGTTTGCCTCTTTTTCTTTACTTCCATGCTCAATGTACTCCTGTGATCGCTTCAATAAAAGTCCCGAAAGTTTTAAGATTGTTCCAACCTTGCCCGACGTGAGTGTGACAGATATTTTCGGCCTGAGCTTTAATTTTTATCAAAACTCTTAGAAAAAGGTTCACAATTGATTTTTTTTTGAATTAAATAAAAGATCACAAGGATTGACAATGCAGATTAATTTTCACAGCCTTCTTTGATCATATTTACCAAGGGTGCCGATATTTTTGGCCATGACTGTATAAGCCGTAAACACCAGACATTGCTATATAAGATTACAATATATATCCAGAACTATTAGAATGAATCGCATCCCTTAATCCACCCTGTGGTTTCCGTTACTCTCAGAATTCACAGCATGGATTGTGGTGTCTGTAATAGTAATCCAGTTAGAATAAATAGCCCTTAAACATGGTGTTGTTCTTGGCAGGTCAGGAATCTGTCATTCTGGACTCTGCTGCAGTTGTCTTTTTATCAGGGTATCTCTCTGCTTTTAATCCTTCATTCATGCCAACTCAACCGCTCTCGACTACTCTCATTCTGTCATCCATTCCAACACATGCTGCTGCTTGACTCACTGTCATGTCTACCAATTTTGCCTTCTCAGCTTCTGTCCTCTTGCACATCCTTTCTTGTATCTATCATCTAACTCCACATTCGTTCTATCTCTTCTGGCTAACTCTCACTCTTGGCTTTTTCACTTGTGCCAAGCCCTGTCTTTCGCAACTGCCAAGACCGCCTTGCATCATTTCTCAACACATATTTTATCCCACATCCATCTGTCTTGCCCACATATGTTTACCCAGCATCATCAGTAAATGTTTATGTGTAGATGACCCTTCCTCTCCTCCACCGGAGTCCGATGCTGGTGCAATTAATCATGTATAAGTAGGTGCCAATACTTCTGAATGCCATTTTTATGGTGCATTGACCACATAATACGCAGGGGTGGATAGGCTTTCCTGGGTTCTGGGGTATTATGGCAGTCCAGTGGTTTAGGTTATATACTTAAAGGCCAACCAGAAATAAGGAGGGTAAATACAATGTTAATAGTTTCACAGGGTTGGGATTATGCTTGTTTTCATCTGTATATTACTACCTACTGCATTAAACCCCCAAGGTGTCGATGCAACGTGTATCCTTGAAGGAGGGCACTTGAGACTGGGATATAAGTTATCTGCTAAAACACTTAACCCGCACATGGACACTTCGCTATTTGTGAGCCTAGAATAGACCACAAATGTTTGAAACAATCAACATGAATAAGAATGCATAATAAAAAAGGAAATAATGAATATATTTTCAGAAATAATGTCACACCAATTCAATTAATTGCATCAATGTAGCCTTAAAAAGCGCCATGTTAATTTGAGGATTAGTTAAGTTCAAAAAGGCAATTGTTATGTATTATTTTAATTTCTTATCATAATCATGAATGCACTTTGTTATTCTTAGTTATTTACCAAGTTGTTCATAAATCAGAAGTCTGTCACATTTAAAAAAAACTTCCACATTGCAAAATTAGGTATTCATTTATAGTTTTAGGTCAAAATCCTGGCCACTCTTTTTCATGTAATGAAAGTGAATGACATCTTGAACCGAAGACTAAAAAAATTGCACCAAATATCATGTTTATTGGACCACTTTTATAATAGTTTCACAACCCCATTCCAAAATTGTTTTCCATTGTATGGAACAGAGCGGCCAGGAAAACGTACAAATTCACAAGTAAATAATAATAAAAATGTTAATTTCAATTAAGCTAATGTTGTTTTAATGCTACAGTTTTGATTTAAGTGGGGTTTTTTTTTTTTTTATTATTTTTTCAATGTCTTCCAGTGGTTAATTTAAATTTCTAATTTCTGCTTCCACTTATTCCACATTTTTCAATGCATGACAAATTGTTTTAACCTGAAGAGTTGGGAGAGTTTGAATGGAGGCTAATGGACAGAGCATTTTGAATCATGCAGAGTAATGGCTCTGGCAGTTTAGCATTCAAGAGAGTCGGTGTTTTGTGTTGAAATGGAAAGGTGGATTTTAGGAACTGAGCGGCCCAGGAGAATGTAACAATATAGCTACACAGCTGCTGCAGTCAGCACAGGTTCTGCGTTGGCTCCAGCTGAACGCCACAAAACGAGAGAAAAAACTGATTCCTATGATGGAAGTGGAGGCACCCTTTTCACCCAACAGTAATGTTTTATGTGTGTAAAATTTCAATCCCACAGTTGTGCTCTGAAAAAAGCATGTCTGAACATACATATATGTGCTGAGAGATTGGTTTTTGAATTTACAGAGACAACATTTTGATTGTAAGAGAGCTCAGATTTTCTGGTTAATAAATCAGTTTGTATCAGATTGCTTGCAGATCGTTTATTCTGCAAATTATCTCGTAACAGGTTTCGAGAGATTCTGTTTTCAGCTAAACAGTCAGAATAGTGTAAAAAGATCCTCTCGAAAATCTGTTACTTCTGCATTTGTAACCGCAAAGACCTGAGAAAAAGCAAAACAGCTTTTCACAAGCTGGAACGGCTTGAAATATTCAGTATTTTGTGTATTATTAAATGCATATCCCAAGCTGAGATGTACTTTGAAACTGCTTAGGTAGTTTTGCAGATTTCCTCCATGCTGGAAACAAAGTCTTACCTGATATTTTATAGAGAAATCGAGAGAATATATATTAGACATCTTTAAATATATTAAAACTGTGTGTAAGCTTTTTTTTGCATTCTTCATAGTTACCCACAACAAAGACTTTCTTGGAAATCAAGACTGTAAAGTTTTGTGCCTTGTGGAAACTGTCTGTTTATCCCAAGGCCAAAGACACATGACACAAGGGAGTTTTTTATTGCACGCAGCAGGTGAGCGGCTGAGGGTCAGCCCACCCACTCTGAAAGAGACACCCCCTGTTTGGCGGAAGCGGGGAGCCGTGTAACCCAAGAGCAGTGGAGTATGCAGGGGTTTTTCAGGGTTATGCATGCCAAGCGCAGAGTCTCAATATGGCAAATTCTGCTTGAGTTGGGAGCTGGCACTAGGATCAAAGCAACCCCCTTGGACCTTGATACTAAATGTTGTCGATACCATGTCAGGAGAAAGAATATGCTGATATCTCGATTACACAAACAAGTTAGGGTGACTTCATGCTAAGAGCAGACTGTGAGAATAAATAAACCTAGAATGAAAGGGGTTCAGGGGTGCTACCTTAGAATAATAATTTTGCCCACTGTAAAGTAAACTGTAATGTAGTATGCTTGCATGCTAGCAGCGCTACATGAAATATGCATTCCCCTTTTATAATGCCATGACCAAAAGTTAATGTATCTGGGGTGTATTTCTATGCATGTGCATACACCCCAGATATGGGCATAGACATTGTTGTTTATTTCATGATGAGAGTGGAATGCATACATGCTTCATGTTGTGTCAAATTATAATATAGGGCTATTTCAAATCTGCACAATTCTATATTTGGTTATTTGTTATTAAAATTAAAGTGCCCCTATTATGGGTTATGAAAGGTTCATATCTTGGTTTTGGGAGTCCCCAACAACAGGTTGACATGCATGCAAGGTCAAAAACACTTTCATTGCCTTATAATATGCATTTATTTTGACCTTATTTGCTCAACACTTCCAAACGATTCATTCAACAATTAATTTTTCCAAACCCCTCCTTTGCATGACGCTAATCTGCGGTGATTGGTCCGATTGGTCTCATTTTCATTTCATCATGCCGGTAATGCCTGATAAAGCAACGTTTGAGAGCACAGTGCTGCTTTGTGTACAGCTTTACTGGGGAAACTGCTATTTTACCGCTCCAAAAGAGGCACCTAGTGGCAAAGAATGAATTTAGATTTTCTGATTACGTGAGTGAAACTGAAGACTGACATAATGTCTGCTGAAATTTCAGCATAATAAATAGTTTTTAAATATATTAAAACCGAACAATTGAAATTGCATTTTAAAAATCACAATATTACAGTTTTAGTGCATTTTTCTCTAATAAATGCTGCCTTGATTTGCAAAAGAGACTTCTTTCAAAACAATAAAAACCATACCAACCCCAAACTTTTAAATTGAGTGTATAATCTTTGTCGTAGTGTAGTATAATGATAGTGTATTTTGTGTATATACTAAGCAACTAAAGTACATTTTAAATTCTTAAAGTAAATATATTTTGTAACAAAAAAGATTAATACTGTATGCCATTATTTGGAAGCGCTCTTCACAACTACTATGATCTCACGTAACTGAGGATTTCGATATAGACCGTGATTATCATTTAAAAGCACTAATGTTCTTCTGCACTCTTCTTGCCATGTTTTTTAAGTGGACCACAAGAGGGCTGAGATTCCCCCCTCAGGAAGACTCCTAATGTAAAGCCCCTATCTGCACTGGCAGATGTGCTGAGATATAGAGACAGATACAGAGGAGGGCATGATGCCATCACACATGTTGACGCCACACGGTCCAGAGATGTCAAAACTATCAGGCTTCCATATCTCCAAAACTGAAATGGGAAAATAAAGAAAGGATAGAAAAGAAAGGATACACATTGTCTAAACCAGTCTACAGCACAGCGATACACTCCCAAATATATTGCACAATGTTGCTAAGCCAACACATTCACTTGAATACACAGTACTGACTCTGGAATAAGACTTTTATGATGTAAAAAGAAAAAGCAGAACAACATACTGAATAATGTGTCCTCCTGAGCTCATATTAGAATGGTTTCTTGCCTCTGGACCCTCAGGCACATGTGTCTTTCTCCTCACCCGTTTAGTTTTACACTTTGAGTTGGTTCCTGCCTGAGAGCCCTTTTCATCGTTAGTTTTCTTTAAAATTAAAAATATTTTATGAACACCACAGAAACAGTTCAAAGCACCTTTGTGGGAGCCTGTAGCTTAAATACACAGATGTACCAGGCATCACTTCAATCCAACCACCGTATGAACTACATCATTAATTCACATTAAAGGAAGAGAGACAGAAACTAATCTTTTTTCCACCATGCTTTCATTTGATCCTCAGCTACCTATGCATTTGCATCAGACTTTCATATTTGGAGTTTAAAAATATGAATAATTAAAAAACAAGGTTAGCCATGACTATTTACATGGACAAGAAAGAAACATCACAGTGTTTTTCAAACAGAAAACAAAAATTCAAATATTGTGAAAATGAGAACTGGAAAAAGAGGGATTAAAGTATAAAGAATAGTGAGATGCATGTATATTCTATACTGTGTTTTTAACAATTTCATATAATTGATTTAAACAGGATTATAAAAACATAATTTGAACAACTTTAGTTAGAAATGAATCAAGTGTTCTAATCAAAAGTATTTTATTAAACAAGAAAGTTGCTGATTATTTAACGTTTCAGTGCAGTATTGGCAAAGCTTCATTCAAAACTTGCATGCCAAGCTACAAGCTAGTCCGTTTTAAGTGGTTAAGGGGTTAAACTCTTTGATTCATCCCAACAACTTGAATCTTTTGATTCCTTAAACCTAAAAACTCAGCTTTGCATAAAAATTGACACTAATTGAAGATAATACAACTATTGTATTTATATAACTGAATATTCATTTTAATGATTAACACAAACACTTGTGCACAAGGACAAATGAACAGGTTGACTTTTTATGAATAGGTTAATTTACATGAATGGTTCAAGTGAACATATTCAGTAAAATAAATCATATTTCTCAGCACTACTTGAGAAAGAGTTGACAATTTTTAAAAAGTGTTTGCTAATTTCCTCTGCTAGCTTGCTTGAAATTACATTATTTATGTTTTTAAAAAGCTCAGCTGTAAATTATACTGTAAATCTAGATAAATTAAAGTCAAATATAAATTGAAAAGGTCACATTTTACCAAAAAGTTGAATTATGCTCGAAAATAAATATGCTGTTCATTGTTAATTCATCACGTTCATTCATAATACAGTAGGTAATGTCAATATCTAACTTGTTAAAAATGTATTAGTGTATGTAGATATTAACAATAAACAACATTAATAAAAAGTGTAAAAAATTACATTGGCTGTTAATGTAATGTAAATTAATGTAATACATTATGCTAAAAAACTGAAACCTATTGTAAAGTGTTAGCCTTAAAAATATTTTTATCTCATGAGCAACGCCTCTACAGAAAAAGGTAAGGGCCGTGTAACAGCTTTTTTGATGGGGTCTTTATTTGCACCCTCCATTCGGTCCTCGTGTCCCAATGACCTGCAGTGTTTGTGGGACGATTTAGCTTGTACCAGCACGTCTGCCATATTCGGTGAGGGAGGAATGTCTTGCTTTGACATGGTGTCAACAACTAAACTTTTTGGTTTGACAGACATATCAGAAAACCTGCTGTCCGGTATGTTTTTAACCATGTTGATGCCTGGGCTTGTGCTGTAACAGCACGGTGGAGGCCGAATCGAATTGAAAACGTCCCAGTTCTCACACACCCTTAGAGAGACGCTGTCCGTCAGCGTGTCTAGAGTCTTGGATTTAAGCGCGTGTTGATGGTAAGGGAGATCACAGTCAGTCAAAGGAGGGCCGCTTTTGGACACAGGCATGTACGTGGGCATGATTGTGTCTGACAGCGGGAAAAAATACGGAGAGGGAGCGGACGGCACCATAGCCTGAAAGAGGAGCGCAGGCAACTCTTCCATCTCTCTTTGCCTCAGCTCTCTTTCCAGCATCACAGTCTCCAGCTCTTTATCTGCAAACGCTCTCCTCTTCCTCATGCGAACACTGACGGGTTGGTGGAGTCTCTTTGGCCAGTCCTCTAACACAGGCGGCTTGTAGCCTACAGCATGATGAAGG
The DNA here is from genome assembly GCA_027422405.1 of Ptychobarbus kaznakovi. Classification (NCBI taxonomy): domain Eukaryota; kingdom Metazoa; phylum Chordata; class Actinopteri; order Cypriniformes; family Cyprinidae; genus Ptychobarbus; species Ptychobarbus kaznakovi. Next base: position 11,002,303 of record CM049800.1, on the reverse strand, counting down.
AGTATTAAAATAGTGGAATTTTCTTGTTCATAATCAAGTCACATTTAAATGCAAATATATTCAAAGAGTCTAATAGAAGAAACAGTTTCAGGAACCGTAAATGAAGATAATTTGAATTCAAGTAGTCAAGTACAGACTACTTTAATCTAGAATATATTATACCATCGTTTAAAATTTGGGTCAGTAAGATTCATGTTTTACAAGAAATCTCTTGACTCATGCTGACTATGGCTGCATTTATTTGTTCAAAAGTACAGTAAAACAGTAACAGTGAAATATTACAATAATTTTAAATAAATTTTTTCTACTTTAATATTTTTTTCATATGTAATGTTTTACTATGATTGCAAAGCTGAAGTGATTTCATCTTCAGTGTCACAAGATCCTTCAGAAATCATTCTGATTGGTCAAGAAACGTATTATTATTATTATCATCAATGTTGAAAACAGATTGCCTAATATTTCTCTGGAAATGGTAATACCTTATTTAGGATTCTTTAATGAATAGAGAGTTCAGAAAAATGATTTATTTGAAATGTAAATCTTTGGTTACACTTTATTTGAAGGTGTCCTTGTTACAGTGTAAATAATTATACATTTATATTAGATAACTACTTAGGATTAGGATTACTTGCATGTAATTACGCATAATTAATTATTACAAAAGTAAGTACATGTAACACGAGTAACAAGGACACCTTAAAATAGTGTTACCAAATCTTTTGTCACATTAGTCTTTTTTGTTACCCCCCCACACACACAGTTTTTCTTAAAAAGGAAAAGCAAAGATTTTGATGTCAACAACAAGTGGAAAGCATACAAAGTGCTTTGTCATCTCTTTCAATACAACTATGTATGATTACATTTTTTTATTTACATGTCAATGGTTTTTCCTGCTGACCATGATCGTACCAAAACAGACATGTGGATCATTTTAAGGTCATGACCCACATTTGAGCACCACTTTTTAAAATTAATTTCTGTTAAATAATGTGTACAAATAATTTTCACCTAATTTCACAACAATTAAAAAATACATTTCTTAGACTCCATGTGGAACTTATAAAAGTATAACCATTTTAAATATTCTAAAGGAACAAAAACAAATTAAGTATATTCAAATTTATGATAACAATTAAATCAGTTTGACCTTGATGTTGACACAGCGAGAAACACATCAGGGAAAATCAAACTCCAAAGTAGTCATATGAGCCAATTCTTTGTAATTCCTCTATCCATTTGCATAATTTTAATTACCTTACATAAACATAAACAGATTTATTCCCGACAGAGGGTTCTGTAGCATAATAGGTGAACTAATCCAGTTTCTCCCGATGTCGCCTTTCAGGGTGCATTTGTGTTAATGAGATGTGCGTTAATTAAGGCTTACCCTCTAGAATACTCTTTGCCAGGAGACTAGGTGCCCTCGTGTAGCGCTGGTAAGCTGTACGTCTGAGAACAGAGGTGTTTTTTTGACCTTTTTTACCCTGTCAAAGAGAACACACAACTCAGCATATATTTATGGGATAGATAAAAGATACTTACGCTACAAAAAACACCAGCGGATGTCTTGTTTGTTGTAAAGGGTGTCCTTTTTTCTTAACAATATCTAGTGAATGCCTTACACAGCTGAGGCCACTAAAATGCAATTAATTAATTTGTTTGCTCTCAGCAATTTTATGATGAAGATGTTTATTGTCAGAAATAATAGCAAAACATTAATTATGACAACATGTTTTGAAAATGACTGTAAAGCATTTTTGATTTGTTTATAGAAATATATACATCCCAAGGGAATTACCTGGATGTACCAGTGTAGTGTATTGTACTTTTTAAATACAAAGATATATGAATATTGTAGCAATCAGTATTGTTTATATATATAAAAGTACCATGTTATTACCATCTGATACATCACTGTAGCATGGTACTGCCACAGTACTTCTTTTAAGGGTAGTAATTATGCAACAGTCACATTTTCTTGCAGTAACGATTTTGCAGAGTCTAATATATAAATGTAAACATGTTTCTAATCTGATTTGTGATTTCATTAATAATTGTGGCAGGCTTGAACTGCAAACTGTACATTTAAATTACATGTATCAATATAGTTCTTACAAATATATAAAAAACTAAAATTCAAATACTGTACTGTGCAGTAGGCTATATCATTTGCAGTACATATAGTTTGCAGTTCAAGTCTGCAACAAGAAAGTACACGCGTGCTCAACCTCTGTCACTTTGTTTGCAAATAACACCATTTTTAGTTCCACCAGAGCACACAGAAAGCTTTAAACTACCCTGCTCAGTCAACCAACCTCTGTGGCCTGCTGTCTCCGGAGGGCGACTTGTGCTGCCATCACTCTCTGTCTCTCTACGACCAGCAGACAGTTCGCGCACTGACAGTCACGCCAGCGACACAGGCGCTTGTGGCCCTTGAGGCGCGACACGACGCCGTGATTCCTGCAGCGAGCGCACTTCGGGCTGCGGCTGAGCCTGCGAGGCGCTGGAGCTTCATCCGTCCTCGTCTCCTCCCGTCCGTCAATGTCTTCAGCCCATTCTGCTTTGCGGGAATCTAAGCGGGTCACATCTACCTGTGAGTCTCTCTCCGATTTAGTGGACATTTATAAGCAGTTCTCGTGAACCGACGCTGCTAATCATATGCAATCCTGATATGTTCCAATGCGCAAGCAAAGAAAAGCCTTAGTGGAAACTACACGCAAGAGTTTTGAAATTATAAGCCATTCAGCTGTGCTAGTGAATCTGGCTGTTTCCTGGAAGGCGTCTCTCACCTGGCTTGCCAGTGCTACTGTCAGAATGAAGCTGTGATTGACCTCATAGTTACTAAGTTTCAGCTCACCTTACCCACTTCTCAATATTTAACTTTCCTCGTTGAGAGTTATTGACAACGTCACGCGGTCAATGTTGATGCAACGCAAACTCCTCCTATCTGCTCCTGTTACTATGGGCTGTTACCTTTATTAACACAAGACAAAAGTTTGTACTCGCATTAATAATTTTTTATTCTCTCTTTTTTCCCTCAGTCAGTGAGGCACAATAAGTTTTCCTTTGAATTAGGCTAAACAATGCTTTTCATTCGTTATGGGTTAATGGAGAAATTACAGTAACATAACGTTGTGTCATTGTGCCTCTTTCATAATTTTTTCCTAATTGTCCCCCAAAAGTTTAATTATTTTGGGATTGTTCCCTATTATCCCCTCTATAGTAGCCTAAATATTCAACAAGTGCTAAAATCAGGATAATTCCACTGTGCAATTCGTAATTTAACAATTATTTTAACACCTCAATATTAATAATAAAGAATCACTGTCCAAATACTGCTTTAATTGCCATTGTTCCCTTTTTTATTTTTATTTTATGCTAACAAGTGAATTACATACAGTTACATTTAACCAGACCAGACTAAATATTTTGTTAACTATTAAATTATTTTTAAACTATTGTTCAGAGAACATTGTGAAAGATATTGTTGCTGCATTATTGAATGTAAAAATTCAGTGGTTAAAAATACAAGACCAAAATGCTAGAATATAATTAATTATTTTAAAGAATTGAATAATATTGAATAATGTTTTATTGGTCATTTAATGTTGGTGTCATGGTTAATGGTAATTTCCTCCACAGCAAAAGCACATATTATTTACTGAATTAAATAGCATTTAGTCCCACTCTACAATTGAGTGTTTTTGTCCTCCCTCGAGCAATGCTTTTGAAAATCCACTACAATGCACTGCAATCAAATGTAGGACACTTAACATTTACTCAGCCGAGAATATTAACGGTATAATGTGCAGCAGTCTGCAATAACCCACAAATTCTGTAAACAATGTTACACAGATTAACCAATGTTTTCTCTTCAATATATAATCAATATACTGAAGCAATATTTTACTCTTCTCTTATACAGTCAACCAGAGTTACCCAGAGTCTCTAACACCTAGCTAATGGTTTTGAGATGAAAAAGCTACATTGTGCACTCATCTCATCACTTTGTGGTTTTGCTGCTCTGAGGGGACAGTGATATTGACCTCTGTGACGCCCCCATGTGGATGATCTTTGTATCATCAGGACCTGCTGGGTATTTAATATTGTTACCTTAGGTGCCCCCCTCTGCCATATACAAGTAATCACACTCTGAATAAAATATATATTGTATTTCGCATATTATTAGCATTCACATTACTGAAATTACTGAAATATTTTGTAAATGACTTAGTTGTTTGTGTATATATTTTTTCTGCTAAATGCATAAATGTAAATGTAAAATATCATTTTTATTATGATATTCATAGTAATTCTGATCTTCAACAAATCAGCAACTCATAATGACATACAGCAACTGAAAACCCACACATTTAAAAGCTATTATTAATATTAATATTCCCTAACTCAAATTCTGTATAATACAGCTCCTGTATAGAGTAGACAAGACATCCCTAGAGGCCTCTAAACCTGTCAACAATATTGAGATGTTACAGTTTTCTGCTTCATTGAAAGCTTAGAGCTAATTAATTGAAGCTTTTATCAGATCATAGTTGGGAAGATGATGCCTTATTCTGTTTAAAGATGGCATTAATATTTTATAATTGTATAATATGCACGTTACTTTGTTGCATATGCATTTTGACTGGTGTGTACACCAGCACCTTGGGAGTTTCAGATGTTCTTTAAAAAAAATATTATCTCGATATTATCTTTCTAATCTGCCAGTTGAATTGTCATCTCATGAATTCAATTATGTGCAACATCATTCTGAAATTGAATCATCTTCACAAAAACACCTGCATCGTGTTTGGCCTTTGCTCACACACACTGAAAATAAAAAAGGCCACTAAAACTGAAAACATTCATTTTAATTTAATTAAAGTTTAAAGTTACAAATATACTAATGATGAATAAGTTTATTACAAACACACAGTTTGTTTCGCTTCACAAGATATTAATTGATGATCTAGTATCGTGTTGATGTTTGTGATGTTTTTATCAGCTGTTTGAACTCTCATTCTGACGGCACCCATTCACTGCAGAGGATTCATTGGTGAACTAGTGATGTAATGATACATTTCTCTAAATCTGTTCCGATGAAGAAACAAACTAATCTACATCTTGGATTTCCTGAGGGTGAGTTGATTTTCAGCAAATGTTCATTTTTGGGTGAACTATTCCTTTAATATGAGAAACATTGTTTATTGAAAAACTTAGTCCAAGTCCAAACTGGGCCTATATGACTAGCAGGCCACCAGATACGACCAGATCTTAGTTCTTAGATCCTAGATCTAAGTCATCCCTCCAGTTGGTCAAACCCAACAGCATTAAAATGAAGAGGCTGCAATGCATACAGATCTGTCTGGCATGGGTACATGTGAACCCTTTTTCTCATATGTCAATGTATGTGGAGAAGCTAGATGGGCAAATATGGACCCTGTGAAGAACTTGGAAATGTGTGTTTGGTGGTAAAGCTCATGCGCTCTCCACGCTACCTGATGAAATTTTTAATGACCTGAAGAGAATTCTTAACCAACAAAGTCACTCGCCACAGTCAATTTGAGTTGACATGCACTGCTGTTGCTTGATCCATTTATTTAGCTTCTTTTTAGATTTCTTTTCTTCTCTCACTCTGTCTTTCTGCTCCGCAACATCCACAGGGCTTAAGCTTTATGCTAATATGTCATGACAGGAGAAGTCGGTGGGAAAAGATCTTCAGGGGTTTAAAACTTTCTAGGGGTCAATGTTCGGTTGTAGAAATGAATGAATAAAAAGCAATGAATTTTTAAAAAGAAAAACTGGAAAAATGCTACTATAAATACCTGTTAATTGCATAATTGTAATTTCACTTACTCTATATGGTTTAAAATCTGTAATAAACCTATTGAGATGTTACATGTGATTTTACAGTTAAATACTGTTAAATGTACAATTTTAGGATGTGAAAAGTCAAGTCAAGTCATCTGTATTTATATAGCACTTTTAACAATACAAATTGTAACAAAGTAACTGCACAATATCAAAATAGGAAAATAGTGTCAATAATGTAAAATTAAAAGATTTAACACTCAATTTTCAGTTAAAGGCATTTCATTATTGAATTCAGTGATGGCATCGTCCAGCTCAGTTCAGTTTAAATAGTATCTGTGCAATCAAGTTGGTGATATCGCCGGAAATTAAGTGTCCCCAACTAAGCAAGCCAGAGGCGACAACGGCAAGGAACCAAAACTCCATCGGTGACAGAACGGAGAAAAAAACCTTGGGAGAAACCAGGCTCAGTCGGGGGGCCAGTTCCCCTCCGGCCAGACGAACCAGTAGTTTGTTCCAACTGCAGCAAAGTCAGATTGTAAGAGCTCCAATGGTTCCAGTGGTCTTTTCCCGATGGCTGTCTAGGTGATGAGGTCCTCACTGGAGATCTGTCTCTGGGGCTCATCTACGTGTCCTGGTCTCCGCTGACGTTCAGGGCTGTAGAGGTTGTCTCTAGGTGCTGATCCACCATCCCTGTAGACCCATCTGAGCTCCCTCCAGTGACTGCAGTGACATGACTTCTACGGTGGATCTGCAGTGACCATCTCTGGATACGGACTGGATCTGGTGACTGCAGTGACCATCTGGGCTGGATACGGACTGGATCTGGTGACTGCAGTGACCATCTGGGCTGGATACGGACTGGATCTGGTGACTGCAGTGACCATCTGGGCTGGATACGGACTGGATCTGGTGACTGCTGTGACCATCTGGGCTGGATACGGACTGGATCTGGTGACTGCTGTGACCATCTGGGCTGGATACGGACTGGATCTAGTGACTGCTGTGACCATCTGGGCTGGATACGGACTGGATGACTGCAGTGGGCTGGATACGGACTGGGGTGACTGCAGTGACCATCTGGGCTGGATACGGACTGGATCTGGTGACTGCAGTGACCATCTGGGCTGGATACGGACTGGATCTGGTGACTGCAGTGACCATCTGAGCTGGATACGGACTGGATCCGGAGACTGCAGTGATCATCTGGGCTGGATAAGGATCGGATTGGATGGCTGCAGTGACCTCGGAATAAGAAAGAAAAAGACTAATATTAGCGTAGATGTTATTCTTCTTACGATGTAACAACTACATCGTGTTTTATGGGAAGTGTTCCCGGTTCCGGTTGACCTAATTAATGCAGCCTAACAATCCTTTAACGGATTTGAATATTAGAAGTGTGTTAGTGTGTTATGTGCACGCCAGGTTAAAGAGATGGGTCTTTAATATAGATCTAAACTGACAGAGAGTGTCTGCCTCCCGAACAGTGTTAGGTAGATTGTTCCAGAGTTTGAGCACTAAATAGAAAAAGGATCTGCCGCCAGCAGTTGATTTTGATATTCTAGGAATTATTAAATGGCCCGAGTTTTGAGAACGCAGAAAAGAACAAGTCATCTTGTAAATTACAGAAAAAATTATAAAAACATGAATTCTCAGTTATGTATATTATTATGTTACATCTTATATTAAATTAATGTTTATTGCATAATTTTAATATCACGTGTGTTTGTGTTATGTTTGTGTGTGTGAAAGTTTTAAAGTAAAGTTCAGGCAACCATAGCTGCGATTTCTACAGTAAATATAAGATGCTACAGCAAGCATCATATTTTAAAACAAGACCATTTATTAATTATCAAAATGCCTATAACTGTGTAATGGTACTCTTTCTGATAGTTTATAATTAGTCTTGGTTTAAAATATGATGCTGCGTTATTGTTTGAAGGGCTAAAGTTCCTTCCTAAATTATACAGAGAAAATTTTAAATATTAAAAACAAAATGTAAGTGTCACACTTTAGTTAGTCTGTATTCGCCCTATTTCCTTACATGCCGCAGCCTTTCTAAAAGAACAGGCATAACATCACATTATTTCTTCATATAATATCAGCAAATTGTTTTACTATGCTCTTTGCCGGTTAAGTACTGTATGTGCTCACCACATGTAACCCCCACAAATGGAGGCAACTCCATAATTATAGCTCTTCCAGCTGAGTTTGTCATCTCAAGATACATTTCACCATCTCTCTCTATTTCATCCACTGTCGATGTATAAGACCTGAAAACAAAGAGGATGAGCATGATGAAAAGCATATGGGTACGGCTTCTTCATGTGTGAGAAGACGTATGAATTTCTGCCAGTTTCAGCACAAGTTAATGAGATGTGCTAAATTTAAAAAGCGAAATGCAAATGCAGAGGTGTCCTCGACAGCCTTGGTGACAAATTCATCTTAAATTGTACCAATTCTCTCCTGACTTTGCATTACAACAGCAACCTCAAAATCACAAAACACAGACAAACACAGGTTCTCAGTAGTTCTTGAGTTCTCGTTTACATCGTTATACAAGCTGAGCAAGTGGCAGCCCCTGTCTGAGAATTAAACAAAGACAGAGCGCTAAAGCCTGAAACTCCTCCCCTGTTTTCACAGCCAGTCTGACAGCAAGGAATATGTGAGTGTTTTGCATTGCAAAACATATCATTATTGCCAACCATAATTATTCAAAAGAATCAGCACTGGGGAGCAATATTAAACAGCTTTTACATAGCTTTTTCATACCAGACACAAACAACAAAAGAAGAAGAAAAGAAGTAAATAATTAACACTGTACATATTAAAACTCAAATTAAATATTAAAGGGAGTGATTTTAGCAACATATTTTTTGTGGTCTTTTCCAGCTTTCTTGAAATAATTTTGAAGCTGTTTAAAGACAGACAGAGCAGAAAATGTGCAAATTAATTACTATTTATGCATTTTATCAAAACACATGCTAAACATAAACACAGGGGACCAGTTGCTAGATAGAACAATTATGATAATTGATAGTGTCTCTCTATCCCGTTGAATTCCTCCATGTTGAAAAATGCATTATTTACCCAGACTCATGTCCAAATATAGTATGATTTATCTTTCTTCCATGGAACTCAAAAGGAGACATCATGAACTGTAGCCTAGGCTATTGCTGTTTTCCATGCAGTTACAAGACTGTGGCAGAAGCATTACAGTTGTTAATAAATCTTATGCTGCATTTCAAATCTTCTGAAGCCATGCAATAGCTTTGTGTAAAAAGTAGGCCAAAACTTAAGTCATTATTCAGTGATGGTTCATAGCATGTTAATCAGAGAGTTCTACAGAGTTCATAAGCAGTAGATAAATAATTATTTTGATATTTCATTGAATCGTTTCACAATACCGATCCTTGATTTATTCAGGAACTGTGGAGCTGCATTTTGGACATCCATGTAATGGTGTGATGAATGAACGAATGAATATATGTACCAGTTGTATCGCAAAAATATAAATAAAACCTCAGTAAATCAACCTCTGCATGATTCTCAATTGGAAATGAATGACTTCTGGTAGTGGTCGTTTGTCACGGCCTTAGAAATGATTTAAACTTGGTCCTGTTTCTCACACAAATCTATCATATGATATTGGAAGACTTGGAATTTAATTCGGTGCATCTTATGAACCACTTTTATGCATCTTTTATGAAGCTTGAAATTCCCCTTGATGAATATCATGAAATGCCAATGGTGCCAAACCGCTTGTGTTGTTATACAGAAAACTTCATACGAGTCATACGAGTTTGAAATTACATGAGGGTGAGTAAATGATGAAAGGTTCTTATAAGTTAATAATTATTATGTCACTCAATATTTTCCGCCTGAAAATAGCATGTTTATTGCAGATGAACATACAGTATCACTGAGTACAGTTGACAGCTGTGCAGAACCAAGGGAGAACACTCTCTGTTGGTACATTATAAATGCTCTAACGCTTCTGTATTTTTCCCATTAAAGCTACTCATGAATCAAATGAAATACTCCCCCACACTTCCACATGCTGTTGTTGGTCCTCTGTAAAACTCAGTGCTCTGCATTATACATTGAAGAAGCAGTATACCCCACTGAAAAAGAAGTGTGCTTAATTGACAGGGCAGTCGTGGCCTGATGGATAGAGCGTTGACTTAACCCAAGATTGACTTGCAAAGGTCCTGAGGTGAAACTTGGGCAAGGCACAAACCCCCAATTCTGTCACTGCTCACCCTCAAGTGTGTGAGGGGACCAAATGCTGCTTCACTCCCATTGACTTGGATTGTTATGTGAACACATTTCACTCCTTCAAACTCTGTAAAGCTCATCTGAGCTTATCTGAGCTTAATTGTATTGAAAGTGCTCTTGTAGTGTACTCTTAGTTTCAATGGATGGAAGTTAATGGGGGCCAGCATCTGTTTGACTAACAACAGTCCTCATTATATCTTCTTCCGTGCTGAGCAGAATAAAGAAATTCATACAAGTGTGGAACAACTTGAGGGTGAGTAATGATGACAGAATTTTTTTTTTTTTTGGCTAAACTATACTACTTTAATTGGCCTTAAAGAGAGTATGCTTTCATGACCGTTTTTAACACCACTTTTTAATACCACTTTTAAAAATTGAACTTTGTAATAATGTCAAAAGAAAGGTTTTCTTTAAAAAATGCATTTAAAATAATTATGTTTTAATCTTTTTTTTCATGCTTACAGCACGTCAAGTTTTTGAGTATAAATATAACACAAGTATATTATTTGATATGACATTTAAAAGTAATATATTTATATTAAATTACGACAGAAATGATGAATGAAATATACAATGAAGTATATTTTAGTTTACTATAAATATTTGGCAGTATGCTTTAACGGTTGCACTTTATTTTACAGTATGCACTTACATGCACTTACAGAGTATCTACCTAAGAAAGTACTGGTAATATAAGGCAACTACATGGGTTAGGGTTAGGGTTAGGCATAACTAATTGCATTTAATATAACTATATTTCAAACCGTAATGCATTTTCATTTTATATTATATTCATATATTTCTATTACATTCATATTTCTATGGTATTTCATGCAATTCATATTCTGAAAACATTGCATTCAATTCACACATAAAGTATATTTTGAAGTGTTGTTTCCATAATACCTACTATTTTTTAAGTATGCTAAAGTGCACTTTTTTCCACAAGAGTATTTATTTATTTTACTACCAGTTAAACCCCGTGTGAGTAATTCACACTCTAATCACAGTTCTTCGTATTCTCCACATGAGCACCTAACCTTGAAAAAAAGTGTAGTGCATGGGTGGAAGTCAATTGTGCCAGCTGCTGTAATTAGCATCAGTCCCGTCGCACCACGCCAACCCAGCCCACCTGTTTATGAATGCTCACGTTTCCCTGCTAACTAGGAAAATTAAAGATAAACAAGATAGGCTTGAACCGAGTGGGTGTGAATGAAGATTGATAGATGCCTCCTTTATAAGAGTCCAGAGTAGATTAGCAAAAAGCAAAAGGTCAAATCATTAATGTAAATGAATGAGGTTCATCTTTGAGACAGGAGCTTTCACTCTGCTGGCTGAGAGAATGAAGTTAAATCTTTATAAGCAGAAATAGTGACACATTTTTTTAAAGACCTCCAACATTCCCTTGTGACATTTTTCAGACTTTCCAGTGTTCTCTATATATTTTAATATCAAGATTAAAGCCTTCCAAAATGCACAGGAGCTTGTTTTGACACTGAGTAAAAGTCATTTCTCCATCTGAATAAAGCAGGGAGCTGCTGTTAGCTTTAGACTTTTTTGACTTTGACTTGTCTGTCTAGTTCCCTTTTCCCAGTTGTATATCTATGTGTTTTATGTGCCCGTCAGGCTTTTTGAGAATGTCGGCAGTTAACCCTGGATAATCATTCCCTGTTTTTGGTGAAGCTACAAAGACTCTTCTTTGATGAGGGCTGCACCTGTGTCTTCACAGTGCCTGGTGTCTGTATTTACTGGTTAATTGCAGTGTGGATCTCCATCACCATGGCTAAAACTGCTGGGTTAGAGTACAAGAACAGGTAAAAATAGTTTTAAAAAGTAATGAGCTTTTTATAAATTACATATCATGTGTGAACTTTTAGAGTAGAGGTATAACAGACTTGATCGAAGTTGTATGTCATGTTTTGGGGTTTTGTCAGTGTCTCTACAATGTGTGTGATGCCCTTTTTCATGTGTGTGTTTTACCCTCACCTTAGCTGTCAAACTTCATCTGCCTCTGTCTGGTTTGGCTTGTCCCCTCTTTTTCTCTCAGTTTGTGTCTTTTCTCAAGTTGTCACTCTCACTTTGTGTCCTTGCCTAGATTTTGAAACACCATCTCCTTTCTTTTCAGAACCATCCTAGTTAACCTCCTTCCCCTTCTGCGTTTCCAGATTAATGTTTTTTTTATCTGTCCTTCCAGCTGCTTACAGACATTTGCTATCTTTTCATACTGGTACCGGTCTTTAAGTATAAGTACTGTATAATCTAAAGCAGGTTTTAAGTGGCCTATAAACCCTGACTAAATTTGGGAATGAATGGGGTAAGAAAAGTTAATTTGATTTAAAGTAAATAAATTGTACTCATTGAAGAATCCTGACAAAGTGCATCACGGTTTCTATATAAATGTTAAGAGGCATGATTGTTTTCGACATTAATAATAATAATAATGTTTCTTGAGCAGCAATTCAGCATGGAATAGGAGTCACATGAATAAATTACATTTTAAATATACTGGAATAAAAACATTTGTCAATTTTAATAATATTTTAAAACATTGCTGTATTTTTGATCATATAAAGGCAGCCTTGATGAGCATCAGAGACTTTAACCCCAGACTTATAAACATTAGTGTATTTTGAGTACAATAGATGTGGATTTTTTGAATAATTCATCTGATTAATTGGTGATTTCTGTCACTATGTGTTAGACAAACAATCTTAACTATTGATATAATTCACTTTTATTAAATTATTGATGTTAGGAAGCAATTAAAATAGGCCATCTGTACTGCATAATCCTCAGTACAACATGACCAGGTAGAGTCCAAGAGTTATTTCTTTCATAAATTAATTGAATAACATCATCCCTTTGGCCTACTTCTGTGACTGACTTTGAATCCATCTAGAAACAATTTTATAGATGGTCTTGAATGTGTGTAAGCCATCTACAATCTTGTTTTACAGAGAGGACAAGAAAATCCTCTCGCGGTCACATGGGTTTCATCCTCAGAAGAGGCTATCTAAAGAGCGAATCACATCTGTCATTTTCTTTCATCAGAAGAAACTATATTATATTTTTTGATCAAGGATATTTTCCTTTGACTAAGTGCATATTTGCTTTCAGAAATGTATAATAAATTGTTCACAGGATTCAGAGTTTTTGAAGTACTTGTCAAAAGTTGTGTTTTAGGAGTGCCTCTGATCTTGGCATGAGCTTGAAGGAATAAATTAAACCAGTTTTAATCATTGCTTTAAAAAAAAAAAAAATATTAATCTTAATGTTTCCCAGTTATGTGTTAATCTTCAATTTCAGACTTCCCAACTCTATTTAAATTGTCTTGCTCTATTTAATATTTTCATGCCTTTTAAATGAAAATAACTTTATTTCTAAAACAGCAACTGACTCTTTCTGTTCTGTTGAGCAATGAATGTCTTTGACTGTTAATTACAGGCTTATCTTAACATATTTTACTTAACCTTTCTTTTGTGAAGAGTCTTGATTAGATTTACAATGATAAAAGGACACAGAGGAGCTTTATTATTTACAGCATTGTTTTGCTGAACATTGGCCACCATTCGAAATGTTCAGAGCTGTATTGGAGGATTTGAAAAAAATGCATTTTTAGACATAAAGAATAAAAGTCCAATGCTCTGTTTGAAACACTAGTTGAAAATCAATTGCAACCGGTTTGAACTCACACATACAGGTGCTAGGAGATATTCTGCTCAACTAACTCCCAGACAAAAAGAAACCGTTAACCCCTATATCTATCTCTCAACATTCCTCTTCTCGCCACACAACCCTTTCCTTTGCCTCCTACAATATTCCCTCTGATTTACTCCGATTCGTCTGACAGGTCTGAGCTCTGTATTTCTTTTCTGCACGCTTGTGTGGCCATAAAACCGTTTCCCTTGCAAAGTTCTTGATATCTCGATTGTAGCTTATATCCTTTCTTTTATTTTCCTCAGTGTTGTATACTGTCTAAATATATTTATATATACATATACATACATATTCTAGCATTTTTAGGTACTGCTATAGTAAGCATTTTATTAATATTCCAGAAAACTACTAAAATTAATACAATCTTTTTGTTGTATTGTATGTCAAGTGTGATTTAAAATCCAACTCTGATTTGTGTCTTCATGAATCACTTGTATATACATTTAGACTAAGAGACTGTATGACTCCCTAGGCAGTGTGATCTATTACGCTGGATCTTTGAGTATATAATGGGTGTGACAAAGTCAAAAGCACAGTTTAGCCAACAGCGGGTCACTGCGGTTAATTGCTTGTTAGAAACTCTGTCAGTCACTGTATTTCTCACACGGCTCTGCTCCGCCTCTGTCTGGAAAATACTTAATAGATTCCATTTGTGCCACTCTGTCGCCTGCAGCCGCTGGAGCGTGAACCGACCAATCCGGCAAAGTCTTTTAATGTCACATGACTAAGTGGCTGGTGATGATATACTATGCATCACAATTGAGTGGCGGGACTGTCTAATAAGCTCATCTCTTGCTCTGTGAGCCTTATTAGTAATTGAGAGACAGCTGTAATAACACTGTATCGCCATCATTCCTCTGACTCCATTATTCTTGCTGGTTTCTAGAGGTTAATGTGATGCCGGGTGAGGAGTGAGAATCGGGTGGAGGATGATACCGCAGGTGAAAGCAGGGGGCGATTCTAGGATTTTCTTAATGGGGTGGCACAGGTGGAGCCAAGATCCAGTCAGGGGGGGTCCATGGGAAAAGTCATGTGCCCCAACACAAGTGGGATGACATAAAAAGCGCACTGCACAAGTGCCTGAACAACTCATCTCTCATTTTATAAATAAAAACCACTGAACAGACAATACTTGTTCTCAACTTCTTTCATTGTCCAAACAGACGTGTGTGTGTGTGTGTGTGTGTGTGTGTGTGCGTCTAGTGAACTTTTTGTAAAAAATGCTCATGTTCTGTTGCTGCAGATGGCTGCTGGTGTGGTCCTCACTGGCCCTCTCTGGTTCAGGCCTGCTAATTTGCTGTTCTACTTGCCCCTGCCTGGTGGATTGGCTCTGGCCTGCACTGTTCTGTACTGCATCTACTTGTCTTTGACATGGGTTCTTCTTGAAGAAACCTTGAATTTATTGCTGCTGTGCCTTGCGTTGTCCCATTTCATTTTTTTTTACACAAAATTCTGTCAAAAAAAACTCTAACTTAATTATCAATATTACACAAATAGTATATTTAATAGCCATATTATCATTTGATTAAAGATAAAATCATTTAAATGTGAATAAGTTCTTGGACAAGGCACAAGGGGGGGCCAAGCACATTTTGAGGGGGCCGATGCCACCCCGTGCCCCTCCCCCATCTAGACACGCCCCTTGGTGAAAGCACATGCAAAAAATTAGCTAAACTAAGTTTTACAGCTGCTACAAAAACACATGCATGATTGCATGCTGCTATAGATGCCCTTGAGGACTGGCACAGTGCGTTTATCTCTAAATGTCATATTGGAACATGTAAAATGCTCATAAGAAGTTATATATTCTTAATGAGTGTAATGTGAAACACCGTAGCCTGCTATGTTAATGACAAGCTCCCCCTTTATTGGCTCGCAGACAAATTCAAATCTTACCGTGTGAACACAGGCTGAAAGCCTCTGTGGGCAAACATATTTCAGAGAGTTGATGTTGATGTGTTTTTCATCAGCCAGTCCCTGAAGGGCCTTGACACAGAGAATTGGATTTAGAAACATTTGCTGACTGAAATAGCGTTACCAGTTGGACCCCATCACACTAACCTGGCACTTTGAGAGCCCGAGGGAATAGAAGCATAACACGATTGGCCAGACCACCATGTCTATGATACATGTCCATAACCTTGAGTGCCTAGACTTGAGGTTTTGGATCAACACTTTGAGAGATTAAACTGGTCTTTGTTGGTTTGAAAGCAGTGCAGATATATGTGGTTTTATATAAAACTGTGCATTTAAACATGGTGACCTTAAAATTTGTGGTAGTGTGCAAGTCGGATTACATCAGTTTCTTGTGGCAATGAGTAAGTCATATGATTCATCGTCCTTCAAAGCGAAAAGCGCTTCAGGAGCTGTTGGTATGGTGTCGACAACATGAATCTGCCACTTTCGCAGGCCTGAGAGGCTTGATGTCTCCATCAGAGTAAAAAGGTTGAACATTCCACACTACAAAAGTGCCCTCCAACACCTACCAGCCTGTGTGTCCTCAGAAAATGCCAGGGAATGGGGCAGAACAATCTTCCCACTGGCGGAGGTGAACAATTGTCTGTCTGAAGTTAAACGTCTATCAAAAGATGCACTCTCACTTCCACAAAACCAGATTTGTTGGTCTTCAAGAGGATATTAGAAAGTACTTTTTTGCTATTTTTGGAATTGAAAATCTCCTCTTCCGTCTCATTAAATGGGGCTATTGTGCTGTTGCCCACAACATCATTTCATGTTCTTTGACATCTCATCCCCGAAAGTAATAAAAAAGCTGCCCAATAAAAGCTGGAGTTTTTGAAAGGGCTAGAGGTGTAGAACTATTAAAGTTTCTATGAGATATGACGATGGAAATGTTAAGGGGATTCCTTTGAAGTGAAAAATTGGGAGGAACAGGTAATAAATGTCCCCAGGCCTATCACATCCCACTATGACAAAGTCATTGACTTGCGCCCATTGATCACAGTCAAAAGTAATCTAATGCAGAGGCCTGAAATGATGGCTTTCATTGAGGGAAACAATCCTTCACTGTGATAGTAATTGAAGCTCCCTCTTTATTTGTTTTTAGGAAGTGCCAGTGTGTCGTCAGTGCCAAAGACATCAGGGGTTGTATTTTCCAGCTGCTGAGAAGGTGGGATTTTTAAGATAATGTGCATCATCTAAATTATATTTTTCAAAAGTAAATGACAAATAAAAAAAAAAATATTACATTTCAAAAGATTGGGGCTGGTAGGATTTTTTTAAATGTTTTAAAAAGTAGTCGCTCACCAAGGCTGCATTTCTTTGATCAAAAGTACAGTGAAAAGTAAAACTGTAATATTGTGATGTTGTTTTTTTACTATTTAAAATAACTGTTTACACTTAAAATAAAATTTTCACTTTAATATATTTTAAAATGTTATTTATTTCTGTGATGGCGAGGCTTGAGTTTTCAGTGACCATTACTCCAGTCTTCAGTGTCATAATTATGATGTGTCAGTAATCATTCTAATATGCCTTTTTGGTGCTTAAGAAACATTAATTATTATCAGCTTTGAAAACAGTTGCTTAATATTTTTGTAGAAATGGTAATACATTTTTAAGGATTTTTTGATGAATAGAAGGTTCAATTGAACAGCATTTATTTAACCTAGAAGTCTGTTGTAGCTTAATAAATGTATTTACTGTCACTTTTAATCAGTTTAATTCATCCTTCCTGAATAAAAGTATGAATCTCTTTCAAATTTCTTTAAAATCTTACTGACCTCAAACTTTTCATAAAGTTGTGTTGAGGTTGACTTCTTCGATTGTTGCAATACATCTTTCTCATAAGTGCAGCATTTTTAAGATCCTGCAGTCCAAATTTCATGTTATGTTGCCATTCCATGTGTATTGCATTCAGTGTGATGTAAAAAAATGTCTAACATATTTAACAGTATGTTTACAATTGACCAACAATTAAAAAAGAGTGTTTTGAGTGAATAGCTCCTATATGAGCCTCAGAATTTGATTGAAAAATGCGACTGCAGGCCAGTTATTTCAATGAAATGGAAATGGAACAATATTTTTTTTTCCATGTGTCCGTCTCAATAATGCAGTGTAACTGTTCATCTGGATTCTTACTTATTCACTCTACACTTTTTGTCTTTATCACACCATCAGAATCAGATAATGACCACTTTTTCTTCTCACTCTTTTTTTAACCTAGACTTTTGGAAATGTCCACACCTGAGCTTTTCAGAAGTGAGGGAATGCCTCATCCATAATGAAGGTAGTATAACTCCTCTCTCATCCTCACACACGTATGAAACGATGGCAGATGCCATTGAGAGGGGTTTCATTATGTTCAGCTGGCTAGGCATGCTGCAGTTTAAGGGCACAGGCGGAGGCTTATTCATTTTTCAGAGACTCTAAGTCAGAACACTCATTAGTGAGCTATTATAGAGCCATACCATTGAGGATGAGTTGTCTCGTGTGGTCCTTCCGCTTTTTTCACTGCAGCATCTGCGGCTGCATTATGCTCTTGCTGTCTCCTTCACTCTGATTCCTCTGCAGCACTTCTTCATGCAGATCCATTAATGAGTGCCAGCAGGGCAGATGGTGAGGGCAGCTCACAGACTGAGTTGGGTAATGGTTACTGGTTGGTTTGATGGTTTCCTTCTTGGGATTGAAGAGTTTTTGATGTTAGAATTAAAATATTATTCTGAAATTATGACCTGCTTCTCATTAACATTATTTAATGAGTCAAAAATTACAATTCTGTTAACATTTACTGACCCTCATGTCATTCCAAACCCAAAACACTTTGGTTAATCACAAATTAAGATATTTTTAATGAAACCTAAGAGAAATGTAGGCGTTGTAAAACAAATCCATATGAAGTGAGTGTTTCAATGTGAAAACAATATAAGATTATTCATCTCTGAATATAGCTCTTCACTAGACCTGGATTTAGCTGCTTGATTCATATTGATCAATTTTATAATGCCTTTCTTGGGTCTTCTAAGTTATAGTTACCTGGACTTTCAGTGGAGGGATAACAATCGCTCAGGTTTCATTAAAAATATCTTAAACTTGTGTTTCGAAGATTAACAAATGCCTTATGGATTTGGAATGACACGAGCGTAAGCAATGATGACAAGAGTTTTCACTTTGGGGTGAACATTTTCTTTAATACAGAGTCGTGACTAGAATAAATTTGTCATATCTGTTGATGGTGTCATCACTGGTCCCTGGAATTTTTCCAAGCTGCACACCTCACCCATAATGAAAAAGATATTTGCAGATTAAAACAAACATATTCATCATAAAACAGCTCATGGTGCTTTGATAATGGATTCAAAGCCCTAAAATGAACTTTATTTACATGTAAATGAAAACATAACGGAAAGATAAGTGTACACAGAAGGGGATGTCTCTGTTTATTATTCCATTTTTGTCTTCTGTTGTTTTCAGACTAGAATGAACGCTTATAGAAGCTGGTCATTGATTTTAAATGTCTAAAGCACCTGTATTAAAGTAACCGGGCAGACGCCTGATGTTTATTATATTTGACTTGAGTATCAAATTATTCTGTAATTCTATTTGAGTTAAATGGTTTTGTGGCTTGCACAATTTTTTGCTCTATTCCAGTCAACTAATTTTTCAAACAAATCATTGTATATTTTTCCATGATATGATTTATTTCCTGCCTGTCATTCATCATAGATGTATTGTAGAATGTCTGAATAAATAATTTCTTCATTATATAACGTTCTCACTTTAATACACTTTCCCCTGAGAGACTGAACTTCATTTCAGGGTTTATTTGTTTGTTTTTCACAAATGGAAATGCCACGTCCTGTTTGTTTTCTTCAGGCATGAAATCGTATTTCTAAAACTTCCAATGCGAAAACTAAAAAAAGTTAACCTTTTATAGCCATACCAGAGGGGAATGGTGGCGCTTGTAGCCTGTAACACAAAGCAAATCACTGTCACACAAGTGCTGCTGGAGGCAGACCAGCTTCTATTGGTGGTGAGGCATTTGTGTTTGTGTGTGTGTGATTGGCATGAATGTCTGAGGGCAGATACATGTCACATGTTATGACATTCAGCGACATATCTTATGTGACTAGCAAGCCAAAGTGACACGAGAAGTTCTTCTTGTTTGCCTGTTTTACCAACCACAGTGCATTTGTATGTGCGTATACAAGTTTGGCTATGCCTGAGGGTCGCCGTGCATTTTGCCAAGTAAGACATGTTCCTGGATCATACCTGAGAGGGCTGAATTCTTGAATATATCATAGTTAGAAAAACTGGCTTGTGGGGACATTCAAATTTGACTTTACTATTTTAAAAGATTCTTAAATTAAGCCAAATCATGTTTAAGTCTACTAATATCAACAGGTTTGTGTGTCAACATGTTCCTTACATGGTCAAATTTGTCATTTTATTAAAAAAAAAAAAATATATATATATATATAATTAGATGTTTTAACTTAATATAGCACAAATATTAATCAGACATAGAATTTTCAAAATAACCATTAAAAAAGTTAAAACATTTTAAAGAATATAACCAAGATATTTTAAAGTTGCTTTATAAATGAAAGCATCTAACGTGACGCAGGTCTGGTCAAATATGTTTTTGATTTATGTGTTCTCTAAATACAATCTCAAGGATTTCTGGAATTTTTAGCGCATATTAGCAGATTATAGACTAAGTGATATGATTTGTTCTAATCTGAAGGTCAATATATACGTTCTAAAAAACCCTGTAACATTTAACACATAACTGTATACAATAACCATTTAGCTCATAATACATAAACTCAAAAAGGCATATATTTGTCACACAAAGCAAGTCAATAAAAAAAAATCTTATGAGTTCTTTAAGGTAACTCATGGCTGATGCATATGCTCAAGACCACCTAAATGTTATCTGCTGGTACTAGCTAAAGACTAATTGAAATAGTTATTCACTACACACTCATAGACAAATTTTTCGGTAATATTCATACAGATCTTTTCCATTCTATGACAGCTGCTAGTGACCACATGCTGTCAAGCTCAAAAAGGATAAAAATCATAATGAAAACATCCTAAAAAGTTGCCCATATCACTCTTTTAAAGTCATACAATAGTTTTGTGTGAACAAAAGACCTGTGACACCTAATGACACCCAAGAACCAGTTATGTTAATATTAATGACACCAACCTTACTTAATGGACTTAATGAGTCCAAATACTTTTATTATGTCATATGGACGATCTGTGAGAATAATTTTTTTTTTATTTATCTGAAAAAAAAAAGATAGCATGTGGATTTGGAACGTCTTGAGGTTAATGTATTTATTTTTTTACTTTTTAACTTAACCAGTCCTGTTTGGTCTCTACATCATTTTTTTGCCCATCCTTACGCTGGTTTTAAAGATATTTCTGAGAAAAAAAAGGACAAGCTTTATTTGAAGAAAATCCTCCTCTGTGAATGGAATTAGTAACAGGAGCTGGTCACACAATGATCAAAGAAGTAAGAAGAGTTTGAGTGTTCTTGTGTGCATGTTATCTTTCAGTCTGTAACAATACAATGTAGAATCTAGACAAACCACAGCAGGGGAAAACTGTGTTGTCAGTATCTTGCATGTTTGCCATCCTCCTTCCTCCAGGAATCAATTATCTCCAACTGCCTCACATTTCCTACACCTGAAGGCTGAACAGTCACAACACTGCATGCAAATATATGGTGAATTTCACTGTTTATTTGCCTTTATGCGGTTTAAAAACAAGATCAGTTCAGTTAGATTCACAATTTGACCATTTTAATCAAATAAATGCATTTATGTTTTAGACAGAATTTCTTTGGAAGCTGTAAATCTTTGGTGTAATCATATTGCCCATACAAATTTTGACCGCCGACCAAATACCGGTTAGACTAGACTAATAAATCTTCATTGAACAGAGGACCTGGCCCCAGTCACCGAGCTGATTTGAATTTGGCCCCACACAAGAAGTTGCCCATGGCTGTTTACCTCCCCACCACACACACAGACACACTGATGACCCACCAGCTACACACAGCGGCTGTTTACTGGAGCCTGGCCAAACACATATGTCACATTTGTTTTCATTTGCAGTGACACAGACAGTCTAGGCAGTCTCTCTCCCTGACTTTTTTAATCCATCAAACCTATTATAGAGCGATTTAAGCCACCGTATGAGTTTGACCTATTGATTATGACCTTCCATTACAGGAAAATGGCACATTTCTCATTCATCTTGGTATTGCTGTTTCACTGTTAATAATAGCTTTCACCATGGAGATATCTATTGTGTTGCACTGTGATTTACTGAACCTTCACTGCTTTTAGACTGTGCATGAAGTTGCGCTGTTTAAAGAGGAACAAAAGCAGAAAAAGTACAACTTTTTTAATGAACATGGCCTGTAACCTCATGCTTATAGCCAACTTGCAGCTGTGTTGATATTAGGACTATTATCATTGAATTTATATGAATTGATTTAGTTTTGGTTAGTTTTTACTCTTATAGTATTATTATTTTTCATAGTTTTCTAGGCATTTTCATGTTTAATGCAAGCAGTTGTAGATGTTTGAAATTTTCTAAAATGCTATGTATATAAAACTAAAATTAATTTATGGCTATTTTTAGTTTATTTTAGTTTATTTTGGGGTCATGAAATTTGTCAGTTTTCTCCATTTCTTTTTCAATGAATGAAAATCTGATTCAATACAACAGCATTCTTTTCCATGTGATATTGATTAAGAATATTTGCACTATCCTGAAAGCCAGATCTCACCGACTGAAGATTTTCTAAACATTCTTCACATAGGAACAGCAGCTTGATTTTAAGGTCGGAACGTCCCTTTGCCCCTTGCATTTTATGTTTGCCAGAACAGACCAAAGTGTTGTGATGTATTCATCTGGCTATATTCACAACTATGATGCGAGTGTTCCTGTGGCTCAGTGGTTAGAGCATTGCGTTAGCAGCGCAAAAGGTTGTGGGTTCAATTCCCAGGGAACACATACTGACAAAAAATGTATAACCTGAATGCACTGTAAGTTCGCTTTGGATAAAAGCGTCTGCTAAATGCATAAATGTAAATGATGCACCATTCAAATTCTGTCTGTGTTCCACAGAAAAGCCCTGGAGAGATCACAAGCTTTGCCGTTTGAAATGGAAATCGGGCCTTTTAAAAATGCACAGCAGATGTGGAGACGGACACCAGTCAGGTCAGCTCATCTGATGAAGGAACAGTGGATATATTTTGGGAATGTCAGGTTTACATGTATGGAGAGGCGGTCAGAAACAAGAATGTTGGCCTTTATTAAGCCTGCAGTCATTTTGGCCACAAATATTTGCTGCCTCTCATTTTGGCATTCATATTGAATGTGTATGCTGTGCTATTCAAATGAAAAGCTTTGACACCTCTACAAATTAATGCAAGGCAATGCATGGCCAGATGGATCAAATCTGAAACCGAGGCCATGTGGTACTGTAGCTCCAGATGTAGTATCCCTCTGAAGTTTTTTATTCAATCACATCATAAATATGTGCATTTTAAAAAGTGTAAATCAGGTTAGTGCGAGGAGAGAATTGTCAGTCCATTCCCTGTATAGAAAATTAAGCTATTTATGTGAAGATGTATTCAATAGTTGCAGTACATATATAGATGTACCCTGTTGCTCCCAGATGGGAAAATCAGGAACAATACAGCAGCAACATCAAACTGAAAATGCACAAAACCAGAATCTGCTCAAACAATGCAGTTACAGGACATAGTACAAACAATTACACAGAGAGGCACAGCAAAACTCTATGTGAGCAATTTTGCTAGCTGTAGTTGTAGTTTCTTCTGGTAACTGGCAGAAACAATTCCCACTTTTCAATTTTAAGAAGAGTTTCTTAGTTGGAGTTTTCTGGAAGAGGTGCATCGCTGTTTGTGAGTGACATATAACAAACAACACCCTGAACAAAAATATTGCATCCCCTCACTTTCTCTCACTGGTTCAACACCAACGTTGTTGTTTTTTTTTTTTTTTTTGGGATGGCATGGCATGAACTAGCGTCTGGCTTAAAAATATTTTTTTTTTCTTATACTCACTAAGACTACATTTATTTGATCAGCAAAAACAATGATAATCAGAAATATTACTGCAATTTAAAATAACTGTTTTCGATTTTAATAAGTTTTATGATTTTTGAATGTATTCCTGTGATGGCAAAGCTGAATTTTCAGCAGCCATTACTTCAGTCTTTGGTGTTACATGATCCTTCAGTAATCATTCTAATGTGCTTATTTGGTGAAACATTTATGACCCTCGCTGTGAAAACCCAGCTAAAGTAATTGTTTTGTGATTTGCTGTTTCCTTCATATGGTAAAGAACATTCTGTGAAAGTTTAACCTTTGTATATTTAATATTGACTGAGTAAGATCATGTCAAAGATTGAAATTATAGTGAAATTAATGGTAGAAATCAAACTTTGATGTTTGTTATCTCATAATTAGATTTTGAGACTTTAGCCTGGATTTCACAGAGAGGGTCGCATTTCTTAATAAAAATGTTAAAAACAGCTGCTCAATAATTTTGTGGAAACTCAATTTTATCAATATTTAATGAATAAAAAGATTAGAAACAGCATTTATTTAAAATAGAATTCTCTACTTCTCTAACAGAGACTTCTCATAGTGCTTGCATTGTTGCTCATTTGTTGGTTTTGAAGTCGCTTTGGATAAAAGTGTCTGCTAAATAAATAAATGTAAATTTACTATAACTTTTAATCAATTGAATGTGTCTTTGATTATAGGTATTCATTTATTTAGCCCTAGAATGCATTATTTTTTATTTGATATTCCAGGAATTCCTCAAAATAATTTTCTGACCCTCATCAATGTCATTTTCATATTTTGTGGCCATAGGATGGAAAAAAATATTGTATCACTACCCAAGAATGCATAAAGGAGTCAAATTGACCTGTATTGATTTTCTGTATAATTCTGATTCAACACAACTGAACTCAACTTTTGGATACTTTTTGACAATAACTTAAAAACCTATTGTGATGTTTTTTTGCTTTGAGCCAAGAATTTTCCTCAGACACCAACCACGTGTCTGAATATGCAGACATCCAACTAAATAATAAGTGAGAAGAAGCAAGTAGAAATGAAACAAGTAGAATGTCTGAATTCATATAGTATTCATAAAACAAAAACAGTGCCAGCATTGCCTTGCATTCATACTGCACACATGCATATTTTTAATGTAGAACCTGCTCAGACGGTATTCAATTTCAAATGCAATAGATCAGTAGAAACGTTATGTTTTGAGATGTGCAACTGTGAAATGTTCTGCCTCTTTCTGCAAAGATAATTTTTTTGTGAAGCATATATATCAAGAAAGTGGGTAAATTAAGATGTTTGATGTATTATTTGATAATATTTTAATTCTTTCATTAATAGAATACCTGAAATTTAATATAAAACAAAATAGTTGTGTCTCACCGAACACCAAAGTATACCATCTTCATGAAGGCTTCTGTAAACATGAACAGCGAGTTGAGACAGCATGGTTACCCGTTTGTTGTTCACCACTGACAAGGTGAGGTGTTCCTCCAGGCGGATGCCTCAGGGTGTCTGCACTGCTCCTCTGAGTTCATGTTTCACTGCTAGGAAGCTTACTCACAAATAAATGTTAATTATAGCACAAAATAAATATGAATTTGGGTAAAATCAGGTCACTTCAGATTTTCCAGCAGAGCTTGTGAGGTTATCTGATTTGTTGTAACACAAACTCTAGGCTAAACTGCTGTGTAATAGGAGAATTACTGAGCTACAGTACTTCACATGAATGTATTTCTAACAGTTGTTTCTACTGGGAAGATAACAATGCACTAATACCACTATTTTACTTGAGCTTGAAGTGTTCTATTAAAATGATCATTTAATTTCAGGTCAGTTCATATGAGGTGTAATATTTATTAAGAACTAACTTTAGGTTGACCCAGGCTTTCAAAGCATGGATTATATTGTATTTAATAAATATATGTATCTAAAATAAAAGTACATTTATTTAATTTAAGGGATAACTATCATTATAATGTACAGTATATGGTTAGGTCATACCTAATTAAACAAAATAAATATTTGTAAATAAATGACTAAAATATTTGTGAAATGAAGGATACCTGTCACTCTAAACTAAAATGTGTTTATGGTCTGTGATTGATGACTCGGAACTGGCAAGATGTCAAAAACTTTGTTAGCTAACTTTGTATTTCCCTGCTTTAATGAAAATGTTGTTAGTTTAATTGACACAGTTTGACAAGATTAGACATTCAATATTCTATTTGAAAGCTTTCAGAACCATATTTTCTCCCAATTAATGTTGTGCATAGTTAAACTCTTGCATTAAGCGTGGGTCACAGCATGTTTTGGTATTGGTTTGTTTTGGTGAATTGAAGATTACTGCCCCTGCGGTTTACAGCCAGAGTGCTCAGATACACTCAGAACTCAGTGGCACACTAACAACACGATTGTGTAAAACCATGGTAAGATAATACTGAAGCAAATCCTTTAAATACTCATTTTGGTATGTAGTATTTTTGTTCTCCTGTACAAAATTGAAACATCCTTAAAACAAGAAAAATGTATGTACAGTAGCAAGCAAAACCGCTTGATGTTAAGCTTTTTTCTGGCACTGGTCAATTTTGAGATTTTAAGGCTATAGAAAAAAAAAATCTTGATATTAAGCTTTTTATGGACACTGGTCATATTATGTCCAAATTATGTTCAATTTGTATTCAGTTAAATTTATAGACATCCCCAAAACACTACACAATGCAATGCGTAATTCAAAATACAGGCAAAAATAACTGTGTAAAGTATGAACACAGTACATTGTGCTGTATTTTTATGAGCTTCTCTTAGAATGTAGCTAGTAATTGGTCACTTCCATCTCATTGTTACTGCTATTCTCATTCATCCAGAGTAATCTATGTGCTCTCTATTAGCCTGTTTTTTTATTTTCTTGCTCTATCTTCCTTCTCTCAGCACTTGTTCACAGCTCTCCTGTTTAGAGCAGAATGGCACAGTCGTCTCTGATCTGAGCACTGATGGGGGAGGACGCTCACTGTATCCCGGTGCAGCGTGTCAGATGAGTTATTGATGACATCTCTCCGGTTACGAGATGAGTGAACCTCAGAGGTCCTCTTCACACATCCATTACTGTCAGCCCACCCCATCATCTGTCCTTTTTCTCTCCCTCTTTTCTTTTGAGTAATACCTCTTGATTGTACTTTCATCGGTCAAAGGTACAAAGGGTCCGGATGGCCCCCTCCCTCAGCCCCTGTGCTGAAATCCCCCATAGAAATATGCTTTATAGCCATGCGGATGAGGATGACTTGTCAAATAACTGACAGTGAGAGAGTCTCAAAGGTGTATGGATCATATCTGAAGCCTGACTCTTTGACAGCTCTTTTGGTCAGTGGATTTCATAAACTTTAAATAGTTGCCAAAACTGTTGCGAGAAAATGTCAATGTTTGGTTGCCGTTTATGAGTTATGTTTGAGCAGAATATTAAAAAGTAATAAAACTTGACCTGTTATATGAGTTTTCTGCACTGCAAAAATCTATATTTTTGTCTTGATTTCCATCTAAACGTCCTTATACAACAAAATATATTTACTTGAGAAGCAAAACTGCGTAAAATATTAAGGCTTATATTTTATATTATATTTTGGAAGTATATTTTCTTACACCTTTGGCACTTTTTATATTAAGGCTTTTTATATTGAGTTATATTTTGAATTGAGTTTACTTTTCCTACCACCTTTTACATATTTTTGTCTTCTTTATATATTTCCTTATATTTTTTCCTAATATTTTATTCCCTTTGGCATGTTTTAGATATTAAGGATTATATTTTGAATAATATCTGAAATATATTTAATTAACCTTGTATATTACTGAACAATATATTAAATAAATAATAAAAAATGTTTATGCTTTGAACAGGAAAAAAATATAGTATATATTTTTTAAAAATTTTTCTCAGAAAAATAAGCCTAAATATCTCATCTTTTTTTTAACTTAAGTTTTATTACTGGAAAATCAAGAGCATGATTTATAATTTGCAGTGTAGGCTCTCTCTCAACCACAAAGTCACTATAAAAGCCAAAATATTAATTGTAGATTTCTCATATGTAAATAGAATTTGTATGACCAAGAGTAAAACTTAATTTAATCTGAGCACATACCTAGTGTTTCAACTGCATTTCTGATTATTTATTTTCTCTGTTTCTCTCATGTCCTATTAGTATTACAGTGGCGTGCCCTCTGAATGCTACAGGAAGAGTCTTATTCAGTCTGCTATTTCCATAATGCCAGTTAAACGGTCTCCAGTGGCGGTCCCTGACCTCTAAACTCCAGCGGTGTTCACCTGCTTGAGAGTCTTTCTCCATTCAGCGGCCTCCACCTGACCTTGCACACAGCAATGCATGTTTATGGATGAGAGAAGGTAAGATTCTGAAGCACATGTATCAATCAGTGAAGGAGGGAATTTTTAGGCACATTTTGAAACACTCCATTTGTGATTTTTATGCCAAGGCATGAGTTACATTCAGATAAATAATGATTTCAGGAGGGGTGCAGGCACTTAATTATTCCAACACTGTGGAAATGTTCACTCAATGTTTAATTAGCAGCTTTGATTTATCTCTTCCCTGGTTTTAACTCATTAGTTCATAATAATGATAGGTTTTGTGTAGAAGCTTGCGCTTTGAATGCATGTTTTGGAGTGAGCAGAGAAGAACAGGAACTTGTTCACAATTTGTAATGTTCTTGGCAAACAAGCTGTTATTTTAAGTCATGCATGTACTCGTTCCGTATCTCAGGGAACCAAGGATACGTTAGTAACCGAGTACGTTTTCTCTAGCAGTGGATTTGTATGTTAGTTTCAGGCATCTTGTGTTTGAAATGTTCTTAATTCGAAAATAAATTAATAATTGTATATTTTTTGTGAATTGTTGTGAACACTCCACTTTTTAATATCCTCATATATTTGTAAAAATTTTAGCTCTGAAAATGAAAATAATAAAACCCACACTGGTATACCCTCAGGTAATAGTAAGCTATGTAATGAAGGGATATTTTAACTGAATGATTTAACTGTGTACTCAGGAACGATATAATTCCATTCATTTCAGACTGGGAAAGGTTGTTGGAGCAATTTTGGAGCAATTATTGTGATATTTGACATTGCATTTCACATTTTGCTGCTTCATTATTTTCTTTATATAATTGTTGTACAGTAATTGTTGTGTTTCAGTTTTGCTATAAATCTTGTAATAGGCAGTTTAATATCAGTTCTATTGTGACAACATGCCTCACAATTCTCTCCTGGGCAATAACTGCAGAAATGTTCAATGTCTTTTTTTGTCTTTTTATACGATGTACCTCTACTTTCAAACATAAACATAACCTGAGAAATATTCACTTTTCCAAAAAGTGTGACAACTATTAACCTCCCTTGGAAAAAATACCCTTGTGTTGCAGGAATAAAAGCATACTTGATGCTCACACTCCAACAAGTGTTGTAGGGCCTTCCGTGTAGGGAATATTCTGATCGAAGAGCTCCTACACTCCAGATCTTCGTCGCCATGACAGCACTGTCCCATTCCAATTGGATTATTCCCCTCTGTGCCCAGCGAGTGGAATGAGTGCGGGTATGTCTTACTGCTGATTGGTGCTTTGCTGTGTGTGTGTGTTGACTTGTGTGTCATGGTTTTAAGTCCACCTGAGCCTCTCCTCTTGTAGTGTCTGTCTGAATTGGAGGGTTCATTCTGTCTGCGCCGTCTCATTCTGAACAATGCATTGCACAACACCTGAGAGGACTGATACATGATCTCTGAAGGCATTAAAGTGCTTATTTTCTTTCTCCCTCGCTTCATCTATCCTGTCTCCCTCTCTCTGACTCTTGGCAGAGTCTGTGTGTTTACCATATGCATGAAGGATTGGCCACGCATCTAAAGAGGAAGAGGGAAGATAAACAAAGTCTTTGGGTTCTCAGCCTCTGGAGGAGCGAGAAACAAAAGCACAACACATCCAAAAACACCAGCAAATGAACCAAGGATTTCTTACTCCAAAATGTGCCATTGAATAATCATTGGGAGGTGTGGGCAACCATTTCAAATTGTCAACAGCAGACAGACAGTTTTTATGTTTAGACAAGACAAAGGTAGGGTGACCGTCGAGTGTGCCTGCACTGTCAACAAGATTTCTGCAGCATCAGGGGGGACGTCCAGCAATGTGCCAACCGGGAGAATGGTGTGTTGGGTCATCCATACAGACCCTTCCAATATGCAAATAGTGGATGCCTATCAGTAGGCTACATTTTAGTTGGAATTACAGCTATTGAGCTACAGCAGTGAGTATATAGAGAGGCAATTTCAGGTGGACTATGAAGTTTTTAGAATTGGTAAAGATGAATTAATTATTGCCCAATATCACATGGGCAATAAAGCTGTTCTAAATATCAGCGGCCTTGTGCTGCAGGAAATAACAGACATTTTTGGACCAATAGCAGGATATTACTTTTTTAACCAGGCTCATTAGAAAAATGTATCTGCCGTGACATTTTTTCAAGATGATTTTGTGACACTTTCAAAGTGAAATATCCAGTGAGTGTTGCTAAAATGTGTTCAGTTTTATCCTGAACAGATGATTGTGAATCTGGCAACATTTTATTATGTTGGTTGTTGTACATATCACAGCTGTTTGGAAATACTGTAAAATGTTTGGTGAGTGGCGCTAAAAGGAAAATTGCGTTTGAAAATGACATACCACCTTGACCTACACTAAACTCTACCCTAAATCTAATCGATAGTGTTAACTAAAACAAACGTAAAAATATAAATGCTTTTGTTAAATCAATTTGGACATTTTAGCTTGCTTTTTATCGTGACTCACTCCTCATCGCAAATGCAATGCTGTACCAGGTGTGCTACCAAGCAAGTTTACTATGTCAGAAAAGCCATACAAGCTGGGGCCTGTTTCATAAAACAAGTTTAACAAATAAGCCAGGCTTATTTCAGTTAGTCTGAAATAACTGAACTAACTGAAATAAACCTGGCTTATTTGGTAAACTGGTTTTATGAAACAGGCCCCTGGTTATGTGAGGCAAACATTAAATTGTCACTAACCTAACTTTGTAAGTGACTTCTGTATATTTCTTTCTACCCTTGGTATGTTCTCTGTGCTTTGATGTTGATGTTTATTTGGGTTCTGTTCCTTAAACCTGATTTTGTAAAGCGACCTTGGGAGTTGGAAATGTGCTTTATGAATAAAAGTATTATTATTATTATTACTTTACAAACCATGCACTATAGCAGGGTAGGCAACGTCGGTCCTGGAGTGCCGATGTCCTGCAGAGTTTAGCTCCAACCCTGAAAAAAAAACTCAACTGCCTGTAGCCCGAATAATTCTTGAAGACCTTGATTAGCATGTTCAGGTGTGTTTGATTAGGGTTGGAGCTAAACTCTACAGGACAGCGGCACTCCAGGACCGACGTTGCCTACCCCTGCACTATAGTAAAGTCTTTATTAATCGATGACTTGCCACTGTAATTATAATTTGTGTGGAAAGGAGTAAAAGTTGTATATGTTTTACTGACATTAGTGTTCAAATCAGCTGGAAACTGCAGCAAATTGTATCACTAAGTAGGTTTTTGCAAAGAAAAAAAAAGGTAGTGGCACATTTTTCAAATGAGCCTTTTATACAACAGTTCAATAAGCAAGACATTAACATACATTTTTAGGCACAATAAAGCCAGTTGTTTTGACTATTTTTGATCTACCAATGAAAACAGTTCCAAACAAAGCAAAAGCTGAATACACTGTGTCTTCAAGGACAACACAGTATTGTACTGCATGGATGAATCTGTGTTTTTGAATGGATTGCATGAGTGAATAATTCAATAACTCGATCATATAGACAGTCATTTGTTTTGTTCTTGAGAGAATCAGTGTTTTTGTATGGATACATGGAGTGAATAATTTGATGACTCACTCACTTTCGTTCCTGAAAGGATCATTTTGTGAAAGGATCTGTATTTTTGAATAAGAGAGAATCATTTTTTTAAATGCTTCAACTCCTTGTGTAAGAGAGTCATTTGTTTCATTCACGAATGAATTAGTGTTTTTGAACAAATAATTTAAGCACTCATATAGAGGAGCCATTTGTTTCTTTCTGACTCACTCATATAGAGTTGAATTTGTTTCTTTCTGAATTGAATTTAATTTAACTTATTTAATATTAGAAACAGTTGCTGCAGAATTTCCACTAATGCACGGACTGCTGCTCATGTGTGAGCTGTGTCTGAACCATATCTTAACATTTTCAATTACAGCAGATCTTGGATCCTACATAAAGCCCATTGTCTTTAAGCTGTTTCTTGTAATCCTTTTTCCGTGCTTCCCCGGTAGATTTTTACGTTGTTTCACCTTCCCATCCTGCCCTTGGCCCCTGTTCTAATCTTCTTTGTTTATGTGCTATGCTCCCTCTCCCCCATGAAAGACCGTTCTATCCACAAACCAGAAACCTGTTTGTTTGCTGGATGAAATCTACTTAAATTTACACAGAAACCTCGCTTTCTTCAGTACTAATCCTCCTAATTCTTCCCTTTTTCCATCTCTGCATTTCATGTGATTTTTGCAACAAAACTTGTTCTTGAGGGGTGAATGAGAGCATGGGAAAACTACAATGATCTCTTATGTAGTATGGAATAACGAAAGCTATGTTTTATTGTACAGTTGGGTGTTATTTGCCTAGTTGCGATCCATTTCAGTTTCTAACCTTTGCTATGTCAGACTCTGAACTATATGAGAGTATAATTTTTCATCTGCCAACTGCAGCCTGCTGGTTTTATCCAAGTTCCCTGGAGAGATTTCTCAGTAATTTCCTGCCCTCCATGTCATGTCTTTCCTATTAAGATGTTACTTTTACAAATAGAGTGAAGACGATCTTCTCTGGCAAAGCACTGTAAAGTCATAGAGCTAGAAACATCTACTTTCAAATGTCTATCAGCAAGTAAATGGGGATGGAAAGATAAATGATGCATTGAAGAATCAGATACTTGTGTGCTCATAAATTTCTTAAATATGACCTGGAACTAAACACTTCGAATCTAATTTCTGTTGCTGAACAGTGAAACCATGTTACAAAGCAAATTTGCAAGTACAATTATTTCTGCTAATGAAAGCTAATGGGAGATATTAGTGTGCATTGGAAAGATTTTTCTGTATTGAGTTGTACTGAATCTTAAATGTCTTTCTCAGTCTCTAGAGTTTCTCGGGATTGAAATGATTATGAATAAGTAATTATTTGTTCTACCACAGCCTATTACCATCCCCATCCCCCCCCCAGCCCTTTGATGTTAAATTTCCATTTGTTCAGCAGAAATGTCTATGCACATGAAACAAGATGAAATAATAGTTCATGAGTGCCTTTTTGACATTTATTCCTGTTAGTATGTATGGAACTGGCATTATTAAAAGCATAATCCATTTGTTTTATGCACTGCTTCAAGTGTGATCCTCCTGACATCCCTTTGAAATGGTTTAGACTGCAGGAAAACACCATTCTTAATCAATATCTGTCTTATTTTGCAGTAAAAATATCTAACCATCCTTAAAACCATGCAGATAAATTTGAGAAACTGGCAAAACTGTATGAAATATTAACCTATTTTCAGAGAATGTGTCTTGAATAAGTGTATTTTGTCTTGTTCAGACTTTTTTTGGCAGATTGTGTGCATGTTTTATTCATTAACCTGACAAAATGTATTTTTGCAAGCAAAGAAGACAAAGAAACTGATTAAGAATAGGATTTTACACACGTGCACAGAAACTGTGGGGAGATCTGCTATTGTGATGTCTTGTTTGGATTTGATTACAAGCAAAATGAGGATGACGACTGTATGAACCAAAAAAAAAACTAAAAAAACCCTTCTAAATTCCAAGTCAAAAAGACGATGTTGTTAGTTATTATGATCACATATTTGCATTGCAGGGCATTACTGAAATGTTGCAACTGACAAGATAATGTTCATTTTAGTAGCTCAAATGAGGAGAAAAACATTCCCAGAATGTAGGGTAATGGTCCGATTTTTTATTTTATAGGTCTAAAAATAAACGTACACAGGATATTCTCATGTATACGCAGAATTAGTGATGTTTACAATTTTTTATCGCAAAGGATTTCACTTTTTGGCAGGCAGTCGTAGGCCTGCATTTAGAGCAAATCAAAGGTTAGGATTATGGACTGGATGATAA
Organism: Ptychobarbus kaznakovi; assembly: GCA_027422405.1. Taxonomy (NCBI): domain Eukaryota; kingdom Metazoa; phylum Chordata; class Actinopteri; order Cypriniformes; family Cyprinidae; genus Ptychobarbus; species Ptychobarbus kaznakovi. Next base: position 10,968,198 of record CM049800.1, on the reverse strand, counting down.
ATCCACACGTGGGAAGTTTATCCAGTGATCAGCCTGATGGCATTTATCTCCTGCTAGTGTAGAATCGAGCAGAGTTGAATGTGAAACATCCATGCTACTGTATGTATATAGCCTGGGTCAGCATTCTGAATGTGTGAATTCATTCACATAGCACATGCAGTGCAATGCATATTGCTACGCTCTTTATTATCTGACACGCACACCTAAACCATTGAAAACAATTCCTCAATGTCAATATCCTCTCCATTCCCTCCCCAAGTCCTGCTCTTCTGCTCCTTGCTGGGCTTTTCTGTTGATAATTCATGTGCAGGCTATAATTTCAGCTCTGCAGGACTACTGTTTTTCTCTCACCGCTATGAGATGCTCTGCTATCATACTAGCACTTGGTTGTTTTTCCACTGAAATCTGAAGCCTGCATGTTCTCTCGTTACACAAGTCATAATTAAATGTCAAATCCGAACAATCTCAAAGCTTAGGGATTTTTAAAGAGAGAACAATGTGAGGATATTATGCTGAGGAGATTAAGAAGTTTCTTTAAATACATAATGCTTTGCCAGCTGTTAGATCAAAACTCTACTGTACGAATTTGCACTTTCCTCCTTCAGAGAGAGAGAGAGAGAGAGAGAGAGAGAGAGAGAGAGAGAGAGAATCGCAGAGAGAAATTTAGGCTTTATCTGTTAAATCCGATTTATTTTGTTGTGCGGCCAATGACACGATTTACGACACTGACAGATTAATGAGAGGTTATCCTACATTTAGAGGAAGAAGAACATGCATATCCTTTTTCTGTAGCCAATCATTAGTCACCTGGTATCTAATCTACTAAATTGTTTGTTATTTTTGTTCTAAATTATTCTAAGTGCGCTACCATCCATTCATTTGTCAAGCAATGACTGAAAAATATAGGAAGGAAGGAGATATTCAGGTCAAGGTCCTGTCGTAATACAAGTTTACATTGAGCAGTCCATCATATTTTTATGTTTACAGTAACTGTTTTCTGTTTTAATATATTAAAAATAATTTGTGATTGATTGATTGATTAATTAATCGCAAAGCTGAATTTTCAGCAGCCGTTAGAGTTTTAAATGTCACATTATCCTTCAGAAATCATATAATATAATATTGATTTGGTGCTCAAGTAATATGTTACTATTTTCAATGAAAACAGTTACAACATTGTGGAAACCATGACATTTTGCTTTGATTAATTGAAAATTTAAACAACATAAATCTGAAATAATTTGTAACATTATAAATGCCTTTACTGTTACTTTAAATTAAATGCATCCTTGCTGAATAAATGCACTAATTTATTTCCAATAAAGATGCATTTCTCATTGGTCCAGTGATATGCAATTGCTAGTGCTATTTTTTTCCCAAATCCTAAAACTTCCAGGTTTTTATTTAAATATTAACTTCTAGTATCATCTATAGACACTCATGATATCCAATATTCAATCTGTCAGGGTGATGGTAGCATTGTATCTGTATTATATTAATGTTTTAGGTTTCATTTAAAACCTAAAGACCAGATCAGTGTAAATGGTGTAACGGACTGGTGGCTGATACAGTAACAATGCGTGTATATGTTAAAAATAGTGATTGTAGCGAGGATGAAGAGAGAGGGTCAAGGAAGGTGGGCAAAATGGAGTATCGGGAGAGAAACACATATTCCCCTTGTTTTTCTGTGCAAACAGTATTCTGTATGTATGCAGTGGAGCATAGGTGTGCAGTGGAGCATGAGTAGTAAAATAAATAATTCTGCTATGATGTGGCATTTATTTGTAGATAAGTCTGATGGTTGTCGCCCGTGACAGAAAGGTAATCAGCTACTTGGTGATACAAAGAGACAGCACTGAAGCTCCCTGGGATATATCCTGGAGGACTTATCAAATCTCATGAAGAAAATGCAAAGCAAATAATATCTTGTGGCTGGCATGAAGAAATACTCATAGGTCCCTCCTCATATCCATGGTTACTGTCTCATTTGATTCCCTATAATGTAGTAGAGATCTGCAGTGATGATGTATTTTTGTAGGCCAACCCAGAAGTTAACGTTACTCTGGTAGGAAAACACTAGGATTTTTCCAATGGCTTTTGGATTACTGCAGAAAATAATCTCTGTGATCAACAACAGTTTATGATATCTACCTATTCTATTCATCATGATAATTCTTACAAATGAACACAGCTTTTATTAATTTTAAAGCCTAGATTCAGTCACCAGAAATAAAAAGCTAGACGTAGGCTATAAACAAACTACGCCACGGTCACATGACTTCAATGTCACCACCATTAAGCTTCTGACAACTCTTTCAGTCTTTATTTAAAAGCATTTGACCTCAAAGTTTGAGTTATAATAGTTTGCAAGAGTAACATTTTAAACACAATGAGACTTTGAACGTGGACTAGTGAGTAGATGAGTTTATACGGTGACTCAGTAATGCACAACACAATGAAATCACTACAACACAACGCATAGGACGAATTTGGTTGCGGTTTTGACTTATTTATGTTGTGATAATTTCGTTGTGTTACGGCTTGTTTCTCATTTCCGGTGTTTTGGCCTACAAAACTGTGTCACCCCTGCAGTATCTATAAACAGAGAGTACATGTACAGGGACAAACTTTTGAGAGGACGCTGCAAAAAAAGAAGACTATTTTTCTGAGGGTTTTTTTACACCATGACACGTGCGTCATAAATCAATAAATCAAACAGCACATGCTGTTTCCAGGCACTGAAACTAGCCATGTTGTCACAGCAGGAGACGCTAAAGCTTAGTTTATTATCGATTACTGATATGTTACACTGCGTATGACTGTCCAAGGAAGGTGAAGGAGGGCGATCATTCACAGCATGAATGCAAGCTCACACTGGAGTATATTTCATCCCAGTCTTGGTTCACGGCCGGGCACGCTGAGCTGTTAATACAGTAAGATAATGGCTTGTCAGCATTTAGACATAAGCAAGAACTCGGTAAGATCTGTTTAAGATTTTTTTCAATGGATATTTAAAACTTGGACTGAAATAAGTGTTTTAAACCTGGTTTTGTACACATTAAACAATATACTTTTAAATTTATCTTAAAAAGAAAACTCAACTGTGGTAGCCAGAATTTCACTGTTTTATTAAATACAGTGTTTCAGGTATTACAAGATGACATTTTAGTGTGTTATTAGTGTATTTTTATATAGTGTATTATTATTATTATGTATATTTATAACTTATAACTACATATTTTCATTAGGTGATATAATGTCAATTTACCAGTCTGCTTGAAACTACTTAGAATAATAATAATAATAATAATGCAATAAATATTAACTAAGTGACAGAAAATATAGCACCTAATATAAATCACTGATAAAAATAGAAGAAACAAAGTTATTTATTTATATACAGAAAAATCCTACTATCTTTTTTCCATCATAAATTGTAAAAAAGCATAGGTTTAATAAACTACATATAATGCATCATTTTAAACCAATCAGTTCTTTTCAATGTGTATAGTAATATACATTAATAACAGGATGGACATAAGACAAAATGTGTCACAATAACGTAATTTATTATTATGCCATATGAACCAAATACCGAATACACTTACATTTAATTTATGCTTTTATCCAACCCTCATGATTTTTTTTTGTCATGTGTGTTCTCAAACCCACAACCTTTGCCTTGTTCATGAATACACTTAAATAATAATGTATCAAATCCTGCCCTGTTGGCATTAAATCTTTGTCACACAGGAAGCTTAATATGTGATTTCTGGGACATTCTTTTGATTTGAAATGTAACCTAAATACATGTACCCTACAGTATTTAAGATATTTCCCAGGGATTATTGAACATATAATCCTTATAGTCCACACAACTGAGCGTCTTCATTTTCACCATAAATGAGAGGTTTCCAGTAGCAACAGGGTTAACTTGTCATTGTGAGATGCACACAAACACATTTTCTCCTGTAAACAACCGCTCTCATTTGCTAAAGGTCTCTTTTAATACTCTTACACGTTGTTTACAAGCCTTGAGAAGTTATATCGGTGACAAGCCCCTCTTGACCCCAATTTCAGCATCTTGATCCCCATTGTGCACCATGTGTTAGCCATCTTAACATGGACATAATGAGAAGTGCAGTGTTCCTGTGGCTCAGTGGTAGAGCATTGCGTTAGCAGCGCAAAGGTTGTGGGTTCAATTCCCAGGGAACACACATACTGACAATACATGTATAAGTCGAATGCACTGTAAGTCGCTTTGGATAAAAGCGTCTACTAAATGCATAAATGTAATTGACCCCATCTCTCGCTTTCTAAGCTGTGCTTTAATCCTTTCTGTTTGTGTGCAGTATTAAATAATAACTTTTAAAGATTGACTCCTCTGTGACCCTCTCTTTATCCCTTTTCTCGTCCCCCCTTCGTCTTTTTTTTTGGAGTGTGCTGTGACAAGTATCACTATCAGTGTTGCTCATATGAACAAACCCATAAGCATTAAACTTCGGTGTGTAATTCGTCCTGTACTGTTTGTGCTATACATAATTGATACCACAAATAATGTGCCTTTAATGCAATTACATTTATGAATTTTGCCTGATGAATAATAAACTTGTAAAACACATGTCCTGAGCCATATCTAGAAACCAGCTGGGGACAAATTCATTAAAATCTTAATGGGATAGTCTAACTAAGAAGTTTGTAAGAATCTTTCTATGTGTAGTTCTTTGAAAACTGTAATATTTTTTGCAGCGACTGGCTTGATGGCAGTTAAAGAATTTAAGGAGACCTATTATGCCCCTATTTACAAGACGTACCCTGCAGATCATTTATTATATTATTTTGAAAATGCCTATTTTGAGTGGAAGCAGAAACACACTGTTTTGGGGCATGTCTCTTTAAATGCAAATGAGCTTCTGCTCCCCGCCACCTTTTCCAGAATAGGGCTGTGCCTTTACAGCTAGTATCTCAGATACTCTGCCAAAAAAATTTGGTTTTGAGTATCATGTCTATCATGCTGAAATCATGTGTTTTAATCCATATTAGTTTAAGCATGTCCTGATTTTGCTGAGTTAGATGTGTTCCTAGGTCAACATATTTTGTTGACCCTGGAACAACATTTTAATCCAAAAATGTAATCTTGACCATATCTCTACACCTAAACCTAATCTTATCCACGAATAATCCCTAAAATCAGAGGAAATGATAAACGAATGACACTGATGTACAAGCACCAAACACTGATTAGAAGCCTAAACTTCACAAAAATGATAAACTTGTTCTTCAAATATGATTGGTTAATCACAATGTTGTTCCAGGGTCGACAAAGACGTTGATCCAGGAACATGTCACACTTGGTAAAATCAGGTTTTGCAATAGTTTAATCTGATATTGGGTTTTCTGAGCAAACACTAGAAGCACGCGCACAGAAAGAGGCTGTCACATGGCATGTGAGTACTAAACTTTTCTTTCATGTCTTATTGCGCTTAAACTGTCAAATGTTGTGATCATTTTGTTGCGTTGTGGCTTGTTTCTCATTTCCGGGTGTTGCAGAAAGCAACCACATAGCAACACCCTGGCAACCAATATCTAGAACACAACAGCAACACTAAAAACCTTTGAGAATACCTCACATGTCTGTGGAGTATAATTACTCAGCTTTTCTCTCTTTGTAGATTCCCTTGTGAGCTTCTGTTTGACCTTTGAGTCACCTTTCTGCCTGTGACTCTCAGCACACAATGTGATGTGGCCACTGAACTGCCATCTCACCACCAAACATTCACCCCTAACCTCTATTTCTTTCTCCACCTCCGTTCTAGACCTTCCTTTGAAGTTCAGATGTAAGTTCAGCAAGACGTCATTCATTCTTACAGAGAGTCAGCTCTTTTTCTCTCCTTCTCTCTCTGTCCATTTCTTCACCCTCTGCTCTCTCGTTCTTTCTCCTTTGTCAAGTTAGATTCATTCTCTGGGTGTAACTGTAAATGCATCATTACACATGAGTGAATATCTGGGGTCAGACAGACCGCTTTGGCTCTATTACCTTGATTTCACATACTGTAAATTAAAGTGACCATTCTTGAAAAAACAGCCCTGCAGGAAGAGCATTCATGCTGCCTTTTAAAGCGATGGTTCACCCAAACCTGTATGTTTTTCTCTCTAAAAAGAAAATCTAGAATGTTTCAACTTTTTTCTATACAATAAAAGTCAGTAGGGGCCGAAACAAAATTGGACCCCATTGGCTTTCACTGTAAGGAAAATAAATGAAATATTTTACAAAATGTTGTGTTTTCCAAAGAAGAAAGAAATACAAACAATCAAATATTAAAATCCTCCCAGTTTTAATGCATTTATCCCTCTTTAAAAGTTTTGTAAACTCCCTCTTGGTTACTAGTAGCAAATATTTCATTTTCAGCTTCAGTTATTTCCCCTGAATGTTTTTTTTTGTGTGAAAGTCTTGTCTCCTAAATAGTTAAACCTTGGGCAATCAGAAGTATGATGGGAAATTATATCCCGTTTGCTTCAGACACCATCAAAATACGTCTTATGATTTGCATTTAGACGAGTTGATTATTATTATGCACCCTTGTGATGTTAGAGCAGATACTAGACAGCATACTCATGTTAAACAGTGTATGAAGAAGTGCATGTGTGACAAAGATCGCATATGATATTGAGGCCAATACATTAGAAAGGTTTCAAAAACAAAAGTGTCACATTGCCATCAACACCCCCCCCCCCCCCTACCTCACTGTGTCCGATTCAAGGTCAGGAGACAGAAATCAAAATGAGCCTGTGCTGTTGACAAATGGTGACTGTGTGAAGTCCCCTCTGCTTAATGAATACCCAAGAACCAAAAATGTTGACCTGTTGCTTTTCTGTGGTGATGAATCTTAAGGCTGTGTTGGCTCATCAGCTGGACCCCCTGGTTGAGATTTAAATATTGTTTTATCATTAGACAAACCAACTGATCCTGTTTGTGGGTGCAAATCCCGGACACAGAGCTCTCCGTGATGTAGCTTCCTGAAACCAACATGGGAAAATTCTCATCCAACATGCACCATGCAACGTTGGTTTAAATAACATGTTACTCATGTCCAGAACGGTGACTCAGACAGGAGGAACATTGTTGCAATGCTTGTTTCAGAGAACCCCCCAGCTATTAGGGATGAAAGTGTACACTGTTATGACATAAAATGATTAATGCCACAGGCGCACATAAACATGTTAGTCGGTTCTGTGCTCTTCTATACTGTATGGTTTGGGTACACTAATGCAATACTGATGCTCTTGCAAAAATGAACCCTCTCACCCTAACCTGTTTGCGCTTCTCCCTTCAGGCAGACGCTAACTCCAAACCTGAATTTGAATTCTGCTTTTTGTTTTGTCTTATTACTTTTGTAATTTCTTGTCATTTCATTACACAACATTTTACATCACAATTTCTGATGGGAATCTCACAAAACTCAGGTCTCATGAAAAGCTATTTCACTGTGACCTGAGAACCATAAATCCTGGTTATGCTTAACAGTCTATGGATAGCAACTGAATGCTTTAACTCAATAAGCCAGCAGCAGAAAATAAAAATCCTGCATGGCTTGCCAACAGTTGTTTTTAAATAACTCGGTGTGGAGTGTGGAAAGCTAGGGAGATTATCAGTTTTATAAGAACAAACCTTTCAAATGCCAGCTCCCATCACAATGTTAATCTCTCAGTTGAGGATAATACATAAAAAGTAGCTGGGTTTACCCACCTTTGAGAGTCTTCTCTTTTGCAATTCAATGTATCACTTGGGCACAGACAGAACATTGTGAAAGAAGTTTAATAAATCATAAAAGCTATGTAACAGAATGCTGTTATATTTAGATGCGTTCATTTTTATGTCATATAATTATTTATTTTTGTGCAGACCTGTCATTTATAGTATTATTACCATTGTTTCAGCTTTTTTTGAGCCAATTAATTACTTTGGAACCACAGGAAAATTATGTTATCACAAAGCTCACCGGCTGATGGCACCATGTTCACAGTTCTAAAACTTTCATTAGCGACTATCCTGATTTGTGATGTCAAAGGCAGCAAATGGGAGAAAAGTCCATATCAAGATTTTAAGAGCCTCCAAGAACTGGTAAAACATCTACTATAATATAATTAAATATTGAAATATTAGCAGATGGTGCAGTTCCAACATCTCCCAGCAGGCTAATCAGGTCACGTGAACCAGTTCAACTTCCATTATTATTCTTATTCCAGATTCAGTATAATTTCAAATCTATTTGAAACCTGAGGTAATCAACAAATGCTGTTGATTACCACAAAGCATCATATTGACTCATCCCCTGAGTTTAAAAACAACATCATGCTAGCAGTCTCATATTCTTCCATACCTATTCCACTTTCTGTCTTTTATTGAAAACAACTGTAAATAATTTGATAACTGTAAATACATTTTTTTCCATGCATTGCAATGAATGGAGACTATCAAGCTTCAAAAAGCACTCAATACGATGAAAACAATAAAAGAATCATACAAATGGTCCATATGATGTGCCGCATTCCATATATTCCATATCTGTAAGTAACCCAGTATTTCAGTAAATAATGAATAGCTAATACATTTCAGTCTGTTCCTCACACAAGGTTTTAAATCATATGGAATACATTTATGATGCTATTATGTGTTCTTTAGTTAGTTCATCCAAGTGGATGCTGCACACTGGTGGTGGATGAGGAGAGACCCCCCCACATGATTTTAAAGCACTTTGGGTGTACAACAATACACAATAAAGCGCTATATAAATGCATCATTCATTCATTCATTCTGTTCACACAGAAGAAAAAAGGTCTTATGGGTTTTGAATTAGACGAGGATGAAAAAATTACTTTTTTTTGGTGAACTATCCCTTCTAATATTCCTTTCGGTTATACAGGCTCACAATGATTCATTCTGTCAGAAATAGCACATCTTCTCATGCTTGGGTAACAAAGAGAATTCATAGAGGCAAAAACGTGATTCGGGTCTGAGGGATAATAAGGGCGCTCACACTTTCCAGTCTGATTGGCAAAAGGGATGAATTCATGCATATCTCCAAGGTTCCCTTTTCACATTCTCTTACCCAGTGAGGTGATTTGTCTAAAATGCCTCATTACACTCTAATCGTTAGACTATTCAAACATCAGCAACTGGAATCAAACTTCCAAACCACAGCAAAATAGACAAGCTAAGCACACCGTGTTAACAACCATATGCTTCCTCAAATAATGGGTTTCAATTAAAGTCGACCTGTGTTTCAAAAGAGGGCAGGGAACCACTGTTCAGGCATGTCCCATTGCTCCTCATATAAGTTACTGCAGTGCACTAGTTCTCCAGTGTCATATAGCTTTTGATGCACTGATGTTTAAAACCTGTTTCTCACCTGAATAGCTGGTGGGCTGCCGGCCAGTTATCGACTAAACATCTCTCTGTTTTTTTGGGTCAGTAGCTTGGCAGCGAGCATTTCTGGCAGTTTAGGTGAGTTCTACTACAGAAAGAGAGAGAAAAATACTGATCAGCTGACCTCCGCTCTTATGTTCTCATTTCCTCACACAATTTGTCAGTTTTGAATTTTTCTTCCTCTTTTGACTCATAGACCATTAAAAATGTAATTGACACCAAAAATTCAGATTTTGATGTTGGCAAATATTTTTTATTTTTAAACATTTAAATTCCATTTAAAGCAACTACAGACACTAGATTAATGGGATGAATATCGTCATTCATCGTACTTAATTGTTAATCACTGCATTAAGACAATATGTTTTGATATGTTATGTTTAAATATACAAATATGGCCTTATATAATCAAATATGCACTTTTTTGCATTCATTTTAACATAAATCTGAAGACTGGATAAAGCCAGATTAAAAATTCTTGTTTCATTTTGTTGACATTGGAGTTAAAGCCTTTTGCAGAAGCGATTTTGGATATCACTCTTTATTACCCCAAAAATAATAAATACTGTCAGCAGCCAGAAAAAAGGCAACATGTTTTAGGAATAAAATGTTATAATGATAAGTGAACAAACCCCTCGCTAAAATCTTGCCTTTAAAGACAGTGAAGTATGGTGATATCTATATTTAATGTTTACTCTCAGTTTTCTTTTCCCTTGTGAACATATTTCCTATTGAAGCAGGAAGTTTGGGAGAGCCAATAGCCAATTGCTGTTATGACTTCACAGGGTCAAGTATAATTAAATCTGTAGTGTTCTGAACTAATGACATGTAGGTGATAATGTGCAAGTAGGTCACAGAGAATATATAAATTAGGTTTGTGGGTTAAATTCTCCTTTAAGTTATGGTTGATGATTATTTTCACAGCAGAAAATGAGCTACAGAGCTTCTTTATGGTTAACTTGGCATTTCATGTAGCAGAAATTGATGCTAGATGCGCAGTGAAAGTAATATCTTAGAAAGAACCTAAGCAGAGGAAGCTGTTTCTAAGAGTCAATTCAATGCATTTGAGAAAAGAGAACTGACTGATGGTAATGCCTTCTCAACTGAGAAAAACATTCAGCCTGTTTTTCTCTCTCTTCATCTCTCTCCTTCTTTCATTCTCTTTTTTCACACTTAAGAAGGGGGGACAATTTATCATAGTGCTGCAATTCCAATAGCTTCCTGTTTATAATGCCAGCCAGTTCCTGCAGCTTCCATAAAGATGACTAGAATCTAAAATAATGCAATAAACATGAATTAAATAACATCAAATGTAACACAAAACACCCCAATGCACTCACTTAATAGTTAAAAAGGAAGAAACATTTGAGATAATATAGAGAAATGTCATGGGGTTTTCAAGGTTATCTGAAAATGACCTCTACATAAATGCATATTTTTAAATCCCCTCAAAATATTTACAATTTATATAATTTCAATTTAATGCAAATTTAAAGTTAATTGGCCTAAGTTTTCATATTAAATTAGCATGAGTCCAAAACTTTTCACTTCTATTTTTCTAGATTTTCCATGGCATTTTAAAGATAATTTGTACTCCACCCTGTCCACGAATCTGTTGATTTCTTCAGTTGAGTAGACTGATGACACGTAATGCTTTGTATAATTTTTCAACATTAACTCCGCCCATACGTAAAAGTCATCACGCATGGCCCCGCCCACCAGCGTTGGCGTCATCTATTCAAACTGGTATCGAAAGCAGAGTGGAGCTTGTGGCGAGGCAGAGCGCAGGCTGCACCGAGAAAGGAGCTACAGACTGTACTGCACGGCCTTTTTATATTTCGTATGAGCACAACGCCTTGATTTGTGAAGATGTGGACGGCTATAGGGAAGCTGCTGCTTTTACATATGATACTCGTGGGGTTTCTGCTGGTAAACGGTAAGTGTCTGTTTTACGCTGTCAGTCCGCTGTTATGTATGTAAATGAATGATGCTGTAGAAACACCGGCGCAGTCGCGTGCATCTACTTCCTATGACGAGACACGTAACTCTCTTTAGGTAGCTTGGATTGTCAAGTAACGTTACGTGCTGTTCTTGTCCTGCCGTGTTCACCGAGGGGTTTATAAGAAGAAAGCGATTTTTTATGTAATTATAGTAGTCTGTACTTCAAAGATAGTAGTATACCACTGAAAGTAACGCATACACACTAGTGCAACTTTACTCGCAATGAATGTGTCTAGTGCCTCATTCAGATAGATCGTCGTTTCTAAACACGTGTCATTTCTCAGAATACAGTTATAGTTTGTGATATCATATTTACGTCAATCTGTCACTGTAGCCTACACGTGAACATCGATTTTCCTGTGACTGTACTGCCTAACAGCTGTTAACAGAACTAACATTTAGGCATTAAATGTTTAAGTGTACTACATTTAGGCACTACATTTAAGTGTAAAATTCTCAGCAATTTCTGAACGTGCTAAATGTTTTTATAATGTATTTACATGGCCCCTATTTTCAAAACTCTTTAGAATTTTTAAGTTGTTCAAGTTTTCAACGACTTGTGATGTACAATATGTGAATCTGTAATACATTTAGCCTATATGTAACATTGTACTTTGTAAGTCACCCAACAGTTTGCTTTGACATCCTTTGGGAATGTTGGGTTACAGTAAAGATGTAGCCAAATATTTAAGGTTGTTCCTTGGTTTAAAAACTTGATCCTTCCCAAAATGTGGACCCTGCATTTACCCAAAACGTCTTGTATGACAGGAAATAATCCGGACTGTGAAAGCGGTCAGTTTCAATGCAGGAACGGCAGGTGTATCCCGACTCCATGGAGATGTGATGATGACGATGACTGCTCGGACAACAGCGACGAGGAGAACTGCCGTGAGTAATCTGAACCTCTTTTTAACAGGTGTCTTATGTAGCCATGCTGGTATCCTCTTTGTTCCTCTTCCGACCGAAGAAATTCTGTTCAAGTAGACCACTTGCTAAGTTTAGAAACACAAGAACAAACTTAAAGCTGTTTCTTTGGAAAGGCTCCAACTGTCACCAGTTGTGGCTTTAGGTACCTTCACACTGGATGTTTCATACATTTTACTTCCCATTTATGCATATTATGAAGTATGACATCTTGTACTGTACACAAATTTAGATTACAGTGTTTGTTTTGCTGCATGGTATTAATAATGGACAATGCACTTATTGTTTCTCGTTTGTGAAGCTGCTTGTAATCACACATTATTGTAATTAATAATGGTCACATGTATAAAATGGACATTGTCATTTAAAGTGTGAGTGTGATCGAGTTCTGAGTTTGCATGGCATTTTAAGTGGGCATATTCTAAGCGAATTATTAGACACAGATATCCAGTTATTTGCTGTAAATGGAAGGACTTTGCAGGACCTTTTTTTTTCAGGACCTGCTAATGAAAGACAAACATAAAAATCGTAATCAGCAAGTCGAATGACTTAATTGAGATGTAGGCTACAGCAGAGGGGAGAAAGGCGCAACTGGCACAAAATGTAATTATCCCGATGTATTGGTCACGGTATTAATTGCAAGTGCAGTAATTATCCTGGTTTGCTGATTAATATGGTAAAGTGGAGGCACGGTGGAGAGAATGTTTTTTCACTTTCAAAACTGATGGAATTAAAACTTAACTTAAAAGTCTTGAAGTTACTTTATGGTCATGCTATAAAGTGGCAGTCGCTCAAATCTGCACTGCATTCTGGGCATGTTGATTCATATAGAAACCCAGAGTTTTAGGCATGTAGGATTATAAAGGTCGTACTTGTTGCTCTCGTTCCATGTTTAGGGTGGCGTGTGCTTCCTACTATGCTTTCTCAGCTTTGCACAAAATATTATGTGGGGCAGGATTGTTTAGCTACATTTATAAAGTAAGAGAAAGAGACGTCTGCTCCTTGAATTTACACACCTCTGGAATAACTTGCTGCAAAACAAAAACGGTAGTCTTTTGATTTTTGCTTTTTTAGATGACCCACTTTTATTAATTATTTTATTTACATTATATGAAACCACCTGATCCGACTTAAATTATTTAATTTTTTCTGATTTGATTTGAGAGAAATAATGAAATTATTACGCTCAGAATTTTCCGTGTCATTGCCAACTTTCATTCCCCCAGGTTCAGGTTTGTCACATGCACCTGGTGTTTTCTTGGCGTTGCTTATTCTCGTTTAAATGGATTCATGCTAAGGTGCCCTATTACACGTGGTATCTCCAGCAGGCAGGGTATCTGTGGGGTTTCTCCCCAGGTAGAAGCGCTCTCTTGGGCTGTCAGCGGGCTGAATGCTCCTCTCTTTCCTCTGGATGTTTTCCCGCAGACTTGGACAGACATTGAATTAGAATAATACCTTAAGGATTGTGCTTTGCGCTCCCCTCCCAGACACAACCTACTCGCGGAATTGGCAGGATTCCTCTTTAGTTGCCCATGGAGACAGTAATAGCAACACTTCACGACACATACTGCTCCCTCTCTTTCTGTGTCTCTTTTTTCAGGACCAAATTCTAATCACAGGGCTTTGTGTCTGAAGATGAAGTGGGCTCTTCGGTAGAGACTGGCTTAGTGGCCATTTATGTGTGTCAGGATGGCCTTTAGTCTTAGATGATGAACGTCACAAGGACATTTATTATTACGAAACGAATCAACATTGATGAAATGTTGTATTTGTACTTTTTAAAACAGTGTTAACTAAAAAAAATACTAAACTATAAAGTGTGTTTAGCAGGGTAAATGTACAGTGTTGTATCATTCATTTGGCGAATAATGATTTCACTTGAGGTTTGTTTTGGGCTTTGATGCAAAGAAGAAGAGAATAAGACAATCTGAGTGTGATGATAACCAAAATAAGTGACAGTAATGATTGTACATTTTGGGATAAAAGCCCTGAAAGAGGTTTTCGTAATTTGCTTGTAAACTACCATTTAAAAATTTGGTGTATTAAATATTTTTGAAAGAAACCTCTCATGCTCATCATCAAGACTGCATTTATTTGATCAAATATGGAGTACATCAAAGTATATATATATTTTTTTCTCTTATACTGACCTCAAACGGTAATGTATTCTGTTCAGTAGATGTTTTTTGGAACAGAAATGTGTTAAAGTTATTTAAGTATTCGTCTTGTAAGCTTAGGGAAGAAAAGATTCTGAATTTAGTTTTTTTTTCTTGTTGTATGGCATGTATTATTTCACAGTGACTTTATTTTCTTTGAAGAAAGACATTATCACACACAAAAAAAAAGACAGAGGGTGACAAAGAGCTATTTCCTTTTTTTCCTTTTTGGCTCAGATACACGTATTGTGTTGGAGTTGCCACGCTCAGACATCACAGTTTCATGGCTGTTTTTCACTAACCCGTGTTTCACATACCATCACTACAATATAATGAAGCTCCAATGCACAACATTTTTTTTTTCTCCCAGTCTCTAAAAAAAGAGGTCAAATATTGCGTATTGGTCACAGACATAATCAGATATGCCGTCTACCGTGGAATGTTTATCGAATCTGTTGAGATAATGAACCTAACCGCCTGTATCACAGGCATAGCTTGTTTAAGAGACTCGAGAAATGCCAGTGGGAATAATATCTAATTTTATATTAAATGACTAAATCTAAAACTAACAAAGCTGGTCTGTGTTAGAAGGGTTATGTATTATGTGTAGCTATTAGACTGAGCTCTTGTGTTACATGTCTAAAGGCACTCCTTTCTTATTCAATCACACACACACATAGTATACGGAGTGAAGCGGAGCCAAATGAGTGAGCAAACACTGCTTCTAGTATAATCATTTCCTGGTACTGCTCTCCAGGTATTGCAGCACCTTGTGAGGAGGATCTCGTTTGTTTACTTTGAGGTAGGAAGTATTCCTCATGGGAATGTGAATGCGTTTTTCTTTTGGACATTTTTGTAGGTTTAATAAAAAGTGTCTGATTAAAAAATTAGACCATAAAGTCCAGTGCCCATTAACAGGAAGAAAGGAGAGTTTTAGCGAGAAATCTATATTTTTATGATTTGTACATTCATGATGTCATACTGAGTGAGTCACTATGGTCTGACCTGCGTAATTGCAGTGCAGATATCACTGTGCTGCACACTTTGATTTTCTTTTATTACACTCTTTTCTGATAAATTGGTCATTTCTGGGGAAAAAGGAAGCAAACTACAATGATTTGAAGATCAAACAGAATCCGCAAGTTTATACTTATTTATACATTTAGAATTCATCCAAAAATGTGTTTATTTGGTCATCGTTTACGCTCTCATTATGAAGTTCCATGACTTTCTTTTGTGAAAACGGACTGAGAAAAGCCAGTCTTTTTCACGCAATTACAATGAATTATTACTGCAGCTTAGTTTCAGGCTTCAAAACGGATGCAAAGGCATCATGAATGTGTCATAAAAGCCATAATAAAATATCATACGTTTATTTGAAGCTGTATGATATCTTTGAAAGTTAAACAGACCGTTTGTGTGATAATTCATTCATCACTGGCTGTTAACTGTTGCAAACTGGATCAGCTAAATTCCTGAATGAATCATTCAGACCGGTTTTGTGATCTGGATCAACTGATTCATTCAAGAGATCAGAATGATTAATTCTCAAATTGGGCTGTGCTACTTTCCTCATTAACTCTTGAATGCACCAAGGAGAGCTAGAGCAGATGCCAAGATTTTAAAGGAATAACGATTTATAGTAAAAGTAGTCAAATATGCCATTTCTATCATTCTTTTATTTTGGACCTTGAGAGCCCTCAGGATATTCTTCATAAATTTGTATCACAAACAAAAGAAAAAGCAAGTCATGTGTGCAAATAAATACATTTTCATTCCCGGGTGACCTTCGCTAGTGACCAATGTCACAATGCTCCTCCAAATCGCTCTGGCAGAGAAATCTTGAGTGAACTTTCTTTGTTTGAAATTATGAAGCATGTGCTGTGTTGTGTACGAAGGTGAGTTGTAAGCATGTGTGGAAACCCGTTACTGCTGTGGTAATTATAGCTGGCTTTTGTTCCTGCCCAAGGGCTTTGTTGTTCAGTTTATATGATCAGAAAACATGCATTAGTGCTTTTGAGAGACTGAGCGTGTGTTTGTGATGGCGGGAGTGAAGTTATTGTGAAACAAAGACCCAGGTGACCATGAACTGTCCGTGTGCATAATATAAATCCAATTAGTGTCTCTCCATGTGCGGATTGTGTGTGTGTGTGTAAGAAAGAGAGGATATGCCATATCAGTGGGGTTAATTCAGTTCAAGGGCAAGAAGTTCCTGCTTGTGCAAAAACACAAACTCTTCAAAATACCAAAACAGACGCTTGTTTTTACCCAAGTAGCACTTGTGTCCAAATGATGATGTCTTGTTTGAATGTGCGAACATTCATTAGCGTGAAGCTTTTCTCTTAAAGCTGTCATGCTTTCAACACTCATGCATACAAATTTCTAAAACTTTAGAGAGCATATGGGACCTTTTCCACTTGCATTGCCTCTGTAATGCTGATATATTGTGAAAATGTATTTATTAAGGAAGTGTAATAGAGCAGAGGAGAGCATGAGAGACCGAAAAAAAGAAAGACGACGTATGTGTTTTCACCTGCATATTGTGGATATTGCCTGGATATTGTGGATAAGCTTTTGGGTGAGTTTCATGAGCTACTTACTGATATGAAATCTTAGGTCTCTGCTTGTTCTCTGCGAGTGGGGGTGGGGAATGTGACAGACACATAAGGAGAGACAGAAAACGAATAAAGGGAGAGGTGAACAAAGACACTGCCTCCAGCACACTCCGTAGCTGTTGGTGAAGGGCAGCTGAAGTGGTAATAACACGCTTTTTGTTTCTTTTATCTATTTTTTTTTCTCATTGTATTCTCGTGGTAGATATGTTCCAGGTGGTCTTTGCTCATCAAGGTGTGCGGTACAATCAGCCACAGGCCAGTGATTCATTTGGAAGGCTGGTAAAAGAGAAGAGAGGATGTAGAAAGAGGTTCTTCTCACACATGGTTCTGACAGACTTTGATTTTGTGTTTCCTACAGGATTTTGGTTTTGCAGTGGGCGGCACTGAATAGGGTGCTGCAGTGATGACGGATTTTTGTCCGTCATCACTAACCCAGAAGTTGGCATCATCCTGGTTCACAATAGGGTTTTTCCATTGGCTTTTGGATTATGGCTGAAAATAAGCTTTGCAGTGGCCAACTAAAAATGAATGATTCCTGCACAACACATTTTCTTCATCATGATAATGCTTACAACTGAATGCAGCTTTCGTGAATTTTGAACTTTTCCCCAGAAAATTTGAGTTTGAATAGTTTAAAAAGAGTTTAATAGTTTTGAAAGCCTAAGCTTGCCTCCCAAACATTAGTGATCTACCTTAGCAACTGCAATTTTTCTCAGACAAGCTTTTGCTCTTTCATAACAAAAGTCTATGTAGGGTTTGTGCATTTGGATAATTTTGGAAAATGGAAAATGTGATAAATGCAATGCATTGTTCTAGCAAATAAATCTTGAGATTCATGCTGTGGATTAAATTATTGTCAGCCAACATTCTCAAATAAACAACATAATGTTATATTTAAACATTCTTTCAGGTCTTCGTAGTGTCAATAGTAAATAAAGAGTTAAAACTGTGAATGTGTTTTACAAATGTTAGGAACAGTTCTGTTCACTTGCACTAATGTTATCACTTGTAATCATTTTCACATGAGGCTTCTTTCTTTTCAGGCAATGTGATAAGCGTATCCCTTGAATTTTGATTTGCGGTCTTTACAGTTTCAATTGCTTTACGGCATATAAAATGCTTTGCAATGCCACACTTCACTCCACCCTATGTATAAGAGATATCCTTTCAATTTTTTATCATTTTATGAGCACATTCTACCGAAAATCACATAGAAATCTCTGAGTCTGAGTGAGCAACGATAACCAGGGGAAGTGGAGCTTAGTGAATGGTTAGTTTTTTAAACCTATAAACTTGTAAATTTATAAATTGCCTTTTTAACACATAAAACATGACAGTTCTTACCCTCGGTTTAATAAATCAGTGAAACTCCAAAATTATTCTATGGAAAGTTGTCTGCCCAATTCAGTCTGTTAAATCATTAAAATGATTCTGATTCTCTATCTAATGAATCATTTGAAGAGCTGTGTGTGTTTTAGAGAGTAACAACACAACAGTAAGCATCCAGTCTTTTTTTTTTTTTTCACGTAGGCTATAAATCACAAGCTGTAGTGTGTAGGTATGTACTATTTGTCATGGTGCTACAAACTCCCAAAATCCCAGTTCTTATTTGATCGGTCCGTGTGCCTGACAGCATACTTCTATGACCATCTAATCCCTGCCAAGATTAGTATAATATTTCACCATGACTCTGCTTTATTTAAATTTCTGTTATTCATGCTCTCGCTCGCTTGTCACTTTCCCAATTTTGGCCTGGAATGGAATCCCAAAGAATATTTCAATACCTGTTATTCATGAATAAATCATTTGGCTAATACCCATCTGTGCAGTGACTGACGTTCTCCCAATGTGTGTAAGCCGGTATCAGTGTTTGTGAGTGTGGTTTTGTGTCACACAGCTTCAGAGATTATTATTCTTCTGAGCTTGTTTACAACTTTGCCAGACTTTTCTCAGTTTCATTTATTCACATGAGTCCTTACCTTTCTCCTCAGTTTTTCTGTACTGTGTCAGCTGTGGTAATCGAGCGGCAGAGTGTCTTAAATCACAGCAGTGCAGCAGGGAGCGGTATCTGCTCTAAGTAGCTATGATCCTCCTCTGAGATGAGGATGTTAAACGACTCCCACAGTTGTATTTACGACATGGAGAGTTGGTATATTTTATGGCGCTCTCCTTGCTGAAGGATAGAGAAAGATGTTTGAAGATTAGTTTTTTCCTGCACTTTTATGCTCTCTGACAGAGAAGGAGAGAGAGAGAATTCTCTTGACCTCACCTCTTTCAGTGGTGCTTTGGAACTTTTGCAGCCTGCCAAACAATAATCTGAATCGATGCAAATCTCACATACATGAGCAAAGGGTGAGGCTTTCTACATACACTTACGTACACACACGGTCAGATCCTTTTTTTAGCAGGTTGCTTAGACTGTTTGCAATTAGGGATGCTACAGGGGTTGCGATTCTGGCCAATACCGATAAGACTGTAGTTTAAAAAAACAATTTATGAAATATAAAAACACTTCAAATTAATAATTTTAAATGCTACAATGAATGAATACAGCCATCACAATTTTACAGTATAAATAATGTCAACTAATAAAGATTAACTTTAAGTGAGATCATTTAAATGTAAAAATAGGGCAATATTGGCTGATAATAAATAAGGTACTGATATGGTGTACCACTATTTGTGACCTTTCAGTGGTTTGAGTTTTAGGGCGATGTTACACATTTCACTAGTTGTGTGTAGATGTCTGTGCCGCTCGCTGAGATTTGTTTGTGTGTGTTTATGCATGATTTATTCTGCCTTGTGTGGCACAGCGTGGCATCTTTTTTAATGGTGTTTCCTGATTGTCATTCAGTCGTAGGGGAGCAATTCAACTTTCTCACGCGCAGACCACCTGGTCAGAAAATGTGGAAGTTGCAGTGGTTTACAGGAGATAAGATGGTGAACTGAGAATGTTGAATTGCTCCCCTGCGACTGAATGATGAAAGTGAAAAGTTTTGAGATTTTTGAAAAAGGGATTGTAGTGAACCTGAGGAAAAGGAAGATGTTGATGTTTTTATTCTTATTTATTATGTGCACTGTAAATAAAACAAAGAAAATGTTATTGGTAGTTTCTTAATAATTAGAATGTAAAATAAATAAAAATATTAATTTAAGCGAAATATAATATAAAACTAATATAGAATCTTATAGTCAATTAAATAACTTGCGAAAATGATATTTCTATAGCATAATGTAAAAACAGCATTCATTTGTTTGTTCACTAAACACAGCAATATTTATTTAATCAGTTTCATTTATAAACATCAATCTAACATAATAATCAATTTTTATGCACACACAAACAGATATAATATACATTTTAATATTTGAAAATGTGACAAATCATTTGATCAGATTTGAATCCGTTCACTTAAACAGATAGTTAAACAAATTGATTCACAAAATGGTCTTAGGGAAATTTAAAGGCAAATAAAAGATACATAAAAATCTTTGAAGCATGCAGTGTTGGTTGATTTTATATTACTAACAATATCATAGTAAATCTATCATGAGTAATCACTATATCGCCCAGCTCCAATGTTTAGCCAATCAGCTTTTAAGGATGAGAAGGACCTCAAAAGACTGTTCAAAGTCTCTTTCCCCTTTTTTTGTCCTCCTGTATCTTTTGCTTCCCATCCTCCCATTTTCAAAGCCCTCTGTAGTTCCTCAATGTCTCTCTATCTCTTTGACTTGCCAGCACTTCCAGGAGACTGTGCTCAATGCTGCCCACGTCCCCCCCCCTCTCTCTCTTCTTGCCAGCATGGTCTGTGGGACCCATCACCTTTCCGCCTTTTCTTTATTTTCATGTCCGTGTAAGCGTTCCTCCTGTTTGCAAGCACCCTGACACTTCCCCAATAGGCCTGTCTCCATGAAAGATTAGTGTGAGGCCCCAAGTCTCCGGCACAGGCCACACCAGTAATGCTATTCAAAATGTGTTTTTACTGTGTTTTTTAACGGGTTTCTACTGCGTAACGTTTTCAGTTTAGTCTTGAATAATGCACCCACACAGAGCTGGTCATTTTTTATGGTGGAATATGCTTTCAAAACTGAAGTTGAAAGACTTACACTGTTGTTGATCTGGTTAAACTGCAAAGTTCTTTTCTTAAGGTTCTTAAGCTAAGCATGCTGCTATAGTTTGACTAGGACGGATATTATACATGGATTTCAAACAGCATAAGTATAGCTAAGTGACATATTGGATGTTCCTAGTAAATCCGTGATGATTTTATTCGCAAAAAAAAAACCTTTTTATTTGGCAATTTAGTTTTTTTTTAAGTCAGTTTTCCTGTAGACTGCTGTTTGCTCTCAACTTGTAGACTTTCAACTAATTGATTCAACAACACGTTCTCACTCCCAACTAGGGGTGTGCGATATGACGATTTTTGATCGTGGATGATAAAAATGTCTCTACGATCTGCTTTTGAAGAAATATCGTAGTATCATGCTACAGCGCACATTTTATCAGCTGCAGTTCTGGCGCCGCCGTCTGTATGTACTGTACAGCGCCACATACATTCACATCAGTGTTAACTCAGCCATAGAGTTACTCTCACGGAACACTCTACTTATTCACAATCACAAAAATACATTATTTGCGTGTTTTAAAGTCTTGCCGGTTAAACTTTTCATCCACGCGCTGGTCTGACGTGGGCTTTTTCTGAGCCTGTACACCTGAAGCGCGTGCCTGTCTAACGGCGCCTGATTACTCAACTAAGTTATCTTTTGAGCTAATACTGTCAAAACACAAGGTTTATGTATAGACTCAGTTGGTTATGTCTAAAATGAAAGTAAACAGCTGAGACAAACGGATGCGTGCCTGTATATTAGATGTTTGCAGGTCTTAAAGGGACAGAACAAAACATGCAGCCGACTGTCATTAAAGGGATAGTTCACCCTAAAATGAAATTTCTGTCATTATTTACTCACTCACATGTTGTCCCAATCCTGTATTAATTTATTTATGTGCTCACAAAAGAAGAATTTTGAAGTGCTGGAAAACAAAGATATTATTTCAGAAGCAACGTTTGGTTACGTCCACATTTGAAAAAATATTGAACTTAAGCAATTGAACAGAAAGTTGAGTAAAGAGTGGATATGGATATGGAATCGCAGTACAGATGACAGACCATTCTTTTTAAAAACACGATTCTCAAAAAAATTATCCTCTTGACTGCCAAACAAAACTGTTGTTGAGCTTAGAGTGATTGGGTTTCCATCTATATAGCGTTTTAACCCATTTGTTAAATTTGTGAATCATCAGTTTCTTGAATGCTCTTGCTAAATATACCTGTTTTTACCTGAAAATGCCTAAACACTGTTTGTTTTATTTGTATATAAATGTGTATTTGTAATGTTATCTTTGTTTTATTTAAGTATAAAATACACAGGATACAATAAAGACCAAGATTCTATCTTGGCCCACTTTGGCCTAAAAATCCACCATTATTTTTGTATTTTTCTTAAAATTCTGGAAAGTTGTTAATTCGTTAATAAAACAAAGGGAAAATTTGGACTTTAAATTAGCTAGACTGAAACTTCAAGTTGTTCTGTTTATAATGATATATGGCACTTGATGCTGACTGCTATAATACAATGTTGTTTTTTATTACATTGCTTTTTTTTTGAACCAAGGAAGTAGTTTGAATAAATTAGTTTGCACATTTTATAACATAATGATTGTAATACAATTTTTGAGCTTCAAAGCTTCGGTAATAATCAACACCGAATATTCGAAGCATCGGAGGGAGGGGGCTGAACATATTATTCTATCTAATAAAGGCAGGAATCTCTGTGTCTGTCTGTCTGCTTGCATTTTTATTATGTCGAGAACCATTCATACAATTGACTTCATGCGTGGCGGGTGTGTTGCTGCGGACCAAAGGGAGTACAGTGTCGCATTTTGGTGCAACATGGATACGCGACATGTTCAGAATTGATCAACTTTTAATAAACTACATAACGCGCAAGCCGGAAGCGGCATGTCTCACGCGGGCAGGGCTTTAATGCCAAGAGAATGGACACTGATCTAGTGATACAAAACACACCGGTCTGTTAAGAGCAATACTTATAATAAGGCAGCCTAACATTTTTCTAACAAACAAATCACTCCCAAATCAGAAACTAACAGCACAGTAATTACTGACACCGTAAAGGTTAGGCTATTTAAATAAAAGAAGAACGAAAAATAAACGAAGTTCAACGAACTGTAATAAATGAAGAACACGGTAGCATACTTTCAATAACATCAACACACATAAAAGTAATTAATTTTAAATAATAAATGTAATTTTTATGACTGTTGTATTCGCAAGTATTTTCCAAGCAAATTAAGTGCACATTTTTATCATGTGTAAAATTACTAATTAACATGGTGCATAAACCATGCTCGTTTTTTACACCAACAATATACTATAGGCATACTACTTACAGAACTCGGGTGATTTTTCAAACTTGATGTGCTGTTGTGGAAATATGAACTGTTAGGCCAGTTTCAAATTGCATATTTTGCACACTGCCTTTATCTTGTCCTCACTCTTGTCCACACAGCTGAGGCATTCGGCATTTCTGTCTTCTCTTCCAGACGAACTGAATCATGATGTTCATGGCGTTCACTCATGGGCGATTCATATGTTTTTGCCATCGAATGCCAACCCACCGAACTAATATTTGAATAATCGAATATTCTGGTCCAGTCCTAGACATAAGTGAGAATAGCGCTTATTGTTGAGAAACTTAGTGTTTCTTTTTAGATAATTTTGATGACACACAATATCTTTTAATGAAAACATTTAAGTGTTTTTTATGGTTTTGTGTTTGTCTGTGGACTGTGATCACATGTGCATTACACTAGAGAATAAGGCACGTTTATTCATGTCTTGGTGGTGTTGTCACAGAACCTAATAACCATCTAGTATTCAAACATCATTTGATCACCTCAGATATATGTTTGGCAAGAAATGAGTCCATTCTCCATTCATTATGGAAAATACTGAGGACAGAGGACTGGAACAACATAAAAATAAATGATGACCGAATTTGAATTTGTGGTGGAATTAATACTTTAATTGCATGTCCAGTCCAGTGAGCTTTGAGAGCCCAGGTGGTGCTTAGCTGCTTTAAAGAGTGCAGAGCAGGTCTGTCCACTCCAGCCGGACCTCTCAGCACGGCTGCAGAACGAACTTCACTGCTACAGCTAGTCAGTAATGTAGGCTGCACTGCTTCAGTAATTCGATTACAGCCTGTCTGATCTTTGCTGAGGTGAGAGCACACTGATCTGGATGTCAGGTGGGTTTAAAGTTTAGAGAATTGACTAGGCCTATCTGTCTGTCTGTATTTTCAAATACATTTATTATGTCTAGTACATTTATAATCTAATGTGTATATGTATTTTTATTTATATAATTAATTGTAAAATTGACCAGCTCTAATACTAACAAATAAAAGCAGGCTGTGATATCAGCGTTTGTCTTTTCCTCTGTGTAGCATATGCTGCATACTGTAGCATATGACCTGATCTTTCAGCACTTATTTCTTAGCCTGCAGTGGTGTGACTGTTAAAAGAGAGGGTTAAACGCTGAGGTCTTGACTAATGTTCATTTTATTCACCATTTACCTTTTTGTTCTTCTGTTTTTTCAGAGGTATGAACTTAGCAAATGAGCAAGATATTCTGCTGTAATTAACATTCATCTCCGTTACCCTGATTAATGATTTTCACTTTTACTTCCTCTGGCACTCATAAATATTAACCATTGCACATTATCTTCCTGTCAGATACCAAACTGTCTAACACAACGGTGAATTAATTTTGTAAAGACCTGTGTTTCTGTTTTTTCTGGATTTGTAAGTTGCTAGTAATTTTTCTAGAACTTGTATTGCCCTTTCAACAGCTCTGCTCACCTGCTATATATCATTTCCACAAATATCTCAGTGGCTTACTTTGTAGTTTCAGAGAGGAGTGGAGAGCTTGAAGCTTAGGGCATGAAAAGAGAGCAAGGATGGTGTTTGGAAAGCAAATGGAATGGACGGAGGCAAGGTTTTCATCTCTCTGCAGAAATGTGCCAAACGTCTGTTCGGCCTTCTTTGCAAAGTAACACTAATTTCAGAAAATGAGCTTAACTACCCTTCTAAAAGATTCTCTTTCATCTGTCCAGCAGAGGAGACTATAATTGCAGGTTTATCAACCAGATTGATTCACTTCGTTCCCCAGTGAATTTAGTACTGATTTGGAGGGTGATGAAGCATATGACAGATGAAACTGGCTGCAAATTGGAGCAAACGAGGTAAATACAGGATAGGTGAAGCCTCAATCTTGATTCGGTGTCATGGACTTTCAATTTGTATGTGTAACTGGGAAGTTAGTGGACTGGATTGGATGGGAGCCCATTTATACCGAGGAGTGAGAAATAATGGGTAATTGTGGCAGTTTCAAGATAAAAAAGTCACATTATGAGATGCAAAGTAGCAGTTACAAAAAAAGTTGCAGTTGTGGGATATAAAGTTACATCACAAGATCTAGTCATGTTATGAGTCATGAAGTAGCAGTTAAGAAACAAAGTTAATGCACAATATAATGTTGCATCGCAAGGTATAAAGTTACATTGTGAGTTATAACATAGCAGTTACAACAAACAAAGTCACAGTTGCACAATATGAAGTCATGTTATGAGAGTCCCAATTACAAAAAGCAAAGTTGCAATTGAGAGGTAGAAATACCTTTCACTATTAGTTGAAAACTATAGCTTCCAAAGGATTGCTGACTAACTCAACACATAAGCCTGTAGATGGAAGGAAGTTAAGTTGGGGATGCTTAACTTCCAGCGATTATTGTAAACTTGATTGGACAGATACTGAACTGAGCTGGACGATGACATCACTGAATCAATGATGAACTGACTTTAACTGAAAATTGAGTGTTTACTGTTGTTCTTTTGCATTATTACACACTATTTTCCTATTTAATTATGTAAAGCTACTTTGACTCAATCTATATGGTTAAAAGCGCTATATAAATAAAGGTGACTTGACTTGTAGATACTTTTACCAGATGTTTCACTCAGACTTGTTGTTGTATTGACCTCCTGCTCAATACTGTCTTTGTATTCATGGATCAGTGGCTACCACATCATAAAGAGATGTAGTGGACACAAAGCAATGCCTGATGGGTAATCCTATATCCCTGCAATACAGGACCAGAGATATCAAGAGACAAAATTGCCTAATTGCATTAATTTAATGCGGGGGCTTACAAACCACTTATTGAATTGCTATCCGGGGAAGCCATACTCATGATGGCAGCTCTGCTATCTCTGCCGTCAATGCTTTTCTAATGAGATTGATTCTGTTTACTCTCTCCACCCAGATGGTAAACACTGAGACGGCTGAATGTGTGTTGGTGAATCTAAGTGTTTATGTTCATGCGTCAACGCAAATAGGATGTCGGTGAAACACTGGAATAAGTGATGGTTCTAAAGAAGACAAATGATGATGTAGTACCACTGCGATCAGCTGACGTTCAACATTCAAATCATTTAACTGTTGCAGGAGGTGCGTCCTTGGACATTGGACCAGAATATTTAGGTCAAAAAAGGTGAAAAGAACTGTCAGATCACATGATTCCTTTTTTGTAAAAAAAAATTAAGGACATTTGGAAAAAGACTGTGTGAGAGAGAGAAAGGCTATGAATTGTGTTTTCAGGACACAAGAGCTTGAATGAGTTTGCTTAGTGAGAAATTACGGTCGCGGGTCAGGAACGGCTCCTTCTGACATATTAAACTGTCAAAATGTGCCTTTGGGTACAGGAGGCAGAGACTTGTGCATTTGTGATTTATTTGTGCGTGTGATTTTAACAATCGAAGTGTGAGTCAATTCTTCAGAGAGAAGAAAAGCCTAAAGTGTCTGAGAGCGAGACAAAGCACATCAGCGACAGTAGCCGTGAGACAAAGTAAATTAGTGAGCGGCCTTTTAAGAGAAGAATTCGGTTAACAACTTCCCAATTGTTCTCAGTGGTGCTCTTAAATGCAGTGACCTTATGGACATGAATCTAGAGAGCCCTTTATTTCACTGCACTGCTTCAATACATCATTGATTACAGACTGTGGAGAGTCAGTCTGTAAGAGCCGTGATTGAGACTGTCGTATACAGACCGACACAAGCATGGTGGACTGGATGTCCTGTTCATTATCTCAGACCACCTGCCGTGTGTAAACTCAACTGTTCCCCACACTGAGCTAGTAGCTAAATGGATTTTGTCTGTGGTGATAATAGTGGGGAAAATCACAGATACAGCAGGGATGGGATGTATGATGATACCTGCTATCTAATGGTAGAAAAGTTTCAACTAGTACCTCTAGTGTATCCACTGTATGATTGAAAAAAAATCACAATCAGTGTATAACATGAACACACAAATTGATTGATGTATATAATATTAGTAATTAAAATATTAATCAAATTATAAAAATATCCTACTTTTCAAAAGTTTGGGGTCAGTGAATATTAATAAAATTTATAAATATACTCTACCGTTCAAAATTTGGGGGTCGGTAAGGTTTTTTTCGTAATGTTTTTGGAAAAAGTCCTTATGCTCCCCGAAGGTTGATTTTATTTAATCAAAATACAGTAAAACAGTAATATTGTGAAATATCAATACTAGTGCTGGGCAATCGCAAAATTAATTTAAATTTTATTTTATTAAATTATTCGCAACCAAAATAAGTTTGTGTACTGTGTATATTTATGTATAGAAAAATTCACTCCCATGCATGTGTATATATTTAAGAATTTTTTTATGTTTAATTATTAAATATATTTATATATAATATTAATTTCTATCAATATAAATACATGTAAATATTTTCAAAATATTATTGTATGCGTGTCTTTTATATTTACTTAAAATATATGTATAATCACACACAGCACACACATAATAAAATATGCGATTGTGATTAATCGTTGCTCAGCACTAATCAATAACATTTAAAATATCAGCTTTCTGTTTTAATATATTTTAAAATGTAATTTATTCCTATGATGGCAAAACCAACTTTTCAGCAGCCATTACTCCAGTCTTCAGTGTCAAATGATCCTTCAGAAATCATTCTAAAAATGCTGATTTCTTGAAGTACTATTTTGTGTTATTATCAGTGATGAAAATAGGCTGCATAATATATTTAGCAAAACTCTGATATTTTTTCATGAGCATTTATGTAAAAGTCTTTACTGTACCATCAATTTTGATCAGTCTTATCAAATATCACTGACCCCAAACATTTGAATGTTAGTGTGTGTGTATCGGGTGTGTCTCACTCGTCCTGGAAAGTGATTTTAAGTGAAGCTGCGGGCTCTTTGATCGCCCCCTGGGGGCTGGCTGCAGTACAGGTCATAAACCCCGCCCTCTCCATGTAAACGAATGGGATTCAGTCAAAATAAAAAAATAAAGTTACACTTCCTATGCAAGTTTCCAAAATATGGTTTTGGTCATTAAAGGTAGTTGTTATTATGCTGATATACGTTCAATTGTTCGTTTTTGTGATAAGTTTGATTTTAGCTAGTAATGTGATGCTATAAAAACGGGTGTGTCGTCATGGTTGATTGGGTCTGCCGGAGTTTGGGCGGGAGTTTGATTCCGCGGCTCCACCTCACGACACTACTGTGCAGACTCGGGCTCCAAACGACATCATTTACTCAAGATGGCAGCGGCCATACTGAGATGCATTCGCTTCACTTTTCCATAGTGGAAGGAAGCGGAGACGTGTCATCCATCTTTTTTTACAGTCTATGGTGTGTATACAGTGTGTGCATACTGTATACACTTTGAAGACTTCAACTTTCTGAGAGTTTTTCCTTTTAAATTAGCATTTTTATCAGGCTCCTATGTTTAGGTTCAGTAATGTCACTTAATGGCAAATAAATTATTAGTCCGTTATTAAATGCCTTATTTTGAAAAATGTCCAATATTATTTTCATAGGAGCCTGATAACAATGCTCATGTAAAAAGAAAAATCTCTGATGGACTTATACGTTTTTGTGTCTGAAGTATGTATTTATTTATTTATACTGCATTTTAATACAAATTTAAATAAGTTTCCCTATCAAAAACATACAGTATATTCATCATGACACCCAGGTTGAAAAAGTTTAAAAGAGCTTATTCTTATGAAACATATTTTACTTCTTATAATCCTTGCTGGATAATCCACCAAATGGCAGAAGACAGTTAGCAGCTCATATACAGCAGGTTTTTCAGCAAAGCATTGATTAGTAACATGCTAATGTTCAATCTGCTGAAAGTAATTTTGAGTTGAGTCACTGTAAGTGAGGAGTGCACTTTGTGTTGCATGTGAGGGACTATCCAAAGAGTCCCTGCATATGCAGAGCCTTTCAGTTCTGTCAGAATAACAATTAATTGCTGAAAATCACTGCACTGTTTGATACTAGTTCCTACTCAACTGCAGTATGCAATACATAATGCAGTGCATAAACCATGCTACATTGATAGTTGCTGTATTACACTGGTATTTGCTGTATTTTAAATTATTGCTGTGCATTTGCATACAGCTTAACTCTGCTCAGTGGTTTTCGGCACTCATTTTGCCTCTGATCACAAAAAAAGACTTTTAGTTGCTTTATCTACAAATAGCTGCAAGTAGGCCTTTTGCAATTCATTATGCAATCACCTAAAATAACAGTAATTACTGTGCAACAAATTACATCCAAATAAAGGAATTCTAGGTGAATACAAATGTAGTATTTTTTGAATATATATAGTTTTACTTCCAATATAATTTTGCATTAGCAATTATGTGCTTCTTTGAGAGTGTGTGTTTGTCTACTGTAACCCTATATTTATGCTGTAAACTCGATGTTAATAAGCCCTCTGAGATACACTTCACCAGGGAGAGATGGAAAGAGGAAGAGATTAGAGAGGTTGTTGTTAAAAGAGGAGTCTTAAATGGAGGAGTAATGCGAAGATAATTTGATTCACTTTGCTGGATAGCAGTGTCAATATTCAAAGTATGAATATTATAGTGATATTTTGTGCTTGCTCTGTGCTTTCTCTCTTTCTCTCATCCTCGTCGTTTTCCCACAGACAAATAAGTGGCTTTAAACAAATGAGAGGGACCAAAAAAAGAACAGAGTGGGAAAGGAGCAAATGTGCAGGAGGAGGGTTGAGAGTGGAAACACATCAGGGTCGCTCGTGGGAGGTGCAGGTGCGTTTTTGAGGAGAATGTTTTAAGTGTGTTCATGTTTTCCAGTCAGAGCTATTTTAAACGTAGAGAGCTCTCAGGGCGTGTATGATGCTTACTCACGCATCAACATAACACACCTGCTACAGGCAGAGATGAAAGGAGAGGGACATGAAGAGAGAATCGTGAAAGAAAGTGACAAGCAGAAGAAGATCTCTCTCTCCGCTTGGTTACCTTTGTCAGGGTTTTCCAGCCTTATTCCCGCATGAGTTTTTCTTTTTTCTCTCTCTTCATCGCTTTCTCTCACTCCACCTGCCGTGCATGTCTGTCTCTCTCTTTGGTAACAGCTTATGCTGCATTCTGGGGGTAAGGGGCCAAAATTCTGATGCTTCCGTCAAGAAAGGGAGCGTGTGAAAAAACCTGACAGATTAAAGAAAGAGAACTCTATTCTCTTTGCTGGTGGCGGACTTGGGATGCATGGCTTCTAGTGACCCAGATACACTCTCCCCATCCCACTATCCACCTGCCAAACACTGTGAGCTTTAGCCAGTCAAAGCAGAGGAAAAGAGAGGATTTGAGTACTAGAAACAATAGTGTGAACGAGTGAGGAGCATTTTTTGAGGAATTTCGTACTTGATTACTCCAACAGCTTAAAAACAGGTTAGCAATTGCTGTAAATTAAAATATTTGTAAAATAACAAATGTGACACACATGCTACCATTCAGAAATGTGGGGTCGGTAAGATTTTTTTATGTTTTTGAAGTCTCTTTTGCTCACCAAGGCTGCATTTATTGGATAACAAAAATGTAACTGTAATATTGTGAAATATTGAAACAATTTTAAATGATCTGTTTTCTACTATTTTAATATATTTTAAAATCTTATTTTATTTCTGTGATGGCAAAGCTGATTTTTCAGCAGCCATTTCTCCAGTCTTTAGTGTCACATGATCCTTCAGAAATCATCTAATAGGCTGATCTTGCTGCTTATATTCTTTAGAAACCATAATACATAATTTTTTCTAGACCTGATGAAATGAAAGTTTGAAAGATTTATTTGAAAGTTATTTATTATTTTTTCATAGCATTTGTTTCCCTACTGTATTTCACATGTTCCTTTTGAGAAAAAGAAGTGCTGCAAGTTTCAGCCTGTTAGCAGCAGTGCCTGTTGTTGAGAAAATGCCAGCACAGCACAGAGGTCACAGGGACAAAGATACTGGTTTGTCAAATTGATAAGTGACCAAGTTTATTGCAGCACATAAAATATTATTTTCACAATAAAAACAGATTCTCAGCTTGGTTTAAATTCATGACATAACAAGAATAAAGTAAGAACGAAACTCGCCGCATGTGAATGCATCTCCTATCACTTCAGTGACTGTCACACATCCACATCGCTGTACAGTGAATCCATTTCAGAGATCAATGTGGAAAGCCTTTCATTGTTGCCTTTGGTAGGCAAAACAAAATCAATTTGCAATATTAGTGTTTTACTAGTCAACTAATTAGTTGCACAAAGAGAGCTTATCTATTACTCGTGCATTTCCCTAGTGTATATGCTTGTGTGATGCTCTGGGCTAGAGCAGAGAATATACTTTTTTTGTAATTTGTGTGTTTGAGTGTGTGAGTGTCTGCCCACGCACACCCGCTTGTATGCAAATGCTTGGAACATGGAAAAGCCTACTCTCATCAGTACCTTCTGTCTTTCCATCTGTTTGATTTCTGATGTGTGTGTGTAAGTATTTATCTTGGCCGTAAGTTTGTGTGTGTTTGTGTTGCAGCCAACATTTAAGTATTTTACTCCTTTCAGTTAATTATATACAATTATAGTCATTCCAATCAAAGGTGTTAATCATTGATTATTTATGTTTACCTTGATGTCTCACTACTTCACAAACATTACCTGAATGCTTATTACCTCAATTTAAAATAATAGTTTGTTGTTGTTGTTATTACAGAGCCAAGTATATTACTTTTTTCAGTTTATTATATACAATTAAATATATTCCAATACACATCATGTGTTATTTATTGATTTTTGTTTGATAGCACACTTATTAATAAACATTACTGACATTTACAGATAGATTACAAATTATTAATATTATTACTACTACTACTAAGTTGTCATTGTTAGCACTACTTTTATTGTTTTCTCATGTGGATTAATCCATTCTGCCGTTTTATTCCAATCCCTAAGTCCATTTAGATAAAAACATCTACTAATTGAATGTCATAATAAATAATAGTGAGCTTTTCTTTCTTTCTTTCTTTCTTTCTTTCTTTCTTTCTTTCTTTCTTTCTTTCTTTCTTTCTTTCTTTCTTTCTTTCTTTCTTTCTTTCTTTCTTTCTTTCTTTCTTTCTTTCTTTCTTTCTTAACATAATTCAGATATGGAAAACGCATTGTATTGGGATATTGGCTGACATAGTGTGTTTTATGGCAAGCTGTACTGAGACTTTTTCTCACGCACTGCCCACACCATCTCCTCTTCCTTCTTTCCTCGCTTGCCCATCTGTCATACTGTGAAGAAGAGACAGAAACATTCAGATTCAGCACACAGTTGGTTTAATCAGCTATTTCCCCACCTCAAGAGACTGTGTGTGTGTGTGTGTGATTATGTGCGTGTGGCATGATGGCATCCTCTGCGATTGGAAAGCGTAGAGTTGCACTCATACATCTCAGGCCTGATGTCCTGCTGCTTTCAGTTGAGAGGTACTGCACTGCCGACCACAGCAGAGAAATGTAGCATAGAATTACTGTTCAGACTCACACTATTGGTTTTACCTGCACAAGCAAAAGCTAAAGCTTCAGGAGAGTTGAAAAAACAAGAGATTTAACAATAGTCCTATAATAGTTGTTTATCAGCGATGCAGGTAGGCTATGCAAACACTGCAAATATGTATTCGCCTTTGTGGATTTCTGTGTATGTCCATAACCGCACACACACACATTCTAAGCAAAAGGCTTGTGTCCAACATGTAATGCCCCGTAATCCCGGTTCCATAGTGATTAGTGGCCAATTACCCATTTATACTCTGTCTTGTCTCTCTTGGAGGATTGAGAGCATTAGCTGATCATTTGGCTGCGGTTTCTGCTCTGGGTGGAGTCTGTAGACGAGGTAAAGGACAGGACTCTGGGTAGGTGCCCAGAGTTTAATTATTCATTGAGGAGGAGAATGCAAATGGTTAGGCTTCCTTCCAATTTAACAGACATTCATTGACACTGATGGGTCAATGACTTGACTCTCATTTTTATCTATTGTTACCTATTAATTTGTTAAAACAAACACAAAATGCAATAACAGCGCAATCAATACCAAAGTTTATTAATGTTATTTTTGATGTTCATGATATCCATCCATTCTACAAATTGGTTGCTATAGGGTCACCGGATTTAATTTTTATTACATTTTTTATTTTTCTTACTGCAAAGGCACAATCAGTTGTAGAGCTGTGTTGTTGAAATGTCATTGTATGCTTGTGCTTGACTATCAGAAGGTGTAGTAGACTCATTTGCATGGGTTGTTGCTCACCAGGGTCTTGCTTTAATTCGCCTCACTATAAGTTTTTCCCCACATTGCCAACTCTAAAAATGTAAGTCTTATTGCCAGATCATTTCCAAGCGTTCTCTGTGGTCCAGTTTGCATTCAGACTCATACTCTCTCTCTACTCACTCCTCATTGGCTCGTTCACCCTCTCATTCCTGCGCTTGGCAGATGTAGGTGTGTAACACTGTCAGACAAAGTGGATGCTGAACCTGTGGCTTCCTCGCTTAGAAGATTGTGTTTGACTCATTCATGCATGTCACCATAACCAGACAAGACAAACGGCTAACTTCCTGAACCACCTCGTCTGTTATCCTCTCAGCTCTGACTTTCCTTCCTTCTTTGTCTCTCTCAGTTGGATCACTCATTACGTCGTAATCTTGCAGAGGCTCCTTTGTGCCATCCTTGCCTCATTGTGCTGGATCGATGTGTCACGAACGGCCTTAATATGTCTCCTCAGCCCCCATGTCATCAGCTGAATGAATCCGGAGTTAATGAACGTCCCTAGTCTTTAAAGTTAATTTATTTATGTTGTGTGTCTGCATGTGATCAGTGTGACATTGAGGGTTTGAGTTTTTAGTTTTAAGTTGGCAAAGTCATTTCTTTGCTATCTGTCTGTCTGTTTTTCTGTTGTTTTCTATTTTGCTTGTTCTCTCTTTCGTTTTCTTGCAGTCTGTTGTTTGCTCAACCAATTGTTCAATGTCATTTAATCTGTCTGTCGTACATTCTGTTGCACTATCTACCTGTATCATTCTGTCTGTCATTTATTCGGTCTGTCTGCCTTTCACTTGATCATTTGTGGTTTGTCTGTTGTTTGACTGATTATTCATTCTCATTCTATATTTGGATTTCTTTTATTCTGTCTGTCATTAATTGAATGTCTGCCTTTCATGTGTTTGTTTGTTTGTTTGTTCTGTCTGTCCATTGTTTGTTCACTCTGTCATTGTTCGGACGTTTGTTTGTTTGCTCTATCTCTATCAGTTGTTTGTTATTTCTATCTGTCTACTGTTTTTTCACGTTGTCTGTTGTCTCTGTTGTTTTTTGTTTGTTGTCTTTCTTTGTCTAGCGTTCATTCTGTCTGTCTTTCTATCATTCATTTGTTTGGTCTATCGGTTTACGTTTCTGTATGTCTGTATATCTGCTGTTCTGTCTGTTGTTTAGTCATTCTGTTTGCTTTTGTTTTGTCTCGATGTCTGTGTTTTTTTTGTTTGTCTGTCAGACTGACTTTTGCATGTTAGTTCTCTCTGACTGTCTAACTTTATTTGTTTGTTTGTTCTGTCTATTTGTATGCTGTTTGTTGTTTATTTGTTTTTTGTTGTCTGTTCATTTTGTTTGATCATTCTGTCATATCCTTTATTTATTTGTTTGGTCTGTTTTTCTGTCTACTAGGCGTCTATCTGGCATATATGTATTGTGTATATATACATACAATAAGGTGCTCTAAATAGATTTCCCTGTTCACAGCGTCTAAAATGTGTGGAAATCGTGGCTGCGCCTTTTCCAGCTTTCCAAAAACACTCTAAGTTCCATGAACCGCGTTTGCTATGAAGATGGGGAAGCATGAGGAACCGAAGGATAAACAGATTTCATGCCACTGTATTAGCTTTACTGCTCTATATATATGTTTATGGAGATGAAAACTACAAAACTGCCCCAGAACAGCTATCAGCGTGGACCATAGGCACCGATCACGTTATTATTGCAGAGCACATATTCAGTTCATGAGTAACATAACCTCTTCGCTCAGATCGCAGGTAGATTATTTATTTCCCTCACTATATAAGTGGGAGAGAGCGCCGCCGTTGCGTCCAGGTTTATGTGAACAGAACTGGATGCTCCCTCTCTCTCAGATATTTCAAGTGCGCGTTATGCAGTGTGAACCGTGGGCACCAACCGGCAGAAACATAAATCTGCACCTATGCATGGAGGACTAAACAAAACCTTGTCAGAGCCACAATGCGGCACAGAAGTGTGCAGTGTGTGTGCTTGCTGCACATCTACATTTGAAATAACAAACCTGAGCGTGCAAGACGCGATGTGATTGTGAACGGCTATTTCTTTGTGTGGGGCACTCCCAGGTAAATTTTGAAATGTACCAGGTTTATATTATATCTGTCTATCTATCTATCTAGATTTTTTTCTGTTTGATAAGCAGTTAAATTTGTTTGTTTACACGCAGAGAAAAATAAAAGTGTAAGCTTTAAATAAGTCCAAGAATAAAATGATTAATTTAGCCTACTCAACATGTTAAATTATTTTTGCTGTTTTCTAACTGTTTGCATTTGAATGGAGAAAGAAAACTTGCTCTTAACATTTTCACAGGCATTTTGTTTAGACAGATATCGTGATTTATCATTATAGGATTTTCTAGAAATATATCGATTATCGCAGAATCGCTGTATCATGATATTATCGTTATCGTGAACCATGTATCGTGATTATATCGTATCGTGAGGTACCCTGCAATTCCCACCCCTACTGTCTACCTTCTTTTTATGTATCTGTCTGTTCGTCATAGCTGTGTTGTGTCATAGCTGCATACACCAGCTGTGTGAGAGTTTCTATTTGTTTATGTGCATAGAGAAACATCAGCTGAATAGGGCTAGAATAATTAACTCAGCATTGCTTGAGGTGCACAGTTAAACAGAATCTTGAAAGTACGCAATGGCAGCTAGGTTGTGTTTTTGGCACTGAAATGCCTGTATGGAGCAGAAACAGAAGGTGATACTCTGTTCTCCCTTCAGTTCACTTCCTAGCAAACCTGTCCCATGAGACATGTAGTGTACAGCCCCCCAAATTCCCAAAGTCAGGATGTCCTCATTCATAATGGATACTCAGTGACTCTCTCTGCGCTGACTGGTGCCACTGAGGTTCAAGCCTCTGGCTGAAAGTTTGTCGCAGATCATTAACAGACATTAATAAAGTCCATGCCTTCGGCTAGATCAGGGAAGTGTTAGCACGGTTAGCAAAGCACAGTTTGATGGCAGTAGGGATAGAGCAGCTTTTTAACACCGTTTAGACCTCACCATTTACTCCCGAGGGCAGCGACTTTCAATTTCATGTTCAGTTATGGCACATTAATAAAGGATAGCTACTCTGCCATATTTATTTTGCAAGACTAAGCAGAGAAAGGATAATGATAATGAAAAAAAAACTTATGATAGAGCAGAGAATGACTTGAGGGTGAGGAATAATTTTCGTAACATTATTTCACATTGGACGTCTAACTAAATACCCTTATTTGCAGAGCAGTGAATCTGTAGAGGCATTATGGACTATCAGACTTATTTCTACATATTTTGTATTTTATTATTTCAACATATTCTGCAGTGGTGTTTTGTTGCTATAATTGTGAAATGATGTGATAAACCGTTCTCTCTGTTGAAGTAGTTGTTCACACTTGTAAAAACAAATGTTATAAACATTACTCTTCGTTTCAGTCTTTAAAATATGAACCAGGTTGCCAGCCCAGAATATAACAAAGATGGCTAGCTTTTAATCATCACAAACTCATTTAAATAATCACCAAAAGCTTGAATAGAAAAGTGGGATCAGTGTTGTTCAAATGTGACCCTGGACCACAAAACCAGTCTTAAGTCGCTGGGGTATATTTGTAGCAATAGCCAAAAATGCATTGTATGGGTCAAAATTATTGATTTTTCTTTTATGCCAAAAATCATTAGGATATTAAGTAAAGATCATGATATGTTGTAAATTTCCCACTATAAATATATTACAATTACATTTTTGATTAGTAATGTGCATTGCTAAGAACTTCATTTGGACAATTTTAAAGGCAATTTTCTCAGTATTTTGATTTTTTTGCTCCTCAGATTCCAGATTTTCAAATAGTTGTATCTCAGCCAAATATTGTCATATCCTAACCACACATCAACGGAAAGTTTATTTATTCAGCTTTCTTGTGATGTATAAATCTCAATTTCGCAAAATTTACACTTAAGACTGGTTTTGTGGTCCAGGTTCACAAATTATGAACAAATGTCTGTTGTGAGACGATGCTTTTTAATAAATCAAAAACAGTATTAGTATATATTCTTACTATTTTTGCCATATTTATTATAGCCATTCATGTAGTTTGATTCATGAACAGTTGAAACGCACAAATTAGCTCATTGGTACACCTATATTTATTGAACATTGATAATGATATCAGTATAGATTATCAAGTTCATCTGAATGTTTATAGTGTGAGGTTATCTTTTTACAATGTAATATCCCCTTTTTATTCAAGGGAAGCAATTACTGAGAAACCGTTGCCTGCATGAGTTGAGTTCAGTTCAATTCATGTTCAGTGTGGATCACTTTAATGGGGGGGCTCTGTTGTGCAGTATGCTTGGTTCTATCTGTGTATCGCCCACTGGGTTTCCATTGTTGCACCACTGCACTCCAATTTCGCCTGTGAAACCCTAGATTTATGACCAGGCTTTTTCATTATAGATAACTGATATCTGTAGCTTTGGGTGCTTGTGGAAAAAGGTCACAATCGTTTGAGCCAGTTCAACTCTTATGTGAAACTGCAACCGCCTTGTAAATTAGCAGGCTTTGTGCACCTCAGTTCTTTTGGAAACCCAAATAAAAACTTTTTATTTCCTCCTCAAAAAAGCATTTTCTACTTGAAATTCTTGGGATCAACATGAGCAGATTTCTGAGTCTCGGATAGCCTAAATACCTGTCAATGAATTCAGCTAAGGGGCTTTATGAGCAGGGCTCGCAACATTTAAAAATCCCTGGTAGCCCTTCGGGCAGGTACTCTGCAGAATTTAAAAAAATCAATTTAAGGCAATTTATGAACCTTTTTAAGAGCTGCACAAGTAAAATGAACACTGTATGAGTGGAGTTGGACAATGTCTATGGTAACATTTTAATCCATAAAATGACACGATTTACTTAAGATACAAGTTTTCACACAAAAAAAAATCTTATAAAATGGCATTTCAGCTTTTAAACCATTTTTATGAAAAAGTCAAACATATTCTTATATTATTAAAACATAAATATTACTGTCTTGTTTAGATTTTTAGAAGGCACATTAACTTATTTCAACATTTACAACAGTTTGCTGTATAAAAACATGGGTCGATATTCACATTGATCTGAAAATAAGATCACACTGTAAATGTAAATTCACTCTCTGCCACGAGGTGGCGCTTTAGGAGAAAATAGTGGCTTCTCCGGTTCGTTAACAGCTGTACACAAAGCAGCACCGCTTTCATATACACTGCTTTAACAAGCATTATAGGCAAGATGAAATGAAAATGCCAACGACATGTTTCTGAAGACAGAGACACATTTTTTTATGGCCTTACATTTTATACAACTAAATTGAGAGTTTTAAGGATCTGCGGTAGCCCTGTATTTAAGGTAGCCCGTCGGGCAGGGCAGTGATACATTTTGGTAGCCCGACTGGAAAACGCAATAGCCCTGGGACGTCGGGCTAGCGATTTTGTGAGCCCTGATGAGGCACAGCATATTCTTTGATAATTTATCTATTCACATTGCCCCAATGCCTCAGAAGTCTTCTATGTGGTTTTTGATGAGGCATATTTGTTTTTCTAGAAGAGCTACAGCCTTTTGTTGTTCAACAGAGGGTGATTATTCAAAGACCGAAGTGGTGCAATTCCCCTGCATCCTAAAGGCCAAAGTATACTTCACTTTGTACACGAGGGACAGCGTACAGTGCACGTGATGCGAATTTCATCATCAGAATAGTACGCGCATACTGTACACGCATCCCCAGATTTTTGTAACCGTGCGTACTTTGTACGCGCAGGTTGCACATGCGCATTAAACTCTCTTGCAGTAATTAGTTTATCCGCAAGGTGGAAACGCTGCCGTGGGGGTACCGATTCACAAGGTAGCCGAAGAAAAACTGCATAAACATATGGCTTCACACACCTCCGGAATAAGCTTAGACACTGTCTGGCTTCCCAAACGGTAGCTTGCAGCAAAACTTGGTCACGGCTAGCCTTTCCGCTGTGCTTATGAAAACAACTTCAGTCATCTAAATAACTTCTATGAGTTTTTGACTTCTATGAGTGTCCTTCATCACACTGTAATCTTCATAACTGCTCTCTACGGGCCTCGCTAGGCCAGGAGAGGTATTGCAATTTGGAGCAAAGCGCATGCGTCGAATGTCTGTGTACGCGTACGAGTCAAATGAAGTATACTTTGCAAGGCTGCGCATATGACTGTGTGCATACGTTAACATACGCATAAAAAAGATTATACTTAGGCCTTAATACACACACACACACACACACACACACACAAAACACCATTAGCTCTTATTAGTTGTGGACCACAGGACAGCAAATTATTAGAATCTGTGTGAGTTGCAAAGGAGAGACGGTGTTATTTCATTGAGCCCTTTGGTCTGTATGGGGAGTGTATTCTCAAATGTCGTAGGAAGAAGAATGACAAGAAAACAACTTCAGTCATACACTGACCAACAGACTCCGAGCAGTGGATCTTTTAATTAAGTCTGGATCATGCTTCTAGAAGTCTCTTCATTAAAGGTTTAGCGTTTCTCTTTATGAAAGGGCTAGTACAAAGAAGCTTCGGCAAAGAAAGACCAGCTCTAAAGCCTCTTACCTTTTTGTTGCTAATTTACATGCCAGTGTACATACGGTCAAGTGGAGGCCTTTATGCACATTTGGCCAAAGTTCTCTGGGATTCGTACCTTAATCCTGGAAAATATGTGGTGCCTTTTTGAGGTAGTTTGATTAAACCTAATCACCTCTAGCTGAATTTTGTTGTAAACAATACATTTAATTACTGTTTCATATTGAAGTAGTTCTATGCACCAACTAAGTCCATCAAAGGCAGGTAAGTTTACTTGGTGGCCATCATCAGCTACTTTCAAAGTGGGTAAAGTATGTAAATACAGTTTCAATGTGCTTTAATGTCAAAAACCTCAATCACAAAAAAGTAAACATTTTAAATCAACAATAAAATGTTATAAGAAATGTAGCCTCTTTCGTTCATAATTTTGCTAAAATAGCAATTTTTCATGTATAGTTTACTTTTTAAAGGGATAGTTCTTCCAAAAATGAAAATTATGATTTTCAGTTCAAGACAAGTCACATTTATTTATATAGCACTTTTTTCATTACATATTGTTTTAAGCAGCTTCACTTCAATAAAATGTAAAATGACAGCGTTAATGTTGTAAAATTCATCAATTATGAAACCATTTCAGATGTGAAGCAGCAATACAGAAAGATAATGGTGTCATTATTCAGCTCAATTTAGTTCAAAGTTATTTCAGTTCAGTTTAATAACCGTGTCAATATTAAAACGTTAGTGTAATTATCATATTTTGTTCTTATCTGTTAGCGTAAATGCAGCTAAATCACTAATATTATGAAATATTAATTTTCCTGGATGACATAAAAATATGTCGTTCTAAACCTGTCTGGCTGGTCTCTAAACATCATTGTATGCCATTGAGTTTCATTGTATGGACTAAAACAACTCCAAGACATTTTTTCAAAATATAATCTTTTAGTGTTGCACAGAATTTAGAAAGTCATACAGATTTGGAATGACGAGGATAAAATAAATGTTTTAGTTGAACTATCCCTGATTATTTTATTTACAGTATTTGAGTTTAGCAAATATATCTGTGCCAGTTTGTAAATTATAAACAACATTTCAAATGTCTTGGTCAAAATGTAAATCTCTGTCTGGCTACAGTTTGGTAGAGCAGTCTGGTTTAAAAGGAATGTAGAGCTATGTGCCTTGGATTGGGTTGGCCATTTTCTCCCTAGGGTCATACTGTGTGCTGAGCAGCTTGTTGCATGTGGATGAGGTTGGCAGTCTGTCAGCTTCCTATGTGCCTCCCAAGCTTCCTTGTGACCTCAGCATCTCCCTTTCCATGGTGTTGCTTCTGTCAAGATTGTATGAGATATGTGGGGGTGTTTAGTGGTGGATGGAGAAGGGAAGGGTTTGTAGGATGAGTAGACAGCCATTACGGCTTTTAGGGCTCACAGAAACAGGCTGGAGTGACATTTGTCTCACTGTGAAAATGTCATGACATGGTACTTCACCAGCTGTCACACTGTTAGACCCCCCCCAACCAACTGACAGCCAACTGCAGCTGGCATACTGCCACTGCCAGTAAGACAGTAGCTTCGACCTCCATTTCTCTCTTTTTGTGTTAATTTTGCTCAGATTTGTTTGTGTGTGTTTATTTTTGTTTGTGTGTGTGTGTTTATTTTTGTTTATGTGCTTGTTGTGTGTTTTGTTTTTTTTTTTTGTCTTTGCTTTTCATTTGCTTTGTTGCAGATAACTGATTAATGGCTGATTGTTTTATCCTTTGTTTTTGCTTTGCTTTGCTTTGCTTTTCGTGTGTTTTGTTTTTTGTTTTGTTTTTGGCCTAGTTTTTAGTTTGCTTTTGGTTCACTTTTGATCTGTTGCCAATAAATGATTAATGGCTGATTGTTTTAACCTTTGTTTTTGTTTGCCTTTTCATATGTTTTGTTTTGGGCTTAGTTGTTAGTTCGCTTTAGCTTTGTTTTTGCTTTGTTGACTATAACTAATAAATGGCTGATTGTTTTATCTAAATAAATACAAAATAAAACATTACAAACTAAAATCAGTAGTTGTTAAATAGAAAACAGACATTACATTTAACAATATTAAATAATTATTGTTTACTAAATGTAAATATATCCAATATACTGATATATATCCAATGCCCTATTTTACGATAAATCAAAAATGTAATCTTATTCAGATATATTGTACATGCCTGATTTTTCTATTATGTTTCTCTTACTATTGTGTTTAATGGATTAAATCAAGAATTATCTATGTGCTTATATGTTTTTGTGAACACTGCCTGTGTTATAATGTGTTCCATCACTAGTGGCAACCCAATGTCTCTATGGCCGACCTGCATAAGCAGGAAAAAGCTTTCCTAGGTGAAGGGCCTCGGCAGAGCTGGTTTGGTAGAGCC
Source organism: Ptychobarbus kaznakovi (assembly GCA_027422405.1). Lineage (NCBI taxonomy): Eukaryota > Metazoa > Chordata > Actinopteri > Cypriniformes > Cyprinidae > Ptychobarbus > Ptychobarbus kaznakovi. Next base: position 10,925,320 of record CM049800.1, on the reverse strand, counting down.
AGCACTGTGAGTTTCAGCTTAAAAAATATATCCATAAAGCCCAGAACTAACTGGACATTCAGCTAGTTAGAGAACACGTTCCAAAGGAGACATGATAGGTACTGCAACCTTCTCTCAGCGTTGACCACCTTAACTGGCAGCTCAGGATCTGTAATGATCTCGTCTACAAGCCCTGAATAGATCCATAACGAAAGCTATGCAGATTCTGAATATATGAGGGAAATACAAAGCAGGTCAAATTAAGTGTCAAACCCCTATTCCTTCTCTTTCCGCTCCAATTATGGAAGCACAGCTTGCCGTAATGAGTTATCGCCTATGAAATGAGGGAGAAGGGAAGGTGGGGGAGGTTTGAGGTGGTGAAGTGTGAATGAACGGTGTTGTTGAGACCCCCCTCCGCTCTGTCATATTTGCTTGTGCTAGATATCTCAAGCGGACCACAGACCAAAAGGAAAGGCGAAATGTCGACACATGACAGATGTTTGTCTGTCGCTCCAGTTCACCAGACAGCTCGTGCAGATAATGCTGGTTTCCCTGATCAGATCCGATTGCTTACTGCCTGGCTGCATTGGCCAATCCTATTTGCCTTACTTTTCCTTGGCCCACAGGTCCTGGAACCCAGCTTCAAGATGTGATCTCCTTAGCTGTCTCAGCTGAGCCCAATCGCCAGCTTTGGCCTTCTGATCCGTGCTCAGGCACATGTTAAACAGGCTTTCCAATCCGTGGAGTGCATCCTTAATTATTGTTGATCTGGATGTTGTTGGAAGCAGACAACCTGAGCCAGATTCCACAGCCACAGAATTAGCCCAAGAACCGCAAAACACCACAGGTTGGTCTTTAATTGAAATGTGAGAAGTTTCTTGTATAAGGAGTTACAGTAGATGTTTATTTTACAATTCACCTTTTCGTCTGTCCTAAAGGTCACTTGTCTTCATGTTTAATGATCTCTGCTTCATCAGGGGCATATGGGCTGAGCAGCTTTTTGGGTTTATCATAATTAGATGAGGGATAATTAATCAAGGAGAATGCCTTATCTTTAGAGATACTGAGATTAGTTGCGTAGAGACTGCCGATTTTACCTTAATGCTTGACCACCATGGAGTAATGGTGTGTTCAAGTCATGTCGGATACATCGTATTTATGAGCTGAACGCACTTGAACGCCACCACAAAGTCGTTATTACGAATGGGAAACTCAAAATTTTCTTTAAGCACAGAGTTTCCGAGTTGGGGGCGTGTCAGTGAAAAAAACATGTTGGATGCAATGGTCGCAGCCAAAAACTAAAGATATGCAGCGTTTTTTTGGGGGTAATGTACAATATAACTATATAAGTTACGCATACGAAATATTATATTATTGTATAATTATAATAGAATATATAAATATTCAGTTAACATCACCTTTATAAATTAAATAAAAACAGAAAAAAAGAAAAACACAATGATGCACATTCTTTATTCATCATTTTATAGATGTAGAGTTAAAAAAAATCATTGCATTTTATGTAGAAATGTTAAATCGCCATCTTGTTCCGACCAAAGTGACTTGAGCGCACCCGACGTCGTAATAACGACTTGTCAACTCGTAAGTACGAACGTCCCAGGAGGACTTGAACGCAGCAGAAGTAACTAGGGCTTTGGGAATATTTGAGATGGAGGATCATCCATTATTGGGGCGTTTGAGAGCTGGAGGATTAGTTTGACCAGTTACTCATGTTAGTAGAATGGATTTTAAATGTAGTTTAGTCATTTCCCAGTTTGTTAGAGAAGTCATTGTTTTTATGTGTGTGTATTGTACAGACAGATTAATGCAACATGCTATATTAAATTATTTTTTCCACATTTAGTCCCCCCCCCAAAACACAAGAGACACAATTCTACAAATAGGAGCAGTATGGAAGTTAAATGTAAATAACTTTCTATTTATCAAATAATCCTAAAAAAAAAAGATAACGGTTTCCACAAGAAATTAGAAAATATTAAGCAAGCACAAGTCTTTTTGACATTAAAACAAATAATAATAATATTTCAGCTTTGCAGAAATAAATGCAAATGTAAAATATATTATAATAGAAAAGTTATTTTAATTCGTAATATTTCATAATATTAATGTATTTTTATCACCAAATGAATGCAGCTTTGGTGAGCATAGGAGACTTTCTAAAACATAAAAAAATAATTAATGAATATAAAAATAAATTATACTCCCACCAAACTTTTACAATTTTGTTTAAACTATAGTGTGCATTTACATTGAGTGGGAAGTTTCTGTCAGGGGACAAGATCGGAGTAGTGAAATTATGGTGAAATTAACTTTACAGCACTCTAAAATAGAAAAAAGGTAATTAAAGAGGCACAAGCTATTATATTGTCTAATTTTTTTCCCTTTAAAATCATCCTAGGGGACAGTGGGGTCCCATTAATGGAACCATTTGTGTCTTTCCTATTGAGAGAAGAGAAATGGAGAAATGAAGTGAAATAATAATCAAAGAGTCAGTGACACACATGTCTCTGCTGTTGTAATCTCCGCCTGATGTTGAATGAGGTGACTGTTGAACATTATTTCTATCTCTCCATTATATTGAAGGATTAGTTTACAAAGTTAGGTGAGCTTGAGCTGCTTACCGCTGTAATCGCACAAACATTTCATTTTTTACGTCATCAAATCTATCCAGATGGTATTTTATTCCAGTTTCTGAGTGCAGATTATGCAAGCGATGTGTAGTTTGTGCTGCTTTCTGCAGGACCATACAACATTTTTACCTAATAATAAAATAAATAAATAAAAAAAACTAGTAAAAACAAAAGTAACTTCTGGGTTTTCTAAGTTACTACTAAAGTTAATACTAATTGGACAGTAAGTGGAAATATCTCTTAGTCTTCACTTCTATGTCATGATTTCAGAAAAGAAAAATGTGTATTGATCCTTCTGGGAAGTGCTTATTTTCTTTTATCTTTATCTTTATACTGGATTTTGGATATATATGTGTTGCACTGAACCCAGTGTATGCCTTTAACCTTGACAAATTGATACAGGCCATAAAGTCCATAAACAATGCAGTTGCTGTGTTCTTTATACCTTCCCCTAAGCCAAATAACAACTGCAGGTGACATAAATGTGAACGACCAGTGTGATTCAGTGGATAGTCTTTGCTGTCAGTCTCAAGGTAGACTGAATCCTGTGAGCAACCTGTCAACAGCAATGGGTTGTGCGAAGTTGCAGTTTCTCAGGAACAACTCTTTCTTAAAGAAAATAGGAAATATTACTGATGATTGCAAGGGAATGATTTGAATCTGTTTTGAATGACTGTAGTTATGTGTTAAGGGCTGTCTCTGTCATTTGTCATTGTTTGTATCGGCAGCAGAAACTAAACCACCCTGCACTTTCGCATGTCTGGTTTTTGAGACCGCTGTGGACAGTGTGGCTGTCTGGGAACTCAAGAAATCTCTGTGTAGTTTTAACTTAAGTTGCATAATCTAGTAATATGTGCATGTAGAGATATAATGCTGCGCAAGCCTGGTGATTGCAGAATCACTGTTGCTCTCTAATACTCTGATGACACTCCTGTTTTTGCTTGGCTAGCAAGGGCTTTTGTTTGTCAGTGTCAAGGTTTTTGTTTTATTATTTATTTTTTTTGTAAATGGCCTAGTGAGGTTGAGGAGGGGTTTGTGTATTCTGTTTGGAGATTGATATTTTTTAGTTGGAGTGGTGAGTATGAGGTTGGCTCTGTGAAGTTCTGTCAAATGGGCTTCACAGACAGCAGTGTGCTTCCTCTGAGCCTCCCCCTTTCAGATGTTTGCCGTCTCCAAGGTTCCCAGACTACAGCTATGAAAGTTTGCTTTTAAGTTGGCTGCTGTGTGTGTGTGTGTGTGTGTGTGTGTGTGTGTGTGTGTGTGTGGTGTGTGTGAGTGTCTGTCTGTGTCTCTGTCTCTGTCTTGTCTTGTTACTGGTTGTGTCTGTGTGTCTGTAATGTGTGGGTACTGGGCTACTGTAGAAGAAAGAAAAATGAATGATAGATGGAGTGGATGTGTGTATATATATTTTTTTAGACCCCCAATTTTTAGTTGTAGTGTCTCAAAAGACCCGGTACTTCAGTACCAAGTCGGTATTAAAAAATGAAAACGTCACGGTACCAGATTTAAAAAATTAGGCTACCGGTGGTACCGAGGACCCGGTCAACCCGGTTCTTGATGCGTAGGGCCATATGATTTTCGCGATGCAGAAAACGCGGATGAAATCTCGGAACCTAGTTTAAAAACGGAATTTACAGTTTAACACGAATGTCATGAAATTTGTCAAGGTTTGGATGAATTAATCAAAAGTAGGTCATTACAGTTAAATCAGATCGCGATATGGACCAGTATCTGTAAATATTAAGCCGCAAAAGTCGATTCAAATATGAATCCTGCATATTCTGCGAGTCTCTGTGTGAATAAATGAATGGCAGATGCGTTACACTGAAGCGTATGTGACGCTCGCAGTGATTTCAGCGTCTGCTGTCTAAATGAGGACATGTCATACAATGTCATGACATACTTTTGCGGCTTAATATTAACAGATACTGGTCCATATCGCGATTTGATTTAAGTGTAATGACCTACCTTTTGATTAATTCATTCAAACAATACATAAACAACATTCCAGAACTGCTCTGAGTCACTTCACAAGCATTTTACAGTTTAATTTGAAAACTAAACCAAGTAAACCCAGCATCATATCATATACACACAGAACTTTAAATGTATTCCTGGCAACCCGTCAAAATAAAAGTTCGGTTTAGACATTGTGCCAGAAATCTATTAGGCTACTATTATTTAGTAGAATGTATTTAATACTGCTACTACTGTTAAAAAAATTTATACAAATAATCACACAATGTTTCTGCCATGTTTTAATTTTAATAGTAAATCCCCTTTATTTACCAAAAAAAGTGTTTCAATTTAATACATTAAAAGACAAATTAAATTTGGGTGAAATTTGTTTACTGTTTTTCATTCTTTTATTACTTGTGGAAAAACTTGAAACACAATTTTAAATAAGCACAAAGAATGGCTTGATTTTTGTACATTTGATTTTTGTTCGACTTTATTAATAAAAATAGTGTGTTTTATAATTAGCATGTTTTTGTGTTTTGCATTGGTACTGAAATTGGTACTGAGATCCGTGGATTTTCACTGGTATCGGACTGGTACCGAATACAGAAATTTTGGTACCGTGACAACACTAATATCAATACATATGTATCAATTATTAACAGTATTTGCTGAGAAAATCATGGCTTTTTTATTTTACTTTGTTTTACATTTATTTAGTATTGATAATTATTGCTGATATTTTCTGTGATTTCCAATTTCCATGCACTCTGATTATTATAGGACAGCCGACATCCAAAGCAGTGTACGTTATCATATATACAGTAACTAAATATACACATTTATATAGTATACATATAATATACCTTGCAGTCCTATGGATGTACTGTAATTCTTCTGTTAAAGCATGAGCAAATAAATGAAATCCACTATTGGCTTATTATGGCTTTTATGTCTTTCTTTAATAAAAGCAGGATCAGATAGTTTTCTGTGA